>CATIUR010000003.1:26337500-27537500 GCA_949592205.1 Helichrysum umbraculigerum | reverse complement strand
ACTTTTGTTGCTGTGATCTTAGGGATCACTTGATACATGTAATTATGTTATGATTGGGTAACGATATTAATTACCTGTGTGTTATCAGCTGAGACAAGTTATTAACTTATTGTTTATTGATTGTATTCTCAGATATGGAGAAGGCTCAGTAATATTAGACTTCTGAGCTTGCGGCTGAGGTGTCGGTGAGTGGATCTGTAACCTCAGTGTGATTTAGTTGTAATGATTTGATTTACAACAAGTAAATTATAGTATTACTTTGATATGATACATCTGTAGAGATATCTTGCCATGATAGTTTAATTAGTTGCTTACTTGGCCGATTGTGCTAGTATGTAAGATTTTGAGGTCAACTTGATTTGATGGTTGGACTTGTTGTTATTGTAGACGACAGGAGATCTCGGAAACTTGAAATGTTGGTTTAGAGATCTAGGTCGTGTGTGATTGACAGCAAGTTATCGGTAGTTCTGTATGGGCCAATACAGATGATTGATAAGAGTTCCTTGAGTACCAAACCGGTATTAGGGTGTCTCAGGGACCACCGATCCTCATGATGTTGCGTGTATGACATTGATTGGATGTTGAGTGATTGATTAATTTTCTGTTTATTGTTAATTGATGTAAACAGATTGTTATGCTAGGTTGGACTGTTGCTTATAGTTTCATTCACTTAGCTTTATGCTAACTCCACCACAGTTCTTCCTGCAGGTTAAAAATAGATGGGACATATTGGGCAGGGCAGGAGGTTGTTGGACTGGATGGAATGTTTGACAGGCTGTTACTCTGATTAAATTTTGATAATCAAAGAAGTATTTGAATTATATAACACCGAGTATGTTGAAATGTCATGTATTGGATTTGAAAAAGTTTATCGACATTTTGAGTACATTGATAGTATGTTTTAAATATACGCTTCCGAGTCGCAAATTTTATATGAAATGTTTATAATTAACGAGGGGTGTTATAACTATGAATATTTATAAATTGCACCCTAGACTACTTATCCCAACGATGTATATACAATCACTTCGAATATTTATAAATTGCCTCCTACGAAGTTTGAATATTCAAAATTTATTGAAAATGACAAATGTTTGTATCAAATTGATAAATACGATGTCTAACTTTTCAACTTTTGTTATCAAGAACTTTTGATATAAAGAAAACCTAAGAGTGAAGAATTAGTCAAAAGTATTTTTGTCTACAATATCATAATATATTAAGCATGATGTCGATGTTACCTAAACCTCAGGCAATTCCTTTCGAAAGATCATTTTGCCTCAATTAGGGGATCATGTATATACAAAAGGGTTTATTGTTTGGTCATGTATTATACTTTACACTTTTTACTATTGTATGAGTCGAACTTTGAAAACTTGTATTGTATGTATTGAACTTGTAAATATCGTCTATTATATGTACAATTTCTTTTCTTGGCATTGACAAAAACGGAAACTTTTCGATTTTAGCCTTACCCAAAAAGGAAATAATACATACAATAGACGATATTTACAAGTTCAATACATGCAATAGAAGCTTTCAAAGTTCGAGTCATACAATAGTAAAAAGTGTAAAGTATAACACATAACGAAACAATTAACCCTATACAAAATGATACTCAATTCCTACAACTCTACGGATGGCAAATCTTAGTCTAATCATTTTCAACTCTTCGAGCATGAGAAGTGATTTGGTGTTAAGTTTAACATCGGAGTTTAACACTGCGTACAATTTTGAGAGTAGTGAATCAATGTTAAACATAGGGTTGAAAGGAGTCCAAAAAATGTTTTGAACCAATAAAATCAAAGGAAAAAAGAAGAAGATATAGGAGCGTTGACACTAAAAAAATTGTTATTTTAACACACTTTTTCTACACGCTTCTAGAAAGTGTGTAAATTTTTTTGCAAAAGATAAGATTTTTCACACTTATATTTGTAAAAAAGATAAGCTCACACTTGTAAGTGTGAAATTACAACGTATTAGTCCACACTTAAAAGTGTGGAATTTTTTTGTAAAACATGATTATCTCACGCAAGAATAAGTGTGGATAAATTGGATGTTTACAAATTGAAGTTCATACCTATAAATGTGGTTAAGTTTAGAATTTCTTTACACTTTTAAATGTAAACTTTTTTTCTTAGACTTATATACGTGAAGATTATGATGATTTCCACATCTATCTAATAATTTTCCACACAATTATAAGTGTAGATAATTTAACATAAATTCCACACATTTTTAAAAATTGTGGAAAAAATATATGGATAAATGATATCTTTGTTGTAGTAAGAGGTGCGTACCGCAATGAAAAAACCTCAGTCGGTAGTAAAAAACAAAAACCGCCAAACTCGTGGCATTTATGATATAGTAAATATATTTTAAAACGACGGTGTTTATTCAGTTGGTATTAGAATTCATCACTTTACTCGAGTTTCAAAATTATCTTGTCTAATCTAAATTGACAACTAAACCTTATTCACATTGTAATTCATAAAACCCAACCAAATTCATATTTGGTTTTCTGTTTGAATACGATTTTCAAGTTTCAACTCATAAAGCTTAGTTTTGAATTTGGTTAGTTTTTGAATTCAATTAATTAACTTTCCATATCGACATGCTATTATTTATTTATTTATTTATTTCAAAATATAAATAAATCTCATAAATTTATATTTAAATTTCAATTGTAGATATGTGATTAAGGGAATCAAAGCAAAATCAAACATGTAACTTGCACCCAAACCAAAAAAATATCGAACCCTTTATATCTTTTTTACCTTTTATACCCTACCTAAATTTTGAATGTTCTTCTTAATTCAAAGACAATGATAAATCCACGATCAAAGAGACATAAATTAACATGAAAAAAATAATAATAAAAAATACACTAAACTTACAATTTACATACATCATCATATTGATGATATGATTACGGAGTAAAAGAGAACAATTCAACCACTATTCAAATATTCAGTGAGATTTCAATAGAATAATAAATAATAAATAAATAAATTGGTAATAAAGTAAGAGTAAGTCAAATAATTGTTTAGTCTTCGGCACATTAATGGTATTAGTGATGCAAGCAATTTTACAAGTAAACGTAAACGGAGAAGGTTTTACCTATTCAGATTATTCGGGGAGGGCGAACATTTTTAATAATGTACGCGGGTTAACCGAGTTATCCCGTGATCGTTTCCGACTCTTTCTCTAGCTACCCCAAAATATGTTTCTATTGAGGTTTGAATTTGAGACTTCTTATGAGGATATCAGGACGCCAACCACTGAGATATCTTTAGGTGGGTGCATAAAATATAGTCAAATTAAACGACAAAGACCAAAATTTGGTCCACACCTACATTCCTAATATGACTATATGAGTATTATGGTCAACACACCATAGTTTGACCAATGTATTTTTCACTAACCACCCCTATGGTATTAGTTCTTGTAAAATTTCCCCTCGTACTTTTCTAATCAAGATAATGTAAAGACTAAAGCTTATTTGTATGCATGCTAGTTTTTGTACTTGTCACACAATGATGTTCTTTAGAAAATGATGGTTTTGTATGTATATACATTATCGAGAGATACTGGAAAAAAAAATGAGAAAAACTAACTACGTAATATAAGATAATACGACCATTTCTTGATCGATATCTATATACGTACGTCAAACTTTGATAAAATTCTTAGTATCTATTTAGAAACTTCATTTAGTACACACTTTACAAGGTAAATTCGATTCTTTTAGCATCGTATCAATATTTATCGAAATTCATGTGTTCATATTTATAATAAATCAAAGTTAGAGGTAGCTTAATGTAGCTAATACCTTACACGATATGAACAAGCCAAAGTCAAATTCCAAGGTAGTTAGGGTACCAAAATTTTCCCATGGCCCCTAACCGTCCTTACACGCTCTTTGCCTCCTATATATATTGACACTTGCACCTCCCCATCTTCATTAACAACAACCATCACAACCACCACTACCACCACCACATCACTACCATTACCACCGAACACATATCTTCTTTCGAATATTGTTTGTCTTAAAAAGAAACTACCTAAAGAATAAAGATGGCAATGAGAGAAAGTTGTCTTGTTTTCAGTATCATTGTTTTGTTAATGACAACGAACTTTAGTACGGGTCATTGCAGACATCTTCAACTGACAGTTGATACCACTAGTACCATTGCAGCCACCGAATGCAACCAAACTGGCGGAGAGATGGCGGAACTTAACGTTTCGTCAACCAACAATGCAAGTGATACAAGGTTAATGAAAATGAGATCATTAGCATACAAGTTAGCTTCTGGGCCAAGTAAAAGAGGACCAGGCCATTAACATATATACAACCAACTCAACACTTTTCTTGATTCTAATACCCTTTTATTGGGTTTTATGGAATATATATAGATATATTTTTGGTTGTTGAGCGTGCATGTATACATGTAAATGTAGCAATTAACTTTCATGTATACAAATCTTTTGTTTGATTTTTTCTGTGGTTTACATTAGAGTGTAAAAGATAGTGTGTTAATTTTAAAAATGATTAGCAATAGAAATTAAAAACTTTATTGTATCTTATCCCAATCTTATAGTATAAACAGAAGTCTGAATCATCAAACACAAGGGCATAACTATTACTGTATACGCTACGTATGGTGTCAAATAACACCCTGATCACAAGTTGTCATTGACCCATAAGAACTTGACTCATTCTTCGGGGACCTCTTCACATCGCCTCCAAAGGATACTCTCCCTTACGACAAACTCACAAATTCTTCACCAACCCTCTTCCACTCAGCTCGAAACATTGGATCAAAGATGCCAGTGCTAACCCAACAACCCTGTTCGCGAGCCCTGAACCAGGACACTGTCGACAACCCATCCCGAATGGTGAAAACTTATACCCCTCGTATAATTTCTTATTTTCTCAAACCTCTCGGGCTTGAAACTTAATGGGTCATCCCATATCGTTGGGTCCCTGTGGATGGCCCATGTGTTCACCAGCACCATGTGGCCACAGGCTACATCAAAGCCACCAATGGTGTAGTCTTCTGATGGCTCGTGTGGCACCATTAATGGTGCTGTTGGGAATAGTCTTAGTGTTTCGTTGATGATGCAATGGATGTAAGGTAGATTGGGGAGATCAGTCTCTTGTACCAAACGCTTTTGGCCAATATATATGTTGAGTTCTGTTCTTGCTTTGTCCAACACGTATGGATGATTTAGGAGAAGCGACATAGCCCACTCTATTGTCCCTGATGAAGTGTCTATTATCGCAAGTAGCAATGTCTATACGAAAATTTTAGGCCATCAATGTAAAAGAGAATAGCTGATAAAATGAGTTAATTTAAAAAGTGGATCTGTCAAAGTATTGAAACAAGTTTTATGATAGTCAATTACTTCATCACACTCTGAAAACATCAATAAAGTCGATTCAACTTGCAATTAGTTATCAATGACCGGTTCGCAATGTAATAGCTATTGTCCTCCCTTGTTAAGAAGTTTAACTTCAAAAGCTTTGAATGAAAAAAGATATAGAATTAACGTTGTTCTGTTTTTGTAAATTAAAAACATAACCAAAACTTGTAATATGATTTGTGAAAATTATTTCATGGACTAAAACACTTCTAGGATACAAGTAATCACTAACATCTCTAATTCCCAGCGCCTTTCTTGGATTTTGGTAGTGAAGAACTGTCATTAAAATCTTAAAACATGCATAAACGTTTGTACTCCTCAAGCATAATTATAACTTCAAACAGGTTATGATGATAATGAGTAAAATTCAATCAATTTTGTGTTATGTTTTAATCATGAAATATATACATGACGGGTATTATGATTTTTTTTTTTTTAGGAATTAAGTTATGAGAATACGTACCAATATATTGCCTTTAATTATATCATCAGTGTAGTATTCCGGTTCCCATTCCTGCAAAGAAAGCATAGCATCGATAAATGTCTTCGCCTTTACTTCATCTAAACACGAACCACACCTTTTACTCGTACGTTCATCTTGTGAAAATCTATCACTTTCACTTTGCAATTTCGAAAACCTCCTCTTAAAACCTTGATAATCAATTCATTGCAAAAATGGTATAAATTCACCAAGAGTTGATGTCCCACTAATTTCAAAAACACCCCTAGTCCTCAACTTTTCTCCCATTATACCTTTAATCAGCAACCATTAATTATATTAAATGACAACCCTTGAATTCTTGACTGCATTTCCAGTTCTACAAAATCTTGACAATTAAGATTATTCTTGAAAAGGATCCTTATTGAATGATTTAACTTCATCTTGTCGGACACCCATGTACGTTTTGAGTCGAGTCATGGAGAAGAGGTCAAGCGTAGTGATCCTACGCAGGTCTCGCCATAAATTGCTGTATGGTACGGTGCGGAACTTAGTGTCGTGTGGTTGTAGTCAAGATACTTGACACTTGGAAGTGGTGTGTTGGCTAAAATGATGTCATTTGTTGTGAAACACTCTTCCGTGGCTGAGGCGATTACGAGCACTAGGCGGGGCCCAAAACGGAGAGACATGAGCCGACCGTATTTGGAAGAAAGGCAGTGAAAGACTCAATGAATTGGTTTGCCTCAGATTAGATGAAGGTGGCCGATTATTGGGAAAGATGGTGGTCCTGGTGGTAGGTTTCTTACATTTTTGTGGATCTTAAACTTGAAAAATGAAACTTTTATAAAAAGATTAATTATGGATAGAATTCAAATAATGAAGAAAGTATTGGCTTGATTCATGATTACGGTGTTTGTGACTACGTGCTATAAGTGTTACCAGGGGTGGTAGCAGAAATGTTTTATAATGGGGGCGAATTCTAAGATTGTAACGTCAAGTTTTTTTGTTTCGAATTGAGTTTTTTTTTTTTTTTTTTTTAAAGTTCTACGATAAACCAAACCAACTCAAACTTATGCTAGCATTAATGCAAGCGAACCGAAAAAGAATTCGGTTTAATTTGATTATTAATACGAAAAACCCAACCGAAGGTTCATTAATTAGCAATCCGAACAAGCCTTGTAACTACTTGTAACTCAAAAATATGTGAACTATACAATGCATTTAGTTATGCTTATAGGATTTTTATTACAGGTAAATGGTATAAGAAACACTTACACCTTTAAGATTTAGACTTTAATAATTGTTCTTGTAATGGTACTAAATTTTTATTTATAACTAGTTAAAAAATTATGAAGAAAAATAATGAATGGAAGAAAGGTGAAATAAGATAAGAAAAACTAATTGTTTTTTTGTAACGGTTGCAATTTTTATAGTTGGAGCCTGGAGAATTGGAGATAAAAATAAAGAGTGAAAAGAAAAATGAAATAAGATAACAAAAAAAGACAACAGGGAAAAGATAAGAAGCTTTTGCCAGGAATTGAACCTGCGACCGGTTGGTTAAAAAGAGTTGTGCGGACCGCTGAGCTGAATGGGCAAAAACTATTATTTTGGACCATATATATATTTAAACCTTGTTACTAAAACCTTTGTGTGGGCATCAGCCTACACTGCCCACACATTGGTACCGCCACTGAGTGTTACTGTAAAGCATATATAGAATTATCGAACCAGAGGCATGTTTAGAAATCTATTTATCTTGAATTTTCCTTTCAATAATCACTGATTTATCACAGTATAAACAACTTAAACCACAAACTTTTTGAAACCTGAATGATTAAATTATGAGGACCAAAAAACTAGAATGGTTAAAACGAAAAAATTTGAAACTTTGAGGATTAAATCATTATTAAGACTACTCCCATAGGTGTAATCACTTCCAAATCAGTTTGGAAGTGATTAGGAAATTGGTGCCATCCATTGCATCACTTCATAATCACTTTCCCATCCAATTGGTTAACCGATTATGAATCGGTTGGAAAAAGTGGGGCCGTGTAATATATATATATATATATATACTAGTGTATAGAAATGGTGGTATATTGGTAAATGTGGGGTTCAGAAAAATGAAGTGATTAGTCATTGATGGCAGTGGGTAATCAATTGTGAATCAGTTAGTGAAAAGCTGACGTAGAGCTGATGTGGCAGAAGTGATTTGAAAGTGATTAGAAAAAGGATGGGAGTCGTCTAACCTATATGAAATATTGAAATTAAATGTCTAGTTTTCAATTTAAATATTGTCATTGTTTAAACTGAATAAGTAGGCAATTCAATTTAAGTATATAGAATGTAGCAATAAGTCTAGTTTAAACCAATGAAGATTGTTCTTAAGTTATTTACTAATTCCGGATTACCTCTAATTGTTTAGGGTCTACTATTAGATCTCAGGTTTAATGTCTCGTGACTCAAACATCGGTGAATGGTTTACATAATTTTGTCTCCATTTGTTTCGAGCCGAAGAGATTTAAGTTGACTATATTTCATAGATACTACTGCATTTGAGAGGGCTATCGTACTACTTTATCACGAACTCATCTGTATGATACTCGCCTAACATGTGGATTAAGGCTGTACATTAGTGGCTGCAGCCTGCAGGACCTCTCTTAAGTTTTGTTGTTTATAATATAATCTTGAGACTATTTGGTAATTGCAGTAGTACCATTAGTAGGTTCACATACCACTTCAAGCAATAGAATCTTGTCTTCCTTATCGTACATTACCAAAAATATAACTAATAAAAGCTAGTTAACACCCAAGTATTGATATTTCCACCATGGATTTTGATAAATCTACCATAACTTTGCATCACTTGTGTGTACTGTAAAATTAGCCTAACATCATATTGAACTGCATCCAGTTTCATGTACTCGTTAGCCAATATACAAACAGTATCACATATTGAATGCATATTATCTTTTTAAGCTATCGATCATACAAACTAAGTTTACATCATTACATGTCATGCATTTGCCCCCAGGTTGCTATTTCCAAACTTAAACAATTCAGGTTAGCGTCGAGCTACACCACTCCATGGAAATGTAGGTAGTGGCGGATCCAAGATTTAGAGTGACTTGTAGCATTAGTATCTCAATTTTTATGACCCGTACAAACAAAGAATATATGCAACTTTTCCTAAGAACTTTACACTACATATAGCGAATGGACCCGTAACGACTGCTACCTTTACCTTGTACATGTCTTCGCCCCTGAACGTAGACATACTCTTCTTTCACACTTTCAATGGTACTTGGTACCTTGGATTTGATCGAAATTCTGTTCCATATTGCCAAACAATTTTACAACAAACTTTTGTTTCTTATGACTTGCCAGCATGGTGTCTTTAAACAAATAGCAACCACTATCCTGGTCATCATTATCTAGATCTAGGGTGTTAGTTGGTTAAATATGGGTTTTCGATAAGGTCATTTGGGTTTTGATTTAAAAGGCACATCTGAATACCGAACCAAATTAGAATTTGAGTTTCGGGTACATTATTCGGCGATTGGGTTTTGGGTTTCACTAATTTAACCAATTATTGGTCCAATGGGCCATAAGTTATGAATATTTTGTTTCATTGAGTCTGGGTCTCTACCTGCTGGACTGAACAAGTAAACCGTTTGGGCTACTGTTCTATTGCACGTTGATGACTAGATCTGACTATCTGACTATCTTTTCATACTCTATTGTTATTGTTGTTGTTATTAGTTCTTTTTGTTTCCACACACCACACACCCTCTTTCTCATACGTTTTTAAAAATTAAATATCTCTCAAATGGTAAGTCGAAAAATCACAAAAATTGCACCATAAAAATTAGTATATTATTCTCTTGGATTAGAGATGTGATTAGGTATACTTTTGACGAATTTTTTTTTTTCGTTTTTCAGTGGATTTTGAAAACAACTAACACATGTGTTACCAGCGGGTAACACATGTGTTACTAATTTTGTAAAATAAAAAAAAAAGTCGTCGAAAGTATACCTTGTGAAATGGCAAATCGAAGAGAAAAATACGTTGATTTTTTTGGTGCAATTTTTATAATTTTTTGACTTACCGTTTGTGAGATATTTAATTTTTAAAAATGTGGGGGGAAAAAGGTTTTATGACACATGGTGCATTCCCTATTAGTTCTCCCATTCTCACAAAAATTTTCATTCTCATTTGAACATCACTCTATGATTAATAATGCTTCAAGTTTATAAAACTCACTAAAATTAAAGATTCCATTTGGATTTTTTTTTAGAAAGTCAAACACTCAGTGAACTCTATCACGAATATATAGGTTAATCCACAAATATTCACAAATAGTACAACCCGTGAACGTGAACTCACAACCTCAAGATTAATGCGTTACTTTGATGGCGCTAGACAAATGACTCTTTGATAAGATTGCTAGGTCGATTATTTCTGACCAAAACTATATTGGCATATCTTTAATCTTCAAATTACATTTTAGTTAGCTACTACTTTAGTTAGCCAATCGTGCATATATATATATATATATTTTTCAATCTCATTTTTCATATGTAACATAGTTATGAAATTGTTGATAATCGACAATACTGTTTAGCGCCACATATCCATAAGATAGTTATTAAGATTTGTTCCATAATAGCTTTCTTAACTTTGTTGGGATTGGTGAAGCTTAACGAAAGAAAACGATTTGGATTTGCTGTTGAGATAAAGACTCGATTGTATGAAATAGAGACTCAATTTGGTAGTATATCGCGACTCTATATATGGAGAATCGTGACTCGATTTGGGGAAGATCGTGACTCAATTGTGCAGGATCGCGACTCGATCTTAAAGTCGGCCAGAAATCAGTTTTCTTATTTAACAAGTTTGTGTTTCCCTATTTAAGCAAACCCTATATTATTGTAACCCTTTGTGACAAAAATTATAGAAAAATACTCTCGGTTTGGCCCTGTGGACTAAAACAATCTCCAAGTTGGAGATTGTACATAATCACGTTAAATCCTTGTGTCGTTAACTTATCTTGTTTGCTTGTTTAATTGCTTTGCTTGTAATTAGGTTATTCGTTTATTGTTGTGAGTGCAAATGTATTCAATTGTGTGTGTTGTTTGCATTGGGTCCAAAATTCCTAACAAACTTAACATATAGAACCTCAAATATTAGTCTTTGAAGTCTTTGTTGTTGGAATAGTGTCCAATATCATAACTAATTGGTGAGACTATCATTAATGGTAAAGTCCTTTTTGGGTTGCCCTCAATAAACGGTCAAGAGAAAGATGAAGGATAATATTAACTGTATTAATATTATAATTGTTTGGTTAATTTATAAATAGTTTATTAATTAGAAAATCAAAAGTAAATTAAGTTTGGCGGAAGATTCCAAAAATTGGATCCAACCGCCGGTTGGAAGGTCCAACCGCCGGTTGGGATTAGGGTTTCAAAGGCGGTGCAAGTCGCAGACTTGGAGTACAAGACTGACAGCTCCAACCGTCGGTTGGAAGGTCCAACCGCCGGTTGGGAGTCGAATTCAGCAAACCGAAGGGTTTCTTTCACAACTATAAATAGGGGCATCCTATACCTTCATAACATACGATTCAGATACGAATTTTCTGAGAATTTTGAAATTCGACTTTCTCTTGGGTTTTTGGGTGTGAAGCATTAGAGGTATTCTACTTTGGGTACTTGTCTCTAAGTGACGAAGCTCTGCTCGTTGGTCTACGCGCGAGAAATAGGTTTTCTCTAAGGTCAGTGTTTTCTTTATTCTCTTTATCCAATTTATTTATTGTACTATGTTGTTAAAGTTAAAGATCCCTTAGGGTTTTAGTTTCCTAATTGCCTTAGATTATTTAAAGTTTTTGTTGTTCCGCTGCGTTATAATAATCTAGTTAGGGAATAGAAAACCCATCAGTGGTATCAGAGCCATAGCTTAACAAATAGTAGCATGAAATTATCTGCAACAGTATGTATGTAAAGATAATTTGGAAAGAGAATTATCTAATTAGGTAATATGTATTTACAGTTTAGATATTGATAATTTTAAATTGTTTAAAATAGACCACTAATTTTAAAAGGTTTAAAATAGAACCCTAAACTTCAAGAGAGATTATATGTATAATATGATTTATATATATGTATAATTAAAGTCTAAATACATCGTCAGTCAATTGATAAATCGGCTCACCCATAAGGAACAAACTATAAGAGAGGTATAAGGCGGGTCGCTCTGCTTCCCTAAAGAAGTCAGGTTTTTAATAAGCTTCGCGCTGACCTACTTCTCCGCTTCTTTGTGCGTTCGATGGAGCTACCGAGGACCTTTGATAGGATGATGTCAAGATTAAAAGTAGACTTAAAATAGTAAAACAAAATCCTGTTTTAGCTATAAGAAATGATGAATAGTATGCTAACCCATGAAATCCGCACATCTCTCGTATGAACTGTTAATGGAGCGTGTGTGGTTTACCAGCACATTAATATGAGGACATAATGAGAGGTGATTGAGACTCGCGATTCTCGAGCGTACTCGAGCCGGGGATCACGCGGGGTTTGCATGGTTAATTCACCATCTTGTTCATGATCCTCGACATACCAGTCATGAATAATAGATGTGTGTTGCGCCGTCAGAGTGCTGACACAGCCGCGGTCGTTTTCCAAGGGGGGCTGGCACGGCGGTCCTGCAGGCAACGACGCAACAACGTGTGAACGTGTTAGGTTTTAAATTTATATGAGCTGGGGCTCAAACTATAAGTACTACCTACTTTTGGGGAGCAAGCAGTAAGTATAACTCGAGTGTCGTTCTTAAAATCGGAGCGAATGGAACCAAAAGGGACTTACCGTAAATGAGCTTTCTGATAGGATGGGTTTATAAAAGTAGGTAGGTTTTGGTTGATTATCTAAGCTAATACTAAATAAAACAAGTAAATTAAACAGAGAGTAGGCAACAGGTAGAGCGTGATTGCTGAAACTTCGATAATTAGGGTTTCTGGATGATATTCATTAGACAGATGATTGGAGACTACCTTGGGCAAGTCATCAGACGGACAGTCGGTGTAAACACTAGGACCCTACGTTTTAGTCTAAAAGCCTAAAAGCATATGTCACTGAGTCCTAGGTTATCCTGATGCTGATCAGAAACAGGTTGTTCAAACCCCCCTCACTTGCCTTGTAAGACTAAGCGACCTCTACAGATGATATATCCTGGGTGTAGGCATAAGGTAACAAACTGCAATTTTCTATCTGACCTTTCTTAACACCTAAATCTATCTGAGTTTATCTAGGTAAGTACTAATTGTATGTTGTATATGTTGAGCTGTCGGTTATGTTGAGTGAAGCGGTTTAAGCATCTTGTATTACAGCCGAATACTTGCTTTCTTTTCAAAACTCATTTATTACTGGTTTAAGCATAATTAACTCCGTCATGAATTAGACCCTCCTTTGCTATCAGGCGTTCATCCCTAGGAATACTCATGGTGTACAGTGCATTTGGCATATCCACAGTGTTCCAGACTCAAGGTATACTCACGGTGTACAGTGCATTTGGCATATCCACAGTGTTCCAGACTCAAGGCATACTAACGGTGTACTGTACGTTAAAGTAGTTCCACAGCTGTATGTTAACCTTGGTGTACTAACGGTGTACGGTGCAGCGAGCATTTCCACAGCTGTATTTGAACCTTGGTGTACTAACGGTGTATGGTGCAGCGAGCATTTCCACAACTTTATTGTTCCTAGACCCATATTCTAAAAGGGTGACTTCTAGGTATTCCATGATGAAATAATCCTACGGCAGTTCCTTAGCTTTTCCCACGTGTTTAAACGTTATACGAAGTACTGTGCCGTTTTACGGAATATTCATAGCTTCATACTGTAATATGAGATAACTATATCTACGTAGTATTAGGGTTGATCAGATCCTATCCTAAGGCAATAGTCACGTGAAAGACTGGAAAGGGTGGACACTTTATTAAGTCTAAATTCATGTAAAACTCAACCAGATACACAACAAAACAATCACCAATCATAATACTGGGGACATTATTCCATAACGGATTGTGCCCACGACTTTCATAGCTTCCACGTTCCGTACTACACACATTCGTGATGATTCCGGCGCTATACAAATGAAAGCCGTATAACGTTACTTCCGTTATTTCATAATGTTTATCCCACTGAATTAAATATCATCCATAATCCTAATATCTACATTTCAACAATCACAGTATTAAACTACGTAAATAGCATGGCAATATTCGCAACACAAACAAAGATATCATGCAAACAAAACATA
This sequence comes from Helichrysum umbraculigerum, assembly GCA_949592205.1. Taxonomy (NCBI): domain Eukaryota; kingdom Viridiplantae; phylum Streptophyta; class Magnoliopsida; order Asterales; family Asteraceae; genus Helichrysum; species Helichrysum umbraculigerum. The sequence goes on along the minus strand of CATIUR010000003.1, from coordinate 27,523,320 downwards.
ATAACCGTAAGTAAAGGAATAAGTAATAACCAGTATTTAAGCAGCGTAACACTGAGTAGTACAAGCTAGAATCTTGAAAACTTCAATACAATAAAATTCCCAAGCTACAGCTATCTTCCCCACTCGAACCGTGCCTACATCTCTCTAGTTCTCTAGAGAGAGAAACTAGAGAGAGAAGCTAACCTAATCTAACTCTCCTCTAACTCCTAAGAGTAGTGCTAGAGAGAGAATGTGTGTGAGAGAGAAAGTGAGAGAATTCTATGAAGAATGGTGTGTGAAATGAGGTGAATGAGCTCTCTATTTATAGGCAAGCCTTGGATCCAAGAGTACAAGTCCACAAGCACACGTACAAGCCAAAGAAGCAAGGAAGAGGCCGTGTGAGACCAACAGAGGCCGTGTACGGCCTAAACAAGGCCGTGTACGGCTTGTTTATGGCCGTGTACGGCTATAGCAAGGCCGTGTACGGCCTGGTGGTGGCCGTGTGCTAGGCCGTGTGATTTTTCCGACTTTTCTCGCATCTTCGGAAGGCCGTATCTTCTTCGTTTCGCGTCCGATTGACTTGATTCTTTCGCCTACGGCTTCGTAATTCCGTTACGCTTCTAATGATGCCAATTTGGTAGAAATTGGATGTGTGGGGCCCAGGCGTGTTCAGAATACGTTTTGTAGCTTTCGGCTGCGCTGTAACTTGCATAACTTTCTCGTCCTTGATCCGTTCTGAGCAATCCTTATATCCACGTTCTCGTAATCTTCATAGCTACAAAATAAGACTATTATGAGGTTCTGGTATGAAGTTTACAATAGAATTAGGGTTGGGCTCAGAATAGTGCCTATTTAGGTCAGTTTTCTGCCCTTTTTGCTTGATTTTCAAAAGACCGACAAGTTTACACCTTTCTAACAAAAGTTAATGAATAATTATGATTTTAAGATGTATTTGTTAGAAAAGAGCTAAATATGGGGCAATTAATGCATGTAAAAACGTGACTTTTTGCGATACATCAAATATCCCACACTTAAGCTTTTGCTTGTCCTCAAGCAAACCTCATTTGGAAAATAGTTTTTTGAAAAATTATTTTGGATGCTTAGAGTATTTTTTTTTTTGCAGAAAGTCACTTTCTTCAAAGTAGATAAATCTTTTCGGAAAGCAAGCATCAACAAAAATTAACTATACTTAAACATAAAATTGATCAACCCTTTTTGGCATGCTTTGCAACTCTCGAGACGTAGATGTACATGACTGGGCGATTCTCACAAGTGGGTCACTCAATCCACTCAAAGTGTATCGGGTTACCTATAATCTATAGAAACGAAATCGCTCATTGCCAGTCATGCAGTGCTTATCGTCATAGGCTTGGTCGAGAATCGAATCTCCACCACTCCTTTGAGGACGGTGCTAATTATCCCAAGGCATTTCAGTGGGTTGTGTGAGTAAGGGTAAGGTAGGTAAGGATAGGGGTAGTTTGGTCAATGGTTTTAGGGTTTTTGAACTTCAGACTCGGAGCTTTCAAAGATCAAAGCAAGTTTCACTTGAGATAACTTCTAGAGTAGACTCATCTCCTAGATGAATAATCTCTGCTCTTGATGTTTCTTTTGAGTTCTGATAGATTTTTCTTCTTTGGAGAGTAGTCTTCTTCTTCTAGGAGCTCTCCAAGGTCTGCTTTTCTTTTCTTTTCTCTCTTTTTTTTTTTTTTCTTTTTCTTTTCTTTTTTTCTTATTTTTATGACCTTGGAGATCCTTCATATAGTGAGACATCTTTGACTTCTCTTTTGACAAGTACCAATTTTTCGTACTGTCTTTGGCGGATAATATCTTCGTGATGAGTAATACTTCGCTTTTGTACCGTATCTTCACTTTGGATTTCTTTCTTTAAACTCTTGATAGGTACAGAGAGATGTTTGAAGATGAGACACCAATAGAAAGATACCTCAAGCAGTCCTTCACTTATGATCTATGAAGATTCACGAGCTGGAATGGTGTTTGGTGGGAAAGTGTTTGTGTTGTGGGGAAGTGTTTTAGGGTTTAGAGAAATGAAATGGCTAAGGCGCAAAGGGTTTTCTAATTGGATCATCAACAATCTTAGAAAGAAAGTTGGAAGGGTTGGCTTGAAAAGATATGAAAGAAATGGGTTAATCCTAATAAATGCCAAGATCCTCTAATTGCACCTATACCGCGTACGGCACTCATTGGTATGGTCTCGAAACGCATTCAGGAGCAAGTTCTAATTCAAAGACACATGCATCGGCGCACACTCAGAAATGAAAGTGAAGCATTAAAAGTGAATGCTTATTAAAGGCTCAAGTACCTCACAATCAAAGGGTTATATGCACCAAGTCATGCGATGCCTAGAGGATTTCTCAATTTTCAGTTTAAGATACGTTCTTATCTTTGCCTTATCTTACTTTCCAAAGCAATTTATTTATTTTGACAGAAGGTTTATCTCTTTTAAAAGAATATTCTAAGACTAAAATCTTTTGAAAATATTCGAAATCAACCGAATGGATGTCGAACATCGTCGAGGTTGGGTTTTCGAATGTTTTGGTGATTAAAAATCTCAACCTTTTGGGTTGGTTTTGCGAAAAATTTTTGAAAAAGTTTGAATGAAAACGGAGGTATTTCTTTGGACAGGCAAATATAAACTTGCGGTATATATATACCGTGTATCCCACACTTAAAACAACATTGTCCTCAATGTTCTTTGCTAAGACGTAGGATTTTCTTCGGGAAAAATCCCACACTTAGGTTTTGAAATAGTGGAACAATTTTAAGTGTTTTGAAAAATTTGGTGGGATGGAATCCCACACTTAGAATTTAGGCATATTTGGATATGTGGTAATGGTGAAAATCATGACAAAAAGAAAGGAACTTCCCTACGATAGAGACGTGGAGATGGTTTTAAGAAAGAAGCGGCGGTCTGCAGGTGATTGAAATTCCTTGGTTGAATCCATGCAGAAAGCGGTTTCTTCGTGAATGATCGGCATCTCCTTTCCTCAATTCTCATTTGCACAAACACAATTCACTTATTCTAACTAAGAAGAAAAACAGAAATAAAAACATAATAAGTAAACTAAATAACTGATAACTTAAATACTAAAAGATAAAGAAACTAAACAGACTGTGTCTGATAGTTCATGTTCCAAAAATATAACAAAGTAAAGTTCCACAACCACGCAATAAGTCAAAAGTATGGAATAGAGGAAATAGTAAGTATGTAGATATGGGTGCACAGATCTAGGGTGCTGGAGAACCCTGGTCAGAGTCCTGAACAGAAGGCTGGACCGGTGGAGGAACTGAGGAAGGTCCGGCAACTGACTGCTGACCATTGGAGACTCTCTGCTCCTCTGACCTCACCTGCCTATACTGCATCAATACATCTCTAAGGGAGCAAGCAGGTAACTTCATCGGATCATCTAATGCCAACTGTCTGAAATCCTCAAAAGTCATCCCCTCTCGCTCCATCTTGGATCTGTAGATGTGCCTAAGTATCTCCTCTATAGGAAGCTGATCAGAAGGTATATGGTCTAATGCCAACAATCCCTGAAACTCTGATAAGGTGAATGGATCAGTGCTCAAATGAACAACATCTGGTCGGTAGGAACCAACAGCCTCTCCTCCTGCGGACTGCTGAGAAGAACGGGCTCTACGGGCTGACATAGTAGGATGTGGGAATGCAGCATCAACCGATAAACAATGCTCGACTGACTGTGTGGGTGGAATGGTAGTGGTAGGTGGTATGTGGGTAGTGTATGGTGGTATGGTAGTAGGTGGTGGAATGGTAGTAGATGGTGGAATGGTAGTGGATGGTGGAGCTGGTGGTAGTGGCACACACTCGTACAGGAGCGGCTCGGGAGCTGGAATACCTAAAGCCCTAGCTATAAGTGCCTGATGCGCGTTGTTGGCAGCCAACGGGTGCAATATGAAGTACTGGGTCAAGGGAGTGACTGGATCTGTATGTCGTATCTGAGCTCGGGGACCTGATGTCCCAACCCCAGCATCCCTGACTGGTGTCCTGGTACTCCTAGGCATAGCCGGTACTCTATCTACTCTATCAACAACCGGAGTCTCAACATCCTCCTCTCTGACCCTCTTCTTGGTCATGAAACATCCAGGGATAAGCTCATCAGTGTCCTTCCAGTAACACTGTCTCTCAGAACCCTCAGTGATCAAATGGATCTGCTTGCAGTAGTCCAAGTCACATGGTAATGAAGTGGAAGACACCCTATACTCGGCCTCATGACTCTTTTTCAAGAGTCGCAACCCTCTCAACAATCTGGTGATGAAAGCTCCCATAAACACATGCTTCGTCAGGTCCAAGTTCTTCTCCTTCGCCATCCTCTCAGCAATAATGCAGGCCACATTAATATTCTGGCGGCTCATGATAGCATCAATAATATACAACTCATCCCCATTTATCGGCCCGGTCTCTTTCTTTCCCATAATAGATGTAACAATCAGCTTGTGTAGGAGACGTAGCTGAGGTAGAATCAAAGCTGAGGACTTGGCACCACAAGTATAATGTGTGCCCGTCAGCTCACTCCAAATGACTCTATGGCTCCTCTCGGGATTGTTAGTACATGTTTAGTGTCTGTCAGTTGGTCTAGCTCGTAGTTCGTATTTAGTTTTGGATTCCTGACTCCTGCGACGTAGCGCACTACGTCGCAGGTGCGACGTCAGGTATTGGGCCTGCGACGTAGCAGACGTCGCATGGGCTTGGGCCTGCGACGTAGCGTGCTACGTCGCAGATGCCAGTTTTTGTATAAATACGATTTGTGTTTTCTGTTTTAGGGTTGACGAAACCCTAAACGCTATTTGTCGAAATTCTCTGTAATCTGATCGACTATAATCAATAATATTACGTTCGTTTGATATTCATTGCGTATTGATTGTTCGTGTGTTTAGTTAATAATCTAATCGTTGTTTCCGCCATCGATTGGATTGACTCGGTTCGTTCTAGATCTAAGTAAGGGACAAACAACTGGTATCAGAGCAGTGAGGCTCGTTTTTGGCGATTCGGATCGAGTTTGGGTTTTAAAAAGACGTGATATTCGTGAGTTTTCGTGTTTATTACGTTTGTTTTGTGTTTTTACAGGTTTTCGATCAGTATTATTGGGATTCTTGAAGGTTTCAGTCGTTCGACATTCGTGGTTTTGGTTTTAGGGTTAAAAATTCGTTTTTAGGGTTTTTGGCCGCTGCTCAGCACGTTTTGCGACGTAGCAAAGCGACGTAAGCTGCGACGTCGCGTGCGACGTAGTGTTTTTGAACTTTAATTAGTTCGTGCGACGTACCGTTGCGACGTACCTCCCTACGTCGCTATTTTGACTTTAATTAGTCTTCTGCGACGCTGCGTTGCGACGTAGCCTGATTCTGCGACGTACCACTCTACGTCGCACTTTCTGATTCTTAATTGAATCATTTGCTTTTTGCGACGTACCCATCTACGTCGCATATCCTTTTTGCGACGTACCCATCTACGTCGCATATTCTTTGTGCGACGTACCCCTCTACGTCGCTAAGATCAGAAGTTTGATTTTTCGATTAACTATTTACAATGGCAGCTGATAAAGAGGATATTAGAGGACTTAGGGAGATGATTAAACAAAGCAATGACATAGGTTCAAGTAATAAACCTCCACTTTTTACTGCGGACATGGATTACGTGTACTGGAGAGACCGAGTTGAGCAATATATTGATTTCCATTGTCCAGAATTATGGGGACCATTACGTGAGCGTTATGTAGCTCCATTAGCTGACGGAGAATACCGAGGTATTCGTCCTGCTAAGCCCTATAAAGCCATGTCTCCTGAGGAGAAGAAAGATTTTGATACTGAAAGAAAATCTTTTTCAATGATTAAAATGTGCTTAACCAAGGATGTGCTATGGCTTTTCCGAACTCATGAAACAGCCTTTGATTTGTGGAAGGCTATTGAAACTCGTTGTGGAGGGAATGATAAGTACAAGGAAGCAAAGCTCGAACTGATTAAGAAACAGTACGATATCTTTGACATCCTTCCTGATGAAGACACGACTTCTTTATTTACTAGGTACTCACGGTTAGTTGGTGAGTTGTTTGAAGGGGGTTATACTTTTCCTTCAATTGAAGTAAATAAGAAGCTGCTGGATGTGTTGCCAAGTTCTTGGGATATTAAAGTTCAATTTTTAAAGGAAAATGAAGAACTTGCAAACATGTCTTTGGATGCGTTGATAGGGGATCTTCAAGCTCACGCGATGGAGATTAAGAAGAAAGAAACTAGGTCTGGTTCTGCTGTTCAGAATCCTAGTGTGTATGGTGTTAAGATCAACTCTGGAAAGAATTATGGATCAGGAGTTGCCTTTGTATCAAATACAAATGCTTCATCGACTTCTTCCTCTTCTGATGGTATTCATTCTGTTTTCATGACTGGACCTTCTTCAAATCAACAACAGGTTCAAGTCACACCTGCTATTCAGGAGCAAGCTGCAATCTACACAGCTTTCTTAAGCTCTTACAAGGATTTGGTTACTCAACCGAATCTAACTTTGGAGTTGACTAAGGAGGACTATGCTCAGCTTGATGAAGACGATCTGGAGCAAATGGATTTGACTTGGAATGTGGCAATGATCACCCGCAGGATTCAGAAGTTTTTGCAGAGGACCGGGCGTAAAAGCTTGGAGGGTGATGGAAAGACTGGATTTGGATTTGACAAGAGTAAGGTCCGATGTTACAATTGTCAAAATTTGGGTCACTTCGCCAGGGAGTGCGAGAAACCCAAAATGCCAGCATCGGGATTTACAACACCGTCTACTCCTCCAAAGGCCAAAGAAACTGAAGTTACCAAGAGAGGGATTGCTGATAATGCCCTGATTGCTTTTGAGCCTACAAGTCAAGATTGGACGCCTGTCTCCCAGCATTACCAACAGTGTCTGATGGCTCACATTGTGAATGAGGTACATGATGAACCGTTAAATTGTATTTCATGCATAAAGTTAACTGAATCTTTAAAGGCATATCAGACAGAGACAGCTGAATTGAGGAAAAAGAATGAAAAACTAACCGACTCAAATAATTTTTTAAAAGCTAATGAGAAACTTTATGAAAATCATCTTGAGGCTCATCGGTTTGATACTCAGAAATATAAATCTAAGGTTTTTAGTCAAGAAGATGCTATTAAAAGCTATCTTGTTGAAATTGAACTTTTAAATAAAGAACTTAAAGATTTAAAAGCTGAGTATGAGAATTATAAGAGTAAAATCTTAGGTTCAAATTCCTCAACAGTTGTCTTCAATGAAATCCTTAGCAAGCATGGTACTAAAGGGAAGAAGAATGAGGGATTGGGATACAACTCAGTTCCTCCTCCTACTACTTGTTGTCCCCTGCCTGTTAAGGAAGGCATTGAAGAGATTCCAGTTGACTGGTCCAAGCTCTATGGTTTAAAAGCTAAAGATGCTAAAGAGACCAACCATAACAAACCGGCAAAGGAGAAAACCATGCGGCCAGAGTACCCCTTGCCAAAGTTTGTTAAGTCTGTGCATGAATCTCCGGTTAGTGTTAAGGAGAATGTTGAAGTAAAAAATGAATCTCCTGTTAGTGTTGTGGAGATAGTTGAGATTGAGGATATTACGGATCAGGAGTATCCGGAGGTTAAGAAGGTTGCATTTAAACCTGAAAAAGTGATTTCAAAGGTTGAACCGGAAATTAAGGTTCAACCAAATAAGGGAAAAGCTAAGGTTTTAAATTCGAAACAACAAACTTTACAGTCACCTGTAAAGATTTTGCAAAGAAAATCAGTAAATGAAAATGTTTCGTATGATAAACCATCAACTTCAACCTCTCAACCAAGACAAACATTTTCTAAGACGTGTACTCAATGTTCATGCTCTAGAAATGTTTCTCCACCTCCTGTGGTAATACCTCAGCCTCAACCGTTTGTTGAGACTCGTTCTTGTTTCTACTGCAAGAAACAAGGACATTTAATCCGTGATTGTCCAAAGCTGTCAAATCAGCGATATGGGAGAGAGATGCCTAGGACATCTGTTTATAAAAACTCTTTTTCTAAATCTCCACCTAGGCGTTACTCTACCTCTCCCAAGCCTGTTTCGAAACCAAGTAATGTTGAGCAAAAATCTTTGCCAATTCAAAAGCCCAACATTACTTCTATTACCATTTCCGAATCTTCAAAAGTTTGGAAACGTAAAGAGTCTGATGTTGACTCTTCAGTCGTCAACAATAACACATCAGATAAAAATTCTAATTTGTTTAAAGATAAAATTCTATCTGACGTGATTATTGTTGATGACCACGGTCGACCTAAGTCTGTAAAGGCTTGGGTCACCGTTTCTCACTAATCTACTTTGTTTGTGTGTTGCAGCAGTCAGAACGCGTTAAAGATAGCGAATGGTATTTGGATAGCGGCTGCTCGCGACATATGACGGGCGATGTATCTCTTCTTGTGGATATTAAACCACATGCAGGAGGTTATGTTGCCTTTGCTGGAGATTCTGGGGGAACTATTTCTGGAAGAGGAACCTTAACTAACGGCAATGTTAGTTTTGAAAATGTGAACTACGTGGAACAGCTTACGCACAACTTGCTAAGTGTTTCACAGGTCTGTGATAAGGATTATACAACTGTGTTCACAAAGACTGAGTGTGTGATACTGAAGCCTGGGTATGTCATTCCGGAAGAATGGGTGTTACTGAGAGCGCCAAGAAAGGATGACACCTACATTTTGAATATGAGAACTGTTGAGACATCGAACGAGTATACGTGTCTCTTGTCTAAGGCTTCTGAAAAGGATTCACTGCTTTGGCACAGACGAATGGGACACATTCATTTCCGAAAAATGAATTTCTTGACTAAAAATGACCTAGTGCTAGGAGTTCCAAAACAGTCATTTGCTCTAAAGGATGACTGTATCTCCTGCCAAAAAGGAAAGTTACGTAAGAAGTCCCATAAGTCTAAGCAGGTGAATTCCATAAATGCTCCATTGGAATTGCTGCATATGGATCTTTTCGGTCCAGTTTCTACAAAGAGCATTGGTGGTCGGTCTTACTGCTTGGTAGTTACTGATGACTACTCAAGGTTTTCGTGGGTTTACTTTTTGACCACGAAAGGGGAAACTCCTGAGATACTGGTGTATTTGTTGGACAAGTTGGCAAATCTGAGCAACTTGAAGGTGAAAAGGATACGGAGTGACAATGGAACTGAGTTCAAGAACTCAACTCTCGAATTGTTTTGTGCTACAAGAGGTATTGAGCATCAATTTAGTGCTCCGAGGACTCCGCAACAGAATGGAGTCGCAGAAAGGAAGAATAGGACAATTATCGAGACAGCTCGGACTATGTTAGCTGACTCCAAGTTACCAATCATATTCTGGGCTGAGGCAGTTAATACTGCCTGTTATGTTCTCAACAGAGTACTTACGGTTAAGAAAAGGAACAAAACGTGCTATGAACTTTTTAATAACCGTAAGCCAAATCTACAGTTCCTAGAACCATTTGGGTGTCCATGCCTGATCATGATTACAAAAGATAAGGTCTCTAAGTTTGGTGATAAAGCTGTTGAAGGGATTTTTCTTGGATATGCAGTCAACTCTCCGAACAAAAGAGTCTTCAACAAATCAACGAATCAGATCGAAGAGCATTTTGAAGTGAAGTGTTTAAGGTATACGGAACCTCCTCAAGGAACGGGTCCGGATTGGTTTTTCAATTATGGAAACCTCTTCAACTCTTTCAATATTCCGGAAGAAGATGAAACGGAAGAGTTGGTTTCTATACTGCATGAGCTTGATATTTCTCAAGATACACCCGTTACAAATAAACCATCCGACCCATCTCCTAATGCAACACCCGCACCTCCACCGACTAATCCTACACCTCCACAACCTACACCTACTCCTTCACCAACACCCACACAACCGAAAACAACTACCAAATCACCACCATCAACACCATCTCCTACTCCACCATCTTCGGCAGCTCCTTCTAAAACAGTTTACAACTATACAAAGGAGCTTCCATATGATCCAAATATGCCTCCTTTAGAGGAACCTCAAGAAGAAGATGAAGTGGAAGAAACAATGAACTACTCTCACTTATTTTCTCATGAAGATGAAGGAGAAGAGGAAGAGATAGTCATTCCTGAGTCTGCTGCTACTCCTGAAACTGAGGGAGATTTGAACAATTTGGGTGTGGATCTTGTGCCAGGTGCCATACCAGAAACACGTATACATAAGGATCACCCCATTGATAATATCATTGGTGATCCTCATGCATCTGTTCAAACACGACAGCAAACAAAGCAGACTTCAGCTCAGCAGCTTTTGGGACTTATAGCTCATATTGATTCATGTCATTTGTCTCAAATTGAACCGAAAAAGGTTGATCAAGCCTTAAAGGATCCATCTTGGGTCGAGGCTATGCAGGAGGAACTACAGCAAATAAACAAGATGAATGTTTGGGAAATTGTTCCTCTACCCAAGGGTGCTCACTTGACGGGTACTCGTTGGGTTTTCCGTAACAAAATGGATGATCGTGGGGCTGTTATTCGAAACAAAGCCCGTCTGGTAGTTCAAGGATATAGTCAACTAGAGGGTATTGACTATGATGAAGTTTTCGCTCCAGTTGCTCGTTTGGAATCAATTCGGATCTTTCTAGCTTATGCTTCTTTCAAAGGATTCCGAGTGTATCAACTTGACGTGAAGTGTGCTTTTCTATATGGAGATGTTGACGCAGTGATCTATGTGTGTCAGCCTCCCGGTTTTGAAGACCCAAAGCATCCTAATCATGTTTGCAAACTGAAGAAAGCTTTGTATGGTCTTCATCAATCTCCTCGACTTTGGTATGAGCGACTTGCCACGTACTTACTGAAGAATGGTTTTGATAGAGGACAGATTGATAGCACGCTTTTCATCAAAAAGGAAGGAGCGGATTTGTTACTTGTGCAGGTCTATGTGGACGACATAATCTTTGGATCAACTAATGATCAGTTGTGCAAAGATTTTGAAAGATTGATGAAATCTGAGTTTGAAATGAGTGCTATGGGGGAACTCACGTTCTTTCTGGGACTACAGGTTGAGCAATCTGACAATGGAATTTATATCCATCAGTCAAAATATGTCATTGACATGTTAAAACGGTATGAATTGCTCAACTGTAAACACTATGGCACTCCAATTGAAGCAAGACACAATCTTGGACCTAATGAGGACGATGAAGACTGCAAGGAGAAAGACTATCGATCAATGATAGGCTCTCTCATGTACCTGACTGCCTCAAGACCAGATATCGTGTTTGCTGTTTCTCTCTGCTCACGATTTCAAGCAAATCCGAAGGTGTCTCATATGAAGGCAGTAAAACGCATTTTTGGATATCTCGCTTTTAGGCCATCTCTGGGTCTATGGTATTCAAACGAGAAAAACTTCGAGTTAACTGCCTATTCGGATTCGGATCTTGGTGGCTGCAAGATAGATATGAAGTCAACTACTGGAGGATGTCAGTTTCTTGGATCGCGCTTAGTTTCTTGGCAGTGCAAAAAGCAGACTGCGGTTGCTATTTCCACAGCTGAAGCCGAGTATGTTGCTGCTGCAAGTTGCTGTTCTCAGGTTCTCTGGATTCAGCATCAGCTGCGTGATTACGGGTTCAATCTCTCTATGACTCCTATTTATATTGATAATACAGCTGCTATATCCATAACTCACAATCCCGTACAGCACTCTAAGACCAAACATATTGAACTTAGGTTCCACTTTATACGGGATTGCTTTGAGAAACACCTTATAGATGTCGTACATATAGAGACCCTTAAGCAGTGTGCGGACCTTTTCACAAAAGCCTTTTTGCGATCACGTTTTATTGAACTGGTCAATCTGATAGGTTTAAGGTTCTTTCAGTCAAACAAATGATTTGTGACTTGGATTTTTAAGTTTTTAAATTCAATTTAAAAAAAAAAAAAAAAAAAAAAAAAAAAAAAAAAAAAAAAAAAAAAATCGCAACAGCCACTCTTTATGCTCTTTAGTATTAAAGAAAACGCAAGGTTGCTACATTTTTAAAATAGACGTTGAAGTTGTGTCTGTAAACAACTTGGGATATGATAGTACATCGGGTGACATGCACAAAATGGAATTTTAAGGTTTATCTTGGATGTCTCAGTAGGTTTATCTGACACACTTAAAACAGTTTTTATCTAAATTATATTCATCATACGATGTATTGGTAGGCATGCTACACACCGGTTTGTGAGTGAGTAAGAAGTAATGATAAAACTTGTCTATTACTTTGTGAAAAATGTTATATGATGTATGACATAAGTCTTAATTGATAAATGGAAGTACTATCATACACTGTCATAATTATGTAAATATAAAATGGGCATATAGTAATAATATGATTATTCGCCTAACTAATGGTGACTATTGTTGTACTCACGTACAGACCTGAATCCATTAGTTATGCAAATAGTCTCAAACTTGTTATGTTCATACTAAGGGACCCTCTGTTGTACTTTGTACAGATCTGGGGCAACTAGTATCTTCATAATCAGTTTGATGTATGCCTACATATAAATATCAAGTGTATGTTACGAGAAAACCGAGATAAACTTGGTCTTGTAATCTCTACCTTGTATGAATATGCGGTGTTTGTTTTACTAAAGTTTATCGGTATATCATATAATAGGTTTCACAAAATTAATATTCATTCTAACAATAAAGGTTAGCTCACATATACGGATGTAACATGTTTAGGTGGACAAACAATACCAATAATTGTCTTGAAATAATTTTTATAACAGGTGTTTTAAATGTGCCAAGTAAATTTAAAGTGGACAAATATACTGATGATCGAAATAACACTTACTATTCCTAATAAATGCATGTTATTCCGATATGATCCCTAAGCAGACAAAACAACTCCGTCACCAAAAATAGAGTGTTAGTTATTTCTAATTTTTGTAAAATTAAAGAAAATACCAAAAAAAAGATTTTATAGTTTATTTTATTTTGTTTTATTTTTATTCTAGGTTATTTTCCCAAGTCACGAGTTATTTGGAAATTATTTGCTAAAAATAACGAGTACACGGTTTGAAAATTTCGAAATTGGATCAAAACTGTTTTATGCGACGTACGGCTCTACGTCGCCTGCGACGTTCGGCTCTACGTCGCCTGCGACGTCCCAGCCTACGTCGCACATAGGGTTATACTTTAAATAGTATCCACTGCGACGTACCTCGTCACAGTATTCACTATTCAAGTGCGACGTAGCCTGCGACGTACCAACCGGCGATTTGCGACGTAGCAATTCTTCGAGCTTTTTCGTGATTTGTAGCTGTTGTCGTTCCTATTCACTCACGTAGTTTTCATATACTCGTTATTCCGCATACTTAGGTACCATATTTACCTGTTTTCACCGTGTATTATATGTTTAATTGCTATATAAGTGTTACGGGTTTCAAGGGTTTTAGTTTTGGGTTGAATTCGATGGTCAATTGGTTGTTATAATGGTTATAACTTATTTTTTCGTGATCATCATCGTAAGCCGCACCTTGTAGTGCGTTTGATTTTGAAAACCCCTAAATTCGAGGTTAGGGTTTCTGGGTTGGGGATGAATGTTCATCGTTGCGACGTACGATGCGACGTAGTCGCCTACGTCGCTTTAAATTAGTTATTATTAATTCCTACATCGCCTTTCCCTACGTCGCTTTTTCTGCGACGTCCGATGCGACGTAGCTCTCTACGTCGCTATTTTAAATAAAGTGATTAAATTCACAATAAATTGCAAAATGCGACGTCCCGCTTTACGTCGCTCGAATTTTATGCGACGTACGGCCTTACGTCGCTTTTCAATTTATTTTGAATTTAGGCGACGTACTTTTCTACGTCGCTCTGTGTTTATGCGACGTATGGTGCTACGTCGCTAGTTCCAGGAGTTTGAAAAAGGTTGTATGAAAAATGAAAATTTTTTGCTAACCTTTTTCGAGTTGCAATATGTTTCTGTTTTTGCAGATATGGCTTTGATTTTTGAAGCTCGTCACAATACGGCTGCTTATCTTGTTGATACTGCTGATAAAGCTGCACCGTATCGTCCGATGATTGCATTTTTGAGACGTTCTAGGGTAATCCACGCTATTTCCGATACCACGGTGGTTTTTGGAAATCTGATCAACCCATTCTGGCGGAACGCAACTGTCGTTACTGAAAACGACGTTATACGCTTGGTCTCTACTGTTCTGGGTACGGAGATCATTATTACAGAACAGAGCATTCGGGAACTTTTACAATTGAACGATCAACCGGATATGCCTATCAGTTTTGATCATATTTTTGTTACCGGGGCTATGCAACGGATTGGATATCCTGGGATTCCCTCCGATCAGTATCGCAAAGCGAATCTCACGCGTGTTTGGAGATATCTGATGCACGTGATTATCGTTTGTTTGGGGAATAGAAAAGGTGGAACGGATGGGATGAGTCGAAGTTTAGCTTCTGCTATGTTGGCGTTAGTATACAACAAGCCGTTCAACTTCTCGGGATTTATCTTCAAGGCAATGGTTGATAACGCGAATGCAGGGGATCAGAAATGGATTTTATATCCACGTTTTGTTCAGTTGCACATTAATCGTCATCACCCAAATCTTCAGGCACAGGGTGATCCCGATCAGTTATTAAAGATTTCACCGATGATGAGTCGGATTTTCACCATTTGTGCAAGTTTTGAGAAAGGGGTTGCGGCAGCAGCGGATGTTCCCTTGTTTGGCGCCATTGTGGACGCGAATTATGTACCGCCACCGGAACCTCAATATATGGATGTTCCAGCACCTCAGCAACCGCAGCAACCGTTAGTGAATATTCCTGTTCAAGCTGCGGGGGAAAACATTCCTGCTCAAGCTGCGGGGGAGAACGTGGATGCTATTTTGGAGAATATCGAGCAGTTCGGGCACGTTGACTCGGACAATCCAGCATCGCATGATACGGTTGAGAGTTCTGATTCTGAAGAACCGGTCACTGCAGGTCCTCAGGATGGGGGTCTGACGCCTGAGCATTCTGATGGTACTGTTCCGCATCCCTCTGAGATGGAACGTATCAGGCTTTCAGATTCATTTAGATATCTGCGAATTCAGCGTCGGATCAGACAAGGACGCCAGTATGTGCCTCCAAGGGATACTGGAAAGCGTACACGCGACGGTGATGATCCTGCTGATGAGACTTATCGACCGCCTCGTCGTGTTCGTCGCTCTTCTTCGACACGAGCTCCAGTCAATCCACAGCAACAGGATGTTTTTGAGATTCAACCGACTCCAGCTTTCATGCAAAAGATAATGGAAGATATGCAGCTGATGAAGCAAAAGCTGGAGGCTCAGGATGAGAAGATTGCTGAACAAGCTGCTTTGATCGAGGTTCAATCTAAAGAGCTTGAGGAAACGAAGAATAGGGTTAACATTTTGGAAGGCAGGTTACTTGCCTCGGGGGAGTATGGGTCTGGGATACCCACTTTAGAGTCAAGTCAACCTGAGTCTGTAAATCCCAACCCTGTAATTGAAAATATTAATGAAAATATTTCTGTTTTGGATTACTTTTCTGTTGATGATATTCCAGGGCAACCGAGACCACTGGCAGTTGATTACTCATTTGCTGACTTATCATTTATTCAAAGGATGGCCAGTGGAGTTGGCTCTGAGGAAGAAACAGAGAATGTGTTTGAGATGAACGAGGATGTCTCGATTGAAGAAGAGCAGTTGAATGAAGATGAAACTTATGATGATGCACCTATTATTGAATCTGATTCAAGTGAAGACGAGAGTCCTGATAAAGCGCAACATGGAGAATCTAGTTCTGCTGCAACTCCAGCTCCAGAGACACAGGCACCGGACTCAGCAGCAAAGAAGTTATCTGCTGAAGAAAAGAGAGAGAGAAACAAGAAATGGTGGCCTAAGGGACGAAATCCAGTCCCTATTCCAGTGAAATGTCAAGTGTACCGGGTTAGTCGGAATTATACCGGTGTTATTAAAAGCTGGAAGTGTCAGAGGAATTTGTTTATGATCAAGAGAGAAGATGGAGTTCAGTATTTTAGGATGCGTTTTGATAGATTGAGCACGTTGCCAAAAGGAGAGATTAATCGATTAGCTCAGCTTAAATTGATTAATCCTTTCGAGAATGATTATGCTGAGTTCATTCAAAGATGTCTACGTCGGGAAGTATTAACAAAGACTTATTCGAAATTGAAGCCGACGTTGGGAACTCGGTATACGTGGAAGAAAAAGATTGATCCAGTCACCAGGAAGCCTTTGGTTAAAATTCACTATTCGCCGGCTAAATGTTTGACTGAGATACCTCTGGAATCAGTTCCTTATTATTTTCTGAGAAGACTTGTGAAATGGGAACTTGATCCACAGACTGGCGAAGCGGTTATTACTTTCGTTCCAGATTCTGAACCGTGGCCAGAAGTTGGAGGTATATGGAATTTGAAGCAAGCAACGTTTAGGCTGTATGATCCGATGAGTTTAATTAATTTTCATGAAAAAGATTTAAGAAAACTCTATGATAATCGGATTCGAGTTGGTCAGAAGAATGAATTCAACAGACGATTAGCACAGCAGTTCTACAATGTTGTTACTGTTTGCGTAGCTAATGGAATTCATGCCGACGGCCAGTTTCCTGCGGGCTGGGTTTAATGAAGATTTTTGAAGACCAAGCTGAAGACACGGGGGAGTTTGTTAGTACATGTTTAGTGTCTGTCAGTTGGTCTAGCTCGTAGTTCGTATTTAGTTTTGGATTCCTGACTCCTGCGACGTAGCGCACTACGTCGCAGGTGCGACGTCAGGTATTGGGCCTGCGACGTAGCAGACGTCGCATGGGCTTGGGCCTGCGACGTAGCGTGCTACGTCGCAGATGCCAGTTTTTGTATAAATACGATTTGTGTTTTCTGTTTTAGGGTTGACGAAACCCTAAACGCTATTTGTCGAAATTCTCTGTAATCTGATCGACTATAATCAATAATATTACGTTCGTTTGATATTCATTGCGTATTGATTGTTCGTGTGTTTAGTTAATAATCTAATCGTTGTTTCCGCCATCGATTGGATTGACTCGGTTCGTTCTAGATCTAAGTAAGGGACAAACAGGGATGATGAGGAATCGTCTGATGACTATGTAAGAACCAATCTGAGCTAATCTGATCCGCTGAATACAATCCCAAATGTCTAGCTAAGCCTGAAATAGAAACACTCTGGCTCTTCCCTCGGTATCTGAATGCTATCTTCTTATCATCTTCAATTCCTAACTCTGGGTTAAGCTCAAATGTCATCAGAAACTCAGTGACAACCTCGGGGTATATGGGCTCACGAATGCTAAAAAGCTGAATCCAAGAGTCGACCTTATGTTCCTGAACCTCATATCCTATCAAATTCCTCAACCTGTCCTCGATTCCAAGTTTCCCCATGTCTTCCCAAACTATGTACCGATTACTTCCAAATGTCCTCTTTATCCATTTCCGAATCAAAGTCTTTTCTTGTGTAGTTTTGGCCAAATAAGCTAGAGTAGGTGGAATCGGGTCCATCTGTTTAAGAAAAACAAGGAAACAAATCATATAACAATAATTGGACAATATAATATTTATTCCAAATTTTCAGAAAAAATTCGAAATGTAGGCTTTAGATTTTGCAATTATCCCATTATTATTTTTATGAATACCCTAAAAACCGCAATCATCAATCCACAATTTATCCAAATAAACAAAACCGCATCTTTCCTATTTTTCTAAGATTACTTAAAGATGAATATTTCTAAACATGCTAAGTAATCGAATAATCAAGCAAGCATCATGATCATAAATCATATAATTACCTTACTATGATTAAAATAAGCAAGCAAAGCGATTTTATTTACCATCCATCATTTTGTTCAAGCATAAGACTTTAATTAGAGGATAATTAATTCGAAATCTCACTAACTTTATTAATTAAAGTAGTGCTACTCCAAATATATTTAATTGCATTTTCATGAAGCAAATTATACAAAGTTTAAAATAAATACCATTTTAAAAGATAACGATTTTAATTAAAGAAATGGTTTTTAAATAGTTTTGTATAAAAAGCCTTTCTTTAATTCATAAGCATGCAATTAAATTAATCCTCTAATCCTTAATAATCAATTACTCATGTAAACTAATCATTTTAAGCGCAAATTAATCACCGAAAAGTCAATCATAAGCAAATAATCATTCAAGAAAGTCAAAATAGCTAAAACTCTAACAAAAAGTCAACATTCAAAATCAAAACATCAAATCTAGCCATGGAAACCTCAAATTACTTCCGCAAACATGTTAACAATCAAGCATATAGCACTTTGCAAGCAAAAAGCATGGAACTTGATGATCAATACTCAAGATCTAAGCATAAACCCTAACTTTATAAAAATATTCAAAATGATGATTTTAGGTTAGAATCATACCTCAACCTTGATGTAAAGATGTTCTAGATGCAAAAGAGATGAAGATATGGAAGATTTGAAGCTTGATTTGAAGAAAAATGATGAAAAAATGGAGAAATGGAGATGGTGAAGGTGGGTGACGGTTTTGGAGAAGAAAAGAGGAAGAAGAAGTTGCTTTTTACTTTTTGTAAAAAGTGGTGGAAGCTTCCTTTGCTTTATGCATTTTTAAATTGCATTTTTAAAATGCAATTTCAACTTAAATGCGAATGAAACGAAACGTATACTTAGGTTTTTAAAGTTTAAAATATTTTTTTATGAAAATCAACCAAAATACGCACGAAACTTTCGTATTTAAATTCGTATATTAAAAACGTAACATTAATTCGCGTGCGAAAACATTTTCGTTTTTAAATACGTTTATTAAATCTTTTTGTGTTCTTTAAAATTCAAAACCAATCCAAATAAAATTTTCCAAAATTTAAATTAAAACTTTGTCAAATTTCTGAAACGTTTGGACCGTTCGCGAAAATTCGTTTAAAAACTTACGCGTTTAAACTCTAAAGAACGTTTTTCTTTGTTTTTATAAAAGTAAATTAAAAGAAAATCTAATTAAAATTATTTTTGTCCTAATTAACGAAATATTCAAACCTATTTACATCAGACCATCACCATTTATCTGTCAGTGCTTGTGACGGCACTTTCAGATAAGCCTGAAACATGCGAGAAAGTGTGGCGAAGAACGAACGTACCTTGAAGCGCTTTAATGATACTATGAATTAGGTCAGCGGGATTTATATAATAACGCTCAAATTCTCGTAAGAATTCTTTTTCTTCTTGACCTAATGCTAGTAATGCATCAATGAATTGGTTAAATGCTCGTCTTACCTTTCTCGGATTCGAAATACCATCCCTGAATCCTGTGTCTATAAAACATAGATCAAAGAGCAATTC
Organism: Helichrysum umbraculigerum; assembly: GCA_949592205.1. Taxonomy (NCBI): domain Eukaryota; kingdom Viridiplantae; phylum Streptophyta; class Magnoliopsida; order Asterales; family Asteraceae; genus Helichrysum; species Helichrysum umbraculigerum. Next base: position 27,503,976 of record CATIUR010000003.1, on the reverse strand, counting down.
TCCGATAACATGCTGAAATTCCTTTTCTTCTTCTGAATCAGGGTTTCCAGAAGTAGAGTGAACTACTTGTGAAATCTTTCTGATGTAAATCCTTTGTTGCTCAGTAAAAGGGAATTTAGATGTTAGTAACAACTGAGTAAGCTTAACATGGATTTCTTTTCTCTTTTGAAAGAAAGCAGAATCCATGGCTTCCTCAGTAGAATTAGGAAAAATTGATCTCAGTTCATTAATCAGATAAGTGGCAGGATCAACAAAGAATAGTTTAACGCATGGAATCAAAGTATAAGTGATAGGGGCTCTTTCAATCCAAAATTCGAGCTCGTCAATCAGGGCAGCAACATAACGATTAATCTTAATCTGGGAAACAGATGGATACTCGGTGCTAGCTATTAGATCCATTAGTAGGTCTAACTCTGATATCAGTGATAACTCGTCTTTTTTATTGTAATTAGCACGTAGACATGTTATTATCCTATCAATCACTACAAAGGTCTTCCTCTGCTCAGTTGAAAAAGGGAAATCTGATATCTTAAGGTTTCTAAGAAAATTAGCACAGATATCTATTCTCCTACTGGGCTTGTGAAAGTTTTCTAAGTGATGTTCATTACTTGATTCTGGTGGGTTGTTACTTGGTTCAGTGTTGGGCAAGGTTGGTGGTTCTAGTTCAGGATCCTCCGGATATTGGAGACGCTCATCCACTTCTACACTTTGGAAAAGAGTAGTGGGGTAGGCTCGTAATATATCTGGAAGATCATACCTGAAGTATTCATCTAAGCAATGAAGTTGCTCATTTAAATCCATCCAAGGCATTGGTGGATAGAAGAAAACTTCAATACTGAAAGGAACGTCTTCTGGTAGGGTGGCAGGTCTAAGGTAATGTGGATAATTAGATAAGATTGATAAAATCTCAGGGTCAAGTGTGGGTTGACCACTTAATTCAATAGTGACAGAAGGTGGAATCTTCTGCTGAGATATATCAAAACCTAGGTCTAAGGATGAATATTCGTCAATCTCAACTTCCTGGTTAACACAGACCTCTTTGTGGGAAGACACAAAGAATTCTGCATCGTCCATGATCGTTATCTCATCCATGGGAGAAATAAGATTGGAAGGAGAATTAGGGTTTTCTAATTTATTTGTATTTTTTTATTTTAATTAACTACTAAAGCAAATAACTTCCTAAAGTAATGAAAATCTTAAGGAAGGGTCTCCTAAAAGTCAACTATCTACGGTAATCTTAAAGTTCACTACGCTCAACCGATCCCCGGCAGCGGCGCCAAAAACCTGTTGCTCCGTCAGAGTGCTGACACAGCCGCGGTCGTTTTCCAAGGGGGGCTGGCACGGCGGTCCTGCAGGCAACGATGCAACAACGTGTGAACGTGTTAGGTTTTAAATTTATATGAGCTGGGGCTCAAACTATAAGTACTACCTACTTTTGGGGAGCAAGCAGTAAGTATAACTCGAGTGTCGTTCTTAAAATCGGAGCGAATGGAACCAAAAGGGACTTACCATAAATGAGCTTTCTGATAGGATGGGTTTATAAAAGTAGGTAGGTTTTGGTTGGTTATCTAAGCTAATACTAAATAAAACAAGTAAATTAAACAGAGAGTAGGCAACAGGTAGAGCGTGATTGCTGAAACTTCGATAATTAGGGTTTCTGGATGATATTCATTAGACAGATGATTGGAGACTACCTTGGGCAAGTCATCAGACGGACAGTCGGTGTAAACACTAGGACCCTACGTTTTAGTCTAAAAGCCTAAAAGCATATGTCACTGAGTCCTAGGTTATCCTGATGCTGATCAGAAACAGGTTGTTCAAACCCCCCTCACTTGCCTTGTAAGACTAAGCGACCTCTACGGATGATATATCCTGGGTGTAGGCATAAGGTAACAAACTGCAATTTTCTATCTGACCTTTCTTAACACCTAAATCTATCTGAGTTTATCTAGGTAAGTACTAATTGTATGTTGTATAAGTTGAGCTGTCGGTTATGTTGAGTTAAGCGGTTTAAGCATCTTGTATTACAGCCGAATACTTGCTTTCTTTTCAAAACTCATTTATTACTGGTTTAAGCATAATTAACTCCGTCATGAATTAGACCCTCCTTTGCTATCAGGCGTTCATCCCTAGGAATATTCATGGTGTACAGTGCATTTGGCATATCCACAGTGTTCCAGACTCAAGGTATACTCACGGTGTACAGTGCATTTGGCATATCCACAGTGTTCCAGACTCAAGGCATACTAACGGTGTACTGTACGTTAAAGTAGTTCCACAGCTGTATGTTAACCTTGGTGTACTAACGGTGTACGGTGCAGCGAGCATTTCCACAGCTGTATTTGAACCTTGGTGTACTAACGGTGTATGGTGCAGCGAGCATTTCCACAGCTTTATTGTTCCTAGACCCATATTCTAAAAGGGTGACTTCTAGGTATTCCACGATGAAATAATCCTACGGCAGTTCCTTAGCTTTTCCCACGTGTTTAAACGTTATACGAAGTACTGTGCCGTTTTACGGAATATTCATAGCTTCATACTGTAATATGAGATAACTATATCTACGTAGTATTAGGGTTGATCAGATCCTATCCTAAGGCAATAGTCACGTGAAAGACTGGAAAGGGTGGACACTTTATTAAGTCTAAATTCATGTAAAACTCAACCAGATACACAACAAAACAATCACCAATCATAATATTGGGGACATTATTCCATAACGGATTGTGCCCACGACTTTCATAGCTTCCACGTTCCGTACTACACACATTCGTGATGATTCCGGCGCTATACAAATGAAAGCCGTATAACGTTACTTCCGTTATTTCATAATGTTTATCCCACTGAATTAAATATCATCCATAATCCTAATATCTACATTTCAACAATCACAGTATTAAACTACGTAAATAGCATGGCAATATTCGCAACACAAACAAAGATATCATGCAAACAAAACATAATAACCGTAAGTAAAGGAATAAGTAATAACCAGTATTTAAGCAGCGTAACACTGAGTAGTACAAGCTAGAATCTTGAAAAATTCAATACAATAAAATTCCCAAGCTACAGCTATCTTCCCCACTCGAACCGTGCCTACATCTCTCTAGTTCTCTAGAGAGAGAAACTAGAGAGAGAAGCTAACCTAATCTAACTCTCCTCTAACTCCTAAGAGTAGTGCTAGAGAGAGAATGTGTGTGAGAGAGAAAGTGAGAGAATTCTATGAAGAATGGTGTGTGAAATGAGGTGAATGAGCTCTCTATTTATAGGCAAGCCTTGGATCCAAGAGTACAAGTCCACAAGCACACGTACAAGCCAAAGAAGCAAGGAAGAGGCCGTGTGAGACCAACAGAGGCCGTGTACGGCCTAAACAGGGCCGTGTACGGCTTGTTTATGGCCGTGTACGGCTATAGCAAGGCCGTGTACGGCCTGGTGGTGGCCGTGTGCTAGGCCGTGTGATTTTTCCGACTTTTCTCGCACCTTCGGAAGGCCGTATCTTCTTCGTTTCGCGTCCGATTGACTTGATTCTTTCGCCTACGGCTTCGTAATTCCGTTACGCTTCTAATGATGTCAATTTGGTAGAAATTGGATGTGTGGGGCCCGGGCGTGTTCAGAATACGTTTTGTAGCTTTCGGCTGCGCTGTAACTTGCATAACTTTCTCGTCCTTGATCCGTTCTGAGCAATCCTTATATCCACGTTCTCGTAATCTTCATAGCTACAAAATAAGACTATTATGAGGTTCTGGTATGAAGTTTACAATAGAATTAGGGTTGGGCTCAGAATAGTGCCTATTTAGGTCAGTTTTCTGCCCTTTTTGCTTGATTTTCAAAAGACCGACAAGTTTACACCTTTCTAACAAAAGTTAATGAATAATTATGATTTTAAGATGTATTTGTTAGAAAAGAGCTAAATATGGGGCAATTAATGCATGTAAAAACGTGACTTTTTGCGATACATCAATGTGCATAACCGAGATTAACATGCCATTGATAGAAATCAATGAATCTCAAAGATCTAGGAGTTTCATAAGAAATGAAATAGATAAAAGTATTTTAGTTATATGATTACGGCGACCCTTTTCATACAACCGAAAATATATATCCTAGCCTTAATTTATGAAATTGGGTAAATAATTAAGGAATATTCAAACTAACTAAAACCGTTTTATCTCATAGATGGCTAATTTAAATGGTGCAAATCCTCCCGTCCCCAATCCCGCACATAACTCGAACTTCTCACTACTCTCAGTTCTTGGGAGGGAAAGACTGACCGGTCCAAATTATATGGACTGGATGCGTAACCTAAGGTTTACCTTGAGGTACGAGAACAAGGAGTATGTTCTCGATGAGCAGATTCCCATAATTGATGAAGAATCAACCCAAGAGGAGATTGAGGCACACCGGAAACATTATGATGACGCGAATAAAGTGTATTGTATCATGGCATCTTCCATGAGCCCTGAACTGCAAAAGACTTTTGAAAACACATGGGCTTATGAAATGAACCAACAACTGAAAGAAATGTTTCAGGCTAAGGCAAGCAAAGAACGCCTTGATGTGGTGAAATCCCTCATGGCTTGCAAGCCCAAACCTGAAGTTTCTATCTGTGCTTTCGTCTTAGAGATGAAAGGGTACTTTGATAGGTTGGAGTCATTGAACATGGTATTTGACACAGAGTTTTCCATCGCCATAATTCTATCCAGTTTGCCAGTTGTTTACAATCAGTTTGTAATGTCATATCAGATGAATATGAATGAGAGAGAAGGTTCAATAATGGAACTCCACAATTTACTGCAAACTGCTGAGTAAGGAAACAAGAAAGATGATGTGTCCTCTGGCTCAGCAGCTCCTGTGTTGACTGTTGGTCAAAGTGCAAAGAAAAGGAAAAGGTCAAATTCAAATTGGAAAAGGAAGACTACTGACGGAAAGTCCGTTCACAAGTCTAAGAAAGGGACCAATTCTGAGATTGCACCTATTAGTGACCCAAAGGAAGCAGTGTGCTTCTACTGCAACATAAAGGGGCATTGGAAGCGTAACTGCCCAAAATACCTGAAGGACCTTGAAGATGGAAAGGTCGAGAAGAGTATTCACTCAGGTATGTTTATGATCGAACTCCATTATACAACAACTTCTAATTCGTGGGTTCTGGATACAGGATGTGTGTTAGTCCTGAAATCACTATTGATAAGTGATATGGAATCTCAATATGTAAAGTTTAATTGTAGAAGGGGGGGTTGAATACAATTAAAAACTATTTCTGATTTTACTTGAGTTATTTAGCTAGTTTTTAATTGATTGAACACAAACAGAGTATATAGTAACAGATAGTAAATCAGATATGACAATATCAAAGACAATAGCAATAGTAGCTAAATGGTGAATTATATTGATCATAAAATTCACAAGTGTTGATTGCGGAATGGACTAGCCCAAGCTAATCCAAATCAAACACACAAGCTAACTTATTACAAGATGAGATGAGCAGTAGTGGACAAACACGCTAACTGCTCACTCACTGAGTTACTGTAACGTACCCTAGACAAACTGATCACTGAACACACAAGTGATAAGTACGTACAGAAAAACTGGCCTCTAAAGTACAATATACTGAACTATATATACTACAAGAATCCCGTAAATATCTCCTACAAAATAGGATCTTGGAAGGACACGTGTTGCAACTTGATTGGCTTGATCTCTAATGAACCGACATACTGCGGGTCCCAATTCTGTTACCGCAAATATCTCTTTACCTTAAATCCAATCAGTTGCCGCCATGTAATCATTCGAACATTCTTCAAGTACGAAGAATCTTGCTGATGTGTATATAAGTACAGTACTTTTGCACTTGATGATTGAGAGGCTTTATTGAATAGTCACTGAAGATGCAGTAATTCTCCTCACTTACTGCGAGCTAACATGCTCTTGTAGAATGATTTGAAATAGAGATCTTCAGCGACTAGCTATTATTCAGGCAGTGACTTTTGCCTTATTAGATTTGAAGATGTAGAACTCTCGCTGCTAAGTATCAGCGACACACAAAGTTGAATTCTAATCTTCCTCAACATATCATTTCCCTTGAGAGTAGAATGAATAATGATCAGCAGTAATAAATTCCAGCAACAACAACTTTGACACAATCCATTTCTTCATCGAGTAGTGCATAGTTGAGTTGGTCAGCGACCAGTTTCTCAACATGGTCAGCGACCAGTGACTCAACAATCTTGCCCTAAATGATTGTGATCGAAGCTCCCTAGACAAACTTGTTGATGAAAAAGTTTATAGTCAGTGTTTAAGATTTTAAACATTCAGTGACTTGTACTTGTGATCCATTCATTTATCTTTTTGGATTCTTTTGATATGATCTGAGTTTTGCACTTTGGTTTTCTCAAAAGATCAGATATTATTGAACTGCAAAATATAAATATTACAAGTGTTTTCAGTTACAATAAATCTAATCTATTACAAAAATTTCACCATGTATGATAGTATCTTCTGGTCTGAGTAGTTGCAGATCAACAACTGGTTCAACTTTAGTGATTATTAAATTGTAGCGACTCTTGAGATAACAAACCCATTATCTTGAATTGTAGTGACTCTTGAGATAACAAACCCATTATCTTTAGTGATCAGATTACCTTTGATAAATTGTAGTGACTCTTGACATATCAAACCTACTATCTTCAGCGATCAGATTACCTTTGATAACAGAAGTCATCTTGAAACTTACTACACATTCAAACCAGGACCTATAGAGTGACCTGGAACCACAATGAACATGTTTCTAGTGGTTTCTTCATCCAAGTTTTTCTGATCAGCATTTCTGGTAACATCATCATTTTCTCCCATTATCACTTTCTCCCCTTGATGTTAGCATCATCACTTTCATCATAATCATCAGAGTCATCAGATTTCTCCCCCTTGATATTAGCATGAAATGTTGTGACTGATTTTTGAACGTTTTGAGTATGAGAGATGTATTTTGCTACAGATTTGGCTTCCTCGTCATCACCAGCTTGTGTTCTAGCTGATGGATCATTGGAAACAGAGAGGTCAACCTGTATCTCTCCATGTGTCTGTGGAGAGATATTGACAGTTGGTGCAGTGATAGATGAGATTTGGCCCGGGTCTGTAGCCAGTGATGTGGCATCAGCGATGAGTATGTTATCACCCACTGATACCACTAGCCCTTTTGATAAAATGTCATCCTTATGTGAGAGTGACAAGTGGCTGCTGGGTAGACTCAATTTGGAGGTGCGGGATGCACCTGAATCACTGCTAATAATAGTTTGAGCTATTGTAGCTGTCTGCAGTTGTCCCTTTTTAGAATCACTGGATTTTTGGGAATTCAGTGAAACAGTTGAAGGTTTGGGGTCAGCAAGAGTGCCCGTAGGGACTGAACGTTCAGCCTCCGCTTCACCCTTGGCATCCTTGGATGACTTATTTTTACTATGTCCCTGATCCGTTAATGTCAGGAACCCTAATTTGGATTTTCTTTTGAGAGCAGTTGATGTATTTTGTAATGGTTGTTGACCAGAAATAATCACTGGGGGTGTTTTCAGTGATTTGGTCGAATTGGTGACAGCAATGGATAATTGTATAGAGGCACACTTTTGAATCTCGTTATCAATAAAACCCTGAAGATATGAAACCACTTGAACTATCGAGTGAGTATTGATAAACCAGAACTCACTGAGCCATTCTGGGTTCATTTCTCCAGGTGATAACATAAGAACAGAGAGAATAAAGTGGTTTATTTAAAAGGTTTAGTTTCTCTGCATGCTCTGTTTTTGATCAAGTTTATCTTTTCAAAATTTATCTGATTTATACACTGTAACAACGAGATTTTTGATTTCTGCAAAGGCTCGAAGAGCTTTGAACTCTGCAGAGATGGTGATAAAAAAAATACGATTTTGATCTTGCCAGTGATAAAGATGTTTTGCAATATTTTTGCCTTTAAAACATAGTGTTTTTCTTATAAAAATCAAGAAGGTGTAAAATGAAATGAGTTAAATCGCTGTTTTATAGCGTGCTTCTTGATAATCATGTGGTGGAAAATGAATCATTGTCGCACCCCCGAAACACGTGGCAGCGGAAGTATTAGGTGTCACGGGGGCACCGACCAAATCAAATATCACAACACAAAGATTAAAGCAAACGACCTCTATATGAGACGTTTGAAAAATATTACATTACCATAAATCAAATGATTGCAAAATATCTGGAGTTCGCATAAACCGTTAGAGATTTCTAATACATATATGTTGATACAAAATATCGAAATGCAATCTAATCTCTTGTTGTTTGTGAAAACATGCGACTCGAGCTAATGCTTTTCAAAAGCATCCTACTGCCTTGTTTCCTGTGGGAAGTCCTACTGCATCTGTGAACCTGAGAAATACATGCTAAAAAGGTCAACATAAAGTTGGTGAGTTCATAGGTTTACGCCGTTAAAATCATAGTATGAACCACAAGATTTTCATAGCTATCAAAGTAGCACGAATGCCAAAGTAAATCGTAGTATACTATTGCCATGAGCTCATAGTCCGAAGCTTAACCGTAGTTGTTTACCCCCAGTGAGTGTGTAACCAGTACACTCGGCTGTACGAAATATTATGCATCCGTATAGTGGTTAGAGCGACTAACCCAGATGGTGGATTGTCAGGTCCCGATAGATCTATCCATAATGTTCGCGCTTAGTATTAACGTACTATGATATTTGTTAGGGGTCATCGTAGTTTGGTTTAGTTACTCATGCATCTAGTATAAGAGTTTTTGTTACTTGCGTTCATATGTAAAACAGTTTATAAAACAGAGCATGTATTCTCACCCCAAAGTAAAAAGCAGTAAAAAGTGGGGCTATGAAACTCACCTTAGATTAGCAAGTAGCAAGCAAATATCAAATAAGCAAGCAAGCCGGTGTGCAACCTTCTAACGTCCTAAAAACGTATAAGGTTGGGTATAAGTAGATGTCTCAAAAGACCATCTATAGCGATTGTATAAGTGGGGGTTAATGTCCACTTAAGCCAATCGTGTAGGTGGATGGTTAATGTCCACCTAAGGCTAGTTCATCAACTAGTATGTCCAAATAAGTTGTTCAAGTTTATTTGTCAAAAACGCGTACGACCCGTTGGTGAAAGTTTGTAATAATAATTCATTTAGACATTATTATTAAGTTTGTTTTGTTGTATATTATTCATTAGTACATATCGTGTGTTGCAAACCGATTATTTTAGTTTGTATAAGTCTTAAACCGTTGGTCAAAGTTGGTCAACTCATTGGTCAAAGCTGGTCAAGGTTGGTCAAACCTGGTCAAACTGGTCAAAGTGGGTCAAACCTGGTCAAACTAGTCAAGGTTGGTCAAATTGGTCAAAGTGGGTCACACTGGTCAAAGTTGGTCAAACCTGGTCAAACTGGTCAAAGTTGGTCAAACCTGGTCAAACTTGTCAAAGTTGGTCGATTTATGCAACACTTAGCCAATTTATGCAACACTAGTCAATTTATGCAACACTTAGCCATTTTATGAGTTAGAGTATTTGGTCCAAGTTTTCTAGGTGTTGGTTTCTAATTCGGGAAACTTTCTAAGTTTAGTTTTTGGTCCAAGTTTTCTAACTAAGTCACCCAAACTCATTTTTGTTACCACTTTCCAAAAATAGTAAGTTTTGTCGTTTTTTTTAACCGAGCCGTTTTTGTTGACTCGGTCAAACCTACTCGGTTTGACCCGAAACTTTTACTCAACCCAAATATCAGTTTATAGAGTCCATACAACTTGTCGGTTCGTGTCGGAGTTCATCCAAATTGTCGGTTTTTAAACATGCAACTTAAGATTTCAGTTTTTCTTATTTTCGACTTTTGTCGGTTTGGTTCGCCATTTTATTTCTACCACTTCTGGTCCAATTTAAGGTCTACAATTTTTATCAACTGATCATTCATGTGTCTAGTTCATAATGTAATTTTCCTGAGATGTATTATGTCCATTTACATATTTAAATAAATTCGCGTATGAACCGTACTCGGTTTTCGAAAAACTTCCAGACCAGACTCAAAGATCAGATTGTAGCCAAAAATACGTACAGATCTGGAAAAAGTGTAAAACACGAAAGTTGTAGCTCTTTTCAATACGCAACTTTTAAAAAGAAATTCGTTGTCTAACTCTCAGTAAAACTCAATATACGACCATTTTAGTAAACTGTGTTTTTAAAGACAGAATCTGTCTTCTTACCTATGTGTTACAAAAACGTATTTTAACCTTTTATTTGGACATATTAGTGTTATCTGAGCAACAAAACAAGTAAATAAACAACATGCAAGTGAAATAAGTGAGGGTTTTAGTGATTCTCACAAAGAAATAATGTAGAGACTTGAGAGCTTGATCTTTCTTGAAGAACTTTGCAAAATGATGAAGGATTAAAGTGGTGGTTTATGGTGGTGTATTGGTGGTTTGTGGTGGTGTAAGAGGTGTTTAGTGGTGATTTTTAGGTGTGTTTATCTCTGGAAATAGAGAGAGAGGAGAGAGCTAGAGAGCATTTGTGAAGTGTATGGAAATGGATGAATGAGAAATGATGTAAGTTTGCATGGTTCTTGAGTGGAAGTGTAAGGAATCTCCATGATGAGGTTTTGCATGAATCTTGTATGGGGGGAGGGGGTGGTGAACGAATTTGGGGGCCCCATCAAGGGTATTTTGGTCATTTTCTTGTTTCCAAATTAATTTCTTACGTTTTCCGTTCGTTTACCCGATTATTTAGACGTTTATTTAGACGTTAAACGTTTAATACACGCGTTTAAGTAACGGTTTAAATTCCGATATTTTCACTTGAAATATTTAATATAAATATTTGAAAACATTTATAAAATTGTTCCGTCTTTTGATCGGTCTCGATTTGCGTGCTCGTTGTACGGAGGTTTAATCGCGTAACGTGTTAAATAGACGTTTTTATTGACGAATCATTATACGATGTTTTTAATAATAATTTCACACAAAATAATATATTTTAAATTATAAAAATATATTTTGACTTTCGTTCAGTTGTCGGGCGCGTTCTGTGCGTTTTCGTTGCGTTTATGTTACTTTATACGATATTAATAATTCGCTAAATATTATCACCATAATATTTGTAAGTTTTTGAGTTTATTAAATAATTTCATATTATTTAATATTTTGTTCACCAACGTTCGTATTTATAGTGGGTCGGACTCCGTCCGGTTGTTTCGCACAATTTCATCAAATTGCGTAAGCGTAATATAAAACAATTACGTAGGTGTATATTCACAATAATATACAAATAGTTACAAGTAATTACAAGTATTTAGCCTAAATCACATCTAAATACACGTAATTAGGGTTTCGGTTAAGTTTAGAAGTTAACCTAAATTGCCGGGTGTCACATTCTCCCCCTGTTAGGAGAATTTCGTCCCGAAATTTGCTAGTAGTCATAGTTTGTGTGGTATCTAGTGAAAGTGTGAGTAATTCTGACGTTTTACTAAGTCCACGAAAGGAAAGTTCGTTGTTGTGATGCAACGCATCCATTTGTATGCGTTTGGAGAATTATCTCCGTGTACTATTAGTAGGACAATTATTCCTAAATAGTCAGTCGTAGTAAGGTCATTTACTATAAGTTCATAGTAGGAAAACATTCCTATGTGGTTCGTTGTAGGAATCGTAGTTGAAATCAAAGAAAAGGTCATAGTTGAGATCATAGTTCAAAGCATAGTTCTAAAATCGGAGTACAAGTCTCAAGTTTTCAAAGTTTCCAAAGTTTAATCACAGATGTAATCGTAGTTATTATCGTAGTGGGGCTCGTAGTTGCTATCGTAGTTCCCCCATAGTTGTTATCATAGTTGTTCTCATAGTTGTTATCGTAGTTCCCCCATAGTTGTTATCATAGTTGTTTTATAGTCGTATTATACAATACGTAAAAGTAATTTCACAAAAATAGTCCACAGTACAGTACAAAATCGTTCATAAAGCAGAGTTCAAGTAGTTCATGAATCAGAGTTCAAGTAGTTCCTAAAACAGAGTTCAAATGGTTCGTAGTAAATCATAGAAAACGAGCATTAAATAGTTCACAAACAGTTTTAAACAGCTTCAGAGTAACTCACAAAATAGAGATAAAGTAGTTCATAAAATAAAGACAAAGTAGTGATCAAATCTTGATAAAAGAAAAAAAAATGAAAGTAGTAATTGGATTCCAATAAATAGTTTGTTAAAACTGTCAATAAACCAGTTTGTAAGCAATTCGCAAGTTATGAGTAATTTGTTGGATCACATCCAATATAAATCGTTGTAAACGTATTTCCAATATGTAAATTGTTAGAAGACCCGAAGGTGTTTCAAAGTATAAGTCGTTATCGTTCATTAGAAAACGTAGATCTTTGAGAAAAATTAAGTGAAAATCAAGTGTTTGTTTATATGTACGGTTTTTATTTGTTAAAAATGTCATCATAATATCTTTTGAAAACTTAATGTCAACCAAAATACGTTGGAAACTCTTGTCAGCACGTTGAATGACTCTGTTTAACAAAAATTCGTTGAAAGCTCTGGTTATTGAAAGGTGTTGAAAATTCCATTTTGTCAAATATCGGTTGAAAGTTTACGTCTGTGAAAAATCCATAGCGTCTATTCTATTCTCGTGGCGGCGTAGCCTAGCAGCTAGTACCCAAAACGGTATGATGAGCGGGTTCCTGTGCTTATTGAGGGGTATGCATGTTGGATGATTCCCCGCGTCTCAAGAGTTGTGGTTAACCAATTTCATCGTCGGACATCTGCACGAAGATGGTTCGTAGCGGTTGGAGTATCAGTAGTAGTAGTATAGATAGGATAAGGTCTAATTTTAGGTGGTCTATTGGGTGTAACACACGCGATTCATAGGTTTACGATAAAAGTGAGAGGGAGTGTGCGAAGTAAACGGAGTAAATGTAACGCGCATAGGTGACGAATTCTCGTGAGGTTCTAATTCCATACGTGTTGCCGAATGATTTGGATGAGAGCGGAAGGGAGAGGGTGAGGTAGGTGTCACTTGTTTGGGTGGAGAATCCTCAGGTGGATTCTCCTCAAGTGAGTCCTATTCGATTACGTAGTTACCCTATGCGGTTGGGCAAGTGGTACCGTGGAAGTCTCCTCAGTGGTAAATAAGGGTTGAGTCTCGTTTTCTGTGTCAGGTAACGTAGTTGTGGGAGTGGTTGCTGTGAAGGGTGGCAAATAAGTTTAGTGTACGTAAGGTTATACATATATATACACATAAAAGCCTAGCACATAAGCACATATAAAGGTTGGTCCCGTTATATCCTCGGTCAACGTCTGCTACTGTACTCTCGTTCACTATAACCATTTCAGGTCTTGCATCGAATCTCCTTTAATTGTACATAGTTGATCAGGCTATGTTAAATTAAATTCAAATGATGCAATAGCTGAACCAGTCATACCAAACAGGGAATACTAACCTAATGGTTATAGTCTAGGTCACTAATGCAATCCTAGTTCGCTATAACCTTAGGCTCTGATACCAATCTGTCGCACCCCCGAAACACGTGGCAGCGGAAGTATTAGGTGTCACGGGGGCATCGACCAAATCAAATATCACAACACAAAGATTAAAGCAAATGACCTCTATATGAGACGTTTGAAAAATATTACATTACCATAAATCAAATGATTACAAAATATCTGGAGTTCGCATAAACCGTTAGAGATTTCTAATACATATATGTTGATACAAAATATCGAAATGCAATCTAATCTCTTGTTGTTTGTGAAAACATGTGACTCGAGCTAATGCTTTTCAAAAGCATCCTACTGCCTTGTTTCCTGTGGGAAGTCCTACTGCATCTGTGAACCTGAGAAATACATGCTAAAAAGGTCAACATAAAGTTGGTGAGTTCATAGGTTTACGCAGTTAAAATCATAGTATGAACCACAAGATTTTCATAGCTATCAAAGTAGCACGAATGCCAAAGTAAATCGTAGTATACTATTGCCATGAGCTCATAGTCCGAAGCTTAACCGTAGTTGTTTACCCCCAGTGAGTGTGTAACCAGTACACTCGGCTGTACGAAATATTATGCATCCGTTTAGTGGTTAGAGCGACTAACCCAGATGGTGGATTGTTAGGTCCCGATAGATCTATCCATAATGTTCGCGCTTAGTATTAACGTACTATGATATTTGTTAGGGGTCATCGTAGTTTGGTTTAGTTACTCATGCATCTAGTATAAGAGTTTTTGTTACTTGCGTTCATATGTAAAACAGTTTATAAAACAGAGCATGTATTCTCACCCCAAAGTAAAAAGCAGTAAAAAGTGGGGCTATGAAACTCACCTTAGATTAGCAAGTAGCAAGCAAATATCAAATAAGCAAGCAAGTCGGTGTGCAACCTTCTAACGTCCTAAAAAAAGTATAAGGTTGGGTATAAGTAGATGTTTCAAAAGACCATCTATAGCGATTGTATAAGTGGGGGTTAATGTCCACTTAAGCCAATCGTGTAGGTGGAGGGTTAATGTCCACCTAAGGCTAGTTCATCAACTAGTATGTCCAAATAAGTTGTTCAAGATTATTTGTCAAAAACGCGTACGACCCGTTGGTGAAAGTTTGTAATAATAATTCATTTAGACATTATTATTAAGTTTGTTTTGTTGTATACTATTCATTAGTACATATCGTGTGTTGCAAACCGATTATTTTAGTTTGTATAAGTCTTAAACCGTAGGTCAAAGTTGGTCAACTCATTCGTCAAAGATGGTCAAGGTTGGTCAAACCTGGTCAAACTGGTCAAAGTGGGTCAAACTGGTCAAAGTTGGTCAAACCTGGTCAAACTGGTCAAAGTTGGTCAAACCTGGTCAAACTTGTCAAAGTTGGTCGATTTATGCAACACTTAGCCAATTTATGCAACACTTAGCCAATTTATGCAACACTAGTCAATTTATGCAACACTTAGCCAATTTATGAGTTAGAGTATTTGGTCCAAGTTTTCTAGGTGTTGGTTTCTAATTCGGGAAACTTTCTAAGTTTAGTTTTTGGTCCAAGTTTTCTAACTAAGTCACCCAAACTCATTTTTGTTACCACTTTCCAAAAATAGTAAGTTTTGTCGTTTTTTTTAACCGAGCCGTTTTTGTTGACTCGGTCAAACCTACTCGGTTTGACCCGAAACTTTTACTCAACCCAAATATCAGTTTATAGAGTCCATACAACTTGTCGGTTCGTGTCGGAGTTCATCCAAATTGTCGGTTTTTAAACATGCAACTTAAGATTTCAGTTTTTCTTATTTTTGACTTTTGTCGGTTTGGTTCGCCATTTTATTTCTACCACTTCTGGTCCAATTTAAGGTCTACAATTTTTATCAACTGATCATTCATGTGTCTAGTTCATAACGTAATTTTTCTGAGATGTATTATGTCCATTTACATATTTAAATAAATTCGCGTATGAACCATACTCGGTTTTCGAAAAACTTCCAGACCAGACTCAAAGATCAGATTATAGCCAAAAATACGTACAGATCTGGAAAAAGTGTAAAACACGAAAGTTGTAGCTCTTTTCAATACGCAACTTTTAAAAAGAAATTCGTTGTCTAACTCTCAGTAAAACTCAAGATACGACCATTTTAGTAAACTGTGTTTTTGAAAACAGAATCTGTCTTCTTACCTATGTGTTACAAAAACGTATTTTAACCTTTTATTTGGACATATTAGTGTTATCTGAGCTACAAAAAAAGTAAATAAACAACATGCAAGTGAAATAAGTGAGGGTTTTAGTGATTCTCACAAAGAAATAATGTAGAGACTTGAGAGCTTGATCTTTCTTGAAGAACTTTGCAAAATGATGAAGGATTAAAGTGGTGGTTTATGGTGGTGTATTGGTGGTTTGTGGTGGTGTAAGAGGTGTTTAGTGGTGGTTTTTAGGTGAGTTAAATCTCTGGAAATAGAGAGAGAGTTGAGAGCTAGAGAGCATTTGTGAAGTGTGTGGAATTGGATGAATGAGAAATGATGTAAGTTTGCATGGTTCTTGAGTGGAAGTGTAAGGAATCTCCATGATGAGGTTTTGCATGAATCTTGTATGGGGGGAGGGGGTGGTGAACGAATTTGGGGGCCCCATCAAGGGTATTTTGGTCATTTTCTTGTTTCCAAATTAATTTGTTACGTTTCCCGTTCGTTTACCCGATTGTTTAGACGTTTATTTAGACGTTAAACGTTTAATACACGCGTTTAAGTAACGGTTTAAATTCTGATATTTTCACTTGAAATATTTAATATAAATACTTGAAAACATTTATAAAAATGTTCCGTCTTTTGATCGGTCTCGATTTGCGTGCTCGTTGTACTGAGGTTTAATCGCGTAACGTGTTAAATAGACGTTTTTATTGACGAATCATTATACAATGTTTTTAATAATAATTTCACACAAAATAATATATTTTAATTTATAAAAATATATTTTGACTTTCGTTCAGTTGTCGGGCGCGTTCTGCACGTTTTCGTTGCGTTTGTGTTTTAATTTATACGATATTAATAATTCGCTAAATATTATCACCATAATATTTGTAAGTTTTTGAGTTTTTTAATAATTTCATATTATTTAATATTTTGTTCACCAACGTTCGTATTTATAGTGGGTCGGACTCCGTCCGGTTGTTTCGCACAATTTCATCAAATTGCGTAAGCGTAATATAAAACAATTACGTAGGTGTATATTCACAATAATATACAAATAGTTACAAGTAATTACAAGTATTTAGCCTAAATCACATCTAAATACACGTAATTAGGGTTTCGGTTAAGTTTAGAAGTTAACCTAAATTGTCGGGTGTCACAATCATCGTGGTCGATGATGGTGGTGAGTAGAGGTGATGATTGTCGGTGGTAAGTGGTATAGGGGTGATGATTATGAAACATGGTGGTATTAATGGTGATGGGAGAGGTGTGCCGAAAAAG
The DNA here is from genome assembly GCA_949592205.1 of Helichrysum umbraculigerum. Lineage (NCBI taxonomy): Eukaryota > Viridiplantae > Streptophyta > Magnoliopsida > Asterales > Asteraceae > Helichrysum > Helichrysum umbraculigerum. The sequence continues at coordinate 27,487,053 of CATIUR010000003.1, read as the reverse complement.
TACACTGACGTAAGAGAGAGAGTGTCAGACAGTACGACTTTTCTGTTACACCACAACCCATTTTTTTTAAATGATATTTGTAAACTTAATAGCACCATTAACTGATATCTTCAGTGAGAGAAAGAGTTACTGAAGATATATAATCAATTTCTTGATTTACCACCAAAAAGAGATATAACAATTATAAGATAATAAATTTAATTGTTTATCTTGCTGAGACTATGGCTCGCTGACTTAATCACAACTTAGAATACTGATTGAGTCATTGTGACATAGTTACAGTTTGATATAAATTTAACTTATCAACTCATTATTGTTACATTGTAAGTTTTTCTTTTCTCTCTCTTTATTTAAAAAAAAAATGAATATAGATTATGTCTTATGTTAAATGTATAACATATTTCTATATCACACCTTACTGATCTAGTTACAACTTAGAATACTAACTAGATCAATTAGAGATACCATAGAGCAATGCTACAAACCTATCATTGAGACATAAGAAAATATTCATGAGTCTTTATAATAATATAACATTTAGATGATCACAGTAAGCTGAGTATTAATCTCGCTGATTAGTTCAGTAAGGATTAAAACATCAGTGTGTATGGTCAACTGAAATTATATTTTACAAAGACAAATTATTTAAAAGTATTTATAAATTTAAACGACAATAAATAAATAAACTCAAAGAGTTTATTTATTCATTGAAGTTTAACATACCAAGCTCGCTGATAAGAAAATTAAATCTTTTCTCATCCAAAGGTTTTGTAAACAAATCAGCGAGTTGGTAATCAGCTGGAATGAAATGAAGTTCAATATCACCTTTCATCACATGGTCCCTGATGAAATGATATCGTACATCAATGTGCTTTGTCCTTGAGTGCATCACTGGATTGTTTGCAATGGCTATGGCACTTTGACTAACACAATAGATTGGAATTTCTTTGAAGTCAAATCCATAGTCAGCGAGCTGATTTCTCATCCAAAGAATTTGAGCCGTACAAGCACTAGCAGCAACATATTCAGCTTCAGCAGTTGAAGTTGAAACTGAATTTTGTTTCTTGCTAGACCAGCTTACAAGCTTTTCTCCAAGAAACTGACAGGTACTAGAAGTGCTCTTTCTATCCAGCTTACATCCAGCGTGATCAGAATCAGAATATCCTTTCAGTGAGAAATCTGAACCTGATGGGTACCAGAGACCAAGGTTTGGTGTACCCTTTAGATATCTAAATATTCTTTTGACAGCGAGAAAGTGTGATTCCTTTGGATCAGCTTGATACCTAGCACAGAGACATGTAGCAAACATAATGTCTGGTCTACTTGCAGTTAGATACAACAATGACCCAATCATACCTCTGTAAGTAGTGATGTTTACAGATTTACCATCAGGATCAGCATGTAGCTTTACTGCAGGTGACATGGGTGTAGCAAGAAATGAGCAATTAGCAAATTCAAATTTCTTTAACAGATCTTTAACATATTTTCCTTGACTTATAAAAATTCCTGTTTTGGTTTGTTTTATTTGCAGACCAAGGAAAAATGTTAATTCACCCATCATGCTCATCTCATAAATTTTAGTCATGAGATCAGAAAATTCCTTGCACATGTCACTGTTAGTAGACCCGAAAATGATATCATCAACATAGATCTTGACTAATATGTGACACCCGACGATTTAGGGTTACTGATAATCCTACTTGAAACCCTAATTACGTGTGTTTAGTTTAGAATTAGGCTAAATACTTGTAATTGCTTGTAACTACTTGTATATTTTGTGAATATACGCTTACGTAATTAGTTGTAATTACGCTTACGCAATTTGGTGAAATTGTGCAAAACAACCGGACGGAGTCCGACACAGTATAAATACGGACGTTGGTGAAAAACTTTCTATAAATAACTTAAATCTATTTTTAGAAGTTATTTATCATTATTTATTATTTTATTAAAATAATATACGAAAAACCTAGGCGTTTTGGCTAAAACGTCACAAACGCAACAGAAACGCGCGGAATGCGCCCGACAATCGAACGAAAGCCAAATATATTTTAATAATTTAAATATATTATTTTGTATGAAATTATTATTGAAAACATCATATAATAGTTCGTCAATGAAAAACGTCTATTTAAAACACTACGCGATTAAACCTCCGTAAAACGTGCACGCAAATCGAGACCGATAAATTAACGAAACATTTTTACAAGTGTTTTCAAGTATCTATACTAAATATTTCAAGTGGAAATATCGAAACTAAATTCGTCATTTAAATGCGCGTATTAAACGTTTAACGTATAAATAAACGTCTAAACAATCGGGTAAACGAACGGGAAACGTAACAAATTGAATTGGGTAAAAAAAATGACCATAATACCCCTGAGTGGGCCCCCTTGGCCTGCCCCCTCCCCCCATGTGCCACCACCCCACATCTCCTCTCAAATTAAATGCAAGGTCATGATGATACTTAATGACTTGTGACCAAATAAACCATACAAGCAAAAGATAAATCATTTCTTTCATTTTCACCTCAAAATATTTAAGTTTTCTCTCAAAAACACTGAGCTAATTCTCAGCCTTTCACCACCATAAACAACCACTACTTTAATCACCTTCAAATTTGGAAGAAAGAAGGTCAAGAATCAAGCCCCTTTTCATCATCTTCATCATCTCTACATTATTTCTTTGTGAGAATCACTAAATCCCTCACTTATTTTACTTTAATACTACTGATTTAGATGTTATTTAGTTCATCTATCAGGATTATGTCCAAACTTGGTGTTAAAAATCGTTTTTATAAATTATACAAGAACATGCAAGAATCTGTCCCAAAAACGCTGTTACAAGGAAAAATTCGTATAAAATCAAATATTGAGAGTTAGAAGACGCATTTTTTTTTTAAATCTTCGTCTCGAAAAGATATACAACTTTAGTGTTTTTCACTTTTTCCAGAAACGTACCCAGTTTTCTCTACGAGCCGATTTATAGGACTGACCTGTTAGTTTTCGAGAATTGTGTTCGGAACTTTCGCGGAATTTATTTAATATGTAAACGGACTTGTTAAATGCTGGAAATTTGATATGTTAGTCTAGACACTTAGTAGATCAGTTGGTAAAAGTTTTGAGGTTTGATTTGGACTAGAGATAGGCGAAATCAGTTGGCGTAATGACTCGACATAAACCGAAAACGTTGAATCTTGAATTTTTAGGTTGCATGTTAGAAACCGACACTTTGGATGAACTCCGACACGAACCGACAAATTATTTGGACTCTTTAAACTGATATATGGGTTGGGTAAAAGTTTCGGGTCAAACCGAGTAGGTTTGACCAAGTCAACAAAAACGGCTCGGTTTCTAAAAACTACAAAAATTACTATTTTTGGAAAGTGGTAACAAAAATGGGTTTGGATGACTTAGTTAGTAACTTGGACCTAAAACTAAACTTAGAAAGTTTTCCGAATTAGAAACCGACACTTAGAACACTTGAACAAAATATCCTAAGTCTCAAGTAGAGACACTAACCTAGTGATGCCACAATTACTAGTGATGCTACATTTTGCTAGTGATGCTACATTTTCTGAAAATATCCTAAGTCTCAAGTAGAGACACTAACCTAGTGATGCCACAATTACTAGTGATGTTACATTTTGCTAGTGATGCTACATTTTCTGAAAATATCCTAAGTCTCAAGTAGAGACACTAACCTAGTGACGCCACAATTACTAGTGTTGCTACATTTTGCTAGTGATGCTAGGTTTGACCAGGTTTGACCAGTTTGACCAGGTTTGACCAGCTTTGACCAACGAGTTGACCAAATTTGACATACGGTTTATGACTTATACAAACTAAAATAATCGGTTTGCAACACACGATATGTACTAATGAATAGTTTACAGCAAAACAAACTTGATAATAATGTCTAAATGAATTATTATTACAAACTTTAACCAACGGGTCGTACATGTTTTTTAGAAACGAACTTGACAACTTATTTGGACATACTAGTTGATGAACTAGCTCTAGGTGGACATTAACCCTCCACCTACACGATTGGCTTAAGTGGACATTGACCCCCACTTATACAATCGCTATAGATGGTCTTATAAGACATCTACTTACACAACCTTATACGTTTAGGACGTTAGAAGGTTGCGCTTTGGACTTTGCTTGCTTATTTGATATTTGATTGCTACTTGCTAATCTAAGGTGAGTTTCATAGCCCCTTTTTACTGTTTTCTAACTGGGGTGAGAATACATACAACTGTTTTATACAACTACTTTTATGATCACAAGTACTGTAACAACTTTTTATACGGATTGCATGAGACCTGATTAATCCACTAAAGTCCTCTACCCATCATAGTTCGTTAATATATGCGTGAATATTATTGGATAGTACTATCGGGGATTGACAATCCCCATCCGGACTAGTCGCGCTAGTCAACCCACGGATGCAATATTATTTGTGATTTAGAAGTGTATCGGATTAGTACACTTACCGGAGGCAAACAACGTTAAGCTCGACTATGAGACTCATTGCAAATGGTATGCTTATATTGCTTTATGCAATACTTTTACTTATCGTTGGCTAACGATACTTTTAACTGTCATTTTTGAATGATACAACTTGAAATCTTGTGGATCATAACTAAACGATTGTTTACAAACCTATGAACTCACCAACTTTATGTTGACCTTTTAGTATGTATTTCTCAGGTAACCTGCCGCAGTAGGAAGCTTATGGAAAGCTTAGCTCGAGTCGCATTGTTTTCAAACATCCAGAGATTAGATTGCATTTAGCTGTATTTTGTATAATCAGTAATGTATTAGAAATCTCTTAACGGTTTATGCGAACTCCAGATATTTTGTAAACATTTGAATTATGGTAATGTAATGTTTTCAAACGTCTCATATAGAGGTCGTTTGCTTTAATCTTTGTGTTGTGATATTTGATTTGGTCGGCGCCCCCATGACACCTCATGTTTCCGCTGCCACGCGTTCTGGGGGTGCGACATAATATGACATCTCTCTTATCTCTTTTGATAAACAATGTGCTGTCAATTTTACCTCTGACGTAGCCACATTTTATCAGGTAGACAGAGAGAGTGTCATACCACGCTCTAGGAGCCTGTTTTTGTCCATACAGGGCTTTATCAAGTTTGTAAACATAACCAGGATGTTTTGGATCAATGAATCCAGGTGGTTGCTTGACATACACTTCTTCCTGTAGCTTGCCATTCAGAAAGGCACTTTTCACATCCATTTGATATACTTTAAACTTCTTGTGAGCTGCATAAGCTAGAAACAGCCTGATTGCTTCAAGCCTAGCCACTGGTGCAAAGGTTTCGTCATAGTCAATGCCTTCTTGCTGACAGTAACCTTGTGCAACCAGTCTAGCCTTGTTTCTTGTTACCATACCATCAGCATCCATCTTATTTCTGAACACCCATCGTGTTCCAATCACTATTTTACTAGCAGGTTGAGGTACAAGCTTCCAAACTTTATTTCTTTCAAACTGAGATAGCTCTTCTTGCATGGCAGCTATCCAGTGATGATCAGTGAGTGCTTCATCAACCTTCTTTGGTTCCATCAGTGATACAAAACTTACAAACAAACAAAAGTTAGCAGTTGCTGATCTTGTCTGAACCCTGGATTGTGGATTACCAATAATCAATTGATTATTAATATGTTTTATCCACTTAGTCATTCGCTGAGGTTCAGCAGTGACTGTCTTATTTGGTGATGGTTCATGTGACAGATCAGCATCAGAAACATGAGTATTGTTGTTATGAGAATTTTAGTTTGGACATTGAGTTGATGATGATGGGACATCAGTAGGTAAAGATGATGTCCCTGAATTATTCTCAGCTAAAGTAGAGCTAGAGTTGATTTCAGGAACACTATCTTCCCCTTCAGAGTCTGATGAGAAATTTTCATATTTCTTATCATTTGATTTTCTTTCATCTGATAAGTCACTATCCATTTTGTTAAAAATAAGATTTTCATACTCTTTTGGATCAGTGAGTGACTCATCATATGATTCATCAAAAGTAACACCCATTGATTCCTCAATACATTCTCTTCTTTTATTGTAAACTCTGAAAGCTTTAGAGATAATTGAGTAACCAACAAATATTCCTTCATCAGCTTTTGGATCAAACTTTCCTAAGTGATCTCTTTTGTTTAAAATGTAGCAAGTGCTACCAAAAACATGGAGAAAACTTATGTTGGGTTTTCTCCCTCTTAACATCTCATATGCTGTCTTATTATGTCGTTTGACAATCAGTGACCTATTTTGAGTATAGCAGGCAGTACTCATTGCTTCAGCTCAGAAATAGGTCTTAAGACCAGCATCAATGAGCATTGACCTGGCAGATTCAATTAAGGTCCTATTTCTCCTCTCTGCCACCCCATTTTGTTGGGGTGTCCTTGGAGCTGAAAAGTTTTGAGAAATACCTTTTGAATCACAGAAAGTTTCCAGGTCAATATTTCAAAATTCAGTGCCATTATCACTTCTTAAATGTTTTACCGAAATACCATTTAAGTTCTCCATCTTCTTGATAAAGGATATGATTTCACTTGCTGCTTCGTTTTTTGCTTTAAGAAAGAATACCCAAGTGTATCTGGAGTATTCATCCACGATTAGCAAGCAGTATCTCTTCCCACCAAGACTTGAAGTACTCACTGGTCCAAATAGATCCATATGAAGTAGATAAAAACATTCAGTTACTGATGATGTTTGTTTACTTTTGAAGGAAGAACTGTGATGCTTTCCTTTCTCACATGCTGAACAAAGCTTGTCTTTGTTGTAAGACAATTTTGGAAGTCCAGTGACTAAACCATGTTTGCTTAACTTGTTGATAGCTTTTAGATTAAGATGAGAAAGTCGCTTATGCGATAACCAATTTTCTTCTGAAACAGTTCTGGAATAAAAGCACGTCCCTGACTGAGCTGAGTCCATATTGACTACATAAGTATTGCCTTTTCTGTTAGCAGCAAGCACAACACTTCCTTTCTTGTTGTAAACAACACCAGCTTCATGATCAAACATCACCTTGTTCTTTGAATCACAAAATTGACTGATACTTAGCAAATTGTGCTTCAGTCCCTCCACATATGCAACTCTTTTAAACATCACATTCCCATTAGTCAGCACACCATATCCTCTTGTTTTGCCAACCTTGTTGTCACCAAACACTACATCAGGACCTCTTTCCTCCTGGTAGTCACTGAGCAGAGACTTACATCCGGTCATATGTCTGGAACACCCGCTGTCTAGATACCAGATAGTTTCTCTAAGAATGCCTTTGTAGATAGTTTCAGGATCCCACCCAGATGCTGAACATTTATGAGCGACTTCTTTGATATCGTCATGAAACTCAGCGTCATCAGCCATCAGGCAGTAATCCTATCTATACAAATCATTGCTTCTTGTTCATCTGATGATGAGGAGTCAGAGTCGCTGAATGAACCCTCTTCAGCAACAAAACCTTTTCCCTTCTTCTTTCCAGATTTAGCCATTTCCTTCAGTTTCTTGTATTTTACCTTATACTTGTTGCACTTGTCATTTCTGAAGTCTGGCACTGGTTCAGGGACTTGGTTGACTGACTTTGATCTACAATCAGCTGCAAAGTGACCAGGTTTACCACATTTGTAGCATTCACCTTTTGATTTGAAATTTTCAGGTGATGGAGCACTAGCGAATCTTTTTGATCTGGTGTTCCTTCTGAAATTTGCAACCATCATTGCCATATCTCTTTCCAGCTTTTCAAGACCCTCATCATATTCATACTCAGATTGTTCTTCAGCACCTTCACCTTCTTCACCAGCTATCATCGACTTTGAGCTTTGCTTAGAAACTTTTGATTTCTGTCTCTGATCGATTTCCTCAAGCTCAACTACAAGGGCATTGGATATCTTTTGACTTCCAAGTGTTGCACGAATATGCTCACTCTGATCAGCTTGCTTTTCTAGACTGCTCCCAGTTAAGCAAAATACCATAGACTTGAGTAAGATTAAGATTTGTATAATCATTTCTCTGTCTCGTACACGTAGCAATGGTTCCCCAAACTTTTCTTAACAATAATTCCAAGAACTTTTCAATAACAAATCGCTGCTCCTTTCCTATACCAGCCTTCTCCATCTTGTTCATCAGCAATTGATATCTGGTATAAGTAAAAGATAGTGACTCGTTGGGTTCCATTGCGAACAGCTCATACTGGCGAGTGAGATTTACTTCCCTGCAGCGAATAATATCAGGAGTTCCAATATATATATTCCTAAGGGTATCCTACATATCTTTTGCAGTTTTGCAAAGCCTGATTGATTCAAACACTTCGTCAGGAAGTGACATGCCAATGTAGATTTTAGCTTGTTTATCTAATCTAACCAATCGTCTATCCTCATCCGTCCACTGTTCCTCTCTCTTAGGCAAAACCATTTCTGGTATTGCAGGAGTGGTAGCAGTAGCTACAACAGCAGGAATAATAGTGGTTGGAATATAGGGACCATTGGTTATGATATTGCAAAGACGATCATCAATAAGATCAAGAAACATCATCATCCGGGACATCCAGATTTCAATCCTAAAGGGATCAAACGCTGGAGGTTTGGTAGTAGAACCATTTCCCTTCTGATACTCAGAGTCGACACATCTGTACTTTACTGATTCCATTGCAGATCTGGTTAATTGATTTAAACCAACTCTGCTATGATACCAATTGTTAGTCCCGAAATCACTATTGATAAGTGATATGGAATCTCAATATATAAAGTTTAATTGTAGAAAGGGGGGGGGGGGGGGGTTGAATACAATTAAAAACTATTTCTAATTTTACTTGAGTTATTTAGCTAGTTTTTAATTGATTCAACACAAACAGAGTATATAGTAACAGATAGTAAATTAGATATGACAATATCAAAGAATAATAGTAATCGTAGCTAAATGGTGAAATATAATGATCATAAAATTCACAAGTGTTGATTGCGGAATGGACTAGCCCAAGCTAATCCAAATCAAACACACAAGCTAACTTATTACAAGATGAGATGAGCAGTAGTGGACAAACACGCTAACTGCTCACTCGCTGAGTTACTGTAACGTACCATAGACAAACTGATCACTGAACACACAAGTGATAAGTATGTACAGAAAAACTGGCCTCTAAAGTACAATATACTGAACTATATATAATACAAGAATCCCGTAAATATCTCCTACAATAAAGGATCTTGGAAGGACACGTGTTGCAACTTGATTGGCTTGATCTCTGATGAACCGACATACTGTGGGTCCCAATTCTCTTACCGCAAATATCTCGTTACCTTATATCCAATCAGTTGCCGCCATGTAATCATTCGAACATTCTTCAAGTACGAAGACTCTTGCTAATGTGTATATAAGTACAGTACTTTTGCACTTGATGATTGAGAGGCTTTATTGAATAGTCACTGAAGATACAGTAATTCTCCTCACTTACTGCGAGCTAACATGCTCTTGTAGAATGACTTGAAATAGAGATCTTCAGTGACTAGCTATTATTCAGGCAGTGACTTTTGCCTTATTAGATTTGAAGATGTAGAACTCTCGCTGCTAAGTATCAGCGATACACAAAGTTGAATTCTAATCTTCCTCAGCATATCATTTCCCTTGAGAGTAGAGTGAATAATGATCAGCAGTAATAAACTCCAGCAACAGCAGCTTTGACACAATCCATTTCTTCATCGAGTAGTGCATAGTTGAGTTGGTCAGCGACCAGTGACTCAACATGGTCAGCGACCAGTGACTTAACAATGTGGTAATCACATTTGCACTGTATTGCAGGGGCTAAAGGAAAGTAGAAGTTTGAAGCATGGAGAGCTCAACTTAGTTATGGGAAACAAGGGAATTGAACATGTGACGAAGATTGGAAGATTTGAGCTCATGCTGAATTCTGGAGTTAGGATAGATTTAAATAATTGCTATTATTCGTTAGAAATGACTAGAAACATTATTTCATTTTATGCTTTATATAAAGATGGTTATCATTTTTCTTTTGATAATGGAAATGGAGATAAATTGGTTCATTTAAATGATGGTTTTATTTTTAAAGCTTCTCCTTACAAAGGCATATATGAAAATGTTGAATGTGTTAGCAATATTATTTTAAATGTTGATTCGTCTAATGAAATTGATAAATCCAAGTTGTGGTATTATCGTCTAGGGCACATAAACAAGAAAAGCATCGCCTAACTCCAAAAGGATGGAGTGTGGTCGAATCATTCGACCTCAAATCGGATGATGTATGCGAATCTTGTTTATTAGGCAAGATGACTAAATCACCATTCACAGGATCATGTGAAAGAGGTGAAGGACTATTGGATTTGGTACATACAGATGTATGTGGACCATTCCGATGTGCTACAAAAGATGGAAATAGATACTATGTTACATTTACTGATGACTTCAGTAGATTTGGAAATGTTTATCTGATCAAATATAAGTCAGATACTTTTGAGGTATTCAGAAGATATCAAAACGAAGTAGAGAATCAACTGGGCAGAAAGATAAAGGTTCTCCGATCCGATAGGGGAGGAGAGTACCTTGGTATCGAGTTTCTCGATCATCTTAGAGATTGTGGAATAGTTTCACAATTGACTCCTCCTAGAACACCGCAGCTTAATGGTGTTGCTGAGAGGAGAAACAGAACATTGTTAGACATGGTTCGATCTATGATGAGTCGAGCAACACTTCCAATAAGTTTATGGGGTTATTCATTAGAAACAGCTGCCCATATCTTAAATCAAATACCCACTAACAAAGTTTCAAAGACAACTTATGAGATGTGGAAGGGAAAGAGACCTTCTCTTGGTCACATCAAAATATGGGGTTGTGAAGTTTACGTTAGACGGGAAACTCAGGACAAACTTGACTCTAGATCTGAAAAATGTCTTTTCGTCGGTTATCCACAAGAGTCATTTGGATATTTGTTCTACAGACCCAAAGAAAATGTGGTCTTTGTAGCTCGAAGAGGAGTGTTCCTTGAGAGAGAAATGATATCTAAAGAGGACAGTGGGAGTAAAATTGATCTTGAAGAAATTCAAGAATCTACCGATAGAGAACCTATAATAAACACTGACGTTCAACAAGAGGTGGAAACACCTGTTGAACCTGAAGACATATCCTTACCCGTTCGCAGATCTAGTAGAGTTAGCAATCCTCCTGAATTCTATTATGGTTACTAAATAGAAGAAGAGAATAAGATAAGTGATAGTACACTTGGTGAATTAGATGAGCCTGCTAACTACAAGGAAGCGATGGCAGGCCCTGAGGCTGCTAAATGGAAGGAAGCTATGAAAAGCGAAATTCAGTCCATGTATGACAATCAAGTTTGGAATTTGATTGACACTACACCCGGTCTTAAGACGGTGGGTTGTAAGTGGATCTTCAAGAAGAAGACAGACATGGATGGGAAAGTACACACTTATAAAGCTAGGTTGGTAGCAAAGGGATATACTCAAACCTATGGGATTGATTATGAGGAAACCTTCTCACCAGTAGCTAAGATTAAGTCAATTAGGATTATACTAGCCATAGCTGCATTTCATAACTATGAAATTTGGCAGATGGATGTCAAAACCGCTTTCCTTAACGGGAAACTGATAGAGGATGTGTTCATGACACAACCGGAAGGTTTTGAAAATGCAAAGTATCCTAATAGAGTGTGCAAGCTTGAAAAGACCATTTATGGACTTAAACAAGCTTCTCGCAGCTGGAATCTCTGCTTCCACGAAAAGGTCACAAAGTTTGGGTTTTCTAGAAGTGAAGATGAGTCTTGTATATATGTCAAGTTCAGTGGGAGTATTGTAGTATTCTTAGTATTATATGTGGATGATATACTGCTCATAGGAAATGATATCCCAACTTTACAAAGTGTAAAAGCCTGGTTGGGAAAGTGTTTCGCTATGAAAGATCTTGGAGATGCAACATATATCCTAGGTATAAATATTTACAGAGATATGTCAAAACGTCTCATAGGACTCAGCCAGGATACGTACATAGATAAAATACTGAAAAGATTCAATATGGAAAATTCTAAGAAAGGGAACTTACCCTTGAATCATGACATTAAGATCAGTAAGGATCTACGTCCAAAGTCTGAACAAGAATTGGACAGAATGAGTCGAATCCCATATGCTTCGGCTATAGGATCGATCATGTATGCCATGACGTGTACAAGGCTTGATGTCTCATTTGCTTTGAGCTTAGTGAGTCGAAATCAGCAGAATCCTGGTGAAGGACATTGGAAAGCTGTAAAGAATATTCTTAAGTATTTGAGAAATACTAAAGACAGGTTCTTGGTTTATGGTGGAGAAGAAGAACTTAGAGTAACGGGTTATAGTGATGCTAGTTTCCAAACAGACAGATATGATTGTCGATCACAGTCTGGTTGGGTATTCCTACTGAATGGGAGAGCGGTGACATGGAAAAGTTCTAAGAAAGATACAGTAGCAGATTCTACATGTGAGTCTGAGTACATTGCGGCTAGTGAGGCGGCAAAGGAAGCTATCTAGATGAGGAATTTCATTGGAGATCTTGGCGTTGTTCCAACGGTACAAGATCCTATTGCTATATTCTGTGATAACGAAAGTGCGGTTGCCTTGAGTAGAGAACCCAAGGATCACGGAAAGTCAAAGCACATTGAAAGGAAATACCATTTTGTTCGAAAGAAAGTCGAAGAAGAACATGTAATTGTGAAGAGCATAAGATCAGAGGATAATCCAGCTAATCCTTTCACAAAGCCTCTAGGAAAGTCCAAGCACGATGAACATGCTAGGAGCATAGGTTTAAGAGATAATGTAAAGTTTTAGTTGATTAGTTTGAATTTGAAACGTTATAAACAATGATAGAAACTGTAATAGACTTGGTGATTAATAATGGAGATTTTTAATGGGAAGGAGTTCTACCATTTACTATTGTTTGTCGTTGTGTTTCAGTTTTGCATGTTTAGATACCACTTCCAGAGTAATAAGTTCTTACTCAAACCTCCTCAGTCGATTACACTATAGGAAGTATGTGATGAATCAAGACTGTCATGGAGTGTTAGTAGATGTCTATGGAGATTAGACATGGCATGGAGATTGCTTTAACACTCATGGGTACTTAATGGGGATTTAAGTATAGGAGAAACCCGCACTTAAAGAGATCACTTCATGGATTAAAAAACGAGTGATTTTAAGATGATAATATCTTCTATTCTTAAAATGGAGATACATGAGTATCTAGTTCTTCGAGTCTGTCATACTTTAGTCTATTCAAACTATGTGCGTAAATGCCAGTTATAAAGGGTATGCTAGGTATGATATGATGAGTTGACTAGTGCTATGTAGTCGATATTTATTTGTTCCTTTTACCTAAAATGGAAAAGAGATATCATGGGCCCTCTGATGATTAAAGTTTGACTTAAAAAGTACAAGGCCTGGCCGAGACTAAAGTGATAGTTCAGTAGTCTCATATAGTCAATATAATCGGAAATCGGAAAACATATATGAATCTTGAGATTGATTATAATCCATGTCTCGGTTCATAAGATATCGTGAAACAAAGGAATGATTGATCACTTATCTAAAGGACTAACTCTAAGATGAGATCAGAGTTCGGCAGTTGCTTGGATGGCACACTTTACAAAGTTAATATGATAGAGACTTGAGACCAATAGTAGTTGATGATTTGTCCAAGTGGGAGACTGTTGGAATAGTGTCCAATATCATAACTAATTGGTGAGACTATCATTAATGGTAAAGTCCTTTTTGGGTTGCCCTCAATAAACGGTCAAGAGAAAGATGAAGGATAATATTAATTGTATTAATATTATAATTGTTTGGTTGATTAATAAATAGTTTATTAATTAGAAAATCAAAAGTAAATTAAGTTTGGCGGAAGATTCCAGAAACTGGATCCAACCGCCGGTTGGAAGGTCCAACCGCCAGTTGGGATTAGGGTTTCAAAGGCGGTGCAAGTCGCAGACTTGGAGTACAAGACTGACAGCTCCAACCACCGGTTGGAAGGTCCAACCGCCGGTTGGGAGTCGAATTCAGCAAACCGGAGGGTTTCTTCCACAACTATAAATAGGGCATCCTATACCTTCATAACATACGATTCAGATACGAATTTTCTGAGAATTTTGAAATTCGACTTTCTCTTGGGTTTTTGGGCGTGAAGCATTAGAGGTATTCTACTTTAGGTACTTGCCTCCAAGTGATGAAGCTCTGCTCGTTGGTCTACGCGCAAGAAATAGGTTTTCTCTAAGGTCAGTGTTTTCTTTATTCTCTTTATCCAATTTATTTATTGTACTATGCTGTTAAAGTTAAAGATCCCTTAGGGTTTTAGTTTCCTAATTGCCTTAGATTATTTAAAGTTTTTGTTGTTCCGCTGCGTTATAATAATCTAGTTAGGTAATAGAAAACCCATCATTTGTTTCAAACAACAACACTATCCAATCTCCTCGAGAGCGGGTGTATGGGAAAGATAAGATGTAGACGGTTATATTCAACCTGAAGGTAAATAGACCGCTTTTAAAAAATAACACCCCACAATTTAGAATCATTTTTTTTAATATACCGGAAGCACAAGTCTAATCAAACATTAATAATTTACATTATACAATACACACATCTAGTCAAACTATTTCAAATCATAGTTTATCGTTTTAGGTGTTATGTAAATCCAAAGACAACACTGATTTATTCAAATCAGGTATCCGAGTAAACATCCAGTCGTCAAACATTCCATCCAGTCAACAGCTTTTTGCCCAACCCATTATCTAATCATAACCTGCAAGAAGTAGTAGGGTGGTGGGGTTAGCATATCGCTAAGTGAGTGAATAAATAATCAACAGTCCAACTTAGCATAACAAATCTGTTTACAGCAAAGCATCGTAAACACATAACAACCCTGTTTACCACAACATGCTCATCATCACATAATCTCAATGAGGATCGGCTGTTCCTGATACGAATCTCATGCCCTCATGGTGGGCAGGAACCCTTCAGTTTCACTGCAGACCAATACAGTGAATAACCGATAACTTAATGCTATTCTCATCCAACTAAGATTCCTATGAACGATATGTACAAGGAACCCTCCATTGTCAACAATAGCAACTAAGTCCAACATCATACTGACCTCACGACATAGTGCCCTAGGCCATGTATCAGATAATCACATAGGCCATAATATTCATGACTTCATATCAGACTAAGTAGCCTATCAAACAACAATTACATCATGGCATACTAAACAGTATATCAAAGCAGTAAACTACGTTTACCCGTTGTAACCAAAATTGTTACAACTAAATCACACTGAGGATTATAGATCCACTCACCGTTACCTCAGCTGCAAGCTCGGAGGTCTAATATTACTGAGCCTTCTCCATATCTGAGAATACAATTAAACAAATGAGTTAGTAACTCGTTCCATAACTGATAACTCATTTCATAATCATATATCATATCTCAATACATAGTATCAAAATACAATTCAAAGCCAGGTTGTAAATATTTACAACTAATGATTTTAACTAAGTTACAACAAATCAACTCATACAATCATTTACTCAATTATCTAATTCCAAATTATCATCATAACATATTTACTCAAGTAGTTAATCCCTGAGGTCTAAGGAAATAAAAGTCCAATCCGAAATGTAATCACAAAATCCTGAATTAAGGTCCAAGAACTGAAAAATACCATTTTCGGCCCCTAAACGACCCCGAACGGCCTGAAACCGCCCAGGCTCATAGAATAGAGCTTTGATCATTGGACCGTTTTCGAGTGACCATATGAATTTCAACCTAATCCGAGTTAATGAAATGTGTCACTTATTCGCTACCCTGAAAACACTTTCGCATTTTAAAATTTGCAAACCCAAAACTTGCCAAGAACCCGCCGGGTACCATTTCTACCCGCCGGGTAGTTAGGACAACAACCGGGTTCAAGAGGAACCAGCCGGGTATATTAACATTTACGGTAACAGAATAAAGTCCTCGTTTCAGGTCTCGAGTACCAGCCGGGTTAGTTGATTACCAGCCGGGTACTCCAAAATTTTAACTACCCGCCGGCTAGTTATCTTACCAGCCGGGTAACTTTTCAACCCGACTACCCGCCAGGTAATGGTAGTACCCGCCGGGTACTACCTGTCTTCCAGCGACCTGCAATTCTGATTAAACCCAGATCCGAGTTTTTGATCTTAAACCATAAAAACTCATTTCTATAGTCATTTTAACTCATCAATTAACATCAACTAGTATCATATATAATCTTATTGTAACAAATAACAACTCTCAACCTCAATCATATTCATTCATCATTTAATCCTCAAATTCCAAAATTTCAATTTCATAGATATAAAACAAGTAATTACTTACACTTGAGGAAGAATTTGAGATGATGATAATTCTGATGTTGAATCAAATCACAACTTTGTTACAATTTGAATTTTGTTTAGGATTTCTAACTTCTGTGTTTGGTTTTGATACAAGGAATGAACTTTCCTAATTGGGAAGTAATAAATAGGTCGGCTCCTCCCAAACCGCCTCCATATACCATTTAAAATTAGTCCCCTTCTAAACCTATTGTCTGGAACCTAAAAACATTTACGATTCCAACAATTTTATTTTACCGTCAACTATATAAAGTTAAAACAACTAATAGTTTACTAGTTACAATAAGTCGTTTGACTTTTTGACTAACCATTCACAATAAACATAACACAATAAACAATTTAAATTTCCTAACACATTAAATGATTATTTAAAGTAAAAAAAATTACCCAATTATCACTAGGCTCAAAAAGTGGGTGTTACACAAAACACCTCCAAGAATCCTGTAAAAAATAAAATGGTGATGCCAATGGTAGTAATAATAATAATTCAAAATTAATAGTATGAACAATTATCAACAATAAATTAATATTAATGGTAGAAACAAATAAATTAGGGCTGGCAATTTTCAATACGATCCGAAACCGACTCGAAAAATTAAGGTTTTGTTGAGGTCTTTTGACCCAAGAACCCATCAACCCGAAATACGTCAACCTGACTATCTTTTTGGTCAGGTTTGGGTCACCTAATGAGTTTTTGGGTTGACCTGACAACCCGAATAAATTTTAAACGTAGCTAAAAATTTAGAAGCTTTTTTTAATATAGTATTCCGAAGTAATTAATTATTAAATTTTGATGACCTTAATAGGTGACACGAGTTTTTTGAATTTTATAAACAATTTTATGCTTATTAATGTGATCTATTTGACCCGAAATTGATAAATTAACATAAAATGACCCGAAAACATGTTTATCTCACTAGATAAATGAGTAATCTGGGTTGGGTAAGGTTGGGTCAGGTTTGGGTTGGAATATTGAAATACTCGATCCAATTATAAAATTAGGTCGGGTTTGTGTCGACTACTTCTGACCCACTAACTCAATAACCCGAGCAGGTCAACTCGACCAAACATGAATTGTCACCCCTAAAATAAATACCCTGTTTCAAAGTTTTTGAATTTTTAGACTCTTACATTATAAATTTGATCCACCTCACTTTTACTTTGCCCTTTTCCTTACAAAGTACTATCTTTTTTTTTTTTTTTGAAAGGCTAAATATATTATACTAAGTCTACCAGCAAGAAACTAGTAGACACAGGAAATACAAACTCCAAATCAGTACATCCCGAAGCCTGATACACCTTGTACTAAAACCGAACTGAAAGGATACTAAAAAGGATGAAAAAAACCCGAAGAAGATTCAGGAAAAAATCCCCGATAATAGGGGCCGAGCCACCGGTTTTCACCCTATTATCGTTTTTGATAGTAACCCGTGGGGAATTAGATCAAGGCAGTATCCTAGAAGCACCAAAAATTATACAATTACAAAGCAAATTGCAATGAATGCTAGATATCTAGCTATAAACTCTCATACGATTTAAAACTCATCTGATGCACCTTGATCTCTATTCACAGAGAAACATGAGCTCCCTTTTCCTGCTGTCACCAAAACCCAAAGCCAATTTATGTGGATCCAAAATCAAAACTAAACCATCTGTTCTCAATGTCAACTTTTATAGGTGATATGTGATTTAACCAAAGAAAACCATATGATTTTACATCCTCCACAATCCTTGAAACCGGTGTGCTTTTTTTGTTGAAAATTAATGTGTTGCGCTCCTTCCACATAATCCAACAGGTGATCAAAATTACCGATTGGATGAGTCTTTTTTTAGTCTTTGAACCTGCTATGTTATAATGTAAAAGGAGTAAATCCTTCATCGAGAAAGCAAAGATAGGCGGGAGTTTGCACCATTTCTCGATCTCTATCCAAACTTGACTAGCAAACCTACAGCTCATAAAAATATGCATCTCATCTTCTTCTGCATTTTCGCACCATGGGCACAGATTACTTTCTATATTGATGTTAAATTTTTGTAAAGCACATCTTGTTGGCAGCCTGTTTAACCACAATCTCCAACCAAACACATTTACTTTAATCGGAACCCACTTGTTCCAAGGTATAGAAAGTACCTGATGCGAAGAGTCTTGAAACGAGCAAAGCTTTCTTACTGATTTCACTGTGAATGTTCCTGCTTTATCCGGCTCCCATGTCCATCTAATTAAATTATTTACAGCTTCTTTTCGTTTGATCAAGTCCTTCAATATGAATCCCTTTTTAGCAAATTCTTTGTCTAAATTATAGACAGCCTTCCAGACACCCATGGCATTCGATCTCTTTGGAATGAATTGTTGCTTTTTGCCTTGATGTAAAGCTAGCATCACCTTTCTCCATAATTTACCCTCTTCATTCTTGAACCTCCATTGCCATTTGGCGAGCAAACTCAAATTAAGGTCCTTCAAAGAAGTTAATCCAAGTCCACCTTGCTTCTTAGGAGTTATAATTTTCTCCCAGCTTACCCAACTAATGGTTTTTGAATCCTTATTACCGCCCCAAAAGAACCTTCTACGCATACCTTCAAGTTTTTGTATCACACGATTTGGTGCCTTGAAAAGTGAAAAGAAATAAACCGGAAGACTCTCAAAAACCGATTAAAGCAAAGTAAGTCTCCCACCAATGGATAACGTCGAAGCTTTCCATATTGATAGTCTGGATTCAACCAAATCTATCACAGTTTTCCAGTTTTTATACAAGTTCATATTAGCACCCACAATTAGGCCTAAGTATGAAAAAGGGAAATCTCCAACTTTGCATTTTAAATCATTGGCAAACACAGATTTTTCCTCATCATTGCAACCAATCCCGAAAATGGTGGACTTCTTCAAATTTATTCTCAAACCCGAGACCAAGAAAAAAGCACGCATTAAACGTGCTATGAAAATTACATTTGATTTAGACCCTTCACCCAAAAGAAGCACGTCATCAGCATACATAAGATGAGATAGAACCAGTCCATCTTTTGAGATTTTTATACCCTTATATAACTTTTCTTTCACTGCTTTATATAGAAAGCAAGTAAAAGCTTCCATGGCGATTACGAATAATAGAGGAGATAACGGATCTCCTTGACGGACTCCCCTTGAGTATTGGAATTCCAAAGTCGGAGACCCATTGACAAGAATCGATGCTCTGGCCGAACAAAGAATTCCTTGAATCCAACTTCTCCAAGTTTTAGAAAAATTCATTTGAGCTAACACATCATCAATGAAGTTCCAGTTTATTGTATCAAAAGCTTTCTCGAAATCTATTTTGAATAGAAGTGCTTTTCTTTTCTTACTTAACAGCCATGGAATAATTTCATTAACTAGAAGTGGGCCATCAAGTATACTTCTCCCCGAAATAAACCCCGATTGGACTTCTGAAACCACAGATTCGATCACCGTCTTCAATCTATTGGCTAAAACTTTTGAAATAACCTTTGATAAACATCCCAATAAGCTAATTGGTCGGAAGTCGTTTAAATATGTCGGATCAATTACTTTTGGAATTAAGGTGATAAAACTTGATGCGCAACCGTTACTAATTCGCCCCCTTCTATGAAAATCCATCAACACTGCAAAGAAATCCTCTTCTAACAAAGACCAAAACGTGTGAATGAATTTAAAATTAAAACCATCGGGCCCTGGCGCTTTATCATCGGCACATTCTTTAACAGCTACTCGAATTTCCTCCTTTGTGAACGACCTGTCAAGTGAACTTTTCTCCTCCTCGGTTAAACATTTGATCCCATCACATTGGAAATGCGGTCTGCGTTTAATAGGAACCTCAAATCTATTAGCAAAAAATTTATGGACTTCTTCCTTGATGATCTTCGGAGAGTTACACCAGTTTTCCTTAATAATCAACCCATTGAGCCGAGCCTTGCAAACTCTATTGTTAATCAATCCATGGAAAAAACAACTATTTTCTTCACCTTCCACAACCCATTTAACCCGGGCTTTTTGTCTCAGATCATCAACTTCTTGTCTTTCCATATTCAACATAAGCAATCTATCTTCATAGCATTGGCGCAGTTCCTCCTCTGAAAATACTCGATTTTCCAAAGATACTTCCTGTTTCTCCACCTTTTCCTTTATTTCCACATAATTCTCAATTTGGGTTTCTTTCTTTTCTTTCACCCACTTTTCTAATTCATTCTTAACTATTTTCAGTTTTTTTGAAAGAGTTAAATCAGGAAACTCCACCCTATTGCCACCCTCATTTTTGAGAATGTTAGAAACAAACTCATCAAAGCCATGAATATTCAACCAAGAATTAAAAAATTTAAACGGTTTAGGACCAAAATCAATGTTGTCCGTGATAAGAATTAGAGGGCAGTGATCTGAAAAACCCCTATCCAGGGCTTTTAGTGAAGCATTTGGCCATCGATTCCAAAATTGAGAGCATACTAACATTCTGTCAATTTTACTCAATTTCTGAGAATTACCCAATCTGAATGTGAACTTTCTTCCCCCCATCATGTATTCCGACAAATCCGCATTAAAAATAAAGTCATTGAAAACTTGGGCACCCAAACTATTAAACGCTGAATTTAGACGATCTTCAGAAAATCTAACTTCGTTAAAATCTCCAAGCAGAATCCAGTGACCCCTTATCGCGTTTTTAGTGCCAAAAGTTTGTCCCATAATTTCCTTTTTTCTGTTAATATTTGAGGGGCATAAACATTAACAATACATAAAATAAAAGACTCACCAGTAAGGTTTCCACGAATCATGATGAAGTTTCTGTCTTTGATCGTTTCTATTTTTCTGAATTTGGCTGGATCCCAGATTGAAAAGAGCCCACCGGATCTTCCTGAAGCATCTATCCATTCCATCTCATTACCGCTATTTCCCCAAAACTGGTCGAAGATAAATTTATTACCCTTGGAACATAGTGTTTCCTGCATACCTATGAAACCCACCTTTTGTGCATTTTTGATGTTTTTAATCCAGTGCTTCTTGCTATCGTCCACCACACCTTTGATATTAATTGACAAGTAATTCATTGGACTCTATCTGGCTCTCCTTCTCCAACTATAACTCCCATGACCTGTTCCCTTGCATCTTCGAGATCAATACCAATTTGACATGCCATCCTAATTGTTTCCTCTACCTCAGTTCTGATAGCGTTATCGTTTCCTGATGAACGCCAAAATGTGCTATTTTATAGTACTAATTACCCCTTAGTTTGATTAATTTCTTATGCATTTTATTTGAATTCGATACTCATTTCGTTCATATTTGCATTTAGGAATTATCTGGAGCTTGAATCGGAAAAGAAGCTGAAAACGAGCGAGAATTGAAGAAAAGAAGTTAAAACGAGGAAAAGTGAAATCTTTGGTCGATGGTGAAAAAGCTGAGAAATTCGATCCATACGGCGTATGGAATCCATACGGCGTATGGATGAAGTGAGCCGGGCCGCCAGTTTACGCGGGTCAAACCCATGGGCTTTTCAATCCATACGGCGTATGGAATTCCATACGGCGTATGGATTGATTCGGCAGAAACCCTAAATACCTCATTTTGCTCTCATTTTGAGGCGATCACTTCACATTTTTTTCTCCAGACGATTTCTTCAGTTATAAAATTTATTTTCTAGAGCTTTTGAAGGAGAAAAGAGCAAGAAGATTCAAGGGCTTTCATTCATTCATTCGTTATTTCATTATTTCGGTTCGAATACACTTTTCTTTTCATTCGTTTATGAATTGTGATATGATATTGGTTCTGATTTTCTGTAAAAGTATGATTGGCTAGTTCTATTATGTGTTTGCTTAGATGAGAATACTTAATTGATGGATTGATTGTTATAATTGCGATTGTATCGGATTTTATTAAATGTTTATGTGTTTATTCGTTGATCGTTGGGTATTTAATGATTGTTGCTGATTACCTAGCGTGAATTCATAATTAGTTGAGATTGATTTCCTGTTGGTTGTGAATTTATTGATAGTTGTTGATTTTGATTGATAATTATTGCCGAATATATTGAGTTTGACGGGCAAGGGTTAATAGTTAGTAATGGTTATTGATGGACAAGATAACTTTAATCAGTTATAGACTTTGTTGATTCAAGTCAAAAGAATAAATCACATAAACGGTTTTGAATTAATTTAGAATACAGTTTTGTGGACAACGTTAAATTGAACTGTTAATGTGTTGAAAACAACCTTGTGTCTTTCTTAATTGTATTGAATTCAGTTTATCTTGTAAGGAGGATTGATATATTTGAAAGGGCAGGATAGAATCCATAGGTGAGCAATTGAATAAAATGATATCCGGATTTTAAGGAAAGTAATCTAAGCAAATGCATTTCTTTTATCATTTGAATTAAATCTTTTATTTAAGTAATTATTTTGGTATTTCTTAATTTTATAATTAAGTTTTATTTAATAAATCATTTCTCTTATAATTGTTATTCAATTGTTCGATCTGAACTAAAACGTCCCCACTTTTTACTGCTTTAATTAATTGTAGCAATTTCCAATTTGTTAATATTGACATCCGTTCCCTGTGTTCGACTCGGACTTACTGAGCTATACTATATATGATCAGGTATTCTTGCCTGTGTTGTGTGTAGTAAGTTAGGTATTTTCCATTTTAAAACTAAAGCCCCGTGTACACGACATCAAGTTTTTGGCGCCGCTGCCGGGGAGCGGTTTGTTTCAATTAAATAAATTGGAAGTTGTCTTTTGTTTATAATTTTTAGTTAATTTATTATTTATTTGTTACTTGATTAGTTGATTTCTTTTTCACTATTAGTTATAAGTTAGGGTAGTTAGGTAGCCTGTTCTACTGATTTGCCAGGTACGCTACTGGAGTTTATGACCCGCTCAACTATTCCAAACCCAACTGACCCTTTTGAAGAACCCGAACGTATATTCCATCAAAGAAGACGCGCCGCTTCAGCACCACCGAACTCATCGTTAACCAATAACCTTTTTACCCCACGAACCAGGAACTACCGTTCGTATTTAGAAAGCGATTTTGGAGAGTGCCTACGATTTCTTTTTAACGATCAACCAGATAACACAATGGCAGAAGATATCGCCAACATAACGCTCGAAGAGTATTCGAGTCGGATGCGTAATGACCGTGGCACTGGAGTAGTAAGGCCAGCGATTGCACAAGATGTGGAGTTTGAAATCAAGGGACAGTTCCTCAAGGAGCTTAGGGAGAATCCTTTCCGAGGAGAAGAAAGGGAGGATGCTAATGATCATGTGGAGAAAATCATGGAGATAGCCGATATGTTCAACGTTCCTAACATCACACGCGATCAAGTTATGCTCAGGGTATTCCCAATCACACTCAAGGGAGCTGCTAAGAGATGGATTCAAAACGAGCCAGCTGGGTCCATAACCACATGGGAAGACCTTCGCACTAAGTTTCTGAAGATGTATTGTCCTCCTTCCAAAACTTCAAAGATGATTGACGAGATCAGAAATTTCAAGCAGGAAATGGATGAGTCACTACACCAAGCTTGGGAGAGATATAAGGACCTGATGCATAAGTGCCCGCAGCACGACCTGAACGATCAGCAAGTCGTGAGTATTTTCTATAAAGGAGTGGATCGCGCCACGACACAGCAACTGGATTCCCAAAGGCCTATTCCCAAGAAGATCCCTCGTGATGCTTTGACTGCCATTCGCGACCAAGCGAAACATTCTCAGTTATGGGATGATGGAACTTCTAGGCGAAAGAGGTCTGTGAATGATGACGATGGATTTGCAGCCATCACCGCTAAGCTAGACAACATGGGCAGAGATATCAAGAAGGTTACTCAGACTGTCCATGCCATCCAAGTGGGATGCGACAACTGTGGAGGAAGCCATTTAGTGAAGGATTGCCCCGAGATGCGAACGGGAGAACAGACTGAGGAAGTCAAGTATGGAGAAGCTCAAGCACCATATCGTCAGGGCGGTGGAAACTTCTTCAGAAGACCATACCAAGATGGAAGGCGACCGTTTCGCCAAACTCAACCTGGATTTTTCACCAAGGAGCAGCCAGGTGCATCATCTTCAGACAAGCAAGCTAATTTAGAAGAAATAATGGGTAAGTTTCTCACTTCCAATGAGAAATTCATTACGAGCTCTGGACAAAGGATGGATGCCACCGACGCTGCATTGAGAAACCAAGGAGCTGCGATTAAGCAGATTGAAGGGGATGTTTCCAACATAGCCAAAGTTCTTCAAGAGAGATTCCCTGGGACCCTACCAGGATACACTGAGACCAATCCACAGGATCAGGCGAAAGCGGTGATCACCCAGAGTGGAAGGGGTTTTGAAGACCCCATTCCAAAGAAGAAACCTATTTCTCAACCCCTACCACAAAAAGAGAAGGAAGTAGAAGTTGTGGAAAGTCCCAAGGTGGACACTGAGGCTGAAAGAATTGCTAAAGATAAGCAATATGCAAAGGATCATGCTCCGCCGCCACCTTATCCAGCAGCTTTGAGAAGAGGGAAAAATGATGCTCAATACCACCAGTTCCTAGAGAATCTGAAGCAACTGCACATTAACATCCCATTCGTGGAAGCCATTGCTCAAATGCCAAAGTATGCAAAGTATCTGAAGGAACTTTTAACTAATAAGAGCAAACTGATGGAGGCAACCATGGTGACAATGAACGAGAGATGTTCAGCAATTATGCAAAATAAACTTCCACCGAAAGTGAAAGACCCTGGGAGTATTACCCTTCCTTGTCTGATTGGAAGTTTAGACCTTACTCATGCATTGGCTGACTTGGGGGCAAGCATATCAATAATGCCTTATACTATGTATGCCAGACTTAAGTTAGGGGAACCAAAGCCAATTAGAATGTGCATTGAGTTAGCAGATAATTCAGTTCAATATCCTAGGGGCATGGTAGAGAATGTGCTAGTTAAGGTGGATATGTTTGTTTTTCCGTGTGATTTCATCATTCTGGACATGGTTGAAGATAAAAAGGTACCTATCATTTTGGGAAGACCTTTTCTAGCCACTGCAAGGGCATTGATTGATGTTCATGATAGAAAAATCACTCTGAGGTTAGGAGAAGATGAAGTAGTGTTTGATGTCAACAAATCAATGCGATATCCTGCTGCAGTTGATGATACTTGCTACTTTGTGAGTGCCAGAGAAATGACTGATGATGAGGAGTTCCTTCAAAGTCTCATGGAAGATGAAGATCTAGATCCCATGATTCTAGAAGGATGGACGGGAAGCATAGAAGCAATTAGAGATATTGAAGAATTCGATAAAATGCTTGAGGAGTTAGAGTTCGAGAGTGATGAGGAATTAGAAAGTGATCAGCCAACTGAGAATGAAGAATCGGTTGAGACTGATGGTATTTTAGTCAAGAAAGAGACTCGCATCACTATACATGGGATTCCCTGTTCACGAGAAGAGGTGTTGGCATGTAAATCTTCTTTTGAAGAACCACCAAGGTTAGAATTGAAAGATTTACCGACCCATTTGGAATATGCATACCTACAAGGAGAGTCGGATTTGCCAGTTATCATTTCATCCAAGCTATCAGCAAACGAGAAAGAAAGTCTGCTAAAAGTTCTGAAGGAACATAAGCATGCTATAGCATGGACGATCGGTGACATCAAGGGAATTAGCCCAACATATTGTACGCAAAAGATCCTTTTGGAATCTGACTTCAAACCAGTTGTGCAACCATTAAGACGATTAAATCCTAAGGTTACGGATGTTGTGAGGAAGGAAATCATAAAATTGCTTGACTCTGGATTGATATACCCGATTTCTGATAGTCCATGGGTCAGCCCCATTCATGTTGTGCAAAAAAAAGGAGGTATGACAGTGGTTGCGAATGAGAGGAATGAATTAATTCCCACAAGAACTGTTACTGGATGGAGGGTCTGTATCGATTATAGAAAGCTGAATGATGCGACACGCAAGGATCACTTTCCCTTGCCATTCATTGATCAGATGCTCGAACGTCTAGCTGGAAAAGAGTATTATTGCTTTCTAGACGGATTCTCCGGGTACTTCCAAATCCCAATTGATGCAAATGATCAAGATAAGACTACTTTCACCTGCCCATTCGGAACTTTCGCTTATCGGAGAATGCCTTTCGGTCTATGTAACGCACCCGCCACATTTCAACGGTGCATGATGGCAATATTCCATGATATGGTAGAAGACAGCATGGAAATATTCATGGATGACTTCTCTGTGTTTGGAGATTCTTTTGATAAGTGTCTGATGAATCTAAAGAGGATGTTGCAAAGGTGTGAGAGTTCCAATCTCGTTTTAAATTGAGAAAAGTGTCATTTCATGGTACGAGAAGGAGTTGTGTTGGGGCATAAAATTTCAAGAGCTGGTATTGAAGTTGATCAAGCGAAGATTGAGGCCATAGCAAAGCTACCCCATCCAACAAATGTTAAAGGAATACAAAGTTTCTTAGGACATGCTAGGTTCTATAGAAGATTCATCAAGGATTTTTCAAAGATATTACGTCCTATGAACAAGTTGTTGGAAAAGGAAGCTAAGTTCGAGTTTTCAAAGGAGTGCCAAGATGCGTTCAAAATTTTAAAGGAGAAATTGGTATCCGCGCCAATTATGATAAGTCCGAATTGGGATCTTCCATTTGAATTGATGTGTGATGCTAGTGATTACGCTGTAGGAGCAGTTTTAGGTCAGAGGGTTAATAAGAAGTTTCAACCTATTTATTACGCAAAGCAAGACTTTGACGAGTGCACAGGAGAATTACACTACGACTGAAAAGGAATTTCTTGCTGTTGTTTTTGCGTTTGATAAGTTTCGCTCTTACCTGGTCCTGTCAAAAACTGTTGTTTTTACCGATCACTCTGCATTAAGATACTTGTTTGGAAAACAAGATGCAAAACCAAGGTTGTTGCGATGGATTTTGTTATTGCAGGAGTTTGACATTGAGATTCGTGATAAGAAGGGAGCGGAAAATCTGGCTGCAGATCATCTGTCAAGACTGGAAAATCCAGAATTGGATAAGTTGGATGAAACGGAAATTCAAGATAAGTTTCCTGATGAAAGCTTGTTGAAAGTAATTCTGAATGAATTTCCATGGTTCGCTGATATTGCAAACTTTCTAGTTACAAAGACTCTTCCATCCAGATTGGACTTTAACCAAAGAAAGAGGTTTTTCTCATCTTTACGATATTACTTTTGGGAAGACCCATATCTGTTCAGACAGTGTGCTGATGGAATTGTCCGACATTGTGTAGCTGGAGAGGAATGCGACATAATCTTAGAGCACTGTCATGATGGTCCGGCTGGAGGACATCATGGTCCAAATTACACTGCAAGGAAGGTGTTTGAGGCAGGTTTTTATTGGCCGACAGTTTATAAGGATGCATTCAAGTATGTGAAGGAATGCGACGCCTGCCAACGTACTGGGAGAATCTTAAAGAAGGATGAAATGTTGCAAAATCCAATTATGGTAAGTGAGATTTTTGATGTCTGGGGGATAGATTTTATGGGCCCGTTTCCACCTAGCAATGGAAACAAATACATCATTGTGGCTGTGGATTATGTTACTAAGTGGGCCGAAGCAAAAGCATTACCCACGAATGATGCTCGCGTTGTGGTAAATTTTCTTAAACAGTTATTTTCGCGCTTTGGAGCACCGAAAGCTTTAATTAGTGATCGAGGGACACATTTCACAAATCTGCAATTGGAAAAAGTGCTACGAAAGTACGGAGTTAAACATAAGTTTTCAACTGCTTATCATCCACAGACGAGTGGTCAAGTGGAAGTGACTAATAGAGGGTTGAAGCGTATTTTAGAACGTTCAGTTGAAGGAAACCCTAAGAATTGGTCATACAAGTTGGATGATGCATTATGGGCGGCACGAACAGCATTTAAGTCGTCAGTTGGAACAACGCCTTATCGCCTTGTTTATGGAAAGGCTTGTCATTTGCCTTTTGAGTTAGAGCATAAAGCATATTGGGCTTTACAGAAGTGCAATCTTGATGAGAAGTTAACTGGAAAGGAAAGAATGGCACAGCTAAATGAGTTGGATGAATTAAGAATAAATGCTTATGACAATTCGAGACTGTTCAAGGAGCGAACTAAGAAATGGCATGATGCTCGTCTTACATCGAACCATACATTCGAGAAAGGTGATAAAGTTCTGTTGTATAGTTCTAGATTACATTTGTTTCCAGGAAAGTTAAAGACACGCTGGACTGGCCCCTTTGTTGTTGACAAGGTTTATCCGTTTGGAGCTGTTGATTTGCAAGGATATTCTGGAAAAACTTTCAAAGTCAATGGAAGTAGAGTGAAGAAGTACTATGGTGATATAAGGGACTCCAAGCGTGATTTGGAGATGGATTTGAATTAAGTGGTGAAGAAAGATGTCGAGCTTACCGACATGATAAACAAAAGCGCTTTCGGGAGACAACCCGTTATTTTGTTAATTTGTATTCTGTTTTATTGTTTTTGTTTTCAGGTTTGAACTTTGTGGGTGTGTTCTCTGGAAACCCTCACGAGACTACAACTCGTCCACTCGGGATACTGAGGGGTTTAAAGGCTTATTGCATGTGCTAAATGCAATCGTGTTGCCTACGGAAGTGTGCTATTGTATTTTATTTCTGAACGAAGTCCTTCAAGCAAATTGCCTTCAAATCAGGGGAGTTTTCTGTTTCACTTCTTTTCTATTCCCCTTATTTTTATTTTCTTTTGAAATGAGGACATTGCATGTTTCTAAGTGGGGGATGGGGGAAAAGAAGTCTAATTGTCCTTAATTTATGAATGATAGCTATTGAAAAATATTGAGGTTAAGAGGCATTCTACGTGTTAGTCATTTTTCAACCCAAATTTTTGTTTTAAAAATTGTTTTCTATATAAAGTTTAGCAATCTTGTAACATGCTTTGGGAATGCAAAGAATGAAATGAATTTAATTTTTAAATATTAGATAGTTCATCTTATGATGTATCGATAGACAATCTATATGAAGGTTGTTGAGCTATTAAGAAATTTAATGCATTAAGTAGGGATTTATCCTATGAGGATCTTTTAGCAAGGTATGACCTTAGTCTTAATTCTTGTATGATAGCGTGTTATAATCCATAATTTTGGGATCCTAATTATCATCATTTGAGAATATACTGGGTGTTGTCTCCTCTGTTGTATGAAAGTACAGACCTGGTTTCCGTCAATATATTTGATATCAAAATAGATAAAAATAAATGAGTACAAAGGACTCATAAATTGAAAAACTAAAGCCAAGTTATGTCGCTCTGTTGTACTGAGGTACAGACCTGTCACCAATGTCTTGGTTTGAAAAATGATTGATTTATTTGGATGTTCATTATTTGGAGAATTGTGACACGTTATTTGTATGCGAGTATTTTGCTATTGAGAATCAAGGGTAAGGCCTGCTAGAATAATAATAAGTTGAGCTCAATTTCTGAAATTTAGATTGTTTAAGTGGACAACAATATCGGTAATCTGAGTGAATTATCTTTTATGTGTAATGATAATATGTTAGAATGGCTTCCCATGTAGAGTTTCTTGATTACTGAGTTTTAAGGTAGAATCGATTTTAAGATAAAAATTTGGTTTGCCGAATGCTGTGTAGTTTGTAAGTCCTTTTATGCATCGTTTGCCGTTCATATTTAAAGTTTTGAATTTTTGAGTTACTAGTCTACTTGAGGACAAGTAGGATTCAAGTGGAGGATGTTTGATGAACGCCAAAATGTGCTATTTTATAGTACTAATTACCCCTTAGTTTGATTAATTTCTTATGCATTTTATTTGAATTCGATACTCATTTCGTTCATATTTGCATTTAGGAATTATCTGGAGCTTGAATCGGAAAAGAAGCTGAAAACGAGCGAGAATTAAAGAAAAGAAGTTAAAACGAGGAAAAGTGAAATCTTTGGTCGATGGTGAAAAAGCTGGGAAATTCGATCCATACGGCGTATGGAATCCATACGGCGTATGGATGAAGTGAGCCGGGCCGCCAGTTTACGCGGGTCAAACCCATGGGCTTTTCAATCCATACGGAGTATGGAATTCCATACGGCGTATGGATTGATTCGGCAGAAACCCTAAATACCTCATTTTGCTCTCATTTTGAGGCGATCACTTCACATTTTTTTCTCCAGACGATTTCTTCAGTTATAAAATCATTTTCTAGAGCTTTTGAAGGAGAAAAGAGCAAGAAGATTCAAGGACTTTCATTCATTCATTCGTTATTTCATTATTTCGGTTCGAATACACTTTTCTTTTCATTCGATTATGAATTGTGATATGATATTGGTTCTGATTTTCTGTAAAAGTATGATTGGCTAGTTCTATTATGTGTTTGCTTAGATGAGAATACTTAATTGATGGATTGATTGTTATAATTGCGAACGTATCAGATTTTATTAAATGTTTATGTGTTTATTCGTTGATCCTTGGGTATTTAATGATTGTTGCTGATTACCTAGCGTGAATTCATAATTAGTTGAGATTGATTTCCTGTTGGTTGTGAATTTATTGATAGTTGTTGATTTTGATTGATAATTATTGCCGAATATATTGAGTTTGACGGGCCAGGGTTAATAGTTAGTAATGGTTATTGATGGACAAGATAACTTTAATCAGTTATAGACTTTGTTGATTCAAGTCAAAAGAATAAATCACATAAACGGTGTTGAATTAATTTAGAATACAGTTTTGTGGACAACGTTAAATTGAACTGTTAATGTGTTGAAAACAACCTTGTGTCTTTCTTAATTGTATTGAATTCAGTTTATCTTGTAAGGAGGATTGATATATTTGAAAGGGCACGATAGAATCCATACGTGAGCAATTGAATAAAATGATATCCGGATTTTAAGGAAAGTAATCTAAGCAAATGCATTTCTTTTATCATTTGAATTAAATCTTTTATTTAAGTAATTATTTTGGTATTTCTTAATTTTATAATTAAGTTTTATTTAATAAATCATTTCTCTTATAATTGTTATATTCAATTGTTCGATCGGAACTAAAACGTCCTCACTTTTTACTGCTTTAATTAATTGTAGCAATTTCCAATTTGTTAATATTGACATCCGTTCCCTGTGTTCGACTCAGACTTACTGAGCTATACTATATATGATCAGGTATTCTTGCCTGTGTTGTGTGTAGTAAGTTAGGTATTTTCCATTTTAAAACTAAAGCCCCGTTTACACGACATCATTTCCATTCATTGGCATCGTGCTCTCATTTATTATATTCTCATCCACCCTTGTAGGCTCTAATTCCATCCTCAAGCACATCTGTTGACTCAAGGGGTGCATTCACCACCGAGATATTTTCATCAACCAATTCCTCCAACGATCTTCTTCCTTTCTTCATGTTACTGTACGCATCTTCATTTAGATCCCAATCAAAAGGATGCCCTTTTCTTTTTTTGGATTTCATCTTCACACCAATTTTATGAATTAATTCCTCCAGATTGAAGGGATCGTCATCTTCATCGCTTAGGTCTCGGAAACTCCGTCTTTTTTTTGGCCCAGATTTTCGAATACCCATCCTTAACGATTTACTATTATTGGGCCTGATATGACTATGATCCACTTCATTATCTATGTTTGCATTATCAATATTTGACCCAAAAACAAAAACATTGCTGTGGGCCGGCCCAGATGATGTAGCAGGAGAATTAGAAACGTCCCCATCTGTTACCACCTCTGCATTAATATTCTCAATATGCTTTTCCTCATGCACATGGTCATCATTCATGCTATCCATCGGTTCCTCTTCCCTTTCAACGTTCAAATTATTCAAGCCACCCCTTGTGTTACCCGCCTCTTTTTGAAAATGATGTTCCCTATGCGCATGCGCGTCCGACTCTTTTTGAGAAAGGCGATTAGTCTTCCCATATTCTTGATCGGACTCCGACTGACTTTCCGATTCCTCCGGTGAACAAGCTTTGAATTCGCCTTCCTCATGATCGAAAGATGGAGACCAATTATCCGGATCTTCATAAACCCAAACCCTATAGCTTTTATTGTGCCAACGTAACTCGATTTCTTCACTGATTTTGTTGCCAGAATCCGAAAGAATGATGCATTTCCCGTGAGAGTTATCTTCTATACCCCATGAGAAAGTTGTAGATAATAGCCTGTATCCAAAAGTATACTATAAATAGGGAAATGAAACATTGAAACTTTACATCCTTTATTAATTCAAAAAATATTGCTCCTTTTGTCCTAATTTAATTGTCCATTACTGAAATGCACACTGTTTTAGAAAAATATATTGATTACAGTGTTAACCAATAATATTTAATACCTACCCACTAAAACCCTTTGTGATTGGTTAAAATCAGAAGTGAACACTAATTTTGAAATATCCGAAAATGAAATATTAAACAATTAAATTTGGGGACGCAGGGAGGAATTAAATTACTACTTGGTCTCCGGCATAATGCCGTGGGGTTGTGGCCTCATACACATATGTGGAGCAGTGGCGGATCCAGGATTATGAGTGACCCGTAGCAATGGTATCCCAATTGTTCTAAATCCGTAACACAAACAAGAAATGCATTTAAAAATGCTATTATTCATTAGAAATTACACTGCATATTGGGAATGGACCCGTAGCAACTGCTACCCTAACTTCTACGTGGCTCCGCCCCTGATGTGGAGTACATGCATGGCCAATGAAATGTACCAGTCGATCGATCGGTAATTTGTATCCGTTTCGTTCTTCTCTACTACTTTAATTTATGAGAAGAGAAAATTACCTAGATAGACCAGTCAACGCTCTCATTTCACTAAATAAACCATGTCAGTTTTTTTTTTCGAAACTAGACCGAGATTTCGCCAAAATACGTAATTCATTTGGCTATTGGCGAAAAAATTGAGTACCCAATAAAATCATGACACGTGTCCTTAATTTTTCGCTAGTAATGAAAAAATAGCCAAATATGGAATTTTCGCCAAGCCGACACGTGTCCAAAAAAAATAGCCAAAATGCACAATTCATTTGGCGATCGCACTACAACAGGAAAGACCTATTGCGACGGACAAATCAGTCACCAATCCGTCGCTATTGATCTGTTGCAACAGAGTTGCGACCCAATTTAGCCGTCGCTAAAAAACGCGTGGCAAATATTTTTTGCGACACCAATTGCTACAGACAGTTTGTATAGTGACAGATATAGGCCGTCGCAAGTCAGTCGTTATATTAAAGTTCAATTTTTGAAAATCCGTACTAAATTGCGACAGATATTCTCATTGGAAAAATTGCGACAGCATGCTATGGCGATGGAAACAGCTGTCGCAAGTCTGTCACAATCTTTAATGAAAAAAATGAAAAAAAAAATAGTAAAAAATTAAATAAATACGAGTATTACATTTATTGATTTGACTAAAATACAGTAGCTATTTAATAATGACTAGATGTACATGTATACATATTACTCCAATTACTCCAATTCTCTACCAATACAAAATGTCAATATTAGAAATGAAATATATATACACAACCCAAATTCACAAACTTCATATTAGCATCAAGATAATCCATTAAAACCATGACGGCACTACGATCAGTCGAATGTTGACACCTATCATTCATGATAAAGAAAGTGTTAAGCTCGAACAAATCACAAAGCCACATTTACAACCTTCTAATATACTGTAATAGTTTGAGGATACAAAACTAATGTACATTAATCTCAAAGTATCAATATATAAATAAGGATGCATACTCATGAGGCAAATGAAATACAATCATTTAATCTAAAGTTATTCAAAAACTGTTCATAACGTTTTGTGGATATGCTTGAAGTATTTATATAACCAAAACTTATTAATAGCCACATTACAAGACAAATTCTTAGTGATTGTATATGTATATCCGTATAAAGATGAATGGCATCTCTAGAATATACAGAGACATATACAAAATTATAATAATTTACATGTATACATAAAGTAGCAAACACCTAGGTAAAAATATTCAAACAGATACCTTATCCAAGTGATTTACCCTAATACAACAAAACTTAGAACTTGGGCTCAAAAATTACCGGTCAACACAATAGCTTTTAAGTCATCTCTTCTCATAGCCTTGACAATTTTCTCCTTCAACCTAGTAAAAAATTTACAGAAAATCACAAACTATCATAAGATAACAACAAAAATCACAACTTTCAAATAACTCCTTTTTATTTCCTAAGATCTAAGTGGAGTAGACAAATTTAAACAAAAAGCCCCAATTGAATCAAATCAATAAACTATATCCAACAATTCCCATAAAAATAAAAGATAATAAAGATCAAAACTCTTTCATTTGAATTCATAAAACCCAGTTGAATCAAATCAAAATATTATCAAACAATAAAGCCCCCTATAAAGATAAACAAGAAAATTAAGAATTTTACGTTAGATGTATAAAATGAAAAATACAAAAACAATTGAATTGTATGAAAGGGAGTCTTACCTTGGGACAGCCAAAGCAACACCATAAGAGCCCACTTCCATGGTGACAACGATTTCTGTGAATTTGAGTTGATTTAATTTTCTGTGTATAAAACAAAAATGAAATTTATAGAATATAAATAAAATAATTTTCTTAAACACATACAAACGGTGATGATGATCTGTGCTTTAAGAAATGAAATTGGTGCTATTGTTTGAGGGAGAAATAGAACGAGAATGGTAATGGAGCTGTGGTTTGAAACTTGAAAGAAAGAAATGAGGCTAGGGTTTCAAGATAGTGAAAAAGGTTAAAAGGGGCTTGTAGATTTAGGGGGCGGGAAATTACAATTATTTGGTGTTTGGGGGGAACGAATTTTTTTGGGGATTTTAGGGGGAAACAAAATTTTTACACAATTCTAAAATGTAGGTAACAAAAAATTACCTCTAAATCATCAATACATTAGTATATTACGGAGTACAACAAAAATTAAGCCACTTATATATGAGTTGTTCCTATTATCATGTACTTAGATTTTGAACCCGTGTATAAACACGGGCTATATAATAAAAATATTTTATTGAAATAAGCTTGCATTTGTCAATATGTAAAGCATTAAATTAATTTATTAATATATACTCCGTAACTTTTATTATGTAATGGCATTCAATTACTTTTAAATTTTCTCTTATTTTAAATATAATATAGGATGGGTTTGGCTAACTTGTGCTCTGAGTCTTAGGGCACAAGCTAAGCTTCAATAAATACACTAAAACTTTCTAAATATATCACAAAATTAACATATACAAATATTGTGTCTTTGATACATACCAACAAACATATTAACATGTACAAATATTGTGTCTTTGATACGTTACACTTATATAAAGCCATAGTTGACGCTCATATGTATCTGATTGTGCTTGTACAATCAAGCAAACGTAAAATGACAAAAAGTTCTGTAGCAACTCCGTAGCAATTCAAGATATTTTGTGACGGATTTGCTACAACCTATTTTGTTTTAATTTTTAAAAAGTAGTTTTAATATTTAAAAAGTAGTTTTAATAATAGAAACGACACATGTATGTTTATACATATTACTATATTGATCGATAAGTATTTTAAAAAATTGAATGGATTGGATATACGTATCTATATATAAGTATGTGTGATATCAACTTCGACGTATAAGAAATATATATCTATTTATTAGTAGTTTAGACATACATACCAACAAACATATTAACAGGTATAAATATTGTATCCTTGATACGTTACACTTATATAAAGACATAGTTGATGCTCATATGTATCTGATTGTGCTTGTATAATCAAGCAAACGTAAAACGACAAAAAATTCGGTAGCAAATCCGTAGCAATTCTATATATTTTGTGACGGATTTGCTACAACCTATTTTGTTTTAATTTTTTTAAAAATAGTTTTAAATAAAAACCACACATGTATTATTATAGATATTACTATATGGATCGATAAGTACTACAAAAAAATTAAAATGGATTGAATATACATATCTATATATAAGTATGTGTGGAAATCAACTTCGACGTATAAGAAGTATATATCTATCTATTAATAGTTTAAACATACATATCAACAAACATATTAACATGTACAAATATTGTGTCCTTTATACGTTACACTTATAATAAGACATAGTTGATGCTCATATGTATCTGATTGTGAAGCAAACGTAAAACAACAAATGTTCGGTAGCAAATCCGTAGCAATTCTAGATAATTTGTGACGGATTTGCTACAACCTATTTTGTTTAAATATTTTTAAAATAGCGCTTCAAATAAAAATCATATATGTACATTTTTACATATTACTATATGGATCAATAAGTACTTTAAAAACTTAAAATGGAATGAATATACATATCTATATATGAGTATGTGTTGATATCAACTTCAACGTGTAAGAATTATATATATGTCTATTAGTAGTTTGAACATACGTAACAACAAACATATTAACATAAACAAATATTGTGTCTTTGATACGTTACACTTATATAAAGACCTAGTTGATGCTCATATGTATCTAATTGTGTTTCTATAATCAAGCAAACGTTAAACGGACAAATGTTCTATAGCAAATCTGAAGCAATTATAGATATTTGTGAATTTGCTACAACTTTTGTTATTACAATTTTTAAAAATAGTTTTAAATAAAAAGTTATGTAGCAAATCAGTAGCAATTCTAGAAACTTTGCGACGAATCTGCTACACCTTCATTATATATTTTATTTAATTATTAAAAATTAAACTTTGCGACCGATTTGCGGTGGCTTTCCTTTTTTATTATTAGGTCAAGTATTGGAACTCTAATAAGTCGTGGCAAGTTTGACAATAATCCGTCGCAAAAATTAGTCAAACCTTTGAAAATTTAGTCAACTATTTGAGTTTTGATACGTTGTCGCAAGTTTGACACTAATCCGTCGCAATATTTGGTCAAACGTTTGACTTTTGATACGTCGTCGCAAATTTGTCATCAATTTGTGTCAAAATTTAGTCAAATGTTTTGACTTTTTTTTCCATTATATCGTCACAAAGCGGTAGCAAATGCATCGCAAATTCAATAAATTTGCTACGGTTTTAATTTCGTCGCAAAATTCTGTCGCTGTTGCCTGTTTCTGTAGTAGTGTCGGCTATTTTTTTGAAATCTTGGAATTCGAGCCAAACTCCCATAAACCTCTTCCATGTCTCTTTCCTTCCCTACCACGTCAGGAGTTTGGCTCTAATTTCGAGATTTCAAAAAAATAGCCGATAGCCGATTGTATTATGCATTTTGGCGATTTTTTTAGGACACATGTCGAGTTGGCGATCAGGATGGATTTGGCGATTTTATGGGTTTCGGCGAAATAATATGGCCACGTGTCAGGATTCTATTGGGTAATAAAAAATTTCGCCGATCGCCACCTCATTTATGCATTTTGGCGAAAAGTGAGTCTATTTTGGAAAAAAAAACCTGACAAGGTTTATTTAGTGAAATGGCGACGTTGAATGGTCTATCTCGATAAATTTCTCTTAATTTATCGTGATCAGAAAGTCAGAATGAAGCATCGTAATCAGTGACATCGATCACGTAGACTTCTTGTTTCTCATGCAAACCAATCAATAAAAAATTTCAGTATATATGATTTTAATTAAAAATGATATCTACAAGAAGACAATATTATCTTGCATAACAGGACAGTATTGTAATAAAGACTTTAGTATAGCCGTAGGCCATCTCCGATGTATATAATTTTGCACCAAATTTTAATGTTTTTGGTGTAAAAAATCATTTCCAACCAACTGATCAAATTTAGTATAAAATTGAGTATACACCAAATTTTGAAAGATTTTGCACCAAATTTATAATGTTTCATTTTAGACCATATGTTTTAACTATTGTTATTATTTAAGTACAAAACTTGAAAAAACTTATTTATTTGTATGATTCTTTTAAGTACTATATACTTTGGATTAGATAATATGATTATTGAAACAATAAAATATAATTTTCAAACAAATTATGATAATTTAAATATTAATTTATGCAACTTATGTAATTGTAGCTTTACAAAAGTAATTAAAAAACTTAGCATTTAAGTTAATAGTTTGGAACAAGGTTGTTAACATCGGGATCTTGCATAGGATCGTCTTTGCCTTTGCAAGATCGTGATCATAAGATCGGATCGGGATCGTAAGATCCTATCAAATTGTCAATTATTTATTAAAAGATATCCAAATTCGTGTATGATACCAACAATTAGAGAAAATAATGTAACATTCAAACTTTTAAATTACGAAAATGACACAATTTGTCAACATATATTTCTAGCACGATAAACGTACTAAAACAAAAGATAGTAGCATAATACAATTGCACCAATAGTTATAACAAGTTTAAGAGCGTACATGTTTACAAATGAAAATTACTAATATAAGATAGCAATCGTAACTTCATTCGAACAATCAATGTCATTGAACTTTGTACTATGGTATAGCCCTTATAAATATTTTAGCCCAATTGTAAAAAGAAAAAAGAAAGAAAGAAAGCCCATTTGTAGGATTAGATCGTTTACCGATCCTACGATCCTACTTCGATCTTACCTCTTGAGCGATCCTACTCCGATCCTGCACGTTTTCACTTGGTAGGATTGTAGGATCAAGATCGCGATCTTGACAATCTTGGTTTGGAAGGTTAATTGATCATAAAAGTAATGAATTCAAGATAAAAATAGGTTAGAGGGCAATGCGTATATGCAGAAAGTAGTTTTAGTGGAGAACTTTAGTGCTACGTCAAAGATGAAACACATTTAGTGCAAGTATATTCCTGGAAGTTTTCTTTATTACATTAAATTTGGTGTAGTGTTTAGTACATACGTTAGAGATGTCGTTACGTCTATTCGGTGTACCCACACATTTGGTCCACCACTAGTTGCATAACGTATAAAAAGTCCTCTTTTTAGTAAGTTTAATTTAATGTTCAACAAATACAAGGAATTCAACATTATACCCTTATAATGGATTGACATGATATATTAAGGGGTATTATGGTAATTTTGCAAATAGATCATGCTAACCTTCCATCTCAAGAGATGACGGTGTTAATAATGGTCTATCCATTCATTTTGTTGTCTCTAGGCTCTAGCTAGCTATAAATAGCAATAATCCCATGATATATAAAACCACTAAAATTAAAGAGTTTTACGAATATACTTACTTATATGTTACATATTATATGTAATTTTGTTACTTTTATTTTTTTTATGAAACATGATATATTATATGTAATATTTATTAAATAGTATAAAATGTTAAAACTTTAAACCATCGTTAACTGATTTGGTAATTCGATACCTCCCTTGGCAACTCCAAGAGCAAGTAAACTCATATTATATTCAATTTACGGGTTATATATATAATGGTTCAAAAGTGGCAAAAAATAAACGTTCATTGAGTTTATGGGATATAAAAATGTGTATTGATTGGAACAATACGAAAGAAAAAATATGTAGTAGTATTAAGCCATTTACACTTATAGTGGTTTAATTAACTTAGACAAAAGGAAGTGGTCATTTGACCACATCATTTTCACATTAAAATTATACTTAAGTTCTTTTTATATGTAATCATGACACCGAAAATTGTACTCATATTCAAACCTTATATACATTTAAAATTACTATCATACATACAGTGATACACATAATACAAATACAAATACAAATATATATATATATATATATATATATATATATATATATATATATATATATATATATAGGGTTGGGTTCTGGTGAGAACAAGGGGATTCCGTGAGAACGGTGAGAACACATCTTAGCCATCCATTTTTTGATCAAAAATCCTGATTTTGGAGGTGGCAATTTTGTAAATACTTTGAAGTTTGATTTTGGAAGGTTCACATCACCTTTGCTCATGTGAAGCTTTTTTTTTTTTTTTTTTTAACTTCACATCATTTTGCTTATGTGAAGTTTTTTTTTTTAAGCTTCACATCATTTTGCTCATGTGAATCTTTTTTTTTTATTTAACTTCACATCATTTTGCTCCTGTGAATCTTTTTTTTTTTTAGCTTCACATCATTTTGCTCACGTGAAGCTTCTTTTTTTTTTAGCTTCACATCATTTTGGTGAGGTTAAGTTTAATATTATTTTTTTTAACATAAGGTTACGATGCTATGAATTTTTATTTTTATAGATTCACATAGTTTTAATGAGATTAAGTAAATATTTTTTTGTTAACATTAGTTTTTGAAAAGATTAATTTTTATACTTATCAATTCACTACTTCAAATATGTTGATTAACAAAAATTAAATAAAACTTCACCATGTTAAAACTATTGTGAAACAAAAAAAATTAAACTTCACATAGCAATCCTTATGTGAACCCTTCAAAAGCAAACTTCAAAGTATTTACAAAAATGCCACCTCCAAAATCAGGTTTTTTGATCAAAAAATGGATGGCTAAGATGTGTTCTCACCGTTCTCACGGAATCTCCTTGTTCTCACAGGATCCCAAATATATATATATATATATATATATATATATATATATATATATATATATATATATATATATATATATATATATATATATATATATATATATATATATATTATAGTAATAAAAAAGTAAATCATAATCATAAAATAATCAAATCGATCTTACATATTGATGAGGACGTGATTAACGAGTTTTCGGATAAGTTTATGGATCAATGGGAGCGTGGAAAACGTTCAAAGAAACGCGAGTGAAAAGGGTTCGTTGCAGGGGAAAAGCAGCACCGATTAAAAACTGATCTATTCGATGTTGAGGCTGAAAATTTCACATCAGAGAGGAGCAACATTAATTAAAGGTTTTCTCAGCACCGATTAACCCACATTTCATTCGGTGCTGCGCGAATCCGGAATTTTGTGTTTTTTTAGGGTTTTTATTTAATTAGTTTTTAATTTTGAATAAAGATTAGACAATTGCTTCCTAATCAAGTAAGGATTTAGGGATAAAAAGGTTTCCTCCTCTCCAAGGAAGTTCACCTTGTAAATAGTTAGGGATCTTTCATTATTTCATTATCATGTAATAATATTTTCTCTTTGAGTTTCGAATTTAATTTTCGTGTTCGGTTATTACGTGTCTTGTTCTGCGTCAGTTGGTATCAGAGCTTTTTAGTATCCTGATGGCGATCGACGGAGAAACTGGTGTTAATAAGAACACCGATCCAAAATCCCGTGCTGCTGGTGGGGTGTAGTCTGCTGAAGAGATGGATCGTACAATAACTAAACTCACGACCTCTCTCGATAGTTTATCCAAGAACTACGTGCCGTGATCGTAGGTGGTGCTCCTAACCACGAAAATCGCGAGGGTGACAATAATTATCGTCCACATAATGGCGGTATTATTGGTGTTCATGAATGCAACCAACCCCCAATCAACAACAGAAGAAAAGTCCAATTTGTAGAGTCTTCTGATGACAAATGGGATGATGGACAGGGTTATATTAGTCCACAAAGAGGGCGATTCGGCGACCAAAGATACGAGCAGTTTGAAAACCCACGGTTTGAAAACCCCCGGTTCAATAACCAACGGTTTGAAAACCCACGGTTTGATAACCATCGTTTTGGACGTCTCTAGGGTTATCATGAATGTTATCGTGTAAAGGCTGAGATTCCTAACTTCCATGGGAATCTTGATCTTGAAGCAGTGTTAGACTGGTTATACGAAGTCGACAAGTTCTTCAACATTATGGATGTTCTTGAAGAGTAGCAGGTTAAAATCGTGGCTTACAAGCTTCGTGGAGGGGCTGGTGCTCGGTGGGAAAACGAGCAGGATAATCGAAGGAGACAGGGTCGGCGACAAATAACCCCACAGGATGAAACGGTTGATTAAAGGCATATTTTTACCTCCAGTTTATGAGCAGATTTTGTATCAGCAATATCATGGCTTATTCAGGGTAAGCGGTCTATCATAGAGTATAGCTCTGAGTTTCTTCGTCTCCAAGCAAGATGCAATCTAAAAAAGACAGCAACAATCAGCTGCCAGATACATTAGCGGCAAGAATCAGAATATCCAAGAATGCTTGAGTATGAATCTGATTTGGTCTGTCGATCAGGCACAAAATTTTGCGATGAAAGCAGAGCGGGTGATGAGCAAGCCGGCCAATAACTTTAGGCTTTCTGGTGAATCATTATATTCAGGAAATTTAGTGAATCAACCCAATCAAAGCCAATTCACCATTGCACCAAGTAAACCTTCAACGAGCCAGAAAGCACCGGAGGCATAGGCAACAGGAAAATCGAAACACGGACTAGCTAACAACCTATAACCCTTATGCCAAACCTACTAGTTCAAAGTGTTACAGATGTCAAGAACCCGGTCACCGATCCCACGAGTGTCCGAAACCACAACGTCAAACTTACTATGCGGGTGCGGATGACGACGTTAAGGAAGGGGTCGAAGGGGTTGAAGAGATCGAGGATGAGGAAAATACTGAGCAATCTTATGAATATACGGATCCTAAGACTATGAGGGTTACGGTAATACATCAAACTTCTTCGTTCAGAAAATATTATGCTCACCCAAGATTGATGACCTCTCGCAGCGAAACAGGATCTTTTAATCAAAG
The DNA here is from genome assembly GCA_949592205.1 of Helichrysum umbraculigerum. Taxonomy (NCBI): domain Eukaryota; kingdom Viridiplantae; phylum Streptophyta; class Magnoliopsida; order Asterales; family Asteraceae; genus Helichrysum; species Helichrysum umbraculigerum. The sequence continues at coordinate 27,444,056 of CATIUR010000003.1, read as the reverse complement.
TGTTTAATAAAGGGAAAAGTCTACTCTATTATTATTGATAGTGGTAGCTGTGAAAACTTAGTCTCCAAGGCACTGGTGAACGGATTGAAATTACCAACGGAGCTACATCCGAATCCGTACCAGATTGGGTGAGTCAACAAAGGGCCAGTCATTAAGGTGACCGAAATATGTAAGATTCCCATAACCATCGAAAAATCTTACAGCGAGGTTATTACTTGTGATGTAGTCGATATGGAAGCATCTAAGATTTTTCTAGGGAGGCCGTGGCAACACGATGTAAACGCGACGCATCGGGGCAAGCAGAAATGTATTTGTTTAGTTAGGGTGGAAAAAAATAGCAATTTTACCAAACGGAATTGCCCCACCTGGGCACAAAGCGGGCTGTAAAACGTTGTTCACTATGGTGGCTTCCCCAATAGAGTTTCGGGCCGAAAGTAAAGAATCTGGATTATTGTACGAGCTAGTTGTCAAAGAAACTGAAGAAGATTAAATAAAACAGATTCCGGAAATTATTCAACCACTACTCAAAGAATTTTGCAAAGTAGTAGCAGATGATACGCCCAATTCGTTACCACCACTGCTTAATATTCAACACCAAATCGACTTGGTTCCAGGTGCAAGTTTACCATGTCTCCCTCACTATCGGATGAGTCCCAAAGAATAGGACCTTCTATGCGAAAAAGTAGAAGAACTGTTGGCAAAGGGGCACATCCAAGAGAGTATTAGTCCTTGTGCAGTTCCTGCACTTCTTACACCAAAGAAAGACGGAAGTTGGAGAATGTGTGTCGACAGTCAAGCCATCAATAAATTAACATTTCGGTATAGATTTCCCATTCCTCGTCTTGATGATTTGTTAGATCAACTTTCTAGTGCAAAAGTGTTTTCCAAGATTGATTTACGTAATGGGTATCACCAAATTCGTATTAAACTGGGTGATCATTGAAAAACAGCTTTCAAAATGAAGGATGGACTTTATGAGTGGCTCATCATGCCTTTTGGGCTTTCAAACGCATCAAATACTTTCATGCGTTTGATGACCCAAGTCCTTCGGCTATTCATGGGCAGATTCGTGGTTGTTTACTTCGACGACATTCTGATTTATAGTCATTCGGAGAAAGAGCATCTTGATCACTTACGGGCTGTTTTGAATTCTTTGCAGAAAAACGAGTTGCATATTAACCTGAAAAGTGTACGTTCTTGACTAATCGTTTTCTTTTTCTTGGTTATATAGTCAGTTCCGAGGCCATGTAGATGATGATAAAGTCAAAACAATTCGAGATTGGCCCTCGCCTAAAACCGTGACTGAAGTTCGGAGTTTTCATGGTTTAGCAACCTTCTATAGGCGATTTTTGTGGAATTTTAGTAGTATCGTGGCACCAATCATGAGTTGTCTAAAGAAGGGGCAGTTTAAGTGGACGGAAGAGGCGGAGGAGAGCTACAAATTGATCAAAGAGAAACTAACCACGACACCGGTACTTTCTTTTCCAAATTTTGTTAAGGTTTTTGAACATGAATGTGATGCGTGTGGAACCGGAATAGGGGCTGTTTTGTCCCAAGAGGGAAAACCTCTGGCGTTTCATAGCGAGAAATTGAATGAATGTCGGCAAAAGTGGTCCACTTATGATCAAGAGTTATATGCGGTTATTCAAGCGCTGAAAAGATGGGAACATTATTTGATTCAATGAGAGTTTGTGGTTTATTCCGACCACCAAGCTCTCAAGTTTTTTCAGACCCAAAATCATTTGAACAAAGTGCACGCGAGATGGGCGAGTTTTCTGAAAATTTTTAACTATGTGATCAAGCATAAATCGGGTGCAAGCTCTCAAGTAGAAGAACAACCCTCCTCGTTACAATCAATAACGAAGTTGTGGGTTTTGATTTGATTAAAACATTGTACGAGAAAGATGACGACTTCAAGGATATTTGGGAAGAGATTGAGACTAAGCAACTTTGGGGCAATTTTCTTTTTCTTGATGGGTATTTAATCAAGGGAAATATGCTATGCATTCCTCGTACTTCTCTTCGTGATCAACTCATAAAAGAGTTGCATGCCGGTGGTTTAGGAGGACACTTTAAACGAGACAAAACCATTGCTGCTATGGAAGAGAGATATTATTGGCCACAACTTAAACGTGATGTGGGAAATTTTGTTCAAAGATGTGTTGCTTGTCAAGAGGGTAAAGGAAAGGCTCATAACATGGGTCTTTATATGCCACTTCCCATTCCAGCGGGTCCATGGGAAGATATCTCTATGGATTTTGTTCTTGGCCTTCCTCGTACTCAACGTGGAGTTGATTTTGTGTTCGTCGTGATGGATCATTTTTCCGAAATGGCTCACTTCATTCCATGTAAGAAAACTTCTTATGCTGTTCATGTTGCTAAGCTTTTCTTTCAAGAAGTTGTTCGTTTACATGGAGTTCCAAAGTCAATCACTTCGGATCGTGATAGCAAGTTTCTTGCTCATTTTTGGTTGACACTTTGGAGGTGTTTTGGAACAGACTTGAACTTTAGTAGCACTACTCATCCTCAAATTGATGGACAAATTGAGGTTGTTAACCGACCTTTGGGGAACATGATTCGATGTTTGTGTGGGTAGAAACCGAAGATGTGGGATGCAGCTTTGGCACAATCAGAATTTGTTTATAATAGTGTGGTTCATAGCTCAACCGGAGCTTCTCCTTTTTCTGTGGTTTAGAAGACGCCGCCAAGGCAAGTTGTTGATTTGATTGAGTTTCCTGGCAAACTAAATGTTAAGGCAAATAAAATGGTTAAAGATGTGCAACAAACTCATGAAGCCGTACGTGAGAAGATTGCTGATTCTAACGCGAAGTATAAAGCTGCAGGCGACAAGCATCGTCGGGTTAAAGTGTTCGAGGTAGGAGATGATTCACTTGTTTATCTTCACAAAGAACGTTTTCCAGTGGGTACTTACAGCAAGCTGCAACAGAAGAAGTATGGTCCGTACAAGATCTTGCGAAAGATAAACAACAATGCTTATGTCGTTGATCTTCCTGATTCGATGACCATCTCGAAGACATTCAATGTTTCTGATATTTACAAGTATTATCCTCCAACAACTCTTGAGAACTTAAGGTCGAGTTCTTTTCAAGTGATGTGGAATGATGAGGACGTGATTAACGAGTTGTCGGATAAGTTTATGGATCAATGGGAACATGGAAAACATTCAAAGAAACGCGCGTGAAAAGGGTTCGATGCAGGGGAAGAGCAGCACCGTTTAAAAACTGATTTATTCGGTGCTAAGGCTAAAAACTTCACATCAGAGAGGAGCAGCACTAATTAAAGGTTTTCTCAGCACCGATTAACCCACATTTCATTTGGTGCTGCGCGAATCTGGAATTTTATATTTTTTTAGGGGTTTTATTTTATTTAATTAGTTTTAAATTTTGAATAAATATTAGGCAATTGCTTCCTAATCAAGTTAGGATTTAGGGATAAAAAGGTTTCTTCCTCTCCAAGGAAGTTCACCTTATAAATAGTCAGGGATCTTTCATCATTTCATTATCGTTTAATAATATTTTCTCTTTGAGTTTCGAATTTAATATTCGTGTTGGGTTATTACGTTTCTTGTTCTGCGTCATATATACGACACAAAACAAATACTCACTCCGTCCCATTTTTATTATCATGTTTTGATTTTTGAAGTTTTTTTTTCAACTTTGACCCTATATATTTTTGTTTGTGTTATATAATGCTTGATGAAAATTATACCTAATGAAAATACATTTAAAACCCAATTCATTCATATATTTTGCATCAAGTATTATATAACACAAATGAAAATATTTAAAGTCAAAGTTGAAATAAAAAAGACTTAAAAAGTCAAAACATGACAATAAAAATGAGACGGAAGAGTATATATTATAGTAATAAAAATTTAAATCATAATCACATTTATAGAGTTTTAACTAATTTGATAACGTTTCTAGATCTAGAGTTATGATGCATAAAATTCTTCACATTTATAGAGGCGTGAAGAAAATTTAATTTGTCAGTTTTGTGTTCTGTTAATGTGGTTCTGATGTGGCACAAACTGAAGTGTTCATTTCATGTTCACTGTTGGAAGTGGTCTTAAATTTTCCTCACACTTGTTTTGTTGGCGGTGATATAAGACTAAAAATTGGTAGTTGTACAAATTATCAACTTATATAGTTGCATCTATTTAGCCTTTATAATTCTTTATTCAACTCATTGATTTGTTGTAGTCTTTTTATTTTTTTAACTTTCTCATATTTGTGGGTCAGAGTCGAAAATGAAAATGTATTTGATTCTTCGTAACTCGCAAGTTGCATAGTTTAATAATTTTGTATATATCTCTCTATGTATGTGACCATAAACATTGCAAGAACACCATAACCACATACATTCAAACCATGGATGGAACTCATATTTTCATCATCCTTCTTCTATCTTTGGTCTCTCTCATTTTAATTCTCAAATTATTTTTAGACAAAAAGAAAAAAAATGTTGCACCAAGTCCGCCTTCAATCCCAATAATTGGCCATCTTCATCTGATGAATGGATCAATTCATAGAGTTTTGAAACAACTTTCTTCCAAGTATGGTCCTATCATGGCTCTTCGGTTCGGCTCACGCCCCGTGCTTGTATTAACCTCGGCATCACTAGCCGAAGAATGCTTTACCAAAAATGACATCATTTTAGCCAATAGACCACTTCTTTTAAGTGGCAAGTATCTTGACTATGAATACACTACAGTTGGTTCTGCACCTTATGGTCAACTCTGGAGGGACCTTCGTCGTATCATGACCCTTGAACTATTTTCAACAACTCGTCTTAAATCTAACATGGGTGTCCTAGAAGATGAAGTTAGATCATTGATCAAGAATCTTTCTAAAGATTCCTTACAAGATTTTGCAAAAGTAGAAATGAGGTCCAGAATTCAAGCAGTGTCGTTTAACATAGTCATGATAATGGTTGCCAATAAACGATATTTTGGGACGGATGTGGAAGATCTTGAAGAAGCTAATAAGTTTAAGAGAGTAATAAGAGATGTATTTGAAGTTAGTGGTGCATCAAATCCTGGAGACTTTATTACAGTTTTACGATGGATTGATTTTCAGGGTTATAAGAAAAGGCTATTGAAATTGCAACATGACAGTGATAGCTTTTCGCAAAATCTGATAGACGAAATTAGAAGTAAACGGTCCAGTTCTTCTTCGCCAAAAGGAAATGATAACACATTTATCGACTCTATGCTTTCTTTGCAGGAATCGGACCCGCAATACTACACTGATGATATAATCAAAGGCAATCTATTGGTATGCATGCTCATCCCTTACTTTACAAACGGTTCTAAAAAAGCCATTGAACTTAAATGTTAAAAAGTTGCATAAAAAAGTTTCAGATTATCTACAACGAAGAAAACACCTATAGAAGCTGCGTTTCAGAAAATTTTATTTGCTTAAAATTGTTGAATCTTACTGTTAGAAATTTTCAACGATTGGTAGTACTTAAAGTACCAATTTGATGCATACAGTACATGTTTAACAACACTAACGGCTGTCATTAAGAAAACCCTTTTACAGGATCTCATATAACTCTTTTATCTAAAATTCTGAATTCTAGTTAGGGAAAAAAGAAAGTGTAATAGCGTATCTGTGGCATATTAATTAACTGAGAATTAATGACATTAATGACACTTTTATAGTTAGGTAAAGGGTGGCCCTTGAAGGTTGTTGCATACATACTATATAAGGCTTGTTTTATAATACTATGAGGATTTACTTTATTTTTGTTATAATAACTTGATGTCCTAAACAAATTGTGTAGACATTGCTACAAGCGGGAACCGACACTTCATCAGTGACAATAGAGTGGGCTATGTCACTTCTTCTAAATCATCCAGATGTGTTAGAGAAAGCTAGAACAGAACTCGATAAATATATTGGACAAGAACGTTTAGTACAAGAGACCGATCTTTCTAATCTACCCTACATTCAATGTATCGTCAACGAAACACTTAGACTATACCCAGCAGCACCACTATTGGTGCCACACGAGCCATCAGAAGACTGCACAATTGGAGGGTTTGATGTAGCCCGTGGAACAATGGTGTTGGTGAACGCATGGGCCATTCATAGGGACCCAACACTATGGGATGACCCATCAAGTTTCAAGCCAGAGAGGTTTCAGAATATTGAAAAAGAGGGTTATAAGTTTATACCATTTGGGATGGGTCGTCGACAGTGTCCTGGTTCAGGGCTCGCTAATAGGGTTGTTGTGTTAGCGTTAGCATCGTTGATCCAGTGTTTTGAATGGGAAAGGGTTGGTGAAGAGCTGGTGGGCTTGTCTGAAGGGAAAGGTCTGACCATGCCTAAAGAGGTGCCATTGGAAGCTCGGTGCAGAGCACGCGAAACGGCGAAAGTATGAGCCATATTATAATGGAATTATAGTTCGTGTCTTAAAATCAACATCTTACGTGTTTGGTCTCATTTTCCTATCTTAATATATAAAAATACCTTTTTCATGCGTTATGTATGTGTAATTTTAATTTATAGTCGAGGGAACACATAATCTCATTCTTATATTTTCGAGAAGTAAAAATGTAAAATAATGACGAGGCTATCAATGAAGACAATAGTTTACAACAGTTAAACAGTTATTGTACAACTGTTAGTGCATAAAATTAGTTTTTATTGATAACTCTTCATTTTAATTAATAAAATTTAGAGCCGGCAATTTAAGCCAATAGCTTCAAATTTGGGTTATTCTGCCTGGACGGTTTTGTAAGAAGATTGGGTTCTACCGGACTACTCTTCATTTCCAAACGGGTGATACTGGTCAATACTTTCCTTGATATGGGCTTAATTGGGTAACTTTTTCAACTAGTGACAATAGGTATTGCCAAATCTAGATCTTGAACTTTTTCAACCAGTCACATTTATCTATTTATCTATCTATCTATCTATATAATTAAAATAGAATATCATGGAGCAATTTTAACCCTTGATTAGGTTCATTCTATTACGATCTTACGATGGAGATTTATTTCGAATAATTACACTTTTGACCACTATATATTTGATGTTTTTGTTTTATTAAAAAATCGGCCACAATATTTTATCCATTTATAAAATTAAAATTTGCACACCAACTTTCAGGATATCTCTCACTCTCTTCAACCAATTTTTAATTTTTATTATTTATATATAATAAAAATTTATTTTGTGAATTCAACTAAGACATAGGAAGTTTCCAACTTTTCCTCAATTTAATTCAAGTCGGAACGTCAATATCCATCTTCTAAAATTTTAACGTAGACTACCAATTTCTTTCCGTAATTGTTGCGTATATTTAAAATACAAAATAAGAGTTAAGGGCGATACGACTTTCTTTCCAAATGTTGACGATGATGGTCATGAAGAAAATAGGTTCCACAATACAATCGTCGATAATAATATGCATTCTTTATTGTTGAATTCTTAGTTTTAACTATTATTTTTGATTTTCAGTTTGTCTTATTACATTAACCAAATATGTCTTGATTGTTTAATTGCGATTTTTGAGTGTCTTGAATGCACATAAGGTGTTCGATCAAATGTCAATGAGGACTTCAGCGATCATGTCTCGATGTCGGATTTATATTTTCAATTTGGTTGGTTGTTCTACACTTCGTGTCTTGCTTGGTTTGACGACCAATACTACTTAAGTTAATTCAAAGTTTCAAATATGCTTGCAATCTATTTATTGAAGTGTTAATGTAGTAGTGTTGTAAATTATCAATACCCCTTTTATTTTCGAGTTGATCTTATCTCTCTAACTAATTAAACTTTCATTTAAATTCCTTAGTTTGTTTGAATGAATATGGTGCCATACAGAAAACTTATGACTATATTGGAATGGCACATAAGGTTCTACATTTAAGGTTCTAGCTTTTGACGTGTGGTGTGGATGATGGTTTTCTATCTTGCACCCGAAATGATCAAGTCAAAATATGGAAAAGTCCAGTTGGGTAATTTTACTGTCGATATTTAAAGTTGTTAATTGCATTAAAGAAAAATTCAGTTTTTTAGTTTCTAACTAACTGTTTGTTTTATCTTGATTCTTTTATTCAACATTTTCATCTGAATTTTATATTTTTTTGGCGGCTAACAATATTACTCGAGAAAACCAACGTATAATCAATTGATTCTTTTTTTTTTAAATGCAGTACTTATTAGCGAGCGCTTAATATGTGAAAATATTTATTGGTAATTTAAAAAAATAAAATGTCGTAGTCCGTGTTGTCACGGGTCCTTCAACTAGTTAGACTTAAATTAAAATATCTTAACAAAATCTAATTACAGATAAAAAAAACTAAAACTCAAAATAAATTAAAATAGTTCGTAATGAATGCGTCATGTGCCAAAACAAAACCTATTATCAAATAAAAATTAATAATTCATAAAGTTAAAATTCTGAGATCCATTTTAACAAAATATGAATTATTAAAGTTGTCGAATTAATTACATATGAATTGATTATATTTTAAGTTATTGAATTTTCTTTCTCTTGAAATAGTCCCTTTTGACTCAAGTCCGTAGAGACCCGAGTCCGTTGAAACCCGACCCCGTTGTAACTCGAACCTGTTTTCACCCAATAGCCCAAACCCGACCGCCTAGCCATTTTTCCACCTCTAATAAAATCTATAATTTAACTAACCGTAATAAATAAATCAAGACTTTTTATAAATAAAGTGTTTTACTATATGAATCAAGACATTAAGTTTCTTTTATTTCTTTATTTTTTTTTTTAAGTTAATGTACTTGTCACCACCCTATCTAAATGGGTTATGATTGTTGGTACAAGTGCTAATTAAACGACTCCGATGAACGATTCTCCTGATGATTTACTCTGCAAAACAAATTAAACCCTATCGTTAAAGTGAAACACGGGGAAACCCCGACAATTCACCTACGGCGTGAGAATAAGCTCATGTATTTCAACCTGGAATTAGTATTAAGAAAGTTTTGGTCTGATCAACATACCTTAAATGGTGAAATGAGCTCACTTTTTATAGCCGGAGCAATCTTTTAGAAGGTCTCTCATCAACCAATAAGGTGAGAGCACTATAAAATATTCATTTTCAACCAATAAGGGTGCTGAAGATCATGTAGGGGACAAGATCATATCACTTTTTTAGAAGATGATCCTCGCAAGAATATCTTCTTTAATATAATTCTATGTAGAGTTCTTGTTTTATAGTTTCAGTACTTTGATGTAAAGCTATTCTTGGTGAACCTTTAAGACTGTATTGTGATTCGGTAGCGATTCCCCTAGGGTAACATATGGTTTTCTGGCCATACGTTGTACGCCACAAGATTGTTGGAATAATATTCCTCTTCATGGAAGGCGAACACAGTATTAGGTTGGAAGAGTGGTGATAACATCAAATAGTACTATATTTATATAATAATATTCCCTAGTTTTTGTATACTTTTATTGTATTTACTTGATAAAATTAATGTATTTCATTCATATTTACAAAATAGGTAGAATTAAAGTTTAAATTAGAAAAAATAGAGTAATAGAGTAATTTTTGTATAAAAGTTAGTTGTACATAAATATGATTGGGACAAAGTGGTTAAAAGAGTAATGAAAATAAATAAAGTTTGTAAATATTTGAGTTCAAAAAGTTAAATGGGTTAAGCGAAAATAGTTAAATTTTATATTTATTGGAGTTTATGAGTTGGACCAAATAATTAGTTAGGTTAAATTATACTAATAATAATAATAAAAATCCTTGTTCTAATGTTAAGTAATAAGTTAATACTAGTAATAATAAAGTCATATTAAGTTAGTAATAAATTAATATGGAGTATATAATTACGTTGGTATTAATAAGTTAGTAATAATAATAATAATATTAATATAAATCATAATGATTGTTATGTAGGAAGTAAAAGAGACGTGAAGCATCAAATAAGATGGATCTAGCTTTCAAAGCGTAGGGCCTATGTTTTAGTCAAAAGCCTAAATGGCCAGCGTAAAAAAGGAGCCGCCAAAATAAAAAGAAAACAAAGAGGCGGTAGAGAAAAGCTTGGAGGGTACGGCAGTTTTGATCCATACGGCGGATCAATATCCATATGCCGTATGGATCTTGGCCCCAACGGATATAAATAGTAGCCTTCTGCATACAATTTTTAGGGTATTATAAGATGAAAGAATAAGAATAATAGATATGGAGGAAGAGAGAAATATTATTCAGTGATTGGTATTAAATGAATGAGTAAATTGCATAAATGGTCCCTGTGGTTTACATTGATTTACGAAAACAGTCATTATATTTTTTTTTCAACATTTTCAGTCCAATAACTTTGGTTTTGCTCGCAAATGGTCCCTTAAGGGACCATTTGTGAGCAAATCCAATGAAGACGGAGGGACCATTTGCGAGCAAAAATTCAAAGTAAAGGGACCAGTTGCGAGAAAATTCAAAGTTATTGGACCGAAAACATTGAAAAAAGAATACAAGGACTGTTTTCGTAAATCAATGTAAATCACAGGGACCAATTATGGAATTTACTCTAAATGAATACAATGACAAGTATATATAGGGATTAAACAAAACCCTAATAGACTAATAGCTAGATGGTGGGCTATCCACAAGCCCATGGGTTAAGCCCATGGATTTCACAACACTCCCCCTTGAATAGTCACCATTTATAATACGCTATAGACTGCCTCGTTAAAAACCTTATCAAGAAAAACCCAATGGGATAAAAACTTGATGAAGGGAAAAAGAGTGCAGTGCAAATATACTCCCCCTGAGTTTAATGTATATCCTTCAAACGTCGAATACCGATCTTCCGAATTAGCTGCTCAAAAACTTGTCGGTAATGATTTTGTGAATAAGTTGGCCAAATTTTTGCTTGATCAGACTTGATAAACATCAATGACTCCCATCTTTTTGTATATCATACGTTGAGAATAACTTCGGTGAAATATGTTTAGTTCTGTCTTCTTTGATGTACCCTTCTTTGATTTGAGCTAATACACCTCACATTGTCCTCATATAAAATGTTGAATTTCCTTGATTGTTTTGAGACCACATTCTTGTTGGATGTGTTGAATCGTTGATCTTGAGTAGACACTTCTCGATCGGATTTAAGAAACTCAATAAATTTAGCAATATTTGACGACTTCCAAGAAATTGTAGTGTCTCCACTGGTGAAAACATATCATGTTTTTGACCTTATGTGGATCAGACAAATACCCGCGTATCCAAATTTAGCTTTTTCTTTGTGTAAAATAATCCCATATCATGGGTACCACAAAGATAACACAATATGAGATTGATTGCAATGTATAAAAGTGTATTAAACCCCAAGTGGACTTAGATATTATAATGATATGTTCATCATTTTCTTTAGGGTGGAATGAATCCATAAACATATCTAGATAGATAATATTTTGAAGGTATGGACATCCATTTCACATTAGTGTACATTACTCCCCCTTGGATGTCAATTGTTTTGATGATTATGCCTCGTTAAAACCTTACTAGATAAAACCCGATGGGACAAAAGTCTAGTTAAGGAAAAAGAGTACATAATTCTTTTAATATGTTAGGGGATGTTGCCTCATTAAAAACCTTGCCAGGAAAACCCAGTGGGACAAAACCATGGTCAAAGGAAAAAAAAATTGCAACATTTATGATCTCCTCCTAATAATCACATCACTTGTGAATTTATTGACAGTTAATATCATCTCATCAAAATTAAAGAGCAAAAACTGACTTTTATGAGATAAGTCATGGATCCATCATTGTTGATGTATTCATCAAGTTGAAAAATGTTTTATATTTATGCAAGACAATGAGTGTTCTCTCATAAGTTATCTCGTCAAAAATGTGACGTAAATGATTTTCAACTCTTTTATGAATAGTGAGAAATATCAATGTCTAATGATATCTGTCATCCTTTGGGGGTCAGAAGGATTAAAATAATTACTACATCATGAGGATGTATGACTCTTTATCCACGATAAAAGTTTATCTTTACAAGACATTTCTTTCATATTCAATTATGAATATTCATTCGCCTTTAGAATCTTGTAAAAAGTTCAAAGGATGTATGAATTGAAAAATACTCATAAAAAATGTATATACAATATGGGCTAAAATGTTCATTTAATAAAGAATCTATCATGCCCAAATTGATATAAGGAATTATTTGATTCGACAGTGTCCTCGAGAGCCTTTTATGAAAAGCATGAGGCATTATAAATAGTGAAACACGCCTTTATCGGATCTTCCCAATCATTTGATATAAGACCTTATTCAAATTGAATAAATGGTGTTCTCAATTAAGAACCTTTATATAAAGCATGAGGCTGTTTAAAGTGGAAGCATCTTTAAGCATTTTATATCCTTGAGGGATCCAAAATACAAATGAGCTATACTTGTGAGTTATCATATAGCAAAGAGCCTTAGTATCAATACTCTAGCCTTATATCTCATAGCTTCATACTCATTGGGAAGTTGAGTAAAGACCAGCCATACAATAGGCTTTACATTGTTATGAAATGGACTATAAGTCTAAAAATCTCGTATGAAGAGATTTCATAAATTTAGTGCGCATTTTTATATTGACCAAATAATATTTGCAATTCTTTGCAAAAATAATTTCATGATCCTCAATCACAATAGCTAGCGCTATATTATAACAATAGTATCATCGACATCGATTTCATTTATATCGATTCCACGTTGTTCTAGACATGATATCATTTATTGAGATCTCTTCCTTTGTCGGGTACCATAGGTTCTGATAGATACTTCATGTCTAGTTTCGTTAGATTGAATTGGGGTCTTTAGTTCCTCGATTTGACCATCTAAATAACTTGTTCCTTTTTTTTTTTTCGAGGATAATTTGGAATCGACTTTTTTTTATCACGTTTCACGTGCGATAGGCTTATTAGCCATTTTAATAGGAGCATCAACAACTTATCATTCAAACAAATATGTCTGAAAATTATCAAATTTGAATTATCATTTGAACTTTGAGTTCATACTTGATACTATGAGGATCAATATTATGTATTGATAATTCATTTTCAGTATAAGCTGTTTTAAGATCTCCCCTTTTGGTCTCATAGTTGTGCGTTATGATTGAGCATATATCGCACAAACAAATAAAAATATCTATGATATATCTTTTTCAGGACCAAAAATCAATTATAAGGAGGGAGAAATCTATTTCCATTGGCAGGATGCGAACTCACATCATTGCATCTATATTTGTGACAACCGTCAATTTAGGACTAGATTTTAGTGCCTAATCCAGTTTTAATACATGTAATTAGTTCTGTGTTAGGCTAATTAATGTATCAATTATTATATATATTGTTGAATATATATCTACACAATTTTACGGTTTGTTTAAATCGTACGAGTTTCAAATCGAATGAATTTCGATACAATAAATACGGACGTTGGTGAACAATTTATTAGGTAATACAAATATTATTTAATAACTCAATTTTATTCAAAATATTAATTATAGTAATATTTCGTATCCAAGTGTTATTACACAATTAATGTATACGCGATTAAACAGACAAATGCGCAAACTAAATAAACAAACTTACATTTTATAACTTCAATATAAATTGAATTGTGAACTATTTAAATAAAACATCGCGTAATAAATTTTATTTTAAAACTTATAATTAAAATGTAAAAAAAATTGTTTAACGTTAAACGACGGAGCAAACGAACACCACACGGACTGGTGGGACGAAAACTGGAAAAGTGGGGATAACCCCCACCTCCCACTCACTTTTCTCATTTCTCTTTTCTTTCTATCTCTCATCTCTCTCTTTTCTTTCTTTTCACCAAAACACCCCAATCCACTAAAAATCGCAAAATACTACGACCAAACGCAACCGAATCATAAATATTATTAGAGATTCTCGACCACCTCGCGACGATCTACAACGCTACCTTTCCGGATTTTCATTTCGGCAATTTGTAAGTTTCCGACAAAATCCCGAAATCTCTCGATTCTTAGTATTTTTCACTTGTGATTGTTTATATAACATATATATGTCCCTTACTAAGTATATAACACGAATTCATAGCTTAAAAATGAGTTTAAAACGGAATTTTGGCCGGAAAAACGCTAACAACCGGACTTTCTGGACTAGTGTTCATCCATGCGACACAAGCCTTGTGTCGCATGTTGTGTCGTATTTTGGCCTTTGTGTCGCATAAAATCCCTTGTGTCGTACCTTATGTCGTACCAGATAATTAGTGTCGCAAATCCTGCGACACAACCACTATGTCGCATACCCCATACGACACAATTACTATGTCGCTGTTGAATCAGCATTTCGCATCCATGCGACACAACCCTTGTGGCGTATGGACATTGTGTCGCACTCCTATGCGACACAACCCTTGTGTCGCATAACTCATTTAGTGTCGCATGATTGTGTCGCATAAAACAACAGGTTTTCAAACTACAATTTTACTAAGTGTCGAGACCAAAATTTTATCACTTGATTTCACCCAAATTCAAGTCCAGATGCGTTTTTCCTTAAAGCAATATAGTAGAAATAAAAATTTTCCAAGCTGACCTGGCAGCTCGACCCCAGCCAGGGGCTCTGCCCCTTGGACCCCGCTACCAGGGGCGCTGCCCCCGGACCCCCGTACTCAGATTCCATAAGCACATTTTCACCAAGTGTCAAACTTGTACAACTTCAAAACACTTATATGATACAACTCTTCAAACATAATGGAATTTGTTTTTTCAAGTATAACACTTCGAAAGCAATGTGGTAACATCAGGATTATTATTACAATTAATCACCAACGGGCCGTACGCGTTTTCAAAACATATTTCAGAATCAAACAAGTCGTTGTAACTTGTATCAATTCACTCAAACAAGTTGTTGTAACTTGTATCAATTAAATCAAACAAGTCGTTGTAACTTGTATCAATTCAATCAACCAAATCGTAGTAATTTGGACATATATATATATATATATATATATATATATATATATATATATATATATATATATATATATATATATATATATAGTTGTATAACAACTACAAAGGTAGTCTTTCGAGATACCGGTACAATTAATAACAATCAAGTGTCGTGAACACGTTCAGGTTTCAAGTCCTTGGACACCAACTCACTGCTAATTACTTCAAGTTTAATTGCTTAACATTTCAAGACTCAGGTGAGTTTCATGGCCCCATTTTCACTACTTTTACTAGGGGTGTGATATTACTACTTCATTTTGTTTTACAAGTAGAACGCAAGTGCCAAACTTCAAATACTACATGAGTTTCAAGCTAATCAATTTAAAGTCCTCCATAGCATAGTCTCTAGTATTTATAGCGTGAATGTTAGTATATGATATCATATGGGATTGACAATCCTCATCCGGGTTAGCACGCACTAACCGGTCAAACGGATGTATTAGCATTTGGGAAGACGAGTGTGGATTAGACACTCGTAGGAGGCATTTCAAGTTAGGTTTCCTTAATTGGGCCTGACAAATCAAGTTAAGCTCAGACTATGTGCTCATGGACAGTATAACTTTTATTTTGCTTAATTGCATTTTAAATTCAATATAAATCTTGCGGTTCTTACAACTATACATTGACATATAAACCTGTGAGCTCACCAGCGTTTTCGCTGACCCATTTTAGTATTTATCACAGGTACCCAGCAGTAGGTTGGTTGCACAAGCAGGAACTATTAGCTCGAGTCAGCATTCATACAACTAGAGATTGGATTGCATTATTATATTTTGTAAAAGTAATTATGCTATGTAATCTCTCAATTTCAGGAATCGAGCTAATGTAACAATATTTTGATGTAAACATTTACTTTATCTATACAAGTTTAAAACGACGCATATAGTGGTCGTTCATTATATCTTATGTGCTTTGTATATTGATTAGTGACACCCAAATCGAGCTTCCGCAAATCAATCAAATTTGGGGGTGTCACAGATTGGTATCAGAGCCTAAGGTTATAGTGAACTAGGTTGCATTTAGTGGGCCTAGACTATGACCGTTAGGCAGTATTCCTTATTAGTTATGACTAGTTCAGGGATTACATCATACGACTTTAATTTAACATAGCCTGATCAACTATGTACAATTAAAGAAAGATGATGTGAGACCTGAAAGAGTTATGTTGAACAGGAATACATTAGTTGACTCTGACCTCGAGAGAAACGGGACTCAAAACATGTCTGTGCTAGACACTCAACAGGTTATTATGTGATATACATATATTTACATGAATAGACCTCATTACAACTTTAGGCTATATTATATTATATGAATATTGGCCTCTTTCTCTCTAACGTATTATCTCGGAATGACAAACACACCACCAAATTCATCGCACTCGGACGAGTATCTCACTTCATTTCTTTGTTCTTTCTTACTCGGTATCATGCCTCCTCGTCGTCAAATTACCCTTAGAGAAGCTGAGATCGCGGGAATAATTGCCCACAGTGTGACCGAAGCCTTGGCTACCCGAACACCACCAGGTAGCGAGGACACTGATGACACGTAAAAAGTCATGTTTTTATGCGTCATTATCTCACCATTTTAGCCCTATTATTAATGAAAACACTTGAATATGAACTTAAATGTCACATTTCATCAAGAGGGCTAAAATATAGACGATGTTTCAAGAATCAACAAAAACAACCTAAAAATGAGTAAAATAGAGCACAAACAATCATTGAATCTTCCGGTTAACGTATTCTAGCACTTTTTGAGGAAGACATAGAGTTAGGACCTCTAACTTATCTCATTGTCTTCGTTTTTCAATTACGATTTCAGGGATATAAAGAACGCTCAAAACGGACATCGGATGAAGAAATTACGCCCGAACGAAGAAACGAAGAACCGAGGAATCAGGATACGGGAGAACTAGACCGTATACGGCCAAACTAGACCGTATACGGCCTAGCACAGACCGTATACGGCCTAGCTAGACCGTATACGGCCTAGCACAGCCGTATACGGCCTGTGTTCTCCCGTATTCACCCTATGCTCTCCCGTATATGGTCCAGTTCAACCGTATTTGCCCTAGCTCAACCGTATCGTGCGTTTGGTCAATAAAAATCAGACTTTTATTCGGGTTTGCGATACGGTTGTGCATTTGAAGGTTTGGATACGGTCTACGGATACGGTTGTGCGTTGCCTATATATACAAGCCTCATTTCATCATTTTGAACACATTCTACACCAACAACACACACTTCGATACTCATTCATCTATCACTAGAATAATTAGTAGCTTTCTCTCTCTAGCACTACTCTTAGGAGTTAGAGGAGAAATAGTAGGTAGTTAGGTTCTCTCTCTAGTCTCTCTCTCTAGTTTCTCTCTCTAGAAACTAGTTAGAAGATTAGGGAGAGAATCCATCGCTTTAGGAGTAGCTATGTAATGTAATTCGTAGAAGCTAGCATTTGTAATACTTGGGATATTATTCGGAGAAATACAAGTGTTATTCTGCTCGCATTTATTTACCGGTAATATCTATCCTTTCTTATATTAATTTGTCATAATGTTCTTGTTTGATATTTGTGATCTATTAATGTTGGAAATGTTTATTGCCATGCTTTGTGAGTAGTTTCTTGTATGTTTGCCATGATTAGGTATGATTAATGGAATTGTTAAACTCTGTATCTGTCTAAACTTATCATGTATCTAGACTTAGTTATGGATCACCCTTTCCAGTCCTTCGCGTGACTATCACCTTAGCTGTAGGCCTAAGTTACGGTATATATGTTATCTGTATGTTTGTACGAAGCCGTGTCTGTCACTATAATTCGGCTGAAATACTGAGTATAGCTTTGGAAACACCACTGGTGGAGTACAACGTGGAAGCTCCGGAAAAAGCCGTATGTGCCAACACTGTGGATTACCTAGAGACCCTAGAATATGGCCTAGGAACCAATATAGTTGTGGAAATGTTACAGTACACCGTCTGTCCACCCCTGGAACTGAAGCTATGGAAACATTTCGACATAGTACACCGTACCTGTACCTAGGGATAAAATCTACGACATATCCCTGGTTACGAGGGTCTGTGGAACTGTTTAAGTGTAGTACATCGTGAACGGTGCCTAGTGTGGTACGCTGTGGAATGAGTATGCATTGTACACCGCTGGTGTTCCTAGGGCTGAATGACTGATTGCAAAGGAGAGTCTAGATCATGACAGAAGTATTTGAGCTAATCAAACGTATGGAATGAGTCTAGAGATGAAAGTCAAGCCCAGCAGTGGTTCAGGATTCTTAAAACCCCTAGACTCTACAAAACCAATAGTTTAGAATACAAGGATAATGATCAGTACACGTTTAGATAATAACATTTAGACTTAGGTGTTAAGAACGGTCAGAATAACCCAATGGGCAGTCTGTTACCTTATTCCTGCACCCTTTAAGGGTCATTGTCTCCACAAAGACAAGTGAGGGGGGTTGAGCAGCCTGTTCTGATCAGAATCACGATAGCCTAGGTACTCAGTGACATACTGATTTAGAATCTATCTAAAGAAGTAGGGTCCTAGTGTTTACATCTGTAGTTTATTTGTCTGTTACCTAGATGTGCCCCATATTGAACATCATACCTAAATCATGATAAGCCACGTCTCCGTCATCCTTAAGTGTTGCAAATATGCTAGCTTCCCTTTTATTTTATGTTTTATTAGTTTAAATAAATTAGAAAACCAAATACAAACCTATCCAACTATTCAAAACCCAGCTTAATTACTAAGTTATCTGAGTGAGCTCTGTTTCAATTCTACCGTCGTGAGGAACGACCCTGGATCATCCTTACCACTTACTAGTATCGGGTACTCGTACCAAGTAATAGTAGGTTGTTCGGAAGGTTTAGGTTCCGGCAATTATAAATTCAAAACTACACCTTTGCAGCTGTTGCGTAACGACCGTTTCAGCTGTAACAGACACAGCAACCAATACTCCACCACCCAAACCCTGCTCCTATAAGGACTTTCTTAGCTGTAAACCACTATACCTCAAGGGCACGGAAGGTGGCATTGGCTTGATCCATTGGATTGAGCGTATGGAATCTGTTTTCAGTCTCTGCGACTGCACTGAGAACAACAAGGTCAAATTCGCTGCTTACACCTTTCAAGAAGGTGCACTCACGTGGTGGAAAACCCACGCAAACTCTGTAGGCCTTGAGGTTGCAAATCGACTTCCTTGGGCCGAACTGAAAAAGAAGCTGACAGAAAAGTACTGTCCTGAAGAAGAATTGCACAGGCTGGAGGAAGAATTCTGGCATCTGGCAGTACAGGGAAATGATGTTGCTGAATATACCACCAAATTTCAGCAGTTTGCTTTATTATGCCCGAGTTTGGTCGAACCAGAAAGTAAGGGCATTAAGAGATACATTCGTGGACTCCCCGAGAACATCCAGGGAAACGTCGCCTCATCCAAACCAACCACCACTGAGAGTGCCATTCGATTGGCCCACGAACTCATGGCCCTAGTTGTCAGCCGTGAGACCTCCAACACCTCATCCTCCAACAACAACAAACGCAAATCCACTGAACACCACCACCACTCAAACAAGAAAAACAACGCCATCCAAGTCTACACCACCAACTCTGAATCCAACCGCAGCTACACCGGGGACAGGCCTTATTGTCCCAAGTGTAACTATCACCACTTTGGTCAGTGCAATACCCCTTGCAACAACTGCAGGAGGTACGGGCATTCGACTAAGGATTGCCGAGCCCCCAGATCCAACAACAACTCCTCGGACAAAAATGCCCGACAACCTAAGTCCTGCTATGAATGTGGAAATCCAGGACACTTTAGGGATACGTGCCCGAAATTGAAGAATAAGGGAAACAACAACAACAACAACAACAACAACGGCCGCAACAATAACAACGTCAAAAGTAGCGCCTTCGTGATCAACTCAGGGGACGCCCGTCAGGACCCGAATGTGGTGACGGGTATGTTCCTCCTCAACAATTTAACTGCTTCTATTCTGTTTGATACTGGTGCCGATAGAAGTTTTATTTCCGATGAATTTTGCCCTCTACTTGACATCACACCTGTTGCTTTAGACGTTAAGTACACCGTAGAGCTAGCAAATGGCAAATTGATAGAAACCAATAGTGTGATACCTAATTGCACTTTAAATCTAGCCGACGAAATCTTCTCCATAGATCTTATGCCTGTTGAGATAGGAAGTTTCGATGTCATCATAGGCATGGACTGGCTATCCAAACATCGCGCTGAAATCATTTGCTATGACAAAATTGTTCGCATACCTCTCGCCGTCGGTAGAGCCTTGGTCATACAGGGGGAGACCGGTGGGACGAGGCTTAACATTATATCTTGCCTAAAAACCCGGAAATTTCTGAGAAAGGGTTATCCATCAATCCTCGCGCACATCATGGAGAAAAAGTCAGAGGAGAAGTGACTTGAGGATGTTCCAATTGTTCGAGACTTTCCAGAAGTCTTTCCTGAAGAACTACCTGGTCTACCACCACCAAGACAGGTTGAGTTCTCAATCGATCTTGTACCAGGTGCTGCGCCGGTGGCCCGAGCGCCATACCGCTTAGCTCCATCTGAACTTCAGGAGCTGTCCACCCAGTTACAGGAACTCCTGGAACGAGGGTTTATCAGGCCGAGTTCTTCACCTTGGGGAGCTCCGGTCCTATTTGTCAAAAAGAAAGACGGTTCTTTTCGAATGTGTATCGACTATCGAGAGTTGAACAAGTTAACTGTCAAGAACCGGTATCCACTTCCTCGAATCGATGATTTGTTCGACCAACTTCAAGGGTCGAGTTGTTATTCAAAGATTGATCTCCGATCCGGTTATCATCAACTGCGTGTCCGCGAAGCCGATATTCCAAAAACCGCTTTCAGAACCCGTTACGGGCATTACGAATTTCAAGTGATGCCATTCGGCCTAACCAACGCACCGGCTGTATTCATGGACCTTATGAATCGGGTGTGTAAACCTTATCTTGACAAGTTTGTCATTGTCTTCATCGATGACATCCTCATATATTCACGAAGCAAAGAAGAACACGCGCAACACCTCAAAACCATCCTTGAACTACTTAAACACGAGGAGCTCTATGCCAAGTTCTCTAAGTGTGAGTTCTGGATCAAAACCGTCCAATTCCTTGGTCACGTGATTGACAGTCAGGGGATTTATGTTGACCCATCAAAAATCGAGGCTATCAAAGATTGGCAATCGCCAACCAATCCGACCGAAGTACGGCAGTTTCTAGGACTGGCCGGATACTATCGACGATTCATTAAAAATTTCTCCAAGATAGCCATACCACTCACGACTCTGACCCAGAAAGACAAAAAGTTTGACTGGACTGATAAACAAGAGTCGGCATTCCAACTCTTAAAGCAAAAGCTTTGCAGTGCTCCTATTCTATCATTACCCGAAGGCACCGATGACTTCGTGGTATACTGCGATGCTTCTCATCAAGGTCTCGGTTGTGTGCTCATGCAACGAGACAAAGTCATAGCTTATGCTTCACGACAACTCAAGATTCATGAAAAGAATTACACCACCCATGACCTCGAGCTAGGAGCTGTCGTTTTTGCTCTCAAAATTTGGAGACATTACCTCTATGGCACTAGGTGCACAATCTTTACAGACCACAAAAGTCTCCAACACATATTCGATCAGAAGGATCTCAACATGAGGCAACGTCGATGGGTCGAGTTGCTTACCGATTACGACTGCGAACTCAAATATCACCCAGGCAAAGCAAATGTCGTTGCTGATGCCCTCAGTCGGAAAGAGCGAGTGAAACCACTTCGGGTTCGAGCCCTCAGTATGACCATTCACAACAATTTAAACATTCAAATTCTCACTGCTCAACTCGAAGCCTTAAAACCCGAGAATGTCAAAGATGAAGCCTTGCGGGGCATGGATAAACAATTCGATGTCAAACCTAACGGGATTAGGTATTTCTCAAACCGAATCTGGTTGCCTAAATTTGGGAACCTACGAGACTTGGTGATGGATGAAGCTCACAAGTCCAAATATTCTATCCATCCGGGATCCGATAAAATGTATCACGGTATCAAGGATTTCTACTGGTGGCCGAACATGAAAGCTGAAATCGCCACCTATGTCAGCAAGTGACTTACTTGCTCCAAGGTCAAAATCGAATATCAAAAACCTTCTGGTTTACTTCAACAACCCAGTCTTCCTGAATGGAAATGGGAACAAATTGCCATGGATTTCATAACCAAACTGCCCAAGTCCTCGAGCGGTTGCGATACCATTTGGGTGATCGTGGATCGTCTCACAAAGTCTGCTCACTTCCTGGCAATCAAGGAATCCGACAAAATGGAACGCCTCACCAGAATCTATCTGAAGGAAATCGTGACCAAACACGGTGTTCCAATCTCAATTATCTCCGATAGAGATAGTCGTTTCACTTCACAATTTTGGCAATCACTTCAAAAATCTCTGGGTACTCGACTTGATATGAGTACCGCGTATCATCCTCAAACCGATGGCCAAAGTGAACGAACAATTCAAACACTTGAAGACATGCTGCGGGCCTGCGTAGTAGACTTCGGTGTAAACTGGGAAAAACACCTACCATTGTGCGAGTTCTCGTACAACAACAGTTATCATACCAGCATTAAAGCTGCACCATTCGAGGCGCTGTACGGTCGTAAGTGCCGGTCACCTATCTGTTGGACCGAAGTTGGGGATAGCCAACTCACAGGTCCAGAAATCATTCACGAGACGACCGAGAGAATCGTCGAAATTCAAAACAAGCTCAAGGCCGCGCGTGATCGTCAGAAGAGTTATGCTGACGTGAGACGCAAACCCCTCGAGTTCCAAGTTGGGGATCGAGTACTACTCAAAGTATCGCCTTGGAAAGGCGTAATCCGATTTGGCAAACGAGGGAAATTAAATCCCAGATACATTGGACCATTCGAGATCCTTGAGAGAATTGGTCCAGTAGCATATCGATTGCAGCTGCCGTCCGAACTCAGCAGCGTGCATCCCACATTCCATGTTTCAAACCTGAAGAAGTGTCTGTCTGATGAGACACTTATCATTCCACTCGATGAAATTCGAGTTGACGAGAAACTTCACTTTGTTGAGGAACCTGCCGAAATCATGGACCGTGAGGTCAAACAACTTAAACAAAGTCGTATTCCCATTGTCAAAGTTAGGTGGAATTCGCGGCGCGGTTCGGAATTCACCTGGGAAAGGGAAGACCAGATGCGACTCAAGTATCCTCAACTTTTCACTGACTCAACGTCAAACACGACTTCAACATAAATTTCGGGACGAAATTCTTCTAACAGGGGGAGAATGTGACAACCGTCAATTTAGGACTAGATTTTAGTGCCTAATCCAGTTTTAATACATGTAATTAGTTCTGTGTTAGGCTAATTAATGTATCAATTATTATATATATTGTTGAATATATATCTACACAATTTTACGGTTTGTTTAAATCGTACGAGTTTCAAATCGAATGAATTTCGATACAATAAATACGGACGTTGGTGAACAATTTATTAGGTAATACAAATATTATTTAATAACTCAATTTTATTCAAAATATTAATTATAGTAATATTTCGTATCCAAGTGTTATTACACAATTAATGTATACGCGATTAAACAGACAAACGCGCAAACTAAATAAACAAACTTACATTTTATAACTTCAATATAAATTGAATTGTGAACTATTTAAATAAAACATCGCGTAATAAATTTTATTTTAAAACTTATAATTAAAATGTAAAAAAAATTGTTTAACGTTAAACGACGGAGCAAACGAACACCACACGGACTGGTGGGACGAAAACTGGAAAAGTGGGGATAACCCCCACCTCCCACTCACTTTTCTCATTTCTCTTTTCTTTCTATCTCTCATCTCTCTCTTTTCTTTCTTTTCACCAAAACACCCCAATCCACTAAAAATCGCAAAATACTACGACCAAACGCAACCGAATCATAAATATTATTAGAGATTCTCGACCACCTCGCGACGATCTACAACGCTACCTTTCCGGATTTTCATTTCGGCAATTTGTAAGTTTCCGACAAAATCCCGAAATCTCTCGATTCTTAGTATTTTTCACTTGTGATTGTTTATATAACATATATATGTCCCTTACTAAGTATATAACACGAATTCATAGCTTAAAAATGAGTTTAAAACGGAATTTTGGCCGGAAAAACGCTAACAGCCGGACTTTCTGGACTGGTGTTCATCCATGCGACACAAGCCTTGTGTCACATGTTGTGTCGTATTTTGGCCTTTGTGTCGCATAAAATCCCTTGTGTCGTACCTTATGTCGTACCAGATAATTAGTGTCGCAAATCCTGCGACACAACCACTATGTCGCATACCCCATACGACACAATTACTATGTCGCTGTTGAATCAGCATTTCGCATCCATGCGACACAACCCTTGTGGCGTATGGACATTGTGTCGCACTCCTATGCGACACAACCCTTGTGTCGCATAACTCATTTAGTGTCGCATGATTGTGTCGCATAAAACAGCAGGTTTTCAAACTACAATTTTACTAAGTGTCGAGACCAAAATTTTATCACTTGATTTCACCCAAATTCAAGTCCAGATGCGTTTTTCCTTAAAGCAATATAGTAGAAATAAAAATTTTCCAAGCTAACCTGGCAGCTCGACCCCAGCCAGGGGCTCTGCCCCTTGGACCCCGCTACCAGGGGCGCTGCCCCCGGACCCCCGTACTCAGATTCCATAAGCACATTTTCACCAAGTGTCAAACTTGTACAACTTCAAAACACTTATATGATACAACTCTTCAAACATAATGGAATTTGTTTTTTCAAGTATAACACTTCGAAAGCAATGTGGTAACATCAGGATTATTATTACAATTAATCACCAACGGGCCGTACGCGTTTTCAAAACATATTTCAGAATCAAACAAGTCGTTGTAACTTGTATCAATTCACTCAAACAAGTTGTTGTAACTTGTATCAATTAAATCAAACAAGTCGTTGTAACTTGTATCAATTCAATCAACCAAATCGTAGTAATTTGGACATCTATATATATATAGTTGTATAACAACTACAAAGGTAGTCTTTCGAGATACCGGTACAATTAATAACAATCAAGTGTCGTGAACACGTTCAGGTTTCAAGTCCTTGGACACCAACTCACTGCTAATTACTTCAAGTTTAATTGCTTAACATTTCAAGACTCAGGTGAGTTTCATGGCCCCATTTTCACTACTTTTACTAGGGGTGTGATATTACTACTTCATTTTGTTTTACAAGTAGAACGCAAGTGCCAAACTTCAAATACTACATGAGTTTCAAGCTAATCAATTTAAAGTCCTCCATAGCATAGTCTCTAGTATTTATAGCGTGAATGTTAGTATATGATATCATATGGGATTGACAATCCTCATCCGGGTTAGCACGCACTAACCGGTCAAACGGATGTATTAGCATTTGGGAAGACGAGTGTGGATTAGACACTCGTAGGAGGCATTTCAAGTTAGGTTTCCTTAATTGGGCCTGACAAATCAAGTTAAGCTCAGACTATGTGCTCATGGACAGTATAACTTTTATTTTACTTAATTGCATTTTAAATTCAATATAAATCTTGCGGTTCTTACAACTATACATTGACATACAAACCTGTGAGCTCACCAGCGTTTTCGCTGACCCATTTTAGTATTTATCACAGGTACCCAGCAGTAGGTTGGCTGCACAAGCAGGAACTATTAGCTCGAGTCAGCATTCATACAACTAGAGATTGGATTGCATTATTATATTTTGTAAAAGTAATTATGCTATGTAATCTCTCAATTTCAGGAATCGAGCTAATGTAACAATATTTTGATGTAAACATTTACTTTATCTATACAAGTTTAAAACGACGCATATAGTGGTCGTTCATTATATCTTATGTGCTTTGTATATTGATTAGTGACACCCAAATCGAGCTTCCGCAAATCAATCAAATTTGGGGGTGTCACAATATTAATATGGCCCCATAGCATTGTTGCTCTCATAATAGATGTTGATTTGCAATCAACTAAGCCTTTTAACAAAAGCAGTTTACGTATGAACTAATATACGTTCAACACTTATTACAATCAACTGGAAACGTTGATGTATTTAAACAATATATACGTTCACCGACATTATCAAAACAAAGTTTGATATTCTGAAATATGTGCTCGTAATCTCATTAACCGAGTTACTTAGTCACGCAAACTTTAGGTTGAGATTTTCATGACCATTTAGACGATGCATCGATTTAAAAATTCTAAATGGTTCATTATATGGATATATGAAATACCCGCTTGTTGATTTCAGAACTTTTAAGGGATTGAGTCCCAACAATAGTACGTATAAATTTTTCTTGAGAGCAATACATGTAAAATTATTATGTCAAGGAAACTTGAGGTTCCATTATACATTTCGCATCATGATTGACTCGGGATGGTCTCACCTGTCTTGCCACTTAATGTAATAGTCATGGTACATTAAACATGAAGTTTATGGCCATATGTGCTTCAATTGCAAGCTAGTTTTATTTTATAATCAAAGCCATAGAATATGACTTATAATCAAAGCCATAATATTGCAACATGAGGTGCATCTAGTTAAAGCATTAATTGCTTTTGATGGTAAAAACCTTTCTTCTAGGTTTTAACATAAAACGGGTCTTTCACCGTTAAATATTTTCTTTTGAGTCCTCATTTAGATGAAGAATATCATTGATTTGTCATGGTCATATAAGAGACCTTATTTGTCAAGATAGATCATTCTTCAAAATTATTCGAAGTAAAATAGATTTTAAGATGAAAAGTCCATATGAAATATGGAGATAATTGTTAATAGAGACGTCAAAATAAGTGAATTTTAATTTTTATAAGATCTAAAATTGTAACTAAAAAAAATAAAAATATATATTAATCTACATTTGACAAAGACATGTAAACGAAAATAGCATTTCTTAGTCATTAAACGGTGTCACATAGTTTTACTTTACAATCCACTATTTGAATAAAAGAGGATATATAACTTGTTAGATAACTTTGAAAAGAAAATAAAATGGATGAAGATGGGCAAAGTATATTTGATTAAATGAAATGGGTTTATATTTGTATAACATACATCTTTATTAAATAAAAGATATGTCATACATATATATGGACAGATCATGAAGTCTGTACATTTTGAACGAGATATATTAATACAAACGTATGACTATAATATGTAATCATAATGGAACTTGAGGTTCTAAATAATGACATACGATTTTGATTATCTCTTTTTTTTCAACGTAGATTTTATAGATCTTATCAATATATAACAATAATCACGTGGTTAAAGATCATTATATTGTAGATCTTGATGATCTTTATATATGAATATGTTACAATAACATGAGGTTATTGAAATCATTATAGATCTTAAGGATCTTATAAATATATAAAACAATAACAATAACTTGAGGTTATGTTAATTTTTAATTATCTTGTAAAGATAATAGTAGATCATGATGATCTTTGAAACAATAACATGATGTTATGTTTATTTTAATCCTCTTGAAGAGTTCATAATATATAGATCATGATGATCTTAAGAAAAAAAAAATACTGTATGACAATAACATGATGTTATATAATTTGATTCTCGTTAGGAAATCATAATAGAATGGTTTAAATCATAACTTGAGGTTATGATATCACTATTTTCTTTATGTAATCACAATAGAACATTGATTGTTCTTGTAAATCACAAAAGAGTTTTATGGAATTAATAAAAAAAAATTATAGAGCAATAAATAGATTAAGAAAATTTGATATTAGGAATCAGGTCACATAAGTATTTCGTGATCCTTAAAAGAAAAAATCTAATCTTTTATAACTTTTTAATCTTTCACATAATTGTAGCACATATACATTAATAATTGCAATCATCAATTAAGTAAATATAAACATTCATTCATTAAAATATATATGCAAGGATACATGCACATCCGATTCACAAGAAATTCATGCTAAATTTGCCATGTAACTAACTACTTCATAAAACACATCCGATTGAAGAAGCATATATAATTCGGTTATAAAGAAACATGAGTTAAAAGTTTTAGGCCGTACCTCAAACTTGATAGTCAATTAGGGTAGAGACTCGTGCTGATAACGTATTATAAGATGAAAGAACAAGAATAATAGATATGGAGGAAGAGAGAAATATTATTCAGTGATTGGTATTAAATGAATACAATGACAAGTATATATAGGGATTAAACAAAACCTTAATAGACTAATAGCTAGATGGTGGGCTATCCACAAGCCCATGGGTTAAGCCCATGGATTTCACAACATAGGGGACTCTTTTTCATACTTTTTAATATATATTTCGTTTAGGGTTAGTAAAATACGAATTTTAGGTTACTTTTGAAGGCACGAAAAGTTACGGTTGAAGCCATTTCACTTTATCTTTTTGTGATTCATTATTCGGTTTGTATCTACTTTTTATTTAATTCAATTGCAATTATGTTTTTGATATTGAATATTTTGTTTTATGCATATGTGAATATGAATTGATATTTAGTATTTGTGTAGTAATGAAACTTGGATAATGATTATTGACCGATTATATTGCACGTTTATTACATTGTTTGATTGAAGATGATTATATTATCTGTTGATCCTTATTTATTAGTGGTTATTAGTTATTACTTAACGTGGTTGACTATGTCATTGAGATTGAGTTCCCTTGAGATTGTTTATTATTGATGGTTAGAACTTAGGTTTTGATCATTGCTGAATAGATTGAGTTTGACAGGTTAAGAGACTAATAATTAAATAACCTAAGATGAATAAGACTAATAAGTAATTATTAGTAGGTATTGTTGAGTCATACCGCGATGATCAATTATAATCAATCGTGAATATTTAATGCATGATTTAGGGAAAGGCACACAATTGACTGATCATCTTGTGACATCGGACCGATGTTTCATGTTGGACCCTAGATTGTAGGAATTAGTTGGACCCGAAACGTTGGCTAGTTCACATTCAAAATAATATCATTGAAGAATTTGGCATTAAGTTGATATAAAAGAATCACAATTAAATAATTAACGTGCAATGAATCGGAATATATGAATCTGAGTGGAGTTATTACACAATTACTTATTCCTTCCAATTGTTTCCTACTTGTCATTTAATTTAAAGTATTTTATTATTTTATTGTTTCTTTCAATTTAATGTTCGCACGGAACTAAAACGTCCCCCCTGTATTTACTGTTTTCTTAGTTAATAGTTATTTCTTATTTTAATTAATAAACCACAATTCCTGTGTTCCTGAGATCGACCTGGACTTACCATAGCTATACTATTCCGATCAGGTATTCTTGCCTGGTTGTGTGATAGTATTAATAAAGTATTTTCAGTTATAAATAATAAAACAAGACGCGCTTTCACACGCATCAAGTTTTTGGCGCCGCTGCCGGGGACTCTTAACTGGTTGAACTATTCTGTCGGGGAACACTTAGCCGGTTGGACTTTTGTTCTACCGGGGAACGATGTTGTTTATTATTTAAATTGGAAATTTATTTTAGTTAAAAAAAAATTGAAAATTTTTTTTAGTTAGTTTTTATTTTCTTTTATTTTGACAGGTATTTATCAAAACATGAATAATGTCCCTGTGAATTTTCAGAACTCGAGAAACATTTTCGTGATGAGTAAAGAGGACATGAAGAGATCTTTAGATGAGATGATAGCATTTTAGAATAAAGATCCAATTGTGAAGGATATGGATGGCGACAAGGTGGAAAATTTTGACAACCCAAAAGATGAAGGATATAAGGCGAAACCAAATTTCAAAAAATATACGCCTTCACCTTTAACGGTTGAAATTGTTAAAAAGTACACACCTCCGCCTCCTTATCCAGCTGCTTTGTATAGAAAGTACAATGAAGTTGAAGGATCAATTTTTCCAAAGCTTAAGAAAGATACTGTTAAAAGCTTATCTCGTCTAGTGATTGTGAAAGCTATGCAATCTATGGAGATATCAAGTGAAAGAGTGGAAGAAACGAAGACTATTGGCCACAGTCAAGGAGATTCCATTCAACAACTTGAGGAGATGGTTCAAACAGATAAGTATTCCCAATCCTCTGACTCTTTATTTTCTAACGAAATTTTTAGTGAAATTGAACATGAAGAAGATATGGAGGTAGATTGGTTGCCTTTGCCAAGATTTGATCATTATGATTCTGATGAGGAAATACTCTCGTTACTTGATTGTAATGAAGAGGAAATCCTTGAATTGAGGAACCAATGTGGGGTTATGATAGAAGAAGAATTAATAGCCATTATGGATACAGCTATTAGTGAAACTCCGTTATCACATCCGGAGGTGAATAACCAGGAAAATGATGATCAAGCAGTGGTAAGGATTGGAGATGAAATCGAAAACAAAACTTGCGGTAATGAGATAGCAACCGAACCGGTTGAAATTCGAACGGTGATTGAGTCGACGCAACCAGCGATTGAAGTATCTATAAGCACAAGTTCATTGTTTTATGAGTATGAAGATCCTTTTTGGCAATTCGATCAGAAGGAAAGTTTCTCTCAATTTTTGGAAGTTCATGGAGTATCTCATAAAGGACATATACCTGCCACGCACGATAAATATTTCTATTCTTTCATTATAATAAATTTACATTTAATGAATGTTTATTGATATTACCATCCATGCTTACTTTTAAGTGTGGGAAAAGTCAATGGATTTTTAAATAAGTAAGGTTGGAGTCAAGCTAGTGACTCGAACAAAAACAAGCGCTTCTCGGGAGGCAACCCGTAGTTGTACATTATGTATAATTTTTATTTTCCGTTTTTGGTATTTTATTTTTATACGTTTAATGTTCTTTGCTACTTTTTGAAGTTGGCAACCAATTCAGCTGAAATTGGAATTTTTGAAAAATAAAAGAGCTTTGTGGGTGTGTTCCCTGGAAACCCTCACGAGACTATAACTCGTCCACTTGGGATACCGAGGGGTTTAAAGGCTTATTGCATATGCTAAATGCAATCGTGATTAACTACGAAAGTGTGTGCTATTGTATATTTTTGAATAAAGATCGGAAGATGACCCATTGCTCCGAACCAGATCAAGATAATTGCGCCATATTCTGGGGAGTTTTTCGTTCTAATTTCTTTTCTTCCTTTTCTCACTTTTATTTTTACTTGTTTATCTACAATGAGGACATTGTATAATTTAAGTGTGGGGATGGGATTAGTAGAAAAGAAATTTTTTTTTGTTTGTTTACTTGTCCTTATATTATAATTTTGTTAAATTTTCATTAACTTTAAAATTTTTGAGTCAAAAACTAAGTATTTATTAGTTAGAATACTTTTTGTTAAAAGTTTTGTTTTATATTTAAAAGTTTAGACTTTAATGTGGATTAACTGTTTTGTACATATAACGTAAGAAACTTAATAATGAGTGATATATAGTTACATGATATGATGTACTAATAGGCAATCTATATGAAGATTTCTGAATTTTAAGAAATTAATAAAACAACTTGTATATTATTTGATGATACATAATATGATGTATGACCTAAAAGTCTTAATTCTTAGATTTATCATGCGATAATTTTATATGTTTTGATACTTATATGAATACATTTTGTAACACCCCCAAATTTAACAGTTTGCGGAAGCGATGTATTTGGGTGTTACTAATCAATAATCACAAGCACAAAGGATACAGTGAACGACTCTAAATGAGACGTTCGAAAAGCATTACATTAATACATAAGTAATTCAAAATACAAGCTCGGGTTTCGTATAAATTCCTAGAGATTCTAATACATAACTGTAAGTACAAAAGTAATGTATGTAAATCTCCAAGCTTGTAATGCATGCGACTCGACCTAAGTAAGCTTATCCTGCTGGGCATCCCTACTGATGCTGTGTACCTGAGAAGCATTACTAAAACGGTCAACCAAAAGGTTGGTGAATCTCACAGGTTTGTAAGTAAGTAAATAGTTTGAACACACAAGTAATATTTGTAAATCATAGCCAGCCAGTAAGTAACGATCACAGGTTATGCTCATCGTTCACTTAAGTTTTGATAAGTGGGTGGTTGCAGGTTATGCTAACCGTTTGATACCCTTGCCATGAGCCACCATAGTTGAAGCTTAACGTACAGTAAATAATAGTACCCCCGTGAATGTTAATCCAAAAACATTCATATGAAACGAGTAAGAAACGCCCGTTTCTACAGTAACGGTCCGTGGTAGTGTGTGCTACCCCGGGCGGGGATTGTCAGTCCCATATGGATCCATATACTAAAACTCGCGCTTATCACCTAACTAACAACTATGATTAAGGAGGATTTCATTGGATTAGTCGAAACTCATGCAATTGGCGTATCCGTAATTCCGTACAGTAAGTAAATCATGGCAGCAAGTAAGTTTTGTGTGTTCATGTAAAACAGTAATGCATCTCACCCCTGAGTAAAACAGTAAAGTAAGGGCTGTGAGACTCATCTGAGTCTAGCAGACAATGCAGTAAGCAAGCAAAGTAGTATCCGACTAGCAACCCTTAGCGTCCTAATACGTATAAGGTTTAGTAAGTAATTGGAATACTTGTAAAGTATCCATGCTAGTTGTTCCCAAACTAGTTAAAGTCCATTTGTTGTTTGTACGTTTGTAATTGTTTGTAACTTGTAGTTTGTAGAAAAGTTGTACGGCCCGTTGGTATCGGAATGTAATAATAATCTCATCTATTATTATTATGCAGTTGTTGTAATAGTATAGTTGTCAAATACGTTTGTATTGTAACGTGTAACGTTCAAGTAATGTAAATCCGAGTGGGTGTAATCCCCAAGTGTACTGGTGAAATCTCGCATGTGTTCGAGTGTAAGTTCGTATCAGTTAGCGTGTAATCCCACACGTAAGTATTTGGAGTGAACTCATAAGTTCGCATCGGGTGCAATCCCGTGCAGTTGTACAAGTTTAAGTTCGTTGGAGTGTAATCTCCTAAGTATTTTTGAGTGCAGTCTCGTGTGTGTGAGTGAAATCTCACGTTCAATTAAGTATAATCTTGTACGTATTCGAGTATTTGTGTATACTTCCAAAAGTATAGTATTTTCATGTATAATCGTATCGTATTTGATTTATTTGTTGAAAAGTGATTTTTAAACACTTAGAATGTTTTTGGCTTCAGTTTTTGGGTTTTTGCGACACTAAATGCGACACAGACCTTGTGTCACATGATTTATGCTACACAACCCTTGTGTCACATGAATGCAACTTAATGCGACACAACCCTTGTGTCACATGATTTATGCGACACAACCCTTGTGTCACAATATTTATGCGACACAACCCTTGTGTCACATGGATGCAACTTAATGCGACACAATATGCGACACCATCCTTGTGTCACATTGTTGCCATGCGACACAACATGTGACACAAGCCTTGTGTCACATGAAAGTTTGGCCAAATGCAATACCACGGCTGTTACGATTTTTGGTTCGGTTTTTGGGTCAAACGACTTCGGTTTGGCCCGAAACTTTTACACAAGCTTTAATATGTTACAATGAGTTTATAAAAATTATTGGTTGACGTTTTTAGTGTTCGAGGTGTCGTTTTCTTAAATGCGATCCAAACCGACAATGTTCCGAAATCAAGTTTAAATTATATATTTGGACATTACTAAGCTAGGGGAACAATAATCTAGCAAAATAATTAATATCGGAAAAGTTTGTGAGTCGCCGGAAAACTTACAAAGTCGTCGAAATGAGAAACCGCAAAGATAGGATCGTAGCCCTCGTTGCGGTGATCGTTGTTGCTCCTTTCCGTTTTGTGATTCAAGCTTGTTTTTGGTGTGTTTTTGGCTAGAGAGAGAGACCGAGATATAGAGAGAGAGTAGAGGGTTTAGAGAGAGAGTTGAGAGAGATTGAGTGTGGGTGAGTTTGGTTATGTTTTGAAGCAAAAAGGGCATGGGGTGGTGTCCCCATGTCTTGGCCGGTTGGGTGGGGCCACCATGGTGTGGTCTCACCAATCTTTCGTTCCCTCGTGTTTGTGCTCCGTGCGGTGTTCGTTTCCCCGGTCGTTTAAACGTTAAAATACTTTTATATGCGTTTAATTATACGTTTTAAAATACGAAATTTTACTCGATAATTTAGTTGGAGTATTTTATCAAAATACTAGTTTTTAAGTTATAAAACATAACTTTGTTTTGTTTTGTCGGTTGGTCGAGTTTTCGGGGAGTTCGGTAACGTTTTAATTAAAACGTACGTTTTCGTTATATTATAAACATAATATAAAATAATAGTTTGTGTAATTAAATAATTCCACATTATTTAATAATTGTTTTACCAACGTCCGTCTGTTTGTACAATTGTAGTTTTATACGATTTGAACGAATCGTATACGTGTATATATATATCACCTATATATATATATATATATATATATATATATATGTAATAAGCAATTATCGTATTTAATCCTATTTCATATTAAATACATGTAATAAGCACGTAATTAGGAAAATTTTAAATTGGCCCTAAATTTGGGGTTGTTACATTCTCCCCTTGTTAGAAGAATTTCGTCCCGAAATTTGTTCGAAGTAGTAATCGGTATCGTTTGGGAAAGTTGGTAAAGAGTATCGACCATTTGTCCACGGGACATGGTCAGTTGAGAATGAAGTGAAAGTGTTCGAGTTCCCGGTCTCAACCAGTGTGAGGTGTTTGGGAGGGAAGTTTGTTTGCTGTATTTAATGTGCAATACAAATTGCGCTGTCGGGATTCAAGTGGTCGGTCGTTTCCTAATCCTATTGTGTGCTTACGATCTAGGAAAGTACATAGAACGCAAGGCAATATACATAAGTTGTTAAGCAGTTCGGGTAATCTAGAAATGTGCGTACCCGGGTTGAGCAAATCACAAAGTCTCGGGTTCGGGTCATCCTCCCTAGCGTTAATTACATAAGCTCTTCCTTTCGCGAAGTTGGTTCCCGCCTTTACCTTTGGGCAGTCCTTTCTGAAGTGCCCTGTACCGTTGCACTCATAGCAGGTCTTGGGTGCAGCAGTATCGGTACCAGCAGGGTTGTTTCGGCAGTCTTTGGCCAGATGCCCGAATTTCTTGCAGTTGGTGCAGGGACAGGAGCCATTATGATGCATACTGCATGTGGAACAGTAAGGCTTCTTCCCCTTATAAGCCTTCGAGTCGTTGGCATTGACAGTTGCAGGCTTTTTGTCAGAGGTAGGGTTGGATGAGTGGGGATTGGCTTCCCATTTGCGTTTGTTTGCAGATGGGGCAGGAGTTGAGCCACGGCGAACAGAGTTTGTCGTCAGTTCATGTGCCATGCGAATGGCGTTCTGAATAGTACCCGGCTTGGACGAAGTTACTAAGTCTTGAAGTCGCTCAGGAAGTCCATCGACGTATTTCTCGATCCTCTTGTACTCAGGATCAACCATAGATGGGCAGAGAAGTGCCAGCTGGTGAAAGCAGTTGGTGTAACCAGTGATGTCATCACCCTGCATCTTGTGATTCCAGAATTCTATTTCCAGTTGTTTCAATTCATCTCTTGGGCAGTACTCGCCCCTCAGCATATTCTTCAGTTCATCCCACTGTAGTTTGTAAGCATTGGCAACACTCACAGTCTGAGCATAGGTGTTCCACCAGGTAAGGGCGGTGTCAGAAAAAGTGCTGGCGGTGAACTTGACTTTATCCTCTTCCGTGCAGTTGCAGATGAGGAACACTGATTCGATTTTCTCGATCCATCGTATTAGACCGATCGCTCCTTCAGTGCCTTGAAAGCTCAAGGGTTTGCAGTTCTGGAAGTCCTTGTAGGTGCAGGTTTTGGGTGGTGGTGTATTATTAGCCGTATCTTCGCTACCAGGAGTGGTTGCTCGGACAGCTAAGGCTTGGGCTACACTACGGGCAATCAGACCCGCGAGTTCGGCTTCACTAAGCGTGACTTGTCGTCGAGGAGGCATGTTCCTTGAAACAACAAATAAAGAACATGTGAGGGTTTGAACAAGAATTATGATTGTGGTGATTGAGTAAGTACAAAGGAACTACGCCAAAGCTTGACACGTTGATATTTTAACAAAAGTAATAAGATGGTTAATATTGAAGCATACGAGTTCAAAAGATTACAAGCGTTTACAGTTTACAAAAGTGTCGGGAGTTTGAACATCCGGACAAGCAAGATAAGTTACAAAATGTGATGGGATTTTAATATAACCATCGGATTAGCGGTCCTAACTAAGACCTATTACATACACGCCTAACTGCTATACACTACGGTCATAGCTATCGTCGGCCTATTCTTGGTGTAGATTGTAGGGGTAGTAATGAGCTTCCAGCATATCTTGGTATCGTCGAAGAGTAGGATAAACCAAAGCATCTCCGATAGCTTGTAGGTACATCCATTTGATCCATGCTGTTACTCGTTGATTTAGATGAGTAGTTACTTCCTTCAAGTAGAGAACAGAGTCTCGGATTCGTTCAGGGATGGACCTTTGCAGAATCCTTAACTCCATCTCGTAAGCTTTGCATTTCAGTTGCAGCTCCCAGTTACGGCCATCCAGGTCTTCAGCATGCTCCCGTACTCTTTCATACTCTTCAATGTCTACGAGTCCGAAATTGTGATTCTCAAGTCCTTCCACTGGGGCTATCTCTTCATCGAGATACGCGTACTGGATTTGCTCTTCGTTAATTTGTTCGTTGTCTGACGTGTAGTCACATGACGAGAAGTGTTCCATTTCCAAATGAGTAGTTCTACAAAATGGCAGGGAAGGAGTTTCAGCCTTCGGAGGTATGTCGGTATTTGTGGATTCATAAAAGTTGAGTAAGGATAGAACGACGAGAATAGAGTTGTCGTTTGTTTGATGTAAGTGAAAAATGAATTTCGCAGTAGTCGAGAGAGAGTATCGTATCGGGGAAAGAGGCCTATGTATATATATATATATATATATATATATATATATATATATATATATATATATATATATATATATATATATATATATATATATATCACATAACCGCCTAGTGTGTGTCTAGCACAATCAAGTAAAAGTCCCGGTTCTCTCGAGGTCAGAGTCAGCTATTGTATTCCTGTTCAACATAACCCCTTTAAGAACTCACATCATCTTCATTTAATTGTACATAGTTGATCAGGCTATGTTAAATTAAACTTGTATGATGTAATCCCTGAACCAGTTATACCTAATGAGGAATACTGCCTAACGGTCATAGTCTAGGCCCACTAAATGCAACCTAGTTCACTATAACCTTAGGCTCTGATACCAATCTGTAACACCCCCAAATTTAACAGTTTGCGGAAGCGATGTATTTGGGTGTTACTAATCAATAATCACAAGCACAAAGGATACAGTGAACGACTCTAAATGAGACGTTCGAAAAGCATTACATTAATACATAAGTAATTCAAAATACAAGCTCGGGTTTCGTATAAATTCCTAGAGATTCTAATACATAACAGTAAGTACAAAAGTAATGTATGTAAATCTCCAAGCTTGTAAATGCATGCGACTCGAGCTAAGTAAGCTTATCCTGCTGGGCATCCCTACTGATGCTGTGTACCTGAGAAGCATTACTAAAACGGTCAACCAAAAGGTTGGTGAATCTCACAGGTTTGTAAGTAAGTAAATAGTTTGAACACACAAGTAATATTTGTAAATCATAGCCAGCCAGTAAGTAACGATCACAGGTTATGCTCATCGTTCACTTAAGTTTTGATAAGTGGGTGGTTGCAGGTTATGCTAACCGTTTGATACCCTTGCCATGAGCCACCATAGTTGAAGCTTAACGTACAATAAATAATAGTACCCCCGTGAATGTTAATCCAAAAACATTCATATGAAACGAGTAAGAAACGCCCGTTTCTACAGTAACTGTTCGTGGTAGTGCGTGCTACCCCGGGCGGGGATTGTCAGTCCCATATGGATCCATATACTAAAACTCGCGCTTATCACCTAACTAACAACTATTATTAAGGAGGATTTCATTGGATTAGTCGAAACTCATGCAATTGGCGTATCCGTAATTCCGTACAGTAAGTAAATCATGGCAGCAAGTAAGTTTTGTGTGTTCATGTAAAATAGTAATGCATCTCACCCCTGAGTAAAACAGTAAAGTAGGGGCTGTGAGACTCACTTGAGTCTAGCAGACAATGCAGTAAGCAAACAAAGTAGTATCCGACTAGCAACCCTTAGCGTCTTAATACGCATAAGGTTTAGTAAGTAATTGGAATACTTGTAAAGTATCCATGCTAGTTGTTCCCAAACTAGTTAAAGTCCATTTGTTGTTTGTACGTTTGTAATTGTTTGTAACTTGTAGTTTGTAGAAAAGTTGTACGGCCCGTTGGTATCGGAATGTAATAATAATCTCATCTATTATTATTATGCAGTTGTTGTAATAGTATAGTTGTCAAATACGTTTGTATTGTAACGTGTAACGTTCAAGTAATGTAAATCCGAGTGGGTGTAATCCCCAAGTGTACGGGTGAAATCTCGCATGTGTTCGAGTGTAAGTTCGTATCAGTTAGCGTGTAATCCCACACGTAAGTATTTGGAGTGAACTCATAAGTTCGCATCGGGTGCAATCCCGTGCAGTTGTACAAGTTTAAGTTCGTTGGAGTGTAATCTCCTAAGTATTTTTGAGTGCAGTCTCGTGTGTGTGAGTGAAATCTCACGTTCAGTTAAGTATAATCTTGTACGTATTCGAGTATTTGTGTATACTTCCAAAAGTATAGTATTTTCATGTATAATCGTATCGTATTTGATTTGGTTGTTGAAAAGTGATTTTTAAACACTTAGAATGTTTTTGGCTTCAGTTTTTGGGTTTTTGCGACACTAAATGCGACACAGACCTTGTGTCACATGATTTATGCGACACAACCCTTGTGTCACATGAATGCAACTTAATGCGACACAATATGCGACACAACCCTTGTGTCACAATATTTATGCGACACAACCCTTGTGTCACATGGATGCAACTTAATGCGACACAATATGCGACACAACCCTTGTGTCACATGGTTGCCATGCGACACAACATGTGACACAAGCCTTGTGTCACATGAAAGTTTGGCCAGATGCAATACCACGGCTGTTACGATTTTTGGTTCGTTTTTTGGGTCAAACGACCTCGGTTTGGCCCGAAACTTTTACACAAGCTTTAATATGTTACAAGGAGTTTATAAAAATTATTGGTTGACGTTTTTAGTGTTCGAGGTGTCGTTTTCTTAAATGCGATCCAAACCGATAATGTTCCGAAATCAAGTTTAAATTATATATTTGGACATTACTAAGCTAGGGGAACAATAATCTAGCAAAATAATTAATATCGGAAAAGTTTGTGAGTCGCCGGAAAACTTACAAAGTCGTCGAAATGAGAAACCGCAAAGATAGGATCGTAGCCCTCGTTGCGGTGATCGTTGTTGCTCCTTTCCGTTTTGTGATTCAAGCTTGTTTTTGGTGTGTTTTTGGCTAGAGAGAGAGACCGAGATATAGAGAGAGAGTAGAGGGTTTAGAGAGAGAGTTGAGAGAGATTGAGTGTGGGTGAGTTTGGTTATGTTTTGAAGCAAAAAGGGCATGGGGTGGTGTCCCCATGTCTTGGCCGGTTGGGTGCGGCCACCATGGTGTGGTCTCACCAATCTTTCGTTCCCTCGTGTTTGCGCTCCGTGCGGTGTTCGTTTCCCCGGTTGTTTAAACGTTAAAATACTTTTATACGCGTTTAATTATACGTTTTAAAATACGAAATTTTACTCGATAATTTAGTTGG
This sequence comes from Helichrysum umbraculigerum, assembly GCA_949592205.1. Taxonomy (NCBI): domain Eukaryota; kingdom Viridiplantae; phylum Streptophyta; class Magnoliopsida; order Asterales; family Asteraceae; genus Helichrysum; species Helichrysum umbraculigerum. The sequence continues at coordinate 27,404,203 of CATIUR010000003.1, read as the reverse complement.
AGTATTTTATCAAAATACTAGTTTTTAAGTTATAAAACATAACTTTGTTTTGTTTTGTCGGTTGGTCGAGTTTTCGGGGAGTTCGGTAACGTTTTAATTAAAACGTACGTTTTCGTTATATTATAAACATAATATAAAATAATAGTTTGTGTAATTAAATAATTCCACATTATTTAATAATTGTTTTACCAACGTCCGTCTCTTTGTACAATAGTAGTTTTATACGATTTGAACGAATCGTATACGTGTATATATATATCACCTATATATATATATATATATATATATATATATATATATATATATATATATATATATATATATGTAATAAGCAATTATCGTATTTAATCCTATTTCATATTAAATACATGTAATAAGCACGTAATTAGGAAAATTTTAAATTGGCCCTAAATTTGGGGTTGTTACACATTTGGGGATATATATTGATGGTTTCCTCTGTTATACGGAAGTATTGACCTGGTCTCTATTAATATATACTTAACATTAAGCAAACACAAGTCAAAAGTACTTGAAAAGTCTTAAAAATAAAAGATACCTAATGAGGTCGCCAAAATGGTTTGACCAAGTCTGGTTTTGCTTAAACCTGAATCAAGTTATGTCGCTCTGTTGCATGAAAATGCAGACCTGTCACCAATGTCTTGATTCTAAAAATGGATTTCATATATTTATTTTGAATATAAAAGAAAATTGTATGATTAAGTTTAAGAGTATATCATATGTGAAAATCATAAGTAATATATATACTAACAATAAAGGTGTATTCAGAGATATGAGTATAGATTGTTTAAAGTGGACAAATATATTAGTAATCATTCATGGACTATATGTTGCACTAATAATAATAATTTTTATTTGTACTTTATAGTTATCCATGTTAATTAAATTGTTTAAAGTTTTAAATTATGAAACAGATTTTTAATTTAGGTATTTTAATTCTTAAATATTAGTTTGATGCTTATCAAGTTTTTATGATGAAAATGTATTCTACTTGAGGACAAGCAGAACTTAAGTGTGGGGATATTTGATAACATCAAATAGTACTATATTTATATAATAATATTCCCTAGTTTTTGTATACTTTTATTGTATTTACTTGATAAAATTAATGTATTTCGTTCATATTTACAAAATAGGTAGAATTAGAGTTTAAATTAGAAAAAATAGAGTAATAGAGTAATTTTTGTATAAAAGTTAGTTGTACATAAATATGGTTGTGACAAAGTGGTTAAAAGAGTTATGAAAATAAATAAAGTTTGTAAATATTTGAGTTCAAAAAGTTAAATGGGTTAAGCGAAAATAGTTAAATTTTATATTTATTGGAGTTTATGAGTTGGACCAAATAATTAGTTAGGTTAAATTATACTAATAATAATAATAAAAATCCTTGTTCTAATGTTAAGTAATAAGTTAATACTAGTAATAATAAAGTAATATTAAGTTAGTAATAAATTAATATGGAGTATATAATTACGTTGGTATTAATAAGTTAGTAATAATAATAATAATATTAATATAAATCATAATGATTGTTATGCAGGAAGTAAAAGAGACGTGAAGCATCAAATAAGATGGATCTAGCTTTCAAAGCGTGGGGCCCATGTTTGAGTCAAAAGCCCAAATGGCCAGCGTAAAAAAGAAGGAGCCGCCAAAATAAAAAGAAAACAAAGAGGCGGCAGAGAAAAGCTTGGAGGGTACGACACTTTTGATCCATACGGCGGATCAATATCCATACGCCATATGGATCTTGGCCCCAGCGGATATAAATAGTTGCCTTCTGCATACAATTTTTAGGGGACTCTTTTTCATACTTTTTAATATATATTTCGTTAATGTTAGTAAAATACGAATTTTAGGTTACTTTTGGAGGCACGAAAAGTTACGGTTGAAGCCATTTCACTTTATCTTTTTGTGATTCATTATTCGGTTTGTATCTACTTTTTATTTAATTCAATTGCAATTATGTTTTTGATATTGAATATTTTGTTTTATGCATATTTGAATATGAATTGATATTTAGTATTTGTGTAGTAATGAAACTTGGATAATGATTATTGACCGATTATATTGCACGTTTATTACATTGTTTGATTGAAGATGATTATATTATCCGTTGATCCTTATTTATTAGTGGTTATTAGTTATTACTTAACGTGGTTGACTATGTCATTGAGATTGAGTTCCCTTGAGATTGTTGATTATTGATGGTTAGAACCTAGGTTTTGATCATTGCTGAATAGATTGAGTTTGACAGGTTAAGAGACTAATAATTAAATAACCTAAGATGAATAAGACTAATAAGTAATTATTAGTAGGTATTGTTGAGTCATACCGCGAGGATCAATTATAATCAATCGTGAATATTTAATGCATGATTTAGGAAAAGACACACAATTGACTGATCATCTTGTGACATCGGACCGATGTTTCATGTTGGACCCTAGATTGTAGGAATTAGTTGGACCCGAAACGTTGGCTAGTTCACATTCAAAATAATATCATTGAAGAATTTGGCATTAAGTTGATATAAAAGAATCACAACTAAATAATTAACGTGCAATGAATCGGAATATATGAATCTGAGTGGAGTTATTACACAATTACTTATTCCTTCCAATTGTTTCCTACTTGTCATTTAATTTAAAGTATTTTATTATTTTATTGTTTCTTTCAATTTAATGTTCGCACGGAACTAAAACGTCCCCCTGTATTTACTGTTTTCTTAGTTAATAGTTATTTCTTATTTTAATTAATAAACCACCATTCCTGTGTTCCTGAGATCGACCTGGACTTACCATAGCTATACTATTCCGATCAGGTATTCTTGCCTGGTTGTGTGATAGTATTAATAAGGTATTTTCAGTTATAAATAATAAAACAAGACGCGCTTTCACACGCATCAAGTGGTTACACCATTAAATTAAGTGCTTGTAAATGTATTTAATCAAATCTGATATTTGTATTGTTTACCTAACTATTCAAACTTATATTTTATAAAACTTGATATTTAATGTCATTGTATGTATTTTAATTTGGTGTCGTGTCAACTCGTGAAGATGGCACATGGCACCTTAGATGGATAACCAATGTTTTGAAACTTGAGTTGACCCAGCCGGTTGAACCGGTTGACCCGCGACCCAGCCATCTAACCGGGTCAACTATGAGCGGGTTTTCAATGCTTTTCAACTCGGTTTGGCCCGACGGATTTTCCGGGCGAACCGTTGACCCGGTGACCTAGAACCCGGCGGGTTAACATTTTTTCTTTTTTAATTATTTTCGTTGACCAATTGATTGAGAAATAATGGATAATTTCACTCATATCCTTGTAAAGTCTCAATATTACGCTAATAATCCATTAAATGTCAATTTTATCGATGTACATATCTTTATTTGAAAGTATTAGACTACTAAACTTAAATATAGACTCCTCAATTATGATGTGTAACATATATTAAATATAAACTATTATAAATAACTAAAAACTCCAAACCGGTTGACCCGGTGGTTCAACCGGTTGAACCGGACCTAGCACTTAGACCGGGTCAACTCGAAAACCGGGTTTTAATACATTGTATATAACACGTCACCAAAATACATATATACAATGGCAATAAATAACATGTTTTATACATAAAATTTACGCCCTAATAGTTTGGTACACACTATGAATATTAAATCCTAGTTAAGTATATTTACAAGCACTTAACCCTATCTAAATAATAGCAACTATTATTATTTTTCGTTTATATAATTAAAAATAATAATAATACTTCATCTATCCCACTTTAAATCTCCCTAAAATTATTTTGTTGAATTTAAGATATATTTAATAAATGTCAGTTTTATCCTTATATTCAAGGAGTTTGACTGAAATGTTTTAAGGATAAATGATTGTGAATAATAATAATTGATGGTAAAACTAGAAACTTAATAAGGTGATTTATATTTTGAGCATTATTAGTAATAGAATTTATTTAACATGTGCCACCGCTAATTGTCTAGTCATGTAGATAATTTATACTATTCATTGTTAAACATTGACGATTTTAATGCTGATAATAGTTGCAATTTAAATTTACATACAATGACGATATAATTACATATGATTGTTGTTTTATATGATAATCACATGTGATTATAACCGATGTTCTTTTCTCGATTTTTTTAATTTTGTCAAATAAAATTATTAATATGTGATTATAACTGCTACTTTGAAGTTTTCATGTGATATATGCAACGTCACATGTGATTGAACACCAAACAATAATAGTTATGACATGATGTTAATATATGAAACCCCCCGAAAATGCAACAATTTTTTTTTTAAACCATTTATTTTATATCATAAAACACTCTCTATTGGTCCCAGTCATGATTTAAATCAATACCATACTCCAAAACTTCATATTTCATTGTACCAACACACTTCAACCTAATTTAATTATTTTACTCAATCTAATTTTCATCATAAGGACATAACCATTGGAAAGTAGACTCTCTTAGCATTTCAACGATATAAAGAACGTCAAAAACGGAGTTACGGTTCATCTTTTATGACCATTTTAAGTTTTCGAATTTCTGGGACACAGAGGAATCCGCCCGGATTCAGGGGAATCCGCCCGGATTCCCTTGCGTACTCAGCACAACTTGTGAGCAGAAGCGATTTTTAGGAATCCGACCTCGGGAATCCGCCCGGATTCATCAGAATCCGCCCGGATTCATGTGATTACAGCATACTGCAGATTTTAATACCAAAACACAAACTTCCAACGCGCATAAAATCCAAACCGCTTCAAGTTAGACCTTAAAAATTTGCGGGCACTTCCATATCAACAAAATGAAACTTTCTACTTTTTCACTTTTCCAAATTTCCCAAAAACGCAGGATTTTGGCGTATGACTCTTTTCGGCACTAAAATGACCATTTTGAGAGCATACCAATTCACAAACCATAAATCTTATGACTCTAACTCTTTATACACTATTTCAATACTTCAAAACAAACTTAAAGCAATTGAAACCCAATCCATAGCACCACCACACACTAAATTCACCACTTGACCTCTTTAAACCCGTTTTGACACTATTATGACCCGTTTCATGATGTAACCACTTTTCAACCAATTCAACAATCAAAACACATTTGTTTGACCATTATAACTCTATTGACTATATGTCAACTTCACAATTGACCAACCAATCCTAATTGACCCTTTTTCACTTTTCATCACTTTTAACCGAAACAAAACCACATATACGAGACTCTTTTCTCTGTTTGACTTTCAAAGTCAAATACAACATATTGACCAACATATTTAAAATCCAAAAATCTTCATTTGGGCGATTTACACAATCGTATATCAAAACAACAATTCAAAGAGAAGGAACATTATCTAACCACATAGCTAGCTCCTTATCCACTTCACTAACATAAGCACATTCTTTATCCACGTATCGCTAGCCAAACTTCAATCTACATAATAAACACTGAAACGGGTAAGCACCACTGCTTAGTGAGTACACAGGCAATTAAGCAAGCAATTCCACATAACACTATAACACATATCAATACATGACTACTTAAACATAAAATCACTGAACTCTATTTCTCTGAACACTGTACACTGAACCCTGAACACTATGCTAACCGCAGTTAGCTCTTTAATCACCACAGTATCTGTACACGTAATCATTTTTATCATTTCATTAACCGTAATCACAACACTAATCAACAACTATCACAACTTTTAACAAAATCTTAAATACACGTATAAGAAATCAATCATATAACAAACAACTTCCACCCGATTGTGTAGTCTCTTGCTCAACTGCAATCCGAATCCAACACAATCGAATCGTACACTATTCATCACATAATCACTATTTAATCCACATATATTAACAAGTAACCTTCCACCCAATTGTGTAGCCTCTTACTCAACAGTAATCCGGATCCAACACAATTGAATCATACACTATTCTACACAAGTTCTTTCCTTTGCCTTCAAGCTAGTGACATACTCATTACTCGCTAATGAGTTAATCACTACTGACTTTTCCAAATAACACGTATTCACATAACAATTAAATATAACAAGTAATTTAATATAACAAACTAAATAAACACATATAAACAAATAACTTTTCCTTGATTGTGCAAACCTCTAGCCCGCAAGCTATACGGTACTACACAATCAAATCACCTGTTTAACCCCCGTATCACTCACCATACTCTTTTAAACGATTTCACCATCTTGATCAACATAAGCTTCCATGTCTCTAATCACCTACATAATCCATACATGATACATACAACACTTAGACACTAGAAATCATCACTTTTCAACTTTACTACCTTAATTTTATGTTCTATCTTCATAATTATACTCTATTAGCATCACTATTAACATTATTAAGCTTATTTAATAATTTCATAATAATCTAACATAACACTAGAATTCTCATAAACACTAAATCATAATTTCATTACTTTCTATCATGTTATATCATCACTAACAATCATAAAAACACTAACAAACACTAATTAAACTAATTTCATATCATAAATCACTAGTTCATGGATTTCCATCAAAACCCCACTTTAATCATAAGCTACATATCTCAAATTAATCACTTACATGGTGATACACGGTTTATAATCATAATTAAAACACTAACTAGCACTAGTTTTATCAATTTCCAACCCTAATTTCGTAGTTAAATTCACCAATTTCACAAAACCCCTAAAAACCCATTTTCTAGGTTAGAACATAGAAAAAATCACTTACAGGATGTTCTTGAAGATTAGAGGGAAAAATTAAGCAAGTAGAATCAAAGAATGGAAATTAAAAGCTTGGATTTTTAATAACTGATAATCGTCCCTGTGTTTTCTTCTTTGTCTCTGGAACATGAATGAATAAAATGGGATAAACATACATACGTACATATATAAATAAGTCGGCTTAATTATTTTATCCTCTTTAAACTCTACAGTCTGGAACTGGTAAAATCGTTTACGTTTTTCACTATATCTCGTTATCTACATAATACTATTTCATTATAAAAATATATCCGCGTACGATTTTAAAACCTGAAACTTGGGGTGTTACAACTCTCCCCTACTTATTTCATTCGTGTCCTCACGAATGACACTCGTACTACTCAGTCTTAACACTATCTCTATTCATACACAAACACTTAATCATACTCTAAGCACTTCACTTAATTCTTCTTAAACACATTATCAACACTAACTCTACAAGTTCTTAATCATATACCCCTTACATGTTGGGTTCACATAATTAGTGAAATACATAACACTAAACACAAGTCTATTACTCCTACTCTCTCTATTATTTCATCTTATCATAATATCTAACCCATAATTCACATATGTTAAACACCTCTTCCCTTACACTCTATTCTAACAATCACATTAAATCACTTTGATATTTGATAACTCCAACAATTCCATGTGAACTAGCATAATATAACTACGGTGATCAGGCGTAGACATATTATGTTATACACACTTCATTCTCAAGCTATCTCATATCATCGTTTTCTAATGTGATTCTCACATAAACACATAACACACAATAACTATTTAACAATTAAGCACATAATCAAAACTACTTTACTGCTTATTCAATTCGAACTAATACACACAACTACAACAAATAATTTCACTCAAACACTTACTCTTACCTCTATCAATCCATCTCTGCACTTATATATCAATTATATCATAGAATCAATTTCACTGTTAAACATAATCATAATCATAGCAATTCAATAATCATAAATGGTTTAAGTTTAAGCAATCCTATCATGGATCACCTAACTCTCTTAAACCATTGCTCTGATACCAACTTGAAACGCCCCGAAAACGGAACCATTTTTTTTTAAACCATTTATTTTATATCATAAAACACTCTCTATTGGTCCCAGTCATGATTTAAATCAATACCATACTCCAAAACTTCATATTTCATTGTACCAACACACTTCAACCTAATTTAATTATTTTACTCAATCTAATTTTCATCATAAGGACATAACCATTGGAAAGTAGACTCTCTTAGCTTTTCAACGATATAAAGAACGTCAAAAACGGAGTTACGGTTCATCTTTTATGACCATTTTAAGTTTTCGAATTTCTGGGACACAGGGGAATCAGCCCGGATTCAGGGGAATCCGCCCGGATTCCCTTGCGTACTCAGCACAACTTGTGAGCAGAAGCGATTTTTAGGAATCCGACCTCGGGAATCCGCCCGGATTCATCAGAATCCGCCCGGATTCATGTGATTACAGCATACTGCAGATTTTAATACCAAAACACAAACTTCCAACGCGCATAAAATCCAAACCGCTTCAAGTTAGACCTTAAAAATTTGCAGGCACTTCCATATCAACAAAATGAAACTTTCTACTTTTTCACTTTTCTAAATTTCCCAAAAACGCAGGATTTTGGCGTATGACTCTTTTCGGCACTAAAATGACCATTTTGAGAGCATACCAATTCACAAACCATAAATCTTATGACTCTAACTCTTTATAAACTATTTCAATACTTCAAAACAAACTTAAAGCAATTGAAACCCAATCCATAGCACCACCACACACTAAATTCACCACTTGACCTCTTTAAACCCGTTTTGACACTATTATGACCCGTTTCATGATGTAACCACTTTTCAACCAATTCAACAATCAAAACACATTTGTTTGACCATTATAACTCTATTGACTATATGTCAACTTCACAATTGACCAACCAATCCTAATTGACCCTTTTTCACTTTTCATCACTTTTAACCGAAACAAAACCACATATACGAGACTCTTTTCTCTGTTTGACTTTCAAAGTCAAATACAACATATTGACCAACATATTTAAAATCCAAAAATCTTCATTTGGGCGATTTACACAATCGTATATCAAAACAACAATTCAAAGAGAAGGAACATTATCTAACCACATAGCTAGCTCCTTATCCACTTCACTAACATAAGCACATTCTTTATCCACGTATCGCTAGCCAAACTTCAATCTACATAATAAACACTGAAACGGGTAAGCACCACTGCTTAGTGAGTACACAGGCAATTAAGCAAGCAATTCCACATAACACTATAACACATATCAATACATGACTACTTAAACATAAAATCACTGAACTCTATTTCTCTGAACACTGTACACTGAACCCTGAACACTATGCTAACCGCAGTTAGCTCTTTAATCACCACAGTATCTGTACACGTAATCATTTTTATCATTTCATTAACCGTAATCACAACACTAATCAACAACTATCACAACTTTTAACAAAATCTTAAATACACATATAAGAAATCAATCATATAACAAACAACTTCCACCCGATTGTGTAGTCTCTTGCTCAACTGCAATCCGAATCCAACACAATCGAATCGTACACTATTCATCACATAATCACTATTTAATCCACATATATTAACAAGTAACCTTCCACCCAATTGTGTAGCCTCTTACTCAACAGTAATCCGGATCCAACACAATTGAATCATACACTATTCTACACAAGTTCTTTCCTTTGCCTTCAAGCTAGTGACATACTCATTACTCGCTAATGAGTTAATCACTACTGACTTTTCCAAATAACACGTATTCACATAACAATTAAATATAACAAGTAATTTAATATAACAAACTAAATAAACACATATAAACAAATAACTTTTCCTTGATTGTGCAAACCTCTAGCCCGCAAGCTATACGGTACTACACAATCAAATCACCTGTTTAACCCCCGTATCACTCACCATACTCTTTTAAACGATTTCACCATCTTGATCAACATAAGCTTCCATGTCTCTAATCACTTACATAATCCATACATGATACATACAACACTTAGATACTAGAAATCATCACTTTTCAACTTTACTACCTTAATTTTATGTTCTATCTTCATAATTATACTCTATTAGCATCACTATTAACATTATTAAGCTTATTTAATAATTTCATAATAATCTAACATAACACTAGAATTCTCATAAACACTAAATCATAATTTCATTACTTTCTATCATGTTATATCATCACTAACAATCATAAAAACACTAACAAACACTAATTAAACTAATTTCATATCATAAATCACTAGTTCATGGATTTCCATCAAAACCCCACTTTAATCATAAGCTACATATCTCAAATTAATCACTTACATGGTGATACACGGTTTATAATCATAATTAAAACACTAACTAGCACTAGTTTTATCAATTTCCAACCCTAATTTCGTAGTTAAATTCACCAATTTCACAAAACCCCTAAAAACCCATTTTCTAGGTTAGAACATAGAAAAAATCACTTACAGGATGTTCTTGAAGATTAGAGGGAAAAATTAAGCAAGTAGAATCAAAGAATGGAAATTAAAAGCTTGGATTTTTAATCACTGATAATCGTCCCTGTGTTTTCTTCTTTGTCTCTGGAACATGAATGAATAAAATGGGATAAACATACATACGTACATATATAAATAAGTCGGCTTAATTATTTTATCCTCTTTAAACTCTACAGTCTGGAACTGGTAAAATCGTTTACGTTTTTCACTATATCTCGTTATCTACATAATACTATTTCATTATAAAAATATATCCGCGTACGATTTTAAAACCTGAAACTTAGGGTGTTACAATATAGTTGTAATAACATATGATATCAGTTGTAATCATGTGTGATTGAATACATGTAGGTTTGAAAACCTACATGGTGTTTTATTCACATGTGAATATATATATTGATCTGTAAATAATGTCTTAACTTTATAAAAACACGATAAATTGTCAACTACTAGAGACTAGCACACATATAGGCAAAAGGTACTATCGTATGTATAGTATAACAGAGGTGAGTTGTACCGAGGTCGATCTTGAAGGAACGATAGTTATGATTTCGATAATAAATATTAGATATTAATTATAGTGGCCGGATTGAAGATTAATTAAACTAATTAACTAATTGTAAACAAGTAATCAAATAAATCAAACTCAAACACTTAGCAAAGACAATAATAGGATAGAAGCAAACACTTAGAATTGATTCCCTAACTTCGGATGATATAATATATATATATATATATATATATATATATATATATATATATATATATATATATATACGATTAATTTGATTTAATATAGTAATTGATATGATTACAGCTCGTTATAGGTAATGGCCTTCTTTTATGAACCCAAATTGTTATTCCTAACTGATAATCCTAAACAAGCAAAATATAAATACACTAAACACGTCAGTGCTCAGTTAACACATAAGCTCGTCGAGTAGTAGCAAGTTACGCGGCGCGTTGCTCAATCCAGATCGTTTGCTTAATACACTCTAATCACATAATAGTGGATCCAAATATAACTCATTAGAATAGTTAAACATAATAATCATCATGATAACTACATAGATAATCAATAATAATTATTACATTTAACCATTTTATTGAACCATTAAGTGTTACATGAAAAATCATTCAATCACTTATTATTAATTCTTATTTTAATATAATAAAACCTGACAATTTAGATCTAATAAAATATATATGCTATGATATAGACTCGCCGAGTAGATTACTAACTTGTCGAGTTGATCCAATTTTCAGATCACACAATTAATCAATTACTGATTATTTAAGCAATAAAGTTATAACAATAGATTACTTAAACACTTCATTAATCAACAATCAGATTAAAAACGGAATCATTGAGACATAAACTTGTCGAGTAAATAGATAACTCGTCGAGTAAACATGTGATAAATCAAATAACCATAAAAACATAAATCATCCATCATCATTAGGTTATCTCTTCCAAGTGCTTGGAAGAGATTAGTTCATAGACAAACTAATAACTAGCAAAACAAAGTTAAAGAGAACAAACATTGCTATAAATCGATCGAATAAATAACGTGTATGCGCACCGGCTCCTTGAATCTTCTTTCTAGGTGCTTGAAAAGCCTCCAAAAACCCTGATATTTTCTAACGGCTACGTGGATCATTGAGTTCGGTAAGAACTCGCCGAGTTTCTCCACCCGAAGGTGAGAGAAAAAGAGGTTAGGAGGGTGTAAGGGGGTATTTATAGGGTTAGAATGGCAGATTTCGTGGTTAGTTTGTTGGGATTTCATCCCTATCTCTTCCAATGTTGGTTTAAGGTATGATCTTATCTACTGCAGCATTTTCACGCCCGACTCGTCGAGTTTAGTTAGGGACTCACCGAGTTTTCTTCCAAGTTGGGCCGGATTTTATATATATTGTGGGCCTCTGAATGCTGAGAATTTGGGTATTTAAATCAAGTCATTTGAACTTCGTATGAAGAAGTTATGGCCTAAACCGTGAGACTGCGCAAAAAATTCAGCATTCTTCAGTCTTTCGTATTTTCTTCAGATTTTCTTCTAGTTTTCGCACGTTTTGCATAATTGACCTCCTAAACTACAAATTATTCAAATATGAGCTTATAAGTAGAATTTACTCCTCGGTTTATTAAATAAACTAACTAAAATACCCTACAAAAACCTATAGTTTCTAGCACTTATCATATGTGTGTGTGTGTGTGTGTGTGTGTGTATGTGTATTTATATATGATTAGTTATGGGTGATGATATATGCAACACACAACTTAATGCATACAACACAACTGTACAGTGATATACTTGTACTGTCTGCTTTAATATTTGTACTGTGTGGTGTGGGTATCACTTTATGTGTTGTATATATCAACTCCCATTAGTTATAATCATTTGTGAGTAAAAAATATAAGAGTAAATTCCATAAATGGTCCATGTGGTTTACATTAATTTACGAAAACAGTCCATGTGCTATTTATTCAACGTTTTCGGTCCAATAGCTTTGGATTTGCTCGCAAATGGTCCCTTAACTTTGGATTTTTGCTCGCAAATGGTCCCTCCGTCTAACTTTGGATTTGCTCGCAAATGGTCTCTTAAGGGACCATTTGAGTAAATCCAAAGTTATTGGACTGAAAACGTTGAAAAAATAGTACATGGACTGTTTTCGTAAATCACTGTAAATCACAGGGACCATTTATGGAATTTACTCAAAATATAATAATAATAATAGCTGCAATCACATGAGATTTTTTGAATATATAATTGCATGATATTCTAATATCAAAACTAACCACATAGAATTGAAAGTAAAAATCATATGTGATTAAATATTAGATAATAATTATGACACGTGATTGAAACTGATTTTGTTTGTAGTTGAAAAAACTAAGATCATATACATAAATAAAGGATATTTTCCCATCAATTTACCAAAACTACAAAACTAAATTTACTACCTGAAGTCTAAAAATGTAATAGACTATCAAAATTGAATTTCACTTCCAATATAAGTCAAATTTTAATGTAACCTAAATCGACAAGGGTAAAAGGTAAAAAAACCTCACAAACAAACGTCTAGTAACCGACTATAGTTACTACTATCACCACCATCTTCATTTTGATCACTATAGTTACTACTTACTAGTTAGGACCAACAAGTCCAGGCTCGTATGGCTTAGCTACCGGCAACGCTTCCACCGCCTTCGAATAGGTACCGGCAATTTCAATAGTTGTGATGGAAAACCAACAAACAAACTGTACCTTGCAAGTATAACGTATAAAACAACATGAAATGAAATGCTAGGTACTGAAGTTTGACTTGACCAGATGCTCTAGTGAAGATTTCGGCTCCACCGGCGATGTTTGAATTGACCGTATGAAGATGTCGAACCGCTTGCGGAAGAAAGTTCAGTTCCTGAATATAGAGGATTAGGGGAGGCCAACGGTGATGTCGGCGACAGTGACAATGGCAGTGGTGACGAAGAATGATATTCAATTGGTGCGTATGAAACCTCAGAGAGAAGCAATTAAAATCGTGATGGAATCAGTGGTGGAGCTAGAAATAAATCAAAGGGGTTGCAAAAATTTCAAGTATATGAATTATAACAAACAAATTAAAATTGTACGCTTTTATTAAATACATTTTACGCAACAAAAACCAATATATACTAATTACTAAACTACTACTACTATACTACTACAGTCAGCAAAATATATAAATTGGACCATGCCATTGCCAACCCAAAAAAGAAGAAGCAACCAAAGGTCAACATGAGCAGTAGAGCAGCTATACACCTGGGATTAGAGAAGCAAAAACATCATAATAAACATATCATCCTATATTCACATCCCATATTCCCATCAAAAAGACGATATCAACCAAATCTAAATTTTCCCTCGCTGTTCACCCATAAGTTTAGAAACTGTGAATTACAGCTTCATCCGAAAGCTCTTCTATTTCTATAGCACATATGAGAGCATTGTTCAAAAGTTCATCTCCCATTCGATTGCGCGAATTTTTCTTCAATAACTTCATTTTAGAGAAACGCATTTCAAATGCAGCCGGACAATACCAAAGCTAACTTCAATAACCGATAGACTAAAGGAAACATGCTTTGTAAATTTGCCTCAATCATCAAACGAGAAAGGTCAGCAAGACCATCCAAAACAGCAAAGCCTTCGTCATTTCTCATAATATTGTAGCTAACTTCAACCTGACCGGAAGATCAGTTTGATTCTTACTATTACAATCTTTTGGGTATAACTCACTCAACTTTATTAAATTTGACAAGTCAAACTTAGCAAACGTATTACACGGGCTCAAAGCAGTCATATAATCTAACAAATGAGTACTTACCTCATTATAACGATCACCAAACTCTCGAATTTGCATTTCTAAAACCATGTTGAAAATATCAAACTCAAAATGATGTTGGATCGGGAATCTTGGTCCTTTGGTTCCTTGAAGTAACATAACATTCATCAATTTTCACCATTGGAAGATCATGTTTTTCACAAAAAGATTGGCACTTCTTTAGAACTGAACAAAGCCATGTTTCTCTAAACTCTTGAAAAGCTCATTTGGTTCCTCTTAGTATTAAAGCCGCTTTTAAAATATCTAGTTTTTTTTTTTTAAATGAAGATGTCGTAACAATACATCGGTTAGTCCTAAAATTCACAACATCAAGTGCAATTAAACATAAAATCAAGCGTATATGAAATAAGCTTGAATACGAGTAGCTTGACTTTGGTTGGAAGTATTGATGCCTTCCTCTTCGACATACTTAAGGCCGGATTCTAACAACTTCTGGAAATAGTTTCATTAGACTTTTATTTTTTTATGATGAGATCCCCATCGTGTATCTCCGGCTCTTATGGTAGAGTGTTCTTGGTTTAATCATTTTCCTGTTTCAGTTTTACCATTCTCAACTTCTTCTTATATTCTTTTTTTTATGACTTTCTCACATTATATCTTTGCATTTGCAAGTAGCACAAATCACATTTGTCACGGTAGCTAGCATATCAAAGAAATTCTCAACACCATCTTGTTTATTTACTATGGTCAATACCACCAATTTTTGTTGATGAGCAAAACAATGAGCGTCCGTTTGTTTAGCAACATGTTTTTGATGGAGTTGGAATTTGTTAAAAGAATTGGAATTTATAAATACTATCATGTGTTTGGCTGACATAATTTTTTAAAAGAACTAGAATATATATATATATATATATATATATATATATATATATATATATATATATATATATATATATATATAAAATACTAACTGACCAAATTACCCTTTCAATTGCTTTTCACCTTTTTCTTTTAGCTTTTTTAAAAGGGCTAGTTTACAATTTTTAATTAAACCTTACACTTTAATTCTTTTTAAACCTGATAACATTTTTAGCCACCTACCATAAGTTTTTAACCACCACCATTCTCTATTCACCATTACCAAATCAAAACCCTTTTATAGAGTATCATTCACCAAATTCAAAAACTAAAAATAAATAACTCCAAAATCAAACATATGAACAATTGTCACTACTGCCAACACAAATAAGTAGAAGAATGTAAAAGATGAAGACAGAACAAAAAGAACCCTATAAACCCAAAATTAAAGAAAAAAATGAATAGGAAAAAAAACGAAGAAGAAAGTCGACGAAGGTGGTTACGATGGTGTTAGGTTGTTTATAATAATGTGGTATGGGTCTATGCGAGATTTTGGTCGATGACGATGCTGATGGAGCTTACCGGCAGTGGCGGTGAGAGGTTTCCGGATCTGAGGTGGTTAGTGGTGTCGGCCATGGGAGCTTGATGAACTTGGCCGGCGACAGCGATGATGGAGTTTTCTTTTTTCGGCGGCAATTAAATTGTATGACGGAGGAGAAGATGTGAGAGGTGAGGAAAGAAGAAAAGAGATGAAAGGTTGTCTGCAAATAAATAGTGGAATGGATTAATTATCTTGTTTGAGGGGTTTGTAGGTGAAATTATATACATTCTAATGAAAAGTTAAACTTTCCTTACATTATTGGAAGGAATCTTGAATTCCTATAACTAAAGGAATTGGTAGGAATTCAAATAATTCCAATTCCATTCATTTACTCAACAAACACGCCCAGAATTCAAACACAATGAGCATGTAATTCAAATTCCAATTCCGGGGAATTCCGGGCAATTCTATGAAACAAACACGCCCCAAATATAATGTGCGTATTCATTATCTCTCAAAATGAAGGCTTTTAAACCGTTGAACTCAACACACATGTTACTTGCTCCATCATAGCCTTGTCCCCAAACTTGTAAGTCGATATCACATAGAAGATTCTATGAAACAATTAATGTATATATTTAATTATAAGATTAAGAAATCAGAACATTAAAATTGACCTCTTACTTGTTTCATACTCAATTTATAATCACCAAATAAAGAATCAATGGAACGTTTAGGGTTAAAGAGGATGTATTCGTCACATGAACAACACCAATAAATCTTTCCATAACGGCTCCACTTTTATCAACGTATCTTGATCTTAATACCACAGCCATTTGTTCCTTTTTAGAAACGTCACTCGTCAACTAACAACCCAAACACATCACCACCGATTTCTTCACAAATAGATTTGGTTTTTTCTTCTGAGAAACAATCAACAACCTGTTTTTGAATGTCCGGGCATGTCAACTGATGGTTCTTGGGTGCATTATGTAATGTAACTTCACGAATACTCTCATTATGCTCTACAAGTAACCTTAAAAGTAGGGGTGTTCACAAAACCAGCAAAACTGCAAAAACCGGCCGAACCGTGTCAACTGGTCAGGTATGCTTCTTGACGGTCCGGTCCGCGGTTTCAAAAATACAAAATCGGATTGAACCAGTCCGGTTTACGGTTTTTAATAGAAACCGACTGTTTAAACCAGACCGGACCGTTTACTAATATTTATTACATAAATTGAGTAGTTTGTAGTATAGACTTCAACAACAAGATATAAACTGTCTATTACATAGTATCATTTTTAGTAGTATTACTGATGTCGTGTGAATAGAGTACAAAATAACAAGTTTTAAATAAATGGAAATACTAAAATAACTATCACACAAGCCAGGCAAGAATAACCCGTTCGTATAATATAGCTTTTAAGTAAGTACGAGTCGAACACTGGGAATGGTGGTTATAAATAAAATAGAATTTATAATTCAATTAAAATATACAATATACAGATAAGGGGGATACGTTTTAGTTCCGTATGAACGTATTTAAGAATACTAAATTATAACCAATTCAATAGAAAACAATTAACTAAGGATAATAAACAATTATAGATAAATATGTATTTACCTAGATTATTTATTGTTGGTTATTATTATTGGTGAATTACTAATGTAGAAAATTACTTAAGGTTAAGCTAATCTTCATCATAGCAATACAGTCATAAGGTTACGCAAAGTATTACTAATTATTAAGATCTATCAGCAGTTTATTAATACAATTTCTAAGGTTAGGCTTGAATCACAATATTACTTAACATTAATTAATATTCTTCGTCTATCGCATAAGGTTAAGATCAAGACATAAACATAATCACTTAATTTATAAAACTCAATAAGGTTATTAAAGCTATGATATAAATCAGTTAATCATGTCAAGAATAATCATTAATATAATATAATATAGATAATTCTTGTATAATAATCATTCAATAATATAATTCCAACAATAATATAAATCTAAGCAAATACAATAAATATTAGTTCATAATTAAGTTAAACATAATCATAATCAATATTCAATAATAAAACATATTCAAAATTAAATAAAGAATAAGATACGCAAACCAAAACCGTGAACCACGCTCCGTACGCTTGATCGTAGACAAACCCTTGCGAATCCGCGACTCTAAATTGCTCCTAAAACCCCTAGAAAGTGTTTCTAGTCGAATTTGGGGTTAATAATTCGTAACCTACGAATTATTAAGGTTATTGAGTTATATTTCGAAGCTGGAAGGTGTTTTCTATTTATAATAGCTGAAAGTCGGTCCTAACCGGCGATTGGAAGGTCCAACCGGCGGTTGGGTACTTTTTCTCCATGTACAACTCCTCGTTTCTCGAATATTCCAGATTTTTTATCCAACCTCCGGTTGAAAGGCCCAATCGGTGGTTGAGTTTTTATCCAAATGGGCTGAATTTTTGATATGTTGTAGCTCTATGTGTTAGCTAAATTTGGCCATTTGAATCAACTCATTTGGACTCCGTATGAGGAAGTTATGGCCAAAATACTAACGCATAGCAGGAAATTCAACATTTACACTTTTCTTCAGTTTTTGATCTAAATTCCGCTCCTTTTCATCCAAGCTTTATTCAAAACACTTATTTAATCTTATCACTCCACTTTTGAGCTGTTTTCTTTATAAAATCTTTTCTTGACCCATTCTTTAAGTCTTTATTCTCTTCGGATTTTTCTTCATTTCTTCATTTTCTTCAGTTTTGGACTTGTTCTCGTTCCTTTTTCTTCAATCTTTAATTAAAATATATCTCTGCAAATATTGACGAAATAAGTATCTAAAATCATATAAATGCACTAAAATGTATATAAATATAGGGATAAATTACTATAAAATATACTATCTATTTGATGCTTATCAATTACTATCTAATAAATTGTTGTATGTTTGAGTGTTTATTTTCATTTGATGTGTTTGGAAGTCATTGTGTACGATTGAGTATGATTACTGTTATCGAATACGAATTAGTGATATTATCAAGTTGTGTTGTCGTTCGTATTTATATAAGTTTTTTTTTCTTTTTTTAAGTTTTCGCAAAAAGCGTCAAACCGCCAAACCGAACCGGTTTTGGCGGTTTGGTACGGTCCGGTCTATACAGCTCAAACGGTCCGGTCCGGTTTGTATTTTACCAAACCGTCAACTACCGGTTCGGATTGATTTTTCGCCAAAAATCGGCCGGACCGTACCATGAACATCCCTAATTAAAAGTGCATGAAAAAAGTCCTCTATGAAGAGAGTCCCCACTCTCATCGTGACCACGAAATTATAATCCATTCATCAACAAAAATCTAAAAATAGATATTGTACAAGTTAATCGGATTTGATATCTAATCTTCTCCTTAACGTCATGCTTATTGAAGGCAACCTTAATGGATTGATTTTGTTTCATTAGATATACACATTTTTGTAGTGCTTTATTGTAAAAACTATCAACATTACCTTGATGCTTTCGAAAGCTATCCTTTTTACTTCAAGAATCAAACCCTTTCGTCACAAATGTATCACTTCCCCCTTGATGGTTAACATAATTTTTGAATAAGTAACAACAGCTTTGTCCCCTTTAATACTATATTCTAACCAATGAAACTCTTTAACCCAAGCCACTACAAAACATTTTATACTATCCCCAACCTCTTTTCTTAAAAACTCATGGCCACTGGGTTGAAAGGTCCTCGAGCCCAATATGTACATCTAATTTCCTCTATTTGATTAACATTGGAAAGTATAGTATTCACCTAGACTGGTGAATATTTACTATTAAAAGAATAGTAAATTTATTAATTTTCTAATTTGTTATTTTATTGTTTTATAAACTAATATAATATTCATTTTAGATAACTTAACTTAATAACTTTATTATAATATAATTCATATAAATAGCCATCAAAATTGTTTTAGTTATATTTTTTTGAATATTTTACTTTACAATTCAAAAATACAATTATAGATTATTATATTTTAATATAAATTTTCAAATTGTATGTTTTGTAATTTGCATATATTATATCTTACATAAACTTTCAAACACCCGAATAATCAACGCGATATCTTTTAATTTAATTGATTAACTCGAAAAATAAAAAAATTACAATTTAGAATTATTTTATTTAACGCTAACAGTGTCAAATTTTTATTTATAGCTTTTTATAATTGAATGGCAACCATGTTGATCATGAGATACATGGTATGGAGCACAATTATATATATATTTTTAGCTTCATATTTGAAGAATTAGCTTAAATGTTAATAATGAATATATAGTACATGACCAATCAATTTCTTACATGTTGCTTTCTCTTTTTATTTTCTTAATTTTAAGTTTAGAACATATAACTCACCTCTCATCTATTTCTCATTACTTTATTTCTTTTGTTTGTTTTAATATGTGTGACTTTAAAATACGCTTAATCTAATAGTGTATAGTACGATATATATAAAAGCATAGTAAGAAATTATTTGTAATTAGTAAAAGGTTGCGTAAAATGAGTTGATTGTGAGTTTATGGGTTTCTATGCGTGTGAGGAAAGAATAGAGAGAAATGAGTATTAGTAAAAACTGTTAATATTCATTTTTATGTGGATATGCTATAAAAGTCATATAGATTAAATCATATAAATCTTGAACAAATTTAACATAATTTTGTGATCAATGAATAAAATATATATACTCTAATTCTAAGGTAAAGACCTTAAACATTATAGGTACTTTTATTATTTTGGCAGATATAATAATTGACTGATGAACATGAAGTTTACGTCCATACATAGCTCCTTAAGCCATTCAGATATCCGAATTTAACTATATACGAAACACTCCATTATAGGTTAAATATATATCAATTATTTCATAAAATATTACAAAAAATTTTGTTCCGCCGTAATGCGCGGGTTAAAAACTACTTGTTATACTCATAAATCCTTGGCCTATCTGAGGGGTCCCATGGAAGATTGTTCAAATCAACTATAATTGGCGTTAAAAGAGTATTAGTTGTAAATGTAGGTTGCGGTACTTGTGGAATACTGTCGGGTGTCCGTACTTGTGGAAGACTCTCGGATGTCGGTACTTGTGGAATACTTTCAGATGTTTTTAATCTAGAAGATTCTCGTTGACTATCATCACCATAAGAATCCGACTTTCCTTTAAAAAGAATCGAATTTGTAAATCAAACAACCAAACTGATAAATAAAGTACATGTAAATTTGTTCTCAAAAGTAACTTTGTCAAACAACCAAACTTATAAATAAAGTACATATATTAATTTGTTCTTAAAAGTAACTTTGTCAAACAACCAAACCAATAAATAAAGTACATATTAATCTGTTAAGATACACACTAGTGAATTTTCTCAAAAGTAACAATTAACAACACAACTGAGAAACAACAAAGCTCAAGATAATCAAGCAAGGATATAACGAAATTGAAATTGATATAAAATGTATAATAGCAGCAACACTTCACTAACTAAATTATGTAAAATCATGTATTACACCTAACCCTAAAAGCTTAAATCGAAATGTTACCTAAACCATATTTGGTTATTGAGGTAAATTCATTATTGATTGTTTGATTAGTTCTGGGTTAATTGATTGTTTATTGCTCCAGCCTCTTCCAATAATCTAAAACAAAGGGGTTGACTATCGGAACTTCAAAGCTTCCTACGCAAATCATAATCCACATCGTATTTGGTGATTAAGCATTTCTATTCTTTCCCTTGTAAAAATATAGATGTATGGGAAAATGTTTTGTGCTGTTGAACTACACAAAACAAATGTACAGTTAGTGTTATTGAAGGGGTATTTTGTATACATATATAAAAGTTGGAGGATCAAAAAGTTAAAATATATAATTTTAAGAAAAAAATGATTTGCCAACATCACCATTAAAAGGTGCAGCCACAGTACAATTTATTTGCAGATGTATATACCGATGAAAAGGTTGTACCTATTCATTTAATTTGAGCTTTCTTTTTGAAATGGGTCTAATAACATATTAAAAAAGGATATTGGGCTTTAATAAGTGTAGCAATTAGGCTATATTAATAATAATAATGTTTTTTACATAAAATATACGAAGATTGTATGTAAAATATGCTACTCCTTCCGCCTCTGGATGGAATGGTGGATTGAATAAAGGGTTTTATCTTTTCTTTGTTAATCGACTTTAATACCCTCCCCATTCTATTTAGTATACCGGCTTACAATGTAACGCCCCCAAATTCGTAAGTTTAAACTATATAATATACGTTTATTTTCTAGTTTTAAGTGTATAATAAATATATTAAATGTGCAATATGTATAAATGTAATTGTATACATTAAGTTGTTAGTAGGACTTGAAGTATTAAATAAATTGTTAGAAGGGTAGAAATTGTTAAGTGTGGTTAGATGAGGGGGATAATGTGAAAAACATGTAATTAAATGAAAGTTCCAGCTCTTTCCTTCTCATTTTAATTTGAGAAACACTGTGAGTTGTGGGTTGGCGACACAAGGAGAAGAAGAAGAAAGTGATCGATTAAGCTAATGTTTGATTGAATTAATCTTTCTTCTTGGTTAATTTGATGTTAGGGTTTAACTAGCAAAAACGCTAAGTTGAAGAAATTTAGAGTAAGTGATTTAATTAGTGTTATAAGGCTTTATACTTGGTATTGATTCACTTTCTAAGTTTCCTTTGTTAAATTATTGTAACATCCGTCCTAAAGACCCAAGGGTATTCTGGAAAATTTTCTAGTTTTAAATTGTTATTTATTATGTTAGGAATTTGTGCTCAATTTGAGTTATTGTGGTAAGTGAATTATTATTTGTTTTAACTTTCTATAGTTAACGGTAAAATAAAAGTGTTGGAATCGCAAATGGTTTCTGAGTTCCAGACAATAGATTGAAAGGGGGCTAGTCTTAAGTGAATATGGAGTCGGTTAAATAATTGGGCTGACATATTTATAACTTTCCTAAAGAGAAAGTGTTTCATTTCTTTCAAAACCTTGAAACCTAAAAACCAGAGCTTTAAACTAAAACCTATAATCAAGCTTGTGAGCTGAGATTTCTGATCTAAACTTCATCATCATCCTCCTAGTTCTATTTCTAATTTGATTGTAAGTAATTATGTTGATTGATTATGAACTTGATTTAATTGAAATTTGAATTGTAGTGATTTGCATGAAATTAAAGCTATATGATGAAATATGATGCTGATATGTTGTTATTTGTAGCATTAGATAAACTAAAAACTGAGTTTGAGAATTTTGGTATGAAATTCGGGTTGAGCTGAGATCTGGGTTTCAGGCGCTGGAAGATGGGTAGAACCCGGCGGGTTGTACCCTTACCCGGTGGGTAGTGTGCCCAAATGGGTACCCGGCTGGTAAATAAGCCACCCGGCGGTTTCTGTAGGCTTTAAAACTCGTTTTAATTATGTTACCATCAAAACTTAAATCACCCGGTTGATAACCCGGGAACCCGACGGGTGAAGTGGATTACCCGGCGGGTAATGTGTGTACCCGGCGGGTACTAGCTGTTTTCCAGGATTTTTAAATTTGTTAATATTGATGATTCTTGTTAGTTATAATATTTATATTCTAAATGTATTATGCATGATTGAATGATGTAATACTATATTGTACTCGACAATTGGTATACTTATTAATATCGGGTTAATGTTACACTTTAAATAAAATGTACGATTATGGAATGAATTACTAATTGTGATTCTGTTGTGTTTTCAGATCAACCAAAGACTCAGTAATATAAGAACTCTGAGTTTGGAGCCTGTGATATTCAGGTGAGTGAACCTGTGATTCTCAATGTAATTTGGTGTAACTTATATGGTTACTACGAGTAAACCTGGTTATGATGTTTATAGACTGTTAGTCTGATTTGACACGTGTGACTATGTGATACTTGGCCGTTAAGGCATGATGTGATGGGAGGTCAACTATGGTTGGACTTGATTGCTATAGGTTAGTCAACATGGGAATTGTGAACATATGTTGTGAATGGATCCTATGTTGATTGAAGATAGCAATGAGTTATCGGTAAAACCACTGCGTAGCCTGTAGTTGGTTATAAGTGTTACTTGGAGGACCACCGCGGCTATGAGGGTTCCTTAAGGACCACCGATCCTCTAAGATGTTTGTGTGTTGATGGTTAATTGTGGTAAACAGATTGTTAAGCTGATTTAGACTGTTAATTACTTGTCTATTCACTTAGCTTCGTACTAATCCCCCCACTCTACTTCTTGCAGGTTAAGTTTTGAGCAAGAAAATTTGGTTTGAAGGAATGTTTGACGATGGTTGATCGCGCCCTGAACGGTCGGTCAAGGAATCACTTCCTTGTCGTTGCCGGACCTTATGCTCGAGGCGGGCGATCGGAGGGTGGTTTTAAATTTATATTTTGCTGGGAAGCCTAAGCTTTATTACTACCTACTGCTCTAAGGGTATTAGGGTAGTAAGCGGTAAGTCTGACTCATGTGTCGTTCTTAAAATCGGAGCGAATCGAAATGAATTGAATACCTCAGAGAATAGTAGCCAATAGGATGGGTTTAATAGAGCAGGTAGGGTTTGTTTTTGGTATTTTCTAATTTAACTAAGATGTAGGAAAGTAAAATACTACACTACGGATAGGGTAAGCAGATAGATAGAGTTGTGATTGCTGAAGTTTCAATATTCAAGTTTCGGGATGATGTTCATTATAAAAGATGATTGGAGACTTGCCTTAAATACTATCAAAAGAGGTTTGGTGTAAACACTAGCACCCTACGATTTAAAGTGGAAACCCTAAGTTGTATGTCACTGAGTACTAGGCTATCATGATTCTGATCAGATTAGGATGCTCAAACCCCAACACTATCCGATGAGTACAAGTGACCCTTCTTGGGATTAACCTTGGGTGCATGAATAAGGTAACAGACCGATATTTAATTTCTGACCGTTCTTAACACCTAGTTCTAATTGATTGTTATTAAGGTTTGTACTAATTTCTTGCTATTGTATGTTAAACTATCAGTTATGTTAGATAAGGGGGTTTAAGCATCTTACACTACAGCTGAATGTTCGCTTTCTTTTCCAAATCCCTTAAACTTAGTTGAGGAGCACAAATACTTCTGTCAAGGGGTGGACCCTCCTTTGCAATCAAGCGTTCATCCCTAGGTTCGTTTCACGGTGTATACTACGTTTTTCAGTAGTTCCACAGCTTTAATATATACCTAGACCATGTTCAGGAAGGGTGACTTCTAGGTATCCACGGTGTCATATCCTTACGACCGGTCCGTAGCTTCCACGCATTTGTACTCCACCAGCAGTGTTTCCAGCGCTATACTAAGTACTGGGCCGTTTTACAGCATGTCCACAGTTTCAACAACAACACAGATAACTATCTACCGATACTAGGGTTGATCAAGTCCTAATACTAAAGTAATAGTCACGTGAAAGCTTGGAAATGGTGAAATGGGTGGTTTAGATCTACAGCTTGAGAAATTTAACCCGATACATAAAATAACAATTTCCAATCACATATTTAACTAAAGATTAATTTAACATCATCCCTACTCCTAAATATCTACATTTCAACAATCACAATATTACACTACTCAATAAACATGACAATAATTAAAGCACATACCATAATATTACCTATGGATAATTCAGACATAATAACAGTATGAGGGAATAGATATCATCGGATAATAGAGCAGCGTAACAAAGAGAAAATAATTGCAATCCTTGAATACCAGCTTGAACAGCAATACTCCTTTATTACAACGATTATCTCTCCTCTAATCTACTAGCTACCCTCTAATAGCTCTCTAACTCTCTAGAGAGAGAAGTTAGAAAGAGAAACTAACTAAGAAAATAAAATTACAAAAAAGTAGAATTGTTGAATGAAGAATGAGATTGAAGGTGTAGGTGTGTTGAATGAGGGGGTGAAAACTTCTATTTATAGGCTCACAAGTTACAATTTTACACTTAACACCCTCGCTCCCGATTTAATACTGAAATACACCCCTGAGCTATGAAATTCGACACCAAAATGGGCATATTCGACACCAAAAGAGGCGTATTCGGTAGCAAATAGGGCGTATTCGGTAGTAAACGGGGCGTATCCGGCACCATAGAGGGGGTATACCACCCCTAGAAGGGGGTATACCACCCTAAAAAGGGGGTATACGGCCCTTTTAAGGGGGTATATGGCCCTTGGAGGGGGGTATACGGCCCTTAGAGGGTGGTATCCTCTTGGTCGTGGTCTTGTGTGCTGGATCGTAAGTCTTGTGTGCTGGATCGTAACTCGTTTAGCCCTATCTTCTTCGTTCTTGATCTATTTTCAGCGTTCTTTATGTCCACGCGTTCGTATTCTCTAGACCTACATTTTAAGATAATTATTAAGTCCCAGATCGGAGTTTTACGATAAAATAGCGTGTCGAACGAATTGTGCCTATTTAAGTGTGTTTTTCGTCCATTTACCGTTGTTTTTGAAATATTTATAAAGTTTAGACCTTTTTAACAAAATGTGGTAAATGTGAGCTTTATTGGCATGATTTTGTTAATTTAGTGCTAAATATGAGGTAAAAGATGTGCGTAAAACATGACTTTTTACGTCAAATCAAATATCCCACACTTAGACTTTGCTTGTCCTCAAGCAAACCGTATCTCATTTTGCTCCAGGTTTTGAGAAGATAGACCGTTTGACGAGAACAAATATTTCCTAAGGACATCAGCTCCTCAAAATAAGTAAATCATTTCAAAAAGTAAGCATCAGTTGAATAAGAAATCTTAAAACTGAATTGGTTGTCCCTTTAGCATACTTTTGCAACTCTCGAGATGTAGAAGTACATGACTGGGCGATCCTCACAGGTGGTCACTTAATTCACTCAAGAAGTGTATCGGGTTTCCTAACATTCTAAACAAACGAAATCGCTCAAAGCCAGTCATGCAGCGCTTATCATCATAGGCTTGGTCGAGAATCGCATCTCCACCACTCCAAATGAGGACGGTGCTAATTATCCCAAGGCATTTTTGTTGGGTTGTAGTGTTCGGGTGAGGGTTAAATGGGTATGGAAAAGGGTTGTTTTAAAGTTTAAAAAGGGTTATGCTTATCTTAGGAATTTTCAAACTTTATGAAAAACTTTATGAAAAACTTTATCTAGATATGCTTTTTAATGAAAACGGAAACGGATAACGGTAAGGAAGGAAGATAGCTATTATGACTTCTATCTTCTTGAAAAGTTTCTGGGAGATTCTGAAGCACTTAGCTTTATTTTAGATGATATATTTTTTTGTTTAGAATTTCTTTGCCAAAGAATTTCTAAGGATTTTTTTTTTCTTACTGCCTTTTGAAATCCTTTTATATTTTCATTTTTCACACTTTTTGATATTTCGAATTTTACTTGGTGCCAATTTTTCACACCGCAAGATTCTCGATCTATTTGAGATTTGATTTTTGGAACGTACACGAGAAGTTTTGAGTAAAACACGAATTTTGTGATTTTTGGAGTGAAAGCAAAAAGAATATCCAGATTGCATTTTTCAAAAATTTTAAAAATTCTAAGATAAGGTTTTGGTGGGTATGGAAAGGAATTGGTTTTAAAATATTTAGGTTTTTTTAAGAAATGAAAAGGTTAAGGCTCAACATGGTTTACTAAGTGGATCATCGATACTAAAATTGAGTATCGGCAGGGTTAGGCTTAAAGAGATATGAGAAAAATGGGTTTAATCCTAATAAATGCCAAGATCCTCTAATTGCACCTATACCGCGTACGGTACTCTTTGGTATGGTCTCGAAGCGTATACCAGGAACAAGTTCTAATTTTAAGACGCATGCATTGGCACACACACAGAAATGAATGGTGAAGCATTAAAAATGAATGCTTATTAAAGGCTCAAGTTCCTCACACAACAATATAGGGTGTATGCGCCAAGTCATGCGATGCTTCGAAGATGACCATTTCATTTTTAAAGGATTCGTATTCTGCCTTATCTTACTTTCCAAAGTAATTTATTTATTCTGAAAAAGTGATTATCCTTAAAAAGTATTATTCTTACCAAAAGATTAATGAATTTTCAAAAGTTGGCTGATAAATCAGTCGAGTTTTCGAAAAATTTTTGAAAATTTTGAGCAGAAAACGAGTTACAAGTTAACTTTGGAGGACAAAAGGTCAGAAAACTATACGGTATAACATACCGTGTATCCCACACTTAAAGGAACATTGTCCCTAATGTTCACTACTAAGGCGTAGATCTTTTGGGGGATCCCACACTTAGAGTTTGATTATAGGAAATGCTCACTTTATTGTGTTTTTAAGATGGTGGAATTAAAATCCCACACTTAGAGATTAGGCATAAGGATATGGTATGAATATTTCGGGAAGACAACGAAAAAAAGACGAAAAAAATTGATTATAGGAAATGCTCACTTTATTGTGTTTTTAAGATGGTGGAATTAAAATCCCACACTTAGAGATTTGGCATAAGGATATGGTATGAATATTTCGGGAAGACAAAGAAAAAAAACGAAAAAAACTCCCCTCATGGATTCACGAGATGAAAATGATTTGCCTGAAGAAGATGTTTTTGCTTGCTAGAGATTCCAGCTTGCTTCCGTCTAAGAACAGCCTTCTGTTTTAATGTGCGTCATCTAGTCGTGAATCGTTCCCATCATTCTCAACAATCAATTCAACCACATTTTATTCTACTAAAATAAACAAAGAAAACGTAAGCATAATAATAAAGATAGATAGATAGATCATCCAGCTGAGTAGCAAGCTGGGTAAAAAGTACCAAAAACATCAAAACAAGTTCACAAGTCATCCCACCATAATAGTTAGTGTTAATACAGACCAATCATAATAATAATAGTACTAATGATGAGAAAGTCTAAGGACTAGGGGACCCATGATCAGTCACACGAGGATCAACAGTAGAAGTGGATGGATGCATGCCCGCAGCTGAATGCTCCCCGCTAGCAGCTCTCCCAGATACAGACTCTGATATAATAACTCTGTGCTGTCTAAGGATGGCTTGCATAACATGGATAGGCAAGTTCTCAGTCGTGTCGAATCCCCACTCCCGTAAACACTGCTGTGTCATGTGTATCTCCTCAAGTAATATCTGGTATCCTCTCCTAATGTCGTTCTCATCTGGGATCTCAGAATCAGGGATAGGTTTGAGGTTGAACATCCCAGAGAGTCCTGAGAGTGTGATGCCCTCAGCACTAGTGGTGGTCATAGCTGGGCGATAGACATGTGGGTCATCAGGTCTTGGGATCTCATGAACCGGAGATAGGGCATGTATGGATGTGGATGGCTGATGTGAAGTAGATGGAGCAGCTGAGGTGTGTAAAGAGTATACTGGCTCGTGGTGAGATTTGGTGGGTATGGTGTATGGTGGAACAGTGGTGGTGACCGGTGGAATGGGGAAAACTGCTGGTGCTGTCTCACATCTGTACATCAGTGGCTCTGGTATCAACAATCCAAACTTACGTGCTACATTGATGTCATGAGCATGTCTAACCTGAAGTGCATGAAAAGTCCAATACTGAGAAAGTGGAGTCACTGGTGTAGTCCAGTCAACAACACTCTGAACCCTAGCTGTAGAGCCAGATGCCCTAGTATTAACCTGCGGCGCTCTAACATCACTGTCATCATCCTGTATCTCTATCGGCTCATCATCCTCAACATCCCTATCTCTTTTACTTCCCTTCCTCTTCAGAACACAACCAGGAATGGCCTCTTTGGTAGCTTTCCAGAATACCTGCCCGCTCGAATCAGTAGTGATCAACCAGATAGTCCGAAAATAGTCCTAGTCGAACGGCATGGATCTAACATGAGGTGAGCTGGTATACTCACTCATGTGATCCTCCATGAGCAAACCCATACGGCTACAAATCCTAGTGATGAAAGATCCCATGTAGATATACTTTGTTATCTCAAATGTCGTTTCTCTCTGAATCCTCTCGGCTACTAGGAAAGCAACATTCACATTCTTCATCTTAATCATGGCGTTCATCACAAAGAGATCATCAGCTCCTACAGCTCCTCCTGTTTCTTTCTTTCCATGTAGCGATACAGCTAGTAGCTTGTGCAGGAGTCGATGCTCAACCTTGAAAAATGCGGAGGCTTTCACATTTAAATGAAAACTAGTACATTATCCCAAATCAGCCCATGATCTTCATTACATGAAACACCCCGTGAACTATTGAAGAATAACTGAGAATGTGTCTGCTCCTTAGTGTAGAAACCAAGATATACCGCTAGCTCAACTAATGACACATGCTGCTTCACCCCTCTTTAGTTGAAGATAATCAACCGCTTATCTGTAACATTGCTAATGTAGGGGTTGAACTCATAGGTCAACATGAACTTAGTAACTAGCTCTCGGTAAATGTCTTCATTGAGGGTGAACATTTTGTACCAAGCATCCATTTTCTCATGATTGATCTTGTATTTCACTAAATTCCTCAACTCTCTTTTATACCCAATTACCTTTACATATCTCCAAACGATAAATATGTTCTTTCCATATGGCCGGCTCATCCAATCTCTAATCAATTTCTTCTTTTTGGCGGAAGTGGCCAAGTATTTCAAAGTAGGATGGATAGCTGTAGAGTCAGACTTCATCTGTCAAGAAAAAAGGGAAATTAGTGTGTATCATGATCATAGGTATATGAATTCATTAAGTTATCCTAAATTTTTAACAAAAATTCGAAATGTAGGCTTTAAAAATCGAATAATCCATAACCTAGAAAGATACATTTTCAACCAAACCGCAATCACCAAACCTCAAATTTTTCACCAAACAGTTTCTTAAGCTATGGTAGATGTTGCAAGCACTTTTCTAGGGCAAATGATCTTACTTTGTAAATAATTCCTAGTAATGACTTTAAACATGAACTTGTGCAATCGTACATAATTAAATAAGCATTAAGGCTTTAGAACCTTATAATTACCTCATTTTAATCAAGACTTTTGCACTTACCATAAGCTTAGAACACTAGTGATGAAACTTTGACCATATTATGTATTTAAAGATGTCAACATTAAGTGTTAGTCAAGCTTTTGCAAAATGATTAATGAAATCAACCAACAACTCAATGCTTAATCTATAAATGACATAATTATAGTATTGGTTTATTTAAAAATATGACTTGCTACTTGAAAGTCTCAAACACTTTATTAACTAAAATGATACAACTTTCATATTGCAACTAGTCATTTTAATCTTTTAAGAGCAAGTTTTCGAAAATTCAAGTAAGCTTATGATGCCAATATTTGCACAAGTATCATTTAGTTATGAAAGATTTTAATTAAAATAATGATACTCGTAAAAATGCTTACTTTAATCTTCAAAAGTCATTAAACCAATCACTTAACTAATTCAAACTAGTTTACTCATGTTCAACACATTATTATAAGCAACTTTCATCATTAAAAGTCAAACATGAACAATTCTAGCTAAAAAGTCAACAAAAAGTCAAAGTTCATCACTTTGAAAATCAAAGTTCATCAATCTCACATGAAATCACTAGATTACTATCATATATCATCATACAATCATTCATAAGCAAGTAATAACACCAAAAGTACTAACTTTAACCACTAATTTGCAACTTTCAAGTTTGAAACCCTAGCTTTTGCAAAATCATGAATTTAGGGCTTTTGAGTGAGGGATTTACCTTAAGGATGATGCAAAGATGATAAATGAAGCACACAAGCAAAGAAAATGGAGAATGTAGAGCTCAAGATCTTCAAAAATGGTGGATTTTTGATGGAGGCATGGTGGTGGTGGTGGGTTTCGGCCGAACAAAGAGAGGGAGGAGGAAGAAAGTGAAAAAATGTTTTTGATTTTTACTTTTTATCCTCCTTACCCATTTTTAATTTTACCTTTTTACCCCCAGTGGTAATTTAATGAAAGTAAATGGTAATTAGGTTAAAAAGGTTTTATTTAAAAACTTAGAATATTTTTGTGTTCTAATTTTAATCTCATTTAAAAGTTGCTAAATTTTGCCAATTGTTTAATTGAAGTTAAATAATTAAACAAAATTTAAACATTGAGTGATAAAAGATGAGATAAAATTTAAAGAACGTTTTTAAAGATAATTTTTAAAAATTTAAAAACCTAACTTTTATGCAGAAAATAAATAAACTGAAAATTTAAACTACTACGCGATTAACTAAATTAACTACTTGATTTATTTATTAAAATTGGGTTGCCTTCCAATAAGCGCTTTGTTTTAAAGTCAACGGCTCGACTTTTCAAAAAATTAATTCGGGGCCTGAGGCTGAGGAAAAGTGTAACGAGGAATAAATGAAAATCGGAGCACTTTAGTGATGTGATAGATTAGGTCGGCGGAGTTTAAGAAAAATAATTCAAATTCGTTCAGAGAACTCCTCTCCTTGTATCCTAATTCTATAAGTGCATCAACGAATTTATTAAATTCCCGTTTAACTTTCTTGGGATTTGAAGTGCCATCTCGTGGTCCGTCGTCTAAAAAATTAAGATCATGAAGTAATTTTTCCAATATTTTTAAAAATTCCTTTTCTTCTTTTGAATCAGGATTTCCGGTAGTAGCGTGAACTGCTACCGACAATTCTTTAAAAAGTAATTTTTGTTGAAGCGTGAAAGGAAATTTTGATGTTTGAAATAACTGAATTAGCTTAATGTGAATATCTTTCCGTTTAATACAGAAAGATTTCTCAATAGCTTCCTCAGTTGCATTTGGAAAAATTTCTATCAGTTTATTGATTAAATAGACGGCAGGATCAACAAAAAATGGTATTTTCCCAGGAAGTAAGGTTGGAATTATAGGGTCACGCTCTATCCAAAATTCGAGTTCTCTAACTAGATCCGCAATATACCGATTAATCCGTGTTGATGAAACAGGGTGATAATCTGTATTAGCAAGTAAATTCATTAACAGGTCTAGATCTGATTTTAGTAATAACTCATCTTTTCTAGTATAATTAGCGCGGAGTCCTAAAATTCTCTGTTCGATAGTCACGAAGGTCTTTCTTTGGTCAACCGAAAAGAGAAATAAGATATTTTAAGATATTTCAGAAAATTGGCACATATATCTATTCTCCTATCTGGTTTAAAAGAATTTCTGACATGACGCTCGGTTTCAGTCTCGGATGGAATATCTGTGATTTCAATGATGTCAGTGGGTGGTCCTTTTAGTACAGTTTTAACTATGGTGTACCTAGGTTGGACTGGACATCCTTGAAATGGTTTAACTATGTAGGTGGCTCCTGATTTGAATGTATGATTGATGTGACCCAAAAAGTCATGTTTTTAAGAGTATATTTCCACACTTTTTGGACTATTCTTTGGTGAAAACATTTCAAAACCATCATTATTTACCAAAAATCACCAAGGTAGTCTAAATATAGACGCTGCTGCAAAAATCGGTTAAAACGTCCAAATAACACGCAAACCGAGGCAAAACAATCACCTTAAATTTTCCGTTCTCAATATTCTTATGAAAATAGAGCTTAATACATATTTTATGATTCCATAGGAAAATCCAAGATCGGAGGTGAAAGAATCAGAAGAAACGGACGAAAGACGGAGAAGATATGCAGTCTGGAAGCACACCGATCGTCATCCAGAACACGCAAAAGCTAAACATTTCCAAAATTGGCAAACTCAGTGTCATTAGAAGCGTAACGGAAAAACGAAACTAACGGCGTAAGAATCAAGCAAATCGGAGCCCAAACGAAGAAGATACGGACGGACCAAGCAACCGAGAAACAAGCGGAGGCCAAACCAAGCACCAACCCCCCCCCCTGGGCACCTAGGTACCGTATACGGTACCCTAGGTGCCGTATACGGCCCTATAGGTGCCGTATACAGGGGTGATTGCTTTGTGAGGTGCCGTTTGACCCCCCTTGGTCCAGTACCCCCCGTATGCGCTTTGATGCTTGTTCTTTATGCTTTAGGACTTGTACCAAGCTTCAACCTCCTCATCTATAAATAGAGGACTCCTCTCATTCATTCAACACACCTCATTTTTCATTCTTTCACATTTTCTCTCTCTAAACTCTCTCTCTCTAGATTTAGGTTAGCATTCTCTCTCTAGCACTACTCTTAGGAGTTAGAGGAGAATTAGTAGGTTAGAGTAGAAGCTCTCAGTAGCTTTTGTACGGAGTTACTCCGAGACTTTAGATTTGTGAAGATTTGTCTGTATTACTCTCGTATTCAGGTTTAATACAATCTCTCGCATTTATTCTTTTAATTATGCTTTCTTATTATGCATGCTTAGGAATGAATGCTAGAATTATGCTAGGCTAGACAAATCAATGTTTGTTGTGATGTATGCAATGTTAGGATAGTTATGACATAATATACAGTTGGGGATAACACCATTATGGAACAACGGAGGTAACGTTATACGGCTTTCATTTGTATTGCGCCGGAATCATCACGAATGTGTGTAGTACGGAACGTGGAAGCTATGAAAGTCGTGGGCACAATCCGTTGTAGAAATAATGATTCCCAATTGTAAACATACTGTTACTCTGTCTATGTAAGTTTAAAACTGTTTGCGAACTTATAAGCTAAACCTCTGATTGTTTATCTATCCAACTTATGCTGTGGTTTGTATCCTCCTCCCTAGAACCTGGCCAATTGCTAGAAGTAGGATTGCCAACTATTCTGTGTATGATGATCAATGAACTCAACATGGTCGCTGTTCCCTTGATTGAAACACATCCGAGGGACACGAAGCATAGGATTAGAGATAGATTAGGTTCACGCATGTTTGTTGTGTGTCTTTGGGACAACTTCCGGGATACCCATGATTTAGTTATTAAGTCAGTTAATGTGATGACTAGTGTTCCGTCCTACTGCATGTTCTTGTTTGATTGTTGCTTAGGTACTGCATGCTAGACATACGTAAACATTATCACTGCTCTGCTGATTAGATTTTCGTAAATATAATAAACATAATACAGATAGGCTAACATGCATGTATTAGTTGTAATGATTGTATGATTAATGATGAACAATTTAACTGACCGTTAGACAGATTATCCCAACTGGTTCCGCGGGTTAAACCCTGTTCATGTTATTGTTCACTGAACAATTCATGCCATGATACTAACGTCTTCCGGATGTCTGTAAATGGGGACCTGGATTAGAGGATAGTTGTCAGTTGAGTTGGTCTGTACATTTGGGAGAACTTCCGGTGTACTGGACATTCTATAACTGCTATCCATGTGACATATTATATATCTGATTGCGGACAACTCTACGTTAGGTATATAGTAGGATCGTGGTTGTAGCTCATTAAGAAATACATGAATATCTAGTGAGTAATCTGGAACCCTAATTGGTATAACGGAAAAGCTGTAAAACGCCCGAGTATCCGGTATAGCGTTAACATAAATACGTGGGAAACCGAGAAAAGGTCGAAGGCATAATACTTTATCTACCAATTAAGTTTCTATGACCTCACCGGATTAATCATCCCACCTAGTAACCTTATCCCTCATAACTATCCATCCAAATAACATTGCCGAAGTCACAGCAAACATATTCCTTATCTTGATTTCT
This sequence comes from Helichrysum umbraculigerum, assembly GCA_949592205.1. Taxonomy (NCBI): domain Eukaryota; kingdom Viridiplantae; phylum Streptophyta; class Magnoliopsida; order Asterales; family Asteraceae; genus Helichrysum; species Helichrysum umbraculigerum. The sequence continues at coordinate 27,368,469 of CATIUR010000003.1, read as the reverse complement.
CTGCGTACTCCGTACAAACCCCTGTCTTTAATTTAGTTTTTAATTTTAGTAATTAGATCAGAAAAAAAACCAACCAACCTATCAAAAAGTTTTAAAAATCCCAGCTAAATTACAAAAGATAATTAAATTCTCCTAGATTCCCATACCCGTTGTAGTTTGAAGAACGACACCTGAGTCATACATACCGCTTACTGCCCTTTAGGTCTTTAAGTAGTATCAAAACTTAGGATACCCAGCATAATAAATACAAAACACACTATCCGCGCGCCCTTGCCGGAAGGTTCAACGACCGGAGTAAAATCCGACCGACCGTGGGGTGCACGACAAGTTTTTGGCGCCGCTGCCGGGGACTACAACGACCGACTTTAGGAATTTAGTTACCTTAGTTATTTAGCGACCCTTTCGGGAGATCAATATCATCCGGAAGTTACTTGCTTTATTCTTAGTTTAATTAGGTTAATTAGATTAATTAGGTTAATTAATTTAGATTAGTTTTTCCTTTCCGTAACCCTAATTTCTACCTTACGAGTTATGACGAACCGTATCACGCTCGCCTCATCAATCAAGCCACTGCTAGAGGGACGAGGAGGACCGATCGTAGCACCAACCGACGAAACCCTTGAAATTAAGCCTCACTACATAAAAATGATTAAATCTGAGTGTCAGTTTCATGGTCTTTCGGTTGAAAACTCAAACGCCCATCTCAACAAGTTCATCAACCTTACCGACTCCTTCGATATAATAGGAACCAATAGAGACCTTCTTCGACTCCATCTGTTTCCTTATTCTCTATCTTCTCGAGCCTTAACCTGGTTTATTGATTTCGAACCCAATTCGATTCATACATGGGAAGAGATGGCTACTAAGTTTCTAGCTAAGTACTTTCCTCCTTCCATGCAAACCAAGCTTAAGACCGACATTGCTAACTTCCGTCAGGAAACTAACGAATCATTAAGCAAAGCTTGGGAACGATTTAAGAATCTTATCGGAAGATGTCAAAACCAACAGTTGGCTGAAACGAATCTGGTCTGCACATTCTACAACAGCTTAAATCCTCAGCACCAACAAACCCTCGATGTTGCTTCATCCGGAAACTTCATGCAACATACTTCAGACGAAGCTTGGAAGTTGATTGAGACGATAACGATGCACCATCATGACTTGGAGCCAGATGAATCCACTTCAGAGGAAAGAAATACTTCAGATCAAGCCTTGGACACCTTGAAAACCCAACTCGAATCCATCTCTAAAGTTGTCAAGGACTTGCAAGAATCTTCTAAACCCATGCAAAAGAAGAAACCCCCAAAGTTCTTCCCAAACAGACGGGCCAACGAAGAAATTCTTGACACCACTGGTAGAAACCCTGACCAATCCTTTCATTCTAAACCATTCGTTCAGCGGTTAGCCACAATACCCCCGTCTCAATCTTTAGTTCTCTCTACTCCTACCCAATTGACTTCTCGTCTAAACAATACAATTTTCAATAACTTCATGGTTGAGCAAAATAATACAAACAAACGAATTCTTGATTTTCAAAACCAAAATGATTATTTGCTCAGGATTTCAAATGATTTAATTAAAAACATGGAGGATAATGTTAAAAGGTTGTTTTTAAAAGTTGAGGAGAAGCAAAGGGAGGAAGCGATCTACAATTCTGTCTTTCACTCATCCTATGAGCACGATGACATGCTTGTGGTCACTAGAGGAGGAAAAGAGACTAAGAACGAGAAAACTATAGATATTCCTTCAGATAAACCTTCTACTTCTCTACCCACTGACTCGGTACAAGCTGACATCCCTGTCACTTCTCCTGAGCCAGAACCTTCTAAAGCCCCAGAAGTTTCTAAACCTGTTCGAATACCTTTCCCTGGTAGGCTTAAGAAAGAGAAACAAGAAGCTCAATTTGGAAAGTATCTAGAAATGTTCAAAAGCCTACACTTAAACGTTAGATTATTAGATGCTTTAGTAGAAATGCCCAGTTGTGCTAAATTCTTTAAGGAACTGATATCCAACAAAGAAAAACTTAGACAGATAGTTAACTTACCCCTAGATGCCGAGTGCTCTCTAATTATGCAACAAGGACTACCCCCTAAGCTTGGAGATACTGGCCGTTTCACTATTCCTTGTTATCTTCAGGATGTTCAAATAAGTAACGCCTTAGCTGACCTAGGAGCTAGTGTAAACCTCAAGCCATTCTCGCTTTATAGGAAACTAGGATTAAACGAACTCTTGCCTACACGTATGACCATCCAATTAGCAGATAGATCAGTTAAACTCCCTCGAGGAATTGCTGAAGATATTATGGTCCGTGTCGACAAATTCGTCTTTCCAGTTGATTTCGTTGTTATGGATATTGAAGAGGACACCCATGTTCCATTCATCCTTGGCAGACCTTTCCTAAACACTGCCAAGGCCGTCATTGACGTAAATGAAAAATCTTTAAAACTCCGAGTTGGAACTGAAGAGGTCACCTTCAATGTTGATAAACTAATGAAACAGCCTGTGGGAGAAGATCTTGGTCTTGTAGATTCTATGCAGGAAATAATTGAAGAACACTTGGAAGAGATCCTCGCAGTAAGCAGCATTAACCCCCTTCCCAATACTATCATCACTTCAAGAATACTCTGTGAAGAAGGTGCGGGTCTATGCTCGGCTATCTCGGATTCTTCCGACACATCTGGAGAGTTACTATTTCCTTTAAAGAATTCCGATCCGCAGCTCAACTCCACATTGACTGCTCCTCTTGGATATGGCACTCCTGTCACTCTACTACGAAGGAACCCGACTTCTGAAGTAGATCATTCATCTCTCTCAAGGGAAGAAATTTTGAAAACTCTTAAAAACATGGAGTCAATACTTAAAACACCTGCTTTGCAACCATCTGAAGGCTGTGAAAATCCAGAAATCACCATCAGCAAGTCTTCATCAGCTCAATTCCAGAGATTTGCAACAACTGACAAAGGAAAAGAAATTATCACTGAAGAAAATGCACTCTCTCAATCTTCCCAAGCAGAATATGAGCTGAGAAAAGATGAGCTGTCCAACAATACAGAATGGGTTGAGATAGCATCAGCCGACATTCCAGAATCACCTGCAATGGAGTCAGATTATCAAACAATGTACGACGAGCTTAAAAGAGATGAGATTGCCAGGATGAAACCATCTACTGAAGAACCACCTGAATTGGAACTAAAGGAACTTCCCCCACACCTTGAATATGCTTTTCTTGAAGGTACTTCGCACTTACCGGTTATCATATCTAAAGAATTGTAGCCCGAAGAGAAAGCAAGGTTGGTACAGGTTTTGAAGTCACACAAGAAGGCGATTGCTTGGAAGATCTCTGACATACAAGGGATTAGTCCAAATTACTGCACGCATAAGATCTTAATGGAAAACGACTTCAGACCATCAGTTCAAAGGCAAAGGAGAGTCAACCCGAAGATTCAAGACGTGGTGAAAAAGGAGGTTATCAAACTCCTGGATGCCGGTCTGATCTACCCTATCTCAGATTCCCCATGGGTTAGCCCAGTTCAGGTCGTCCCAAAGAAAGGAGGCATGACGGTCATCGCTAACGAAAACAATGAATTGATTCCAACACGAACCGTCAATGGTTGGAGGGTGTGTATCGACTATCGGAAACTGAATGAAGCTACACGCAAAGATCATTTCCCTCTACCATTCATTGATCAGATGCTCGAAAGGTTATCAGGAAACGAATTCTATTGCTTCCTTGATGGATTCTCAGGCTATTTTCAGATACCTCTCGATCCAAAGGACCAAGAAAAGATGACGTTCACTTGTCCCTATGGAACGTTTGCTTACCGACGTATGCCTTTTTGTTTATGTAATGCACCTGTGACTTTTCAAAGGTGCATGGTAGCAATCTTCCACGACATGATTGAACAATGTATGGAAGTGTTCATGGACGATTTCTCAGTTTTTGGGGATTCGTTCACCACTTGTCTTTCTAACTTGGATAGGATGCTTGCTCGATGTGAAGAATCAAACATAGTTCGGAATTGGGAGAAATGTCACTTCATGGTGAAAGAAGGCATAGTTCTTGGACACCGCATTTCTAAATCTGGAATTGAAGTTGACAAAGCAAAAGTTGAAACCATCTCGAAGCTTCCACCCCCTACTTCTGTGAAAGCCATCCGAAGTTTTCTAGGTCACGCCGGATTCTACCGCCGCTTTATTAAGGATTTCTCTAAGATTTCTCGACCTATGACTCATCTTCTCGAAAAAGATACTCCGTTTGACTTTACAGATGAATGTCTCAAAGCTTTCAACTACCTGAAGGAACAGCTTGTACATGCACCGATCATGGTTGCCCCCGATTGGAGTCTTCCATTTGAAATCATGTGCGACGCCAGTGATTTCGCTGTTGGAGCTGTACTGGGACAGCGGAAGGAGAAACACTTTCAACCAATATACTACGCCAGCAAAACACTCACGGATGCTCAAGAAAACTACACCACTACAGAAAAGGAGCTGCTTGCGGTAGTATTTGCTTTTGATAAATTTCGTTCTTATCTAATCTTGTCCAAAACTATTGTCTATACAGATCACTCCGCTTTGAAATACCTTTTCAAGAAACAAGATGCTAAACCGCGCCTTCTACGATGGATTCTACTCCTACAAGAATTTGATATTGAGATTAAAGATAAGAAAGGAGCAGAAAACGTCGCGGTCGATCATCTTAGCCGATTGGAAAATCCATCAATGGAGAAGTTGCACGAGAACGATATTCAAGATCAGTTCCCCGAAGAACAACTCATGACTATAGGAGGCTACCAACAAGAGTCACAGTTCACACACAACCCGTGGTATGCCGACTTCGCCAATTATCTGGTAGGAAACATCGTACCAAAAGGAATGCCAACCTCTCAGAAACGAAAATTCTTTCGAGATGTCAAGAACTATTATTGGAACGATCCTTATCTCTTTAAGGTTTGTCCCGATCAACTTATTCGAAGATGCGTCGATGGGAAGGAGGCAGAACTAATTCTACACCAGAGCCACCACGGACCTACTGGAGGACACCATGGCAACAAAATGACTGCACGAAAGGTTTACGATGCCGGCTTTTATTGGCCAACCATATTCCGAGACGCTTGCAACCTGGTGAAGCGCTGTGATATTTGCCAAAGGCAAGGCAATATCTCAGCCCGTAACGAAATGCCACTAACTAATATCCAGGCCGTGGAAATCTTTGATATCTGGGGATTAGATTTTATGGGACCATTCCCTAAATCTAAAGGTAAAGAGTACATCTTAGTCGAAGTTGACTACGTCTCCAGGTGGGCCGAAGCTCAAGCTTTTCCGACCAACGATTCAAAAGTAGTAACCCAATTCCTCAAAAAGCTGTTCAGTCGATTTGGGACTCCTAGGGCTATAATCAGTGACCGTGGCACGCATTTCTGCAATACTCAATTCATGCGAGTGCTGCAGCAGTATGGTGTCACTCACAAAACATCGACGGCTTACCATCTACAAACTAATGGGCAAGCTGAAGCGACAAATCGGGCTTTGAAAAGGATATTGGAACGAACTGTCGGAAATCACGGGCATAGGTGGGCCGAAAAATTAGACGATGCGTTGTGGGCATTCAGAACTGCCTACAAAACACCATTAGGAACCACACCGTATCGGCTAGTCTATGAAAAGGCGTGTCACCTTCCAATTGAGTTGGAATATCGGGTGTACTGGGCATTAAAACACTGCAACTTGGAAATTTCAGCAGCTGGAGAACAACGGAGAATGCAATTGAATGAGTTAGCAGAACTAAGAGACCAAGCGTACGACAGTTCGCTGAGCTTCAAGGAAAGAACTAAAAGGGTCCACGACGCTAAGTTAAAGCCCTATAGGTTCAAACAAGGAGATAAAGTGCTGCTCTTCAATTCGCAATTCAAGAAATTCTCTGGTAAATTCAAAAGTAGGTGGAGCGGACCATTCACGATCTCAAAGGTATTTCCCTATGGCGCAATCGAACTCGAGGCTCCAGAAGGTAATTTTAAGGTTAATGGTCATCGCTTAAAGCATTATGTTGAGGACTTTCCCATCAGGGAAGACGTCTTCATCTTTGAACCTCCATGAGTCTTCAAGAAAGGTACAAAGAGTCAAGCTAGAGACTTGTAAAACAAGCGCTCTTGGGAGGCACCCCAAGCTTATCTTTACTTTTTTGTCAAATTTTTACTTCTTAGTTTATTTTTGTTAAGTATGATTATCTCTAACGAAATTTCAGGATTTGCCACTTATCTGACTACAAACTTCAAATTTTAACAAAATCAGAGATAAGAATGCAAATGCCAGAACTCTGATAACAGAAATCTTTATAAAACATCTTCACACTGTCATCAGATCTCTGTGCATTTGTATTTATCATTTTATGCATTACCTGTTTATTTTGTTTGTTTCAGGATGGACAGCTCCAGTGACACCAGAGAGATCATAGCTGAGATACCACCGAGACGTCGCAGAAATCGCAGACGAGGATGTAGAGCATGCAGGACCATGCCCACTATTAGCGAGGAGGACCTTACTGATGTCCCGATCACTCATGAGGAGCCATCCGCTGAGAGACCCTCATCACCTGTTCACCAGTCAGCTCCCATACCCACACTTGAGTATGGGATTACACTAGCTGACCCGGTTGCAGCCTGGGCCCTCTTTTGGACCCTCCACCTTCAGCATGACATCATGTCCACCCTCTGTGTGCATGTAGGGCTTCCAAGGCCTTCTGACTGTCCGTTCCATCTAGGTCCGGACCCAGGACCGTCTCGCCCGCCCTGGTCATTCTTCCCTCCTGCTGGACCGTTCACTGCTGGACCTTCCACTGCTCCGCCTGCTGCTGTTGATCCTGCTATGTCATCAGGGAGTGCATCAGTAGAGTCTTCACCGACTGAGCAGTTGATGGCTATGTTGGATGTCTTTAGCTCACCTCACTCTCATGCTTCTGCTGGCATTACTGAGCCGAGCATGGATACAATTGAGGAGCCTGCACTATCACCCACCTCAGTCCTTGCTGCTGCTATTGCTGCCTTCGATCCTGACAGCGATGATCTACTTGATGACTTTTAGTTTATTTAGTTTATTTACTTAGATTTTTTTTATAACTCTTTGTTATTTTCGAGATATGACGTTGTGTTAATGTTTATTGCAGAACTTAGCTTTTTGTGGAATGGATAATCTTACACGAGACTGGTCCTCCAATCCAGCAAATCACACGCACCATTTCTACACTAATCTGGTCCTGTCCAGTAAACAGAATGGGGAGTATTTTAAACCTTTCTCCGTTTTTGATGATTCTACGTTCACTTAAGTTTATGTGTTATAATCTATGCCACATCCTAACTTATCACTAAGTGTGGGATTCCAGCCCAATTCAACACTTAGGAAACATTTTCTTACATGTTCAAACTCTAAGTGTGGGATTTTAGTCGTAAAATCTCAACTCAAGAGAACATTAGGGACAATGTTCCTCTAAGTGTGGGATGGTAGGTATATAATACCTTGGATAAATGATTTTTATGTCTTCATGGCATATCTCAGAAAATGTTCACTAAATTTTTTTTAAAATTCTTCAAAAATATTTTTCAATAAAACTAAAATATGAGCTAAATCTTGCGATTAACTCTAAATTTTTGAGTTATGGTATGCCTGAAAGAAATCATTTTCAAAATATGAGGAAAATATTTCAAAAACTTAAGGAAATTAAGGTAGAAATTTCCTAAACAATGAAACGACAATCTAAGAGGGGCATCGCATGACTAGGCACATACAACCCAAATTTGCAGTGAGGTCTTGAGCCTTAAAAGCATTCATTTTTAATGCTACATTGTTCATTTCTTGTGTGTGTCGATGCATGTATCTCTGAATTAGAACTTGCTCTTGACATACGCTTCGAGACCACATTGGTGTGTACCGTACGTGGTATAGGCGCAATTAGATGACCTTGACATTCCTTAGGATTTGAACCCTTTTTTTTAGCCTTCTCTTTCAAACCCAAAACCCTTCCGATACTCATTTTTAGTATCGATGATCCGCTTAGAAAACCCTGTTGAGCCTAAACCTTTTCATTTCTTCAAAAACCCTAATCATAAACCTACTTTCCCAAATTCCCAAAACCTTATCTTAGAATTTCTGAGGTTATGAAAAACATCTTGAAGAATATCCAACTCGATTATCCTACTCGTTCGTGTTCTCCAAAAAGAATCAAACTCCTCTAAAAGTGCGGGAAAATTAGCACACAAGAGAGACAAGAGGACAACGGTGCGGGAAAATTAGTACCCAAAGTAAAGACTCGAATTGATCAAGATAAGAGAAAGGACTTTCTGAAGGAGAAAAAGAAAAGAAATTATCCTCGGAAGTTCTCTGACAAAGAAATTCTGAAGAAGAAAAGAAAATAAAAAAAAATAGAAAAAGAAAGAAAAGAAAAGAAAATAAAGCTCACGAAGCTTCAAAAGTATCAACCATTAAAGGGGAGATCCAATAGAAGACGAGTAGCTACTTCATCCGTTCTACAAATAAGTTTTTCATGATTCTTGGAAAGCCTGAGATAAGCAACACCCTTACAAACCAAAAAAATTCCTTATCCATACCCCTTAACCCTCACAAAACATTACAACCCCCGAATGTCTTGGGATAATTAGCGCCGTTCTCACCTAAGTGGTGTAGATCCGATTCTCGATCAAGCCTATGACGATGAGTACTGCATGACTGGCTTTATGAGCGATTTCGTTTGAACTAGATTGATAGGAAACCCGATACACTATTGAGTGAATTGAGTGACCACCTTATGTGAGATCGCCTAGTCATGTATACTCCGAGATCACGAGAGTTGGAAGTATGCCTATGAGAATCGCTTCTTGTTTCCGAAAGGATCATCTTACTTTTCCTTGGTTTCCTGAAACTATCTACTCATACGAGAAAACGGTGACCGATGGGGATGTCATAACTCTCCTCAAAAATTTGTTTCTAAAAATGTTTTCAAAGGGGATGTTGATGAGTGTTGCTTGAGGACAAGCAACGTCTAAGTGTGGGATACTTGATGTGACCCAAAAAGTCATGTTTTTAAGAGTATATTTCCACACTTTTTTGACTATTCTTTGGTGAAAACATTTCAGAACCATCATTATTTACCAAAAATCACCAAGGTAGTCTAAATATAGACGCTGCTGCAAAAATCGGTTAAAACGTCCAAATAACACGCAAACCGAGGCAAAACAATCACCTTAAATTTTCCGTTCTCAATATTCTTATGAAAATAGAGCTTAATACATATTTTATGATTCCATAGGAAAATCCAAGATCGGAGGTGAAAGAATCAGAAGAAACGGACGAAAGACGGAGAAGATATGCAGTCTGGAAGCACACCGATCGTCATCCGGAAGACGCAAAAGCTAAACATTTCCAAAATTGGAAAACTCAGTGTCATTAGAAGCGTAACGGAAAAATGAAACTAACGGCGCAAAAATCAAGCAAATCGGAGCCCAAACGAAGAAGATACGGACGAACCAAGCAACCGAGAAACAAGCGGAGGCCAAACCAAGCACCCCCCCCCCCCCCCCTGGGCACCTAGGTACCGTATAAGGTACCCTAGGTGCCGTATACGGCCCTATGGGTGCCGTATATGGGGGTGTTTGCTTTGTGAGGTGCCGTTTGACCCCCCTTGGTCCAGTACCCCCGTATGCGCTTTGATGCTTGTTCTTTATGCTTTAGGACTTGTACCAAGCTTCAACCTCCTCATCTATAAATAGAGGACTCCTCTCATTCATTCAACACACCTCATTTTTCATTCTTTCACACTTTCTCTCTCTAAACTCTCTCTCTCTAGATTTAGGTTAGCATTCTCTCTCTAGCACTACTCTTAGGAGTTAGAGAAGAATTAGTAGGTTAGAGTAGAAGCTCTCAGTAGCTTTTGTACGGAGTTACTCCGAGACTTCATATTTGTGAAGATTTGTCTGTATTACTCTCGTATTCAGGTTTAATACAATCTCTCGCATTTATTCTTTTAATTATGCTTTCTTATTATGCATGCTTAGGAATGAATGCTAGAATTATGCTAGGCTAGACAAATCAATGTTTGTTGTGATGTATGCAATGTTAGGATAGTTATGACATAATATACAGTTGGGGATAACACCATTATGGAACAACGGAGGTAACGTTATACGGCTTTTATTTATATAGCGACGGAATCATCACGAATGTGTGTAGTACGGAACGTGGAAGCTATGAAAGTCGTGGGCACAATCCGTTGAAGAAATAATGATTCCCAATTGTAAACATACTATTACTCTGTCTGTGTAAGTTTAAAACTGTTTGCGAACTTATAAGCTGAACCTCTGATTGTTTATCTATCCAACTTATGCTGTGGTTTGTATCCTCCTCCCTAGAACCTGGCCAATTGCTAGAAGTAGGATTGCCAACTATTCTGTGTATGATGATCAATGAACTCAACATGGTCGCTGTTCCCTTGATTGAAACACATCCGAGGGACACGAAGCATAGGATTAGAGATAGATTAGGTTCACGCTTGTTTGTTGTGTGTCTTTGGGACAACTTCCGGGATACCCATGATTTAGTTATTAAGTCAGTTAATGTGATGACTAGTGTTCCGTCCTACTGCATGTTCTTGTTTGATTGTTGCTTAGGTACTGCATGCTAGACATACGTAAACATTATCACTGCCCTGCTGATTAGATTTTCGTAAATATAATAAACATAATACAGATAGGCTAACATGAATGTATTAGTTGTAATGATTGTATGATTAATGATGAACAATTTAACTGACCGTTAGACAGATTATCCCAACTGGTTCCGCGGGTTAAACCCTGTTCATGTTATTGTTCACTGAACAATTCATGCCATGATACTAACGTCTTCCGGATGTCTGTAAATGGGGACCTGGATTAGAGGATAGTTGTCAGTTGAGTTGGTCTGTACATTTGGGAGAACTTCCGGTGTACTGGACATTCTATAACTGCTATCCATGTGACATATTATATATCTGATTGCGGACAACTCTACGTTAGGTATATAGTAGAATCGTGGTTGTAGCTCATTAAGAAATACAGGAATATCTAGTGAGTAATCTGGAACCCTAATTGGTATAATGGAAAAGCTATAAAACGCCCGAGTATCCGGTATAGCGTTAACATAAATACGTGGGAAACCGAGAAAAGGTCGAAGGCATAATACTTTATCTACCAATTAAGTTTCTATGACCTCACCGGATTAATCATCACACCTAGTAACCTTATCCCTCATAACTATCCATCCAAATAACATTGCCGAAGTCACAGGAAACATATTCCTTATCTTGATTTCTCTGCGTACTCCATACAAACCCCTGTCTTTAATTTAGTTTTTAATTTTAGTAATTAGATCAGAAAAAACCAACCAACCTATCAAAAAGTTTTAAAAATCCCAGCTAAATTAGAAAAAGATAATTAAATTCTCCTAGATTCCCATGCCCGTTGTAGTTTGAAGAACGACACCTGAGTCATACATACCGCTTACTGCCCTTTAGGTCTTTAAGTAGTATCAAAACTTAGGATACCCAGCATAATAAATATAAAAAACACTGTCCGCGCGCCCTTGCCGGAAGGTTCAACGACCGGAGTAAAATCCGACCGACCGTGGGGTGCACGACAATGATCATCCGAACATGAGGGTTTCTTATCCTGTGTGGTAGGATAGGATCTCAAAATGTCAGGGAAATCATATTCAAAGTATTAATTTAAGGAGTGGAGACGTTCATTTCTATCTAATCCTAACATGGGTGGATAAAAGTAAACCTCAGTGCCGAATGGTATTTCTTTGGGAAGGTCAGGCGGCCTAACATAGTGTGGGTATTTGGCTAGAAGTGAAGAAATCTCAGGGTCAAGGGTAAGTTGACTACTTAAAGTGCGAGTATCAGAAGTTGATATCTTCTGCTGAGATTTCTCTAATTCTAGGTCAAAGTGTTTTTGCCTGATCCCGATTTCTTGGACATTTGAGATTTCTTTGACTTCGGGGAATGGAGAACAAAAGGAGTTATCCTCTAATTCTTTTTCCATAAAATCAAAAAATTCAGAATCATCCATTGCCATCATCTCATCTGCTGTCTTGTGAGAGAACAGAGAAACTGGGCTAGAAACGGAATCAGATGGTTTTTGATTTTACATATTTTTATTGTTTTTGTATTTTAATAACTAAACTAAACTATTCTAAGCAAGTAGTAACTTTCGAAAAAGATAGGCTTAAACGAAAGGTTCTCCTAAGGGCTTCTAATTCTAAGGTAAGTTTATCAAATCACAACGCTCTGCGATCCCCGGCAGCGGCGCCAAAAAACCTGATCGCGCCCCGAACGGTCGGTCAAGGAATCACTTCCTTGTCGTTGTCGGACCTTACGCTCGAGGCGGGCGATCGGAGGGTGGTTTTAAATTTATATTTTACTGGGAAGCCTAAGCTCTATTACTACCTACTGCTCTAAGGGTATTAGGGTAGTAAGCGGTAAGTCTGACTCAGGTGTCATTCTTAAAATCAGAGCGAATCGAAATGAATTGAATACCTCAGAGAATAGTAGCTAATAGGATGGGTTTAATAGAGCATGTAGGGTTTGTTTTTGGTATTTTCTAATTTAACTAAGATGCAGGAAAGTAAAATACTACACTACGGATAGGGTAAGCAGATAGATAGAGTTGTGATTGCTGAAGTTTCAATATTCAGGTTTCGGGATGATGTTCATTATAAAAGATGATTGGAGACTTGCCTTAAATACTATCAATAGAGGTTTGGTGTAAACACTAGCACCATACAATTTAAAGTGGAAACCCTAAGTCGTATGTCACTGAGTACTAGGCTATCATGATTCTGATCAGATAAGGCTGCTCAACCCCCAACACTATCCGATGAGGACAAGTGACCCTTTGTGACACCCCCAAATTTAATGCTTTGCGGAAGCGAGTTTTGGGTGTCACTAATCAAATATCACAACACCAAAGTACAAGCAAACGACTCTAAATGAGACGTTTTAGAAATACATTACAATATAACAAAAGTAGTACAAGGTTTTAAGTTATAAGTAATACATCATTGCGAGTTCGCAAAGTTAATCAAAAGATTTTAAACACATAATCAAAGTACAAAAGATTATGCCAATAAAATCTTCAAGTGTTTATGCATGCGACTCATTCTAGCTTAGCATATCCTGCGGCCATCCTTACAGAGCAACTCTACTGTTGCTGTGCACCTGAGAATACATCACTAAGAAGGTCAACCAAAAGGTTGGTGAATCTCACAGGTTTGTATATACAGTAGTAAACAGTTTGCGTAAATCAGTAAGTAAATCATTTACGATAGTAAAACAGTAATGTATAATTGTACAATAGTAGTAAGTCAGTAATCAAGTATTTCACAAACATAGTACAGTGGGTATAGTCGGTCAATTTATTGCCATGCCATGAGCCATTATAGTCGAAGCTTAACACGTCAGTAATTTTGCCCCCGTGAGTACTAATCCAAAAATACTCATATGAAACGAATAAGAAACGCCTGTTTATACTAGTGCGGTTCGTGGTGGAGCTACCACCCCAGGCGGGGATTGTCAGTCCCATATGGATCCATATACTAAAATTCGCGCTTATCGTATAACTGACGACTATAATTCAGAGGTCTTCATTGGATTAAATAGAAACTCATGCTGTTCAGTAAAGCAATACGTCGGTAATTAATACATTTTGTATTTGGATTAAAGTCGGTAAAATAATACATTTTGTACTTGTATTATAGTTTGTAAAATAATACCTTTTGTACTGGTATTAAAGTCGGTAAAACGATACATTTTGTACTTGTATTCAAATCAGTAAAATAATACATTTTGTACTTGTATTATAGTTTGTAAAGTAATACAGTTTGTACTTGTATTTAAATAGGTAAAATAATACATTTTGTACTTGTATTAAAGTCAGTAGAATAATACATTTTGTACTTGTATTAAGATCAGTAAGTAAATAAGTCAGTAATTTAATACATTTGTAAATGTATTTAGTAGTTCAAGTAATTTTAGTAAACAATCACTTTCAACAAACAAGTACATACAGTAAACAAGTATATTCAGTAACAAATACATTTAGTAAACAAGCGATGCATCTCCCCCAAAGTAAAACAGTAAAAAGGGGCAGTGAGACTCACCTGTTGAGCAAGCAATCCTAAAGTGCGCACGTATTCCAAGTGTAATCCCCTAGTGTCCTAAACACGTGAGATTATATATTTGTAAGTGTACGCGTAATAATTCGTTTGTTTAGTTGTTCGTTAAGTTAATTACGTTCAATGTATTCGAATTGTATTATACTTGAAGTTTCATTATATCCGTTACTCTTTATTTCATAAGTTACAAATTTGGCACGAGTCCGAAAACCGAAATATGCCATTTTCGACCCCTAGATGACCCCGGATGGCCTAAAACTGGCTAGGCTAAGATACTTAGCTTTGACCATTGGGTTGTTTTTGAATGACCGAGCGAATTTGAGCCCAATCCGTTATAATAAAATTTTCATCGAGAAGCTACCCTGTTTTAAGTTGTTAAATCGTCGACGTTTTCGAAAATTTATGTGTTATGTTTTAACTAGAATTCGCAGGGCTAGTTTATTGATCCGTTGGATCATGAAATATAACGGGGGAATCCGCCGTATTGGTTTGAATACGCCGTATTCAAAGGTTTCAAAGGGAATACGCCGTATTGGTTTGAATACGCCGTATTCAATGGTTTAAAAGGGGAATACGCCGTATTGGTGTGAATACGCCGTATTCAATGGTTTCGAAAGGGAATATGCCGTATTCCCTGGAATACGCCGTATTCCGAGGAGACGCCGGAAAAAATGTTTTCTGGGCGGGAATACGCCGTATTCCCTTGAATACGCCGTATTCCAAGGTCTGGTTCGACTCTGTTCTTTCCAAAACACAACCAAATCCGTTTTAAACTCATTTTCGCATATAATCAACATAATAGAACGACATATCACGATAATATAAGTAATTTAACACGTATTTAAAACAAAGTTTAAAGTTTTCTTACAATTAAAATTTGAGACCGAGAGATGGTGAAGATGATGAACTTGATGATGATAATCCAAGAAGACGAAGGAGATGATGATTATGATGTTGCTAATTGTTTGTTGTTGTTGTTAAAAATTGGAACCGAGAGGGAGAGTGAGAGCCGAGAGTTTGAGATAGATCAAAAAGTGTGCGTGTGTGTTATTTGCATTATTGGGGGTCGGTTATATCCGGCCCCAATTATTGGTGGTGGGTGGTGATTTTCGACCCATGTTTGCATACCCGATCGTTAAATAGTGTAATCTTTTAAAATGATAAATTTCTAAAAATGTAATCGTATGCGTTTTCAATCAAAGTATTTTATAAAAATACTTTTAAAGAGATATAAAAATATATCTTTGTTTAACTCAAAATACACGGATAGTTTTCTGTATCTAAAATGTATTTAAATAATTTTCGGAGTACGTAGTTATTATTCTCAATAATAATACTTTGTTTGAAAATGTTTTTCGCTCGCTTTCATTTTGAGTTTCTACGTTTTGTTAGGTTCGTGTATTTGCGATTATTAATTAATCGTTTCGGTTTATATATAAAAATATATATATAATACTTGTGTACTTGAGTACTGACACGTATGTAATTACGTGTTTTAAAAGTTTAAATTAGGTGTTAATTTTGGGTTATTTTGACCGGGTGTCACATTCTCCCCTTGTTAAGAGAATTTCGTCCCGAAATTTGTGTGTAGTAATTGTCTGTGCATTATCTAAGAAAGTGTGTGAGTCTATTGTGAGTGCTATAACCTCATTCTAATATTACATCCCTCCCCTTGTTAAGCTAACGCCTTACTGGCCATTACAGGAATAGAGGGAGTGTGTTGTAAAGTAGTTGACCATTTTGTCGGTAGGACAAGGTCAGTCAGTCAATAAGGTGTAGCTACACTTTGTACTAGTAGCCTAAAGTAAATAGTATCTTTCACTATGTTCCCACAATACTAGACCCTATCAGTCTCCTACAGAAACTATATGGTTCAGCCTACATTTGTTTCAGGTGGGATGTTACCCATCGTATATAAAAATAACTTTTAACCGGCATGTTTTCCCGGTATACAACAGAGTAGGATATGTTATTCCTATATATCTGCAAGCTAAACATCGTCTCTTAAAGAAACTATAGAATCTAAATTGTCTTCTTTCCCTAATCCTTTCGTGTACTTAGAATCTAGAGAAGCATAGTAGTATTTAAGCAACAAGTAAGCTCTACCAAGGTAATTTGTATGTAGGCAGTCGGTAATGGTCAGTGTCGTCATAGTATAAGTTAAACTCTATTAGTTTCGTATAGAATTAAGTTGTTACGTGGAAGCGTACCCTTAGTGTTGTTTGGATTAAACTTAGTCTCACTGACATTGCTTGCCAGTATTTCTCCTCGAGAGTTCTTTTCTTCACTGTTGACACTCTCATCAGCTAGTAGTGGGCAATTAGTTTTATAGTGTCCATTAGTTCCACACTTAAAGCAAACCTTCAAGGCTTTAGAATCTTTGCCCTTAGGAGGGAACTTGCAGTTCTCAACTTGGTGTCCAAACACTTTGCATCGGCTGCAGGGCGCGATACAAGATCCTTTGTGGTGTCGGTTGCATAGAGAACAGAATGGTAGGTTTCCTTTGTAAGTACTAACTGTTTTTGCTTTCTTTGCTTCAGGTACAGCAGGATTTGAGATGGAAATTTCTTCCAATTTCCTCTTACCGATTGCCACTCTTGGCTCAGTATTCTCTTCAATCGGATTATCATATTGAGTTAATTGTGAGGTCGGGCTGTCAGCAGCGACATTCGCCTCTTGAATGATTGGTTGAAACGACCTCAACTGTCGTAGGTTGTCTTCCATTGTTAGCATGCGTAATTCGCATTTGTGAGCGCGCATTTCACTCTGATAAGCAATTTGTCGTAGTTCGATGATGTCTCCCCTGGCTTCCGTCAGCTGACTTCGGAACAAGTCTAGAGTTTCCTTAAGGAAGTGAACAACTTCTGTGCCTATGTTACTAGGAGTGGGTGTATCAAGCAGAGCAGTAGTAGTAGCGGTGTTATTGATGGTGGGGTTAGGAACAGAATTTGGTTGAGCTGTCCTAGTAGTTCCTTTGGTGAAAGTCAATCCAGCTTCTGTTGCTGATTCAGTCAGTTGTCTCTCAGTTTCCCTCACCGACATCATTTCCTCTGACACCTCCTCAGTTTCTAGCCTCAACTCACTATCCAAAGTGAGGAGGTAAGGAAACATCACATGCTCCTCACTGAGCTGATCGTCATCCGACGTGTAGTTGTTAGCAGCGTGCTTAGTCATTTCCTACAGTTAGATGTTTCGTGTTAAGGTGATATTTTGGGTAGTTATTCTCAATTACCACTAAAGCACATAGTATTTCATATTACACAATTCAGGTCATCTTCATCACAACATAACACAATTCAAGTAAGTACGAATTGTACACTCCTAGGAATGGATGATTGCACTAATGACCAAGAGTAGTTTATCAATTCCTAATTCTATCTTGTACTTAGAATCTAGGAAATACACAAGAATAGTTAAGCAGTATATAAGATTTTTCCAAAGTAAATATGGAAATAGTAGAGTCATTTATAAACGTGTGTACCATCATTGAGCAAGTCAGCAAGTGTCGGGTTTGGGTCTTCCCTAGCACGGAGTACATAGGCTCTTCCTCGAGCAGGGTTGTTTTTGTTTTTCAGTTGAGGGCAATCCTTCCTGAAATGCCCAGTACCATTGCACTCATAACAAGTCTTGGGTGCAGAAGTGTTGGTACCAGTTGCAGCTGTCTTGCAATCCTTGGCCAGATGCCCGAATCTCTTGCATTTGGTGCATGGACACGCACCATCATGATGAAGGCTACATTTTGAGCAAAATGGTTTACTTCCCTTATATTCTTTCTTGTCGCCCGAGCCAGTTGGGTAGGTTTTAGCGATCTCAACCTTTTTGTTGGAGATGGTGGGGTTTCCTTCCCACTTACGCTTGCCAGAGTTTCCAGTAGGTGTTACAGGTGTCTCGCGCCTGACTACTTGTGCCATAAGCTCCTGTGCCATACGAATAGCACTCTGAATAGTTCCAGGTTTTGACGAAGTAACATTCCCTTGAATATCCTTCGGGAGTCCACGGATGTACCTCTCAATCCGCTTACGTTCAGGATCTACCATAGATGGGCAGAGAAGAGCGAGCTGCTGAAATCGGGTTGTATAGCCGATGATGTCATTTCCCTGAACTGTCAAGTGCCAGAATTCATCTTCCAACCTCTGGAGTTCCTCATTGGGACAGTACTCATCCCTTAGCATCCTTTTCAGTTCTTCCCATGGAATTCCATATGCAGCATCAATTCCCTCAGACTGAATGTACGAGTTCCACCATGTCAGAGCACTTTCCAGAAATGTACAGGTGGCATACTTAACTTGGCAGTCTTCCGAGCAGTTACTGATCCTAAAGACTGACTCCATCCTTTCAATCCACCTGACCAATCCAATGGCACCTTCTGTACCCTTGAAGTTTAGAGGTTTGCACTTGAGAAAATCATTGTAGCTGCAGGGTTTAGCAACAGGAGCAGCGTTCGCAGACGGTGGTGATCGAGTAGCTAGAGCTTCGGCCACTCCTTGAGAAACAAATCGCGCGAGTTCAGCTGCGCTGAAAGTTTGTCTTTTTGGTGGCATGTTCCTTCAATAACAGCCAAGAAAAATGTGAGTTTTTGTGTAAGAGTATGATTATCGTAGTTGTATATATAACAGAAATATAATACAACACAAGTGACAATCAATGGTGTAGAATAACGAAGTTTGTAATCATTTAACATGCGAGTTCAAAAGATTACAAGAGTTAGAGTTTTATAAGTGCTGTCGGGGATATTACGTCCGAAGAGATATCAGAAGTTATGCGGAATGTGATAGGGGGTAGGAGAAGATTTGTATTTAGAAAAATACGAAATCAGGATATTAAACATGATTGGTGAGTGAATAACGGTCCTCTGATGACCAGTTCGTGCTGAATAAGGCGTCGAAGTCCTTAATCTCTACCTAGGGTAAGTCTATTTCGAAGAGATGACCCTCTCCGTCAGAGCACATCCCGGTACTATTTTTCCTGACTCGATCAACTTACCACAGGCCTATTCTAAAGGGTGTTTGTACAGTGAGTGTGTTACTAAATATCGGAGGATCTTAATAAGCCTAATCATATAGGTGTAACCTATATACACTTATTATCCACCTAGTTGTGTCTATCACAGAACAAGTACAAGTCACGGTTCTCTCGTTGTCAGAGTCAACTAGTGCATTCCCGTTTAACATAACCCCTTTTCAGATCTTACATCATCTTCATTTAATTGTACATAGTTTATCAGGCTATGTTAAATTAAACTCGTATGACGAAATCCCTGAACCAGTTATATCTAATGAGGAATACTGCCTAACGGTCATAGTCTAGGCCCACTAAATGCAACCTAGTTCGCTATAACCTTAGGCTCTGATACCAATCTGTGACACCCCCAAATTTAATGCTTTGCGGAAGCGAGTTTTGGGTGTCACTAATCAAATATCACAACACCAAAGTACAAGCAAACGACTCTAAATGAGACGTTTTAGAAATACATTACAATATAACAAAAGTAGTACAAGGTTTTAAGTTATAAGTAATACATCATTGCGAGTTCGCAAAGTTAATCAAAAGATTTTAAACACATAATCAAAGTACAAAAGATTATGCCAATAAAATCTTCAAGTGTTTATGCATGCGACTCATTCTAGCTTAGCATATCCTGCGGCCATCCTTACAGAGCAACTCTACTGTTGCTGTGCACCTGAGAATACATCACTAAGAAGGTCAACCAAAAGGTTGGTGAATCTCACAGGTTTGTATATACAGTAGTAAACAGTTTGCGTAAATCAGTAAGTAAATCATTTACGATAGTAAAACAGTAATGTATAATTGTACAATAGTAGTAAGTCAGTAATCAAGTATTTCACAAACATAGTACAGTGGGTATAGTCGGTCAATTTATTGCCATGCCATGAGCCATTATAGTCGAAGCTTAACACGTCAGTAATTTTGCCCCCGTGAGTACTAATCCAAAAATACTCATATGAAACGAATAAGAAACGCCTGTTTATACTAGTGCGGTTCGTGGTGGAGCTACCACCCCAGGCGGGGATTGTCAGTCCCATATGGATCCATATACTAAAATTCGCGCTTATCGTATAACTGACGACTATAATTCAGAGGTCTTCATTGGATTAAATAGAAACTCATGCTGTTCAGTAAAGCAATACGTCGGTAATTAATACATTTTGTATTTGGATTAAAGTCGGTAAAATAATACATTTTGTACTTGTATTATAGTTTGTAAAATAATACCTTTTGTACTGGTATTAAAGTCGGTAAAACGATACATTTTGTACTTGTATTCAAATCAGTAAAATAATACATTTTGTACTTGTATTATAGTTTGTAAAGTAATACAGTTTGTACTTGTATTTAAATAGGTAAAATAATACATTTTGTACTTGTATTAAAGTCAGTAGAATAATACATTTTGTACTTGTATTAAGATCAGTAAGTAAATAAGTCAGTAATTTAATACATTTGTAAATGTATTTAGTAGTTCAAGTAATTTTAGTAAACAATCACTTTCAACAAACAAGTACATACAGTAAACAAGTATATTCAGTAACAAATACATTTAGTAAACAAGCGATGCATCTCCCCCAAAGTAAAACAGTAAAAAGGGGCAGTGAGACTCACCTGTTGAGCAAGCAATCCTAAAGTGCGCACGTATTCCAAGTGTAATCCCCTAGTGTCCTAAACACGTGAGATTATATATTTGTAAGTGTACGCGTAATAATTCGTTTGTTTAGTTGTTCGTTAAGTTAATTACGTTCAATGTATTCGAATTGTATTATACTTGAAGTTTCATTATATCCGTTACTCTTTATTTCATAAGTTACAAATTTGGCACGAGTCCGAAAACCGAAATATGCCATTTTCGACCCCTAGATGACCCCGGATGGCCTAAAACTGGCTAGGCTAAGGTACTTAGCTTTGACCATTGGGTTGTTTTTGAATGACCGAGCGAATTTGAGCCCAATCCGTTATAATAAAATTTTCATCGAGAAGCTAGTTGTTAAATCGTCGACGTTTTCGAAAACTTATGTGTTCTGTTTTAACTAGAATTCGCAGGGCTAGTTTATTGATCCGTTGGATCATGAAATATAACGGGGGAATCCGCCGTATTGGTTTGAATACGCCGTATTCAAAGGTTTCAAAGGGAATACGCCGTATTGGTTTGAATACGCCGTATTCAATGGTTTAAAAGGGGAATACGCCGTATTGGTGTGAATACGCCGTATTCAATGGTTTCGAAAGGGAATACGCCGTATTCCCTGGAATACGCCGTATTCCGAGGAGACGCGCGAAAAAAATGTTTTCTGGGCGGGAATACGCCGTATTCCCTTGAATACGCCGTATTCCAAGGTCTGGTTCGACTCTGTTCTTTCCAAAACACAACCAAATCCGTTTTAAACTCATTTTCGCATATAATCAACATAATAGAACGACATATCACGATAATATAAGTAATTTAACACGTATTTAAAACAAAGTTTAAAGTTTTCTTACAATTAAAATTTGAGACCGAGAGATGGTGAAGATGATGAACTTGATGATGATAATCCAAGAAGACGAAGGAGATGATGATTATGATGTTGCTAATTGTTTGTTGTTGTTGTTAAAAATTGGAACCGAGAGGGAGAGTGAGAGCCGAGAGTTTGAGATAGATCAAAAAGTGTGCGTGTGTGTTATTTGCATTATTGGGGGTCGGTTATATCCGGCCCCAATTATTGGTGGTGGGTGGTGATTTTCGACCCGTGTTTGCATACCCGATCGTTAAATAGTGTAATCTTTTAAAATGATAAATTTCTAAAAATGTAATCGTATGCGTTTTCAATCAAAGTATTTTATAAAAATACTTTTAAAGAGATATAAAAATATATCTTTGTTTAACTCAAAATACACGGATAGTTTTCTGTATCTAAAATGTATTTAAATAATTTTCGGAGTACGTAGTTATTATTCTCAATAATAATACTTTGTTTGAAAATGTTTTTCGCTCGCTTTCATTTTGAGTTTCTACGTTTTGTTAGGTTCGTGTATTTGCGATTATTAATTAATCGTTTCGGTTTATATATAAAAATATATATATAATACTTGTGTACTTGAGTACTGACACGTATGTAATTACGTGTTTTAAAAGTTTAAATTAGGTGTTAATTTTGGGTTATTTTGACCGGGTGTCACACCCTTCTAGGGATTAACCTTGGGTGCATGAATAAGGTAACAGACCGATATTTAATTTCTGACCGTTCTTAACACCTAGTTCTAATTGATTTTTATTAAGGTTTGTACTAATTGCTTGCTATTGTATGTTAAACTATCAGTTATGTTGGATAAGGGGGTTTAAGTATCTTACACTACAGCTGAATGTTTGCTTTCTTTTCCAAATCCCTTAAACTTAGTTGAGGAGCACAAATACTTCTGTCAAGGGGTAGACCCTCCTTTGCGAACAAACGTTCATCCCTTGGTTCGTTTCACGGTGTATACTACGTTTTTCAGCAGTTCCACAGCTTTAATATATACCTAGACCATGTTCAGGAAGGGTGACTTCTAGGTATCCACGGTGTCATATCCTTACGACCGGTCCGTAGCTTCCACGCATTTGTACTCCACCAGCGGTGTTTCCAGCGCTATACTAAGTACTGGGCCGTTTTACAGCATGTCCACAGTTTCAACAATAACACAGATAACTATCTACCGATACTAGGGTTGATCAAGTCCTAATACTAAAGTAATAGTCACGTGAAAGCTTGGAAAGGTTGAAATGGGTGGTTTAGATCTACAGCTTGAGAAATTTAACCCGATACATAACATAACAATTTCCAATCACATATTTAACTAAAGATTAATTTAACATCATCCCTACTCCTAAATATCTACATTTCAACAATCACAATATTACACTACTCAATAAACATGGAAATAATTAAAGCACATACCATAATATTACGTATGGATAATTCAGACATAATAACAGTATGAGGGAATAGATATCACCGGATAATAGAGCAGCGTAACAGAGAGAAAATAATTGCAATCCTTGAATACCAGCTTGAACATCAATACTCCTTTATTACAACGATTATCTCTCCTCTAATCTACTAGCTACCCTCTAATAGCTCTCTAACTCTCTAGAGAGAGAAGTTAGAGAGAGAAACTAACTAAGAAAATAAAATTACAAAAGAGTAGAATTGTTGAATGAAGAATGAGATTGAAGGTGTAGGTGTAGGTGTGTTGAATGAGGAGGTGAAAGCCTCTAATTATAGGCTCACAAGTTACAATTTTACACTTAACACCCTCGCTCCCGATTTAATACTGAAATACACCCCTGAACTATGAAATTCGACACCAAAAGGGGCGTATTCGACACCAAAAGGGGCGTATTCGGTAGCAAATAAGGCATATTCGGTAGTAAACGGGGCGTATCCAGCACCATAGAGGGGGTATACCACCCCTAGACGGGGGTATACCACCCCAAAATGGGGGTATACGGCCCTTTTAAGGGGGTATACGGCCCTTAGAGGGGGTTATACGGCCCTTAGAGGGTGGTATCCCCTTGGTCGTGTTCTTGTGTGCTGGATCGTAAGTCTTGTGTGCTGGATCGTAACTCGTTTAGCCCTATCTTCTTCGTTCTTGATCCGTTTTCAGCGTTCTTTATGTCCACGCGTTCGTATTCTCCAGACCTACATTTTAAGATAATTATTAAGTCCCAGATCGGAGATTTACGATAAAATAGCATGTCGAACGAATTGTGCCTATTTAAGTGTGTTTTTCGTCCATTTACCGTTGTTTTTGAAATATTTATAAAGTTTAGACCTTTTTAACAAAATGTGGTAAATGTGAGCTTTATTGGCATGATTTTGTTAATTTAGTGCTAAATATGAGGTAAAAGATGTGCGTAAAACATGACTTTTTACGTCAAATCAATGGTGTACTCTGATAATGTTTTAAACTTATGTTGTGTTGTGTTTTGAAAGGTTCTATAACACCCAGTTGCTGTATAATGTTTAATACACTTTAATTTGTTATGTATTGGTTATGTCATGTAAATTAATAATATGGGGATTTGCGCTTCCGATTATAAAAAAAAAAAAAAATTTGTCTTCGAATAAGGGGTGTTATAATTTGGTATCAGAGCATAGGTTTGGGCGAATTGAACAGTTGTAAGTTGTTCAATCCCAAATCTATCTGAGTCAGTCAAACATTCTGTGATGTGGGATTAGTTATGATATGATAATTGGTTAGTATATTAGGTACTAACAGTTAACGAGCTGTGAGATGTGTTGTGATTACAGATATGGCAGGTAATGAACAACCGACCAATACACTCAACAATGCCTCTAGGATCGATGTTCCACATTCTGAAACTCATAATGAGAGACTTGGGCATTCTAGTACTTCTATTCCAGTTGGTGGGGAAACTGATAGGGATGATTATATGTTGCAATTAGAAGAAGAACTGCAAGAACTTCGAAGATTTAGACAAAGAACTTTGGAGACTGAATCCTCACAGCCAGTTGAGACTAGTATTCCACCTCCTGTGGTATCATCTTCTCAGATTCCAGTGTCTTTACCATTTTATTTTCAGACTACTACTCCATTAGAATCGTCTGGGCCTTACAGTTATCAGTTGCTAGTGTTTCCCCCATTTCCTCAACAACAGCAAAAGGTGTGTTCTTTTAAAA
Source organism: Helichrysum umbraculigerum (assembly GCA_949592205.1). Lineage (NCBI taxonomy): Eukaryota > Viridiplantae > Streptophyta > Magnoliopsida > Asterales > Asteraceae > Helichrysum > Helichrysum umbraculigerum. The sequence continues at coordinate 27,343,600 of CATIUR010000003.1, read as the reverse complement.
CCTTTATGGCCACTAAACCTTCGGAATATTCTGGTAGCAGCAATCCTTCCGTGACTTTAGATTGGCTGCGAGATATGGAAAGAAAATTTGAGGTTTGCAGGTGCGAAGAAGAAGTTAAAGTTCCATATGCTACTCAACTTATGAAAGGGCAAGCCATGACATGGTGGGATTCCTTAACTGCATCCCTAACTCCACAACAAAGGGAATCAATCCGGTGGTCAGATTTTTACAATGAAATGTGTAAACAGTTTTGCTCTGAGTTTGATATGTCTAGAATTAGACGTGAGTTCATGGATTTACACATGACAGATCAAATGTCGATTGATGATCTTACTACCCAGTTTTCTGAAAAGTTGAGATTTGTACAGCAATGGGTTCCAGATGATAAAACTAGAGTTTAGCATTTTGTTGGAACCTTACCTCCACACTACCGAACTACTGTAAGATTAGCAGGTTCTCTTCCCCATGCTTTTAATTTAGCTCGGGCAGTAGACAGTGATATTCGAGCTAGAACTTTACAAAATAAGGAGAAAGCCTTGCAACGCTCCAAAATTCAGGTAAAGGTAAATAGAAAAGTCAAGATAACCAGCAAAGCCGGAGATCAAATACCGGTAGTGGTACAGGTGATAGACCTTGGTGTGCTAGATGTAAATCTAGTCATTCTGGACCGTGTACATTACAGACTTCTCGGTGTATTAAATGTGGTGCATTTGGGCATGCTATAAAGGATTGTACATATCCTAATTTTATGTGCTGGAACTGTCATAAAGAAGGGCATCGATCAGGAGCTTGTCCAGAGGCTAAGAAATTTGGATCGGGTGTGGTCGGTGGGTCATCATCTTCAGGTCAAAAGTGGAAGAATCCGCCACCTGCTACTGGGAGAGCTTTTCAAATGACAGTCGATGAGGCTGTCACTACTGAGGACGTCATTACTGGTACTTTTCTCATTAATTATGTACCAGCACGTGTGTTATTTGATTCTGGAGCCAATTGTTCTTTTATATCTGTGAATTTCTATGATAAATTGAAATTGAATCCCTCTTTGATTGCTAATCCTCTATAAGTTGAAATAGCTTATGGTAAATTGGTTCCTGTTACCACAACGGTGACTGGAGCTAATATATTGATAGAGGGTTATAGTTTCCCAGCTTCTTATCTGTTGATGCCAATTCCTGGTTTCGATGTGGTTATTGGTATGGATTGGCTGAGTTGTAATAAGGCTGATATTTCGTGTCATAGAAAGTTGATAAAGATTCCTGTCTCAGATGAGTCATATGTCGTGGCTCGAGGGGATAGGGAGAAAGGTAGTATTCCATTGATTTCCTTGATGAAAGCTAGAAAATCTCTAGTTAAAGGTTGTGATTCCTATCTGGCTTATGTGGTTAATGTTAAATTAGAAAAGAAATCTATCTCTGATGTCCAGGTGGTTTCTGAAAACCCGGAGGTTTTCCCTGATGAATTGCCTAGCTTACCACCAGTTAGGGAAGTAGAATATCAAATTGACTTGATTCCTGGTTCAACTCCAGTAGCTAAGGCTCCTTATAGATTAGCTTCTTCTGAAATTCGGGAAATGATGAACCAAATTCAGGAATTGTTAGATAAGGGTTTCATCAGACCCATTTCTTCTCCTTGGGGTGCACCTTTTCTGTTTGTTAAAAAGAAATACGGTACCCTTCGTATGTGTATTGAATATCGGGAACTGAATAAAAGAACTATTAAGAATAAATATCCTCTGACTCAAATTGATGAGTTGTTTGATCAGTTGCAAGGATCTTCTAACTTTTCTAAGATTGATTTGAGATCAGGTTATCACTAGGTGCGGGTTCGTGAAGAAGATATTTCTAAAACAGCTTTTCGCACCAGGTATGGGCACTATGAATTCTTGGTTATGCCGTTTGGTTTGACAAATGCTCCTACTATTTTCATGGATCTAATGAATCGGGTATGTCGGCCTTTCCTTGATAAGTTTGTGATTGTCTTTATCGATGATATTTTGATTTACTCTAAATCTGAAGCTGAACATGAAATGCACTTGCATGTGATTCTTGAGACTTTGAAAAGAGAACACTTGTATGCTAAGTTTTCTAAATGTGAGTTTTGGCTTCGAGAAGTTCAGTTTCTAGGTCATGTGATTTGTAAAGATGGGGTAAAAGTTAATCCGTCTAAGGTAGAAGCTGTAATGAATTGGAATACTCCAAAGAATTCTTCTGAAATTAAGAGTTTTCATGGATTAGCAGGGTATTACAGAAAGTTTATCAAGGATTTTTCAAAGATTGCTGTCCATTAACCAAATTGACTCGTAAAGATGTTAAGTTTCAGTGGAATGAACAGCAAGAATTAGCTTTTCAAACTTTGAAACAGTTGTTGTGTCAGGCTCCAGTGTTAGCATTGCCTGATGGTTCCGATGATTTTGTGGTATATTGTGATGCTTCGTATGCTGGATTGGGTTGTGTGTTAATGCAGCGAGATCGTGTAATTGTTTATGCTTCTCGTCAGTTGAAAACTCATGAACGGAATTATCCTACTCATGACTTAGAGCTTGCAGCAGTTATTTTTGCGTTGAAATTCTGGAGACATTATCTGTATGGCACCAAATGTGTTGTTTGCACTGATCACAAAAGTCTTCAGTATATGTTTACTCAGAAAGAATTGAACATGCGTCAACGCCGATGGTTGGAATTAATTAAAGATTATGATTGTGAAATCCGATATCATCCCGGGAAAGCCAATATAGTTGTTGATGCTTTAAGTAGAAAAGGTACTTCATACAGGATTTGTTTTATGCGATTAGAAGTTTCTTCTGATTTGATAGAACAGTTAAAAGCTGCTCAGTTGGAAGCATTGCAGGATCAGAATTTGAAATCCGAGGTAATGCAGAAAAGAAAAGACTTGTTGATTGATGATTCTCGAGGCCTGAAGACATTTCAGTCTCGAGTATGGGTTCCACTGATCGGAGGACTTCGTGAGTTGATTTTGACTGAAGCTCACAAGTCTCGTTTATCGGTTCACCCTGGAAGTACAAATGTATAATGATTTGAAACCCTTATATTGGTGGCCGACTATGAAAGCTGACATGGCTCGAGTTGTTGAAACTTGTCATATATGTTCTCAGGTCAAGGCAGAACATCAGAAACCGTATGGTTCTTTGAGACAGTTGGAGATTTATGAATGGAAGTGGGAACACCTGACAATGGATTTTGTTACTAAGCTACCCCGAACGCCACGTGGTAGTGATATGATTTGGGTGATTGTTGATAGATTGACTAAGTGTGCTCACTTTTTAGCTACCAGTGAGACTGCATATTTGACTCGATTAGCTTAGTTGTACATTAATGAAATTGTCTCGAGGCATGGAATTCCTTTATCTATTGTTTCTGACAGGGATTCTCAGTTTATATCTCGATTTTGGCAAAGTTTACAGCATGAGTTGGGGACCCGAGTGAATCTGAGTATAGCTTATCACCCTCAGACTGATGGCCAGACAGAACGTACTATTCAGACCTTAGAGGTTATGCTACGTGCTTGTATATTAGAGTATGGTGGTTCTTGGGATTCTCACTTACCTTTGATTGAGTTTGCTTATTATAACTCATATCATTCTAGTATTGGTATGCCTCCATACGAGATGTTATATGGCAGACGTTGTAGAACACCGACATGTTGGTTAGAAGCTGGTGAGAAACAGTTTGTTGGGCCAGATATTGTTCAGATTACAGCAGAAAAGGTTGCTATTGCACGTGAAAAGTTGAAAGCGGCCAGAGACAGGCAAAAATAGTATGCTGATCCTCGTCGTCGACCGGTTTCTTTTGTGGAAGGTGAATTGGTTTATCTCAAAGTTTCTCCTTGGAAGGGTGTGATTCGATTTGGTAAGCGTGGGAAACTTGCCCCTAGATTCATTGGTCCGTTTAGGATTCGACAAGTGATTAATGATCAGACTGTTTCCTTAGATCTTCCTTCTGAATTATCTGGTATTCACGATACTTTTAATATTTGTTATTTGAGAAAGTGTAATGTGGAGGATCAATCACAAATCCTTCCATTACAAGACTTGAAAGTTGACCAAAGTCAGAGGTTAGTAGAAGAACCTATTGAACTGTTAGATAGAAAGGTAACCAAACTGCGCAGGAAGGAAATTCCTATGATTTTGGTTAAATGGAAACATAGTTTGGGTCCCAATCTTACGTGGGAAACTGAGTCTAGTATGAGATCACGATACCCTAGTTTGTTTGAGCGAGAAGAGATTTCGGGGACGAAATCCTCTTAAGGAGGGGAGATTTGTAACATCCGTCCTAAAGACCCAAGGGTATTCTGGTAAATTTTCTAGTTTTAAATTGTTATTTATTATGTTAGGAATTTGTGCTCAATTTGAGTTATTATGATAAGTGAATTATTATTGGTTTTAACTTTCTGTAGTTAACGGTAAAATAAAAGTGTTGGAATCGCAAATGGTTTCTGGGTTCCAGACAATAGATTGAAAGGGGGCTAGTTTTAAGTGAATACGGAGTCGGTTAAATAATTGGGCCGACATGTTTATAACTTTCCTAAAGAGGAAAGTGTTTCATTTCTTTCAAAACCTTGAAACCTAAAACCTAAAAACCAGAGCTTTAATCTAAAACCTATAATCAAGCTTGTGAGCTGAGATTTCTGACCTAAACTTCATCATCATCATCCTAGTTCTATTTCTAATTTGAGTGTAAGTAATTATGTTGATTGATTATGAACTTGATTTAATTGAAATTTTAATTGTAGTGATTTGCATGAAATTAAAGCTATATGATGAAATATGATGCTAATATGTTGTTATTTGTAGCATTAGATAAGCTAAAAACTGAGTTTGAGAATTTTGGTATGAAATTCGGGTTGAGCTGTGATCTGGGTTTCAGGCGCTGGAAGATGGGTGGAACCCGGCGGGTTGTACCCTTACCCGACGGGTAGTGTGCCCAAATGGGTACCTGGCTGGTATATAAGCCACCCGGCGGTTTCTGTAGGCTTTAAAACTCGTTTTAATTATGTTACCATCAAAACTTAAATCACCCGGTTGATAGCTCGAGAACCCGACGGGTGAAGTGGATTACCAGGCGGGTAATGTGTACGTGTACCCGGCAGGTACTAGCTGTTTTCCAGGATTTTTAAATTTGTTAATATTGATGATTCTTGTTAGTTATAATACTTATTTTTTAAATGTATTATGCATGATTGAATGATGTAATACTATATTGTACTCGACAATTGGTATACCTATTAATATCGGGTTAATGTTACACTTTAAATAAAATGTACGATTATGGAATGAATTACTAATTGTGATTCTGTTGTGTTTTCAGATCAACCAAAGACTCAGTAATATAAGAACTCTGAGTTTGGAGCCTGTGATATTCAGGTGAGTGGACCTGTGATTCTCAGTGTAATTTGGTGTAACTTATTTGATTACTACGAGTAAACATGGTTATGATGTTTATAGACTGTTAGTCTGATTTGACACGTGTGACTATGTGATACTTGGCGTTTGAGGCATGATGTGATGGGAGGTCAACTATGGTTGGACTTGATTGCTATAGGTTAGTCAACATGGGAATTGTGAACATATGTTGTGAATGGATCCTATGTTGATTGAAGATAGCAATGAGTTATCGGTAAAACCACTGCGTGGCCTGTAGTTGGTTATAAGTGTTACTTGGAGGACCACCGCGGCTATGAGGGATCCTCAAGGACCACCGATCCTCTAAGATGTTTTTGTGTTGATGGTTAATTGTTGTAAACAGATTGTCAAGCTGATTTAGACTGTTAATTACTTGTCTATTCACTTAGCTTCGTACTAATCCCCCCACTCAACTTCTTGCAGGTTATGTTTTGTTATGTTTTGAGCAAGAAGATTTGGTTTGAAGGAATGTTTGACGATGGTTGATCGCGCCCCGAACGGTCGGTCAAGGAATCACTTTCTTGTCGTTGTCGGACCATACGCTCGAGGCGGGCGATCGGTGGGTGGTTTTAAATTTATATTTTGCTGGGAAGCCTAAGCTTTATTACTACCTACTGCTCTAAGGGTATTAGGGTAGTAAGCGGTAAGTCTGACTCAGGTGTCATTCTTAAAATCAGAGCGAATCGAAATGAATTGAATACCTCAGAGATTAGTAGCTAATAGGATGGGTTTAATAGAGCAGGTAGGGTTTGTTTTTAGTATTTTCTAATTTAACTAAGATGCAGGAAAGTAAAATACTACACTACGGATAGGGTAAGCAGATAGATAGAGTTGTGATTGCTGAAGTTTCAATATTCAGGTTTCGGGATGATGTTCATTATAAAAGATGATTGGAGACTTACTTTAAATACTATTAACAGAGGTTTGGTGTAAACACTAGCACCCTACGATTTAAAGTGGAAACCCTAAGTCGTATGTCACTGAGTACTAGGCTATCATGATTCTGATCAGATTAGGCTGCTCAACCCCCAACACTGTCCGATGAGGACAAGTGACCCTTCTTGGGATTAACCCTGGGTGCATGAATAAGGTAACAGACCGATATTTAATTTCTGACAGTTCTTAACACCTAGTTCTAATTGATTTTTATTAAGGTTTGTACTAATTACTTGCTATTGTATGTTAAACTATCAGTTATGTTGGATAAGGGGGTTTAAGCATCTTACACTACAGCTGAATGTTCGCTTTCTTTTCCAAATCCCTTAAACTTAGTCAACATGGGAATTGTGAACATATGTTGTGAATGGATCCTATGTTGATTGAAGATAGCAATGAGTTATCGGTAAAACCACTGCGTGGCCTGTAGTTGGTTATAAGTGTTACTTGGAGGACCACCGCGGCTATGAGGGTTCCTCAAGGACCACCGATCCTCTAAGATGTTTGTGTGTTGATGGTTAATTGTTGTAAACAGATTGTTAAGCTAATTTAGACTGTTAATTACTTGTCTATTCACTTAGCTTCGTGCTAATCCCCCCACTCTACTTCTTGCAGGTTATGTTTTGTTATGTTTTGAGCAAGAAGGTTTGGTTTGAAGGAATGTTTGACAAGGTTGTACTCTGATAATGTTTTAAACTTATGTTGTGTTGTATTTTGAAAGGTTCTATAACACCCAGTTGTTGTATAATGTTTAATACATTTTAATTTGTTATGTATTGGTTATGTCATGTAAATTAATAATATGGGGATTTGCGCTTCCGATTATAAAAAAAAATATATCTTCGAATAAGGGGTGTTATAATTATTATGTAAATGATCATATACATATAGGTGTTGGTGATTTTGTAAGTTATAAAGATATGATTAATGAAAATAATGAAATTTGTAAGTAAATGTAATCAAACACCCATGGTATGTGAGTTGTGATAAAGAGGAAGCTTATGAATTATGTGAATTAAATAATTGGTGTTATTGAATGTAACACTTAAGATTAAGAAATTTAAAGTAAGATGATTAAGAGTAAGTTGTATTGTTAAGTAATCTTTGTGTGTATGTGTTTATGTGTGACTAGGTGATCAAAGAAGTGGAAAGTTTACAAGTACTTGTTATTATCTCAGTAAATGTAAGTATATGGATGATTGTGGAAGCAAGTAATGACCATGACATTAACTTGATGTTAGCCAAGTAATGATCATGGCATTATCTTGATATATAATGTTAATTAGTAATAATTAACATGTGGAAGTGTTAAGGATCCTTAATGTGTGAAAGTGGTTAAGTTATGTAGTCCATTACTTACTAAGCAATTTGCTTATTTCGTTAAGTTTATCATGTTGTAGGTGAGCAAAGTGGGAAGCGGGACGACTTGGGCAAAAAGCCCGTTGGAAGCTAATGGTGGCTTGTTGCTTGATCGGTAACAAGTTATATCCCTTTGAATCATGCTCGTGATATTGATGCACCCCTTTTTTTAAGCTAAATGATGTTTTTGGTCACTCGATGTTTTGAAAGTATGGAACAAGTTCATAGTTGTAAACATGGTATAAAGTCATGAAATCAAAAGTCAATGTATGTCAAAGAATGTTAGTAAACATGTTGTTTGTCTTGAAGGGTTGACTTTTGATTTATATGTGTGTGTGTGTGTGTTGAGAGAGAGAGAGAGAGATTAATGGAGAAGTAGTGTCTTGGAATTGGTTAAAGAATTGATCAAGTGTTAAAGATTTAAGTTCTTGAGTAATGATAATGTAAATGTTTGGTTTTGACCTTATTGAGTCAAATGGGTGATAAATGGTGATAGTAAAGTGGTTAGTTTGGTTATTAACCAAACGGGTCATTTTGGTGCCCAAATAGGTCACCAAGAGGTTAAAGTGTCAAATAGAGTTAAAGTGGTGATATGTTATCTTTTAGCATTGATTTAGTATCACCAATTATGATTAAATTAATTGACAAAATATGGAAGTCAGAATGTTAAGGGTTTAAAACTTGACTTGTATGAAAAAGTGCTAAAAACGACCATAAAATGGATTACGGTCCAAATTTTGATAAAACGCGAATTTTGGAAAAGTGTATAAAGGAAAACCTCTATTATGATACAATGGAGGTGCTCGCCAAATTTGAGGGTCTAATAGTCATCGAGTCAAAAGTTAGGCAGATTTGAAGTTCGTATTATTTTTAAAATGTACAGAGTTTTTGCTTGTTCAGGGTCTGCTATACTGCAGCCTTACCCGGCTGGTAAGGTGCAGTACCCGGCGGGTTGTCACACCCCGCCAAACGGTAATTACAGTTACATAGAGTGGTTTGCGGAAGCTTAGTGACGTGGCGGGGCTGCGAGCAGTAAAAACAACCAACAGATACATACATACTCAGAGCATATGATTATCGCAGAAGGAAATAGATTAAGATGCCATTAGTTAAAGTTTTACAAAAGGTTACTACTTGAAAAATAGTAATAGTAATAGTAATAGTTGAAATCAGTATTTCAAAAAAATACATAATATCAAAAGTAGATTTCATAGGTATGACTGCAATAGTTGCAGTTATACAGAAGAAATCCAAGTGTCCCAAAAGCAGTGGCATCCTAACAAGTCCAGGGTAGTCCGTCCTGATTATGCATGCAGATCTTACTTACGCTGCTAATTCCCTGAAAAACATAGAGTAAATTGTCAACAAGATTGTTGAGTGAATTCACAAGTTTGTTTGTTATGTAGGAAACACAAGTTAATCATTTAAGAATAACATTTCCAAATAAGTGTTGTTTGTCAAGTAGGAAACACAAGTTATTAACAATTAACATTTCCCCAAATCAGTTATCAGTAGGAAACACAGGTTAACCTAAATCAAGATTAACATTTCCAATATAGTATACGTAGGAAATCACTTCCTAAACAGTAGTTTTGTGTATGGGAATATTTAGACGGTGATCCCTTGAAAGGTGAGCTAAACCTGTCAAGTAAGGTAACACGACCTAACCCTATAACCAAACCACGACCCTAATCTGTTGTTGTTTGCCAAGCAGGACATTTAAGTATACGCTCCCAAAACCGTAGGAGGGTCGTCACGGCGATAGTACTATCCGTATACTCAGTGGCTAGAGTCACCTAGCTAATGGTTATAGTCTGTAGCCATAAGTTCTTTTATGCACTACATCGTTTAGCCTAGGTCCGTACCAAGATTCATTGTCTAAATTCCCAAAACAGTATGAAAACATTTCATAAATAGCAGTTCAAGTAGTTGTGTGAAATACCCTTTCACAAACAGTCATGTATGAAATACCCTTTCATAAACCAATCAAGCAAATACATACAGTATTTAAATCAGTTATCGCATGCAGTTATACATACGATTTCTATGTTTTTCACCCCGAGTTTTAAAAGCATTAAAACAGTGAAAAAGGGGTTTGTGAACTCACAGTAAATGCTCGGATGTGAATGCTAGCGAGAAAAGATAGCGTAACCCAAACGTAGTCAACCTATACACAATAATGTATTAACTATAAGTACTTTATTTACTTACGTTAATAATTTGTTTGTTTAAAGAAATTATCAATTTCTTAAGTTTGTGTATGTCGTTGATGATTGTTGTTGAAAATATTTAATATTATCCAAGCATTGTTTGTTTGTCGAATTGTCCGAAGTGTGAAAGTATATATACATATATATACTTATATAGTTGAATGTATATATTCTCGCATATATATATTATTATTCGTTGTCTCGTCTCATATCTATATATATATCATATATATAAAAGTTTGTCGTTAAGTTTCCAAAATCACAAGTCTCACTTGTTACAACATAATCTTCGTTTTGTCCCAATGTATATGTTATACACTTTTCATAAGTCTGTATTTATTTTCGTTCATCTAATAATTATCATCCTGTTTCCAACATGATCGTATACGTCTAATTAAATAATTGTTAATGTTATTTAATATATCGTTTCATAATAAAATTTATCGTTCGTTTTCTATTCACTCGGTCCATTTAAGTTTAACATGAGATCTATTAACTATTCGGTCCAAACCCAACAGCTCAAGCCCAACACCAGCCCAGACCGTGACCCGGCCCAGCTCAGCACACGGCCCAGCCGTTCGGCTTGGGTCAGCCGTTCGGCTTGGCCAGCCGTTCGGCTTGGGCCTTCAGCCGTTCGGCTGTTGGCCTCGGCCCAGTCCACTCCGCTCGGCCCAATTGTTTAGTCCGTTTATTAATCAGCCCAAATCGTTCGGTCCATCATGTGTTCAACCAGGCCCAGCCGTTCGGCTTTGGGCTCTTAGCCGTTCGGCTTTGGCCCTTAGCCGTTCGGCTTCGAGCTCGAGCCCAGACCCCCTGTTCGTTTTTCAGTTTTGCATCTCGATTTCGACACGTATTTTGGCTATGTTTCGAATGGTTCCAGTGTTTATATGTCCTATGACATCAATATATAAGGTTATATCACTTTTTAACAACTTTTACATATATCATTTGTGATTTCAAATTTTGGGTTCATAAAACCCATTTTGTGTTCATCAACAAAATCATCAATCTTTATGTGTTATTTGCTTAGATTATGTTATATTAACATAATATATAACGAATTTTAAGCATAGAAATCAAAGAGTGAGTGTTTTCCTTACAATGAGAAATGTGGGTGAAGATGATGATGAAGTAAACGATGATGGTGATGATGATGATGTGGTTGTTGTTCCACTGCTACTACTTCCTGCTGCCTTACTCTTGGCCTTGTTAAGTTTTTGGTGAAAAGGAAAATGGAGAGTGTTGTGGGTGTTGTTGATCAGACGAAGGGAAGGAGGGAGTATATAATTCAAACGAGTATGGGTTGCTGTAACCTCAATTATTTGAGGTTGGTAGCCCACTTTTGGTACCTCAATTTCGAGTACGGGTATAATTATAGCAATATAAAATTTAACATTTTATATTTTTATTTTGTAGATGCTCTCCTGGTTCGTAATATGTTTTCAGAATAATGAGGTTATCATTATTTTTGATAGTTGTACATTTTTGTACATTTTACTGCGCGTATTCAATTGAGCGCCAAATTTCAGTTGAGTTTTGATTTCATATTTTGAGGTAACGTTCTAAACACTTCCAAACGAATGAGAAAATTTGAGTTTTTATGATCCGACCTTTTATGCGTGTTTTAGAATTGTTTCTGTTCGTTATATAATACGTTTTATGTTAAACGTATATTTAAACCCTTTTTGTCTATACGTTATAGATATATAAGTACTCGTAATTAATAATTTCATTATTAATTATTTTTGTGTCACGAAACTTTTGTTATTTATTTTTGTCGGCTTCGTTCCGATACGTTCGTACGTAATTTATAAATAACTACGTATCATGTAATACTTTTTGTATTATTGTTTTGGGCTCGCTAGACTCATATCACATCATAGGTTTAGTTAAAAACAAATGCAGGGAATTAGCGTAAGAAATGCATGAAATTAAGTATAATTATATACCTAATTTGGAGGAGTGTCACATTCTCCCCCCGTTAGTGAAATCTCGTCCCGAGATTTAAGTCGAGCCGTGAGTCTCGGTCACGCTCTCAAATAAGTTGGGGTATTTCTTTCGTATTTCATCCTCTCGTTCCCAGGTAAACTCCGGGCCATGTTTCGAGTTCCAACGAACTTTAACCAGTTTGATTCGTTTATGTCGAAGTTTCTGTGTTTTAGAATCCATAACTTCAACAGGTTCCTCCACAAAGTTGAGTTTTGAGTCAATGAAGACTTCATCAGGAGGAATGATAAGCGTTTCATCAGAAAGACACTTTTTGAGGTTGCTAACGTGGAAAGTATCGTGTATGCTACAAAGCTCTTGCGGTAGTTTGAGCTTGTACGCGACAGGACCAACCCTAGCAAGGATTTCAAATGGTCCGATGTATCGTGGGTTCAGCTTTCCTCGTTTGCCAAATCGTGCTACTCCTTTCCAGGGAGATACTTTGAGTAGGACCTTGTCTCCTACTTGAAACTCAAGAGGTTTACGGCGGTTATCAGCGTAGCTCTTTTGTCGATCTCGTGCCGCTTTCAGTCGGCTCAATACTTGAGTTATTTTGTCAGTAGTTTCCTGGACAAGTTCGGGTCCAGATAGTTGTCTGTCGTCCAACTCTGCCCAACAGAGTGGTGATCGGCACTTGCGTCCATATAACGCCTCAAATGGTGCCATCTGTATACTCGTGTGATAACTATTGTTGTAAGAGAATTCAGCTAGAGGTAGGTGGGTATCCCAGTTACCTCCAAAGTCTATCACACATGCTCGCAACAAGTCTTCGAGCGTCTGTATCGTTCGCTCACTTTGGCCGTCAGTCTGCGGGTGGTAGGCAGTACTCATATCAAGTCGAGTACCCAATGCCTGTTGTAATGTTTGCCAAAAGCGAGAAGTTAATCGTGCATCTCTATCAGAAATGATGGATAGTGGCACACCATGCCGAGAAACAACCTCCTTAATATAGATTTTAGCTAGTTTCTCCATTCCATCCGTTTCTTTAATAGCAAGAAAGTGGGCTGATTTCGTCAATCGATCGACAATCACCCATATGGCATTTGCTCCCGATGCCGTTCTAGGTAACTTCGTAATGAAGTCCATTGTTATTTGCTCCCATTTCCACTTGGGCAGTTCAGGTTGTTGCAAAAGTCCAGACGGCTTTTGGTATTCAACTTTTACCTTTGAGCAAGTTAAGCATTTGCTCACGTAGGTGGCAATGTCACGTTTCATTCCAGGCCACCAGTAAAAGCCTTTCAGGTCCTGGTACATCTTGTCCGCACCAGGATGTATCGAGTAGTTGGACTTGTGTGCCTCGTCCAAAATCAGCTTGCGTAACTCATCTACGCATGGTACCCAAATTCGGTTCATGAAGTACAACACTCCGTTGTCCTTTTTCTCGAGTTGTTTTTCCATTCCCTTCAAGGATTCATCCTTAAGACGTTCGGGAGTGAAAGCAAGTTCTTGGGCTTCACGAATTTGAGTAATGAGATTCGAGTGGATTGTCAATCCCAAAGCTCGAACTCTTCGAGGTTTGATTCGCTCCTTACTACTCAGGGCATCTGCTACCACATTAGCTTTACCCGGGTGATACTTTATTTCACAGTCGTAATCGTTAAGTAATTCGACCCAACGTCGTTGTCTCATGTTAAGTTCTTTCTGGTCGAATATATGTTGTAGGCTTTTATGATCAGTGAAGATCGTGCACTTTGTACCGTATAGGTAGTGTCTCCAGATCTTCAGTGCAAAAACAACGGCTCCCAATTCCAAATCATGGGTCGTATAGTTTTTCTCATGCACTTTTAGTTGTCGTGATGCATAAGCAATGACCTTTTCGTTTTGCATCAGTACGCAACCCAATCCCTGATGCGAAGCATCACAGTAAATAACAAAGTTATCTACTCCTTCGGGTAGTGATAGTATGGGTGCGCTGCTCAGTTTCTGTTTCAATAGTTGGAATGCATTCTCTTGCTTCTCATTCCACTCATATTTCTTGTCTTTTTGAGCTAATGCGGTAAGTGGCTGGGCTATCTTTGAAAAGTTTGCGATGAATCGCCTGTAATAGCCAGCTAGACCAAGAAATTGTCGTACTTCAGTTGGGGTTTTCGGTGCTTCCCAGTTGTTGATTGCCTCAATTTTGGATGGGTCTACGTGAATCCTCTTGTCATTTATCACATGACCAAGGAATTGAACCTCTCTTATCCAAAATTCGCACTTAGAGAACTTTGCATAAAGCTTCTCTTTTTGTAGTAGTTCGAGGACAAGCTTCAGATGTTGCTCGTGATCCTCTTTCGTTCGTGAGTATACCAAGATGTCGTCAATAAACACATTGACGAATTTATCCAGATAGGGTTTGCATACTCTATTCATCAAGTCCATGAATACTGCTGGTGCGTTGGTCAGTCCAAAAGGCATGACCAGGAACTCGTAATGACCGTATCGAGTCCTAAACGCGGTTTTCGGTACATCTTCTTCCCATACCTTAAGTTGATGGTAACCAGATCGTAAGTTAATTTTTGAATAATAACTTGACCCTTGTAGTTGATCAAACAGATCGTCAATGCGTGGTAACGGGTATCGGTTCTTGATAGTTACCTTGTTCAGCTCACGGTAGTCGATGCACATTCGCATAGATCCATCCTTTTTCTTAACAAACAAAACCGGAGCTCCCCAAGGTGAAAAGCTCGGACGGAAGAATCCCAAGTCTAGAAGTTCTTGCAATTGTGTGGATAGCTCTTGCATTTCCGAGGGAGCTAGACGATAAGGTGCACGTGCGATAGGTGCGGCTCCTGGCATCAGGTCAATGTGAAACTCAACTTGTCGTGGGGGTGGCAATCCTGGCAACTCATCAGGGAACACTCCTGGATAGTCGCGTACAATGGGTACATTATCTATACGTCGCTCCTCGGGTTTCTTTTCTACAACGTGTGCCAGAAATGCTTGGTACCCCTTTCGGAGATATTTACTGGCCTTCAAACATGAAATCATCTTTGTAGCACTTTTTCGTTTCTCACCTTGAACCACAAGTGTTTCTCCTGTTGGTAACGGTAAGCGAACCATCTTATCATGACATATGATCTCGGCGCGGTTCTTAGATAACCAATCCATACCGACTACAATGTCAAAACTTCCCAACTTAACCGGTAGTAAGTCTATTTCGAAGAGATGACCTTCTAACTCCAAGGTACATCCCGGTACTATTTCTCATGATTCGATCAACTCACCATCGGCTAACTCTATGGTATACTTGTTGTCTAATTTACGGGATTCAAGTTCTAATTGTGGTCTAAACTCAGTAGACACAAAACTTAAATCAGCACCCGAATCAATTAACACAGAGGCATAATGGTTGTTTACAAGGAACGTACCAGTCACTGTGTTTGGGTCCTGGCGTGCCTCTTGTGCCCCGATCACGAATGCCCTTCCTTGAGCCGGTTGATTGTTGATGTTGTTGGCTCGGTTGTTGTTGTTACCGCGGTTGTTGTTGTTGCGGTTTTGGTTGTTGTTGTTGAGCTTAGGGCAGCGGTTACGGTAGTGTCCTTGCTCACCACATTCAAAACACCCCTGGTTTTGACGCTCATTGTTTGTCCGTGGGGGAGGGTTAGTTTTGCAGTCTCGGGTTCTGTGTCCCCATGCTCTACAATTTCCACAATACCCACACCCACCTTCGTGGTGTCGGTTGCACTTATCACATTTGGGTTTGTTACCCAGGTATGGTTTCGATTCAGTAGTGGTGGCAACATATGCTTTCGCATTTCCAGAATGTTTCTTGTTTTGCTGACCCTGGCGATCAGTACCACTACCGTTCCACTTTCGCTTCGCACCACCAGAACTACTAACATCAGTACTGTTCAGTTCACCTTTTCCCGATACAGCTTTCTTAGTCATTGTCCCAATCCTGACCGCCTCATCGGTCAAACTTTGTGCTAGAGTAACAGCACTCCTGAAAGTGTCCGGTTTAGATGACGTCACCAGACTGCGGATTTGTGGGGCCAGACCGTATATGTAGCGCTCGATACGCTTATACTCGGGTGTCACCATATGTGGCACTAGACGTGCAAGCTGCTGAAACTTAGTGGTGTACCCAGTAATATCAGCACCAATCATGGTGATGTTCCACAACTCTGTTTCTATTTTCTGCATCTCACTGCGAGGGCAGAATTCCTCCAACATCAAATTTTTAAATGTTCCCCATGACATTGAATAAGCAGCTGGTCGACCAAGTGATTGGATCTGACTGTTCCACCAAGTGAGCGCTTTGTCAGCCAAAGTGCAAGTTGCATACTTCACTATACAGTCAGGTGAACAGTCACTAATGTCCAATACCGATTCAGTTTTCTCTATCCAATGAATCATACCAATTGCACCCTCGGTGCCACGGAAAGAAATCGGCTTACAAGCCTGAAATGTTTTGTATGAACACCCTCGGCTAGCATTCACGGGTGTCTCAGTATTAGTAGGGGTAGATCCACTGTTGTTAACTCCAGGTTCACGACTACGGCTTGCCTCATATTCAGCAATACCTTCAGCTATTCTTCGTGCGATCATCTGTTCGGTGGTTTCAGTGGGTGGTGGTGGAGGCGTAGTCGTCTTTTGACTTTTCCTAGTGACTCGTCGTTTGGGAGGCATGATTCAGCTCTGCGATGAATAAAATGCAGAGTGTTAATGTTGAGATATTGAATGTGAATAGATCAAAGATTCACATTTGATAGAAATGAATGACATGAAAAGATGAATGAACAGGGTTTTTCAACACGTGCCATACAACTTTGAAACACCCACATGTATCTAGCATAATATAATCACGTTGGCCAGGCGTCATTATATAATGTCCAATACATATTTCTTTTCATTGTCGTTTAACACCGTTAATTTCAGAGGTTCTCAAGAATAATCAATCATCAAGATGCAATATGTTTCAGGGTTTACAAGAATTGATCACAAAGTTATCGATAACGTATAGTTTTAATCACAAGTCGACAGTTGTAAGAGGAAATAATATGGTTGATAATAAGCATAATGAACACGGGATGTAAACCAAACATACAATATATATTAAAAAGTCATAACGCTGTTACATTAGTTTAGTACAAAATGAGATGGGATTTCTAATATACCCATCGATGGCTAGCGTTATACAAAAGGTAAAAGGGGTTTTCTATACATGAACCCATTCTACTAACAAAGTTCCATCCAACATACAGCAAGTACACACCTAGTACATACATACGTGTACATCAAAAGTAGTAGTATAATCTAGTGTAGGCACAAACCGCCATACACAGGCCTAACGGAACCATGGTAAATACATCCTAACCGCAACTATCACTGCGGCAGTCATCACACAAATACTAGCTACAATCTCTGACACCCTAGCACGCCTCTCTAAAGCTGCAACGCGTGCACGGGTGGATGCTAGACTCTGCCAGTCTGTCTGACGGTGAGTCTCCACAAAATCCATCCTCTGATGGAGCATAGTCATATCCATGTCAGTGCGGGAGGCATCACTCAGTAACTCCATCACGTCTCTGCTCTGACTAGCATATCTCCTAATCACAGAGTAGATCACAGCCACAAGGGTAGGTACAGTGAGCTCCAGAGGCTCACCAGTGAAAGGTGCAGATGGTGGTGGATGAGAGGACTCTCCAAACTCAGAGGTCGAGGGAATACCCTCTAGTGATCTCCACTCTCTCAATACACTAGGCATCCAGTCCAGATGAGAAGGTCGGAGCCTCTTCTGTGGCGGCTCGACAACTGGAACCTCAGGCTCAGTCACTGGCGCCTTATCGCGCGGTGCGAGTGGTCCCCTGGGAAAATCCCGAACACAGATGCTAGCTGTCATCCTAGGTACAGGCACACGAGAGGTACTCGCGATGGCTGGCTCAGGGGTAGGAGTAATGTAGGCAGATGGTCCACGGTGTGTGGTCACTCCAGTACTCGCTACGCTAAAGTAGGAGGCCTCCATGGGCTCCTCCTCAGAATCGGAATCAGTGATATAGATCGGTGCGCATCTCGACATGCTGAGACAAAAGAATCGAGTGTGACGGGTCAGTCGTATGTTAGTTGTATGCAAAGTATGTATGCATGAATGCACAAATGTTCTAGCCAAGGCTATAGTCTAGGTCTCTAAGGTTCCAAGTCACTTAAAGACTGCTAGTTCGCTATAACCAATGGCTCTGATACCAAGTCTGTCACACCCCGCCAAACGGTAATTACAGTTACATAGAGTGGTTTGCGGAAGCTTAGTGACGTGGCGGGGCTGCGAGCAGTAAAAACAACCAACAGATACATACATACTCAGAGCATATGATTATCGCAGAACGAAATAGATTAAGATGCCATTAGTTAAAGTTTTACAAAAGGTTACTACTTGAAAAATAGTAACAGTAATAGTAATAGTTGAAATCAGTATTTCAAAAAAATACATAATATCAAAAGTAGATTTCATAGGTATGACTGCAATAGTTGCAGTTATACAGAGGAAATCCAAGTGTCCCAAAAGCAGTGGCATCCTAACAAGTCCAGGGTAGTCCGTCCTGATTATGCATGCAGATCTTACTTACGCTGCTAATTCCCTGAAAAACATAGAGTAAATCGTCAACAAAATTGTTGAGTGAATTCACAAGTTTGTTTGTTATGTAGGAAACACAAGTTAATCATTTAAGAATAACATTTCCAAATAAGTGTTGTTTGTCAAGTAGGAAACACAAGTTATTAACAATTAACATTTCCCCAAATCAGTTATCAGTAGGAAACACAGGTTAACCTAAATCAAGATTAACATTTCCAATATAGTATACGTAGGAAATCACTTCCTAAACAGTAGTTTTGTGTATGGGAATATTTAGACGGTGATCCCTTGAAAGGTGAGCTAAACCTGTCAAGTAAGGTAACACGACCTAACCCTATAACCAAACCACGACCCTAATCTGTTGTTGTTTGCCAAGCAGGACATTTAAGTATACGCTCCCAAAACCGTAGGAGGGTCGTCACGGCGATAGTACTATCCGTATACTCAGTGGCTAGAGTCACCTAGCTAATGGTTATAGTCTGTAGCCATAAGGTCTTTTATGCACTACATCGTTTAGCCTAGGTCCGTACCAAGATTCGTTGTCTAAATTCCCAAAACAGTATGAAAACATTTCATAAATAGCAGTTCAAGTAGTTGTGTGAAATACCCTTTCACAAACAGTCATGTATGAAATACCCTTTCATAAACCAATCAAGCAAATACATACAGTATTTAAATCAGTTATCGCATGCAGTTATACATACGATTTCTATGTTTTCCACCCCGAGTTTTAAAAGCATTAAAACAGTGAAAAAGGGGTTTGTGAACTCACAGTAAATGCTCGGATGTGAATGCTAGCGAGAAAAGATAGCGTAACCCAAACGTAGTCAACCTATACATAATAATGTATTAACTATAAGTACTTTATTTACTTACGTTAATAATTTGTTTGTTTAAAGAAATTATCAATTTCTTAAGTTTGTGTATGTCGTTGATGATTGTTGTTGAAAATATATAATATTATCCAAGCATTGTTTGTTTGTCGAATTGTCCGAAGTGTGAAAGTATATATACATATATATACTTATATAGTTGAATGTATATATTCTCGCATATATATATTATTATTCGTTGTCTCGTCTCATATCTATATATATATCATATATATAAAAGTTTGTCGTTAAGTTTCCAAAATCACAAGTCTCACTTGTTACAACATAATCTTCGTTTTGTCCCAATGTATATGTTATACACTTTTCATAAGTCTGTATTTATTTTCGTTCATCTAATAATTATCATCCTGTTTCCAACATGATCGTATACGTCTAATTAAATAATTGTTAATGTTATTTAATATATCGTTTCATAATAAAATTTATCGTTCGTTTTCTATTCACTCGGTCCATTTAAGTTTAACATGAGATCTATTAACTATTCGGTCCAAACCCAACAGCTCAAGCCCAACACCAGCCCAGACCGTGACCCGGCCCAGCTCAGCACACGGCCCAGCCGTTCGGCTTGGGTCAGCCGTTCGGCTTGGCCAGCCGTTCGGCTTGGGCCTTCAGCCGTTCGGCTGTTGGCCTCGGCCCAGTCCACTCCGCTAGGCCCAATTGTTTAGTCCGTTTATTAATCAGCCCAAATCGTTCGGTCCATCATGTGTTCAACCAGGCCCAGCCGTTCGGCTTTGGGCTCTTAGCCGTTCGGCTTTGGCCCTTAGCCGTTCGGCTTCGAGCTCGAGCCCAGACCCCCTGTTCGTTTTTCAGTTTTGCATCTCGATTTCGACACGTATTTTGGCTATGTTTCGAATGGTTCCAGTGTTTATATGTCCTATGACATCAATATATAAGGTTATATCACTTTTTAACAACTTTTACATATATCATTTGTGATTTCAAATTTTGGGTTCATAAAACCCATTTTGTGTTCATCAACAAAATCATCAATCTTTATGTGTTATTTGCTTAGATTATGTTATATTAACATAATATATAACGAATTTTAAGCATAGAAATCAAAGAGTGAGTGTTTTCCTTACAATGAGAAATGTGGGTGAAGATGATGATGAAGTAAACGATGATGGTGATGATGATGATGTGGTTGTTGTTCCACTGCTACTACTTCCTGCTGCCTTACTCTTGGCCTTGTTAAGTTTTTGGTGAAAAGGAAAATGGAGAGTGTTGTGGGTGTTGTTGATCAGACGAAGGGAAGGAGGGAGTATATAATTCAAACGAGTATGGGTTGCTGTAACCTCAATTATTTGAGGTTGGTAGCCCACTTTTGGTACCTCAATTTCGAGTACGGGTATAATTATAGCAATATAAAATTTAACATTTTATATTTTTATTTTGTAGATGCTCTCCTGGTTCGTAATATGTTTTCAGAATAATGAGGTTATCATTATTTTTGATAGTTGTACATTTTTGTACATTTTACTGCGCGTATTCAATTGAGCGCCAAATTTCAGTTGAGTTTTGATTTCATATTTTGAGGTAACGTTCTAAACACTTCCAAACGAATGAGAAAATTTGAGTTTTTATGATCCGACCTTTTATGCGTGTTTTAGAATTGTTTCTGTTCGTTATATAATACGTTTTATGTTAAACGTATATTTAAACCCTTTTTGTCTATACGTTATAGATATATAAGTACTCGTAATTAATAATTTCATTAATAATTATTTTTGTGTCACGAAACTTTTGTTATTTATTTTTGTCGGTTTCGTTCCGATACGTTCGTACGTAATTTATAAATAACTACGTATCATGTAATACTTTTTGTATTATTGTTTTGGGCTCGCTAGACTCATATCACATCATAGGTTTAGTTTAAAACAAATGTAGGGAATTAGCGTAAGAAATGCATGAAATTAAGTATAATTATATACCTAATTTGGAGGAGTGTCACACGGGTAACCTTACCCGGTTGCCCAATCTGGCGGGTAAGCTACCCCAAACGGGTAGCCTATGTGTAAAATGTCATAGAACTAAATGGACGTTGTTGTGTTTTGTTGTTACCCGACGGGTACCCTACTGAAATTTGTAATCTTTGTTTAAGCTTATGGGTTTGAGTTCAGTTGTTATAATATGATAAGTTAACGAATTTAATAAGTTGTTATACATTAATTGGGACATTCTCAAGTGTATAAAAAAAAAGGGTCAAATTTCTCGGGGTGTTACATACTAGTATTTACAAAAAGATCATGTAGTTAATTTGGACCATCGGTTTTTTATAAATTAAGGGTGGAGATTGATTATCCGATTCTTCAATTTTTTTGATGGTCTTAATTTTTCTCTAAACTTAAAAATATCACATGTACCTAAATCTCTATTTTATTTTAGAGAAATGTTATTGACAGCCCTTAAATGCATTTATTGAAGTCAAAGTTTCCTTATATAATCAAAATTATAATTAATAATTTAATATACTGAAGTTTTGTATTTAATTCATTGAAACTTTCTTTTTATATGTGATGTATTAATTCTGATTTTTGATAATAAAGGAAAGTTTGAATTTAATAAATAAGTTCAAGAGTTCTTATTAACAGCCCTTAGGGCTGTCAATAGCATTTCCCTTTATTTTAAAATTTAAGTTATAAATTCATTATTAATTATCAATTAATCCATTAATCCTAAAAATACCCTCGTTCATTTTCCAAGCAGTGGAAAACCATCGAGTCTTAATAATGTGTTTTCTACTTATGGATCAACTCTATAAACTTAAAGCCTCTAGTTTTCAATCCTCATTGATTGAAGCCAACATTTACCTTTAAACTAGCGAGCGGTAATACTCTAGTTTTATTTATTTTTTTGTCAATCAATTTAGCATATGTGTTATGAAGTCTTTGACTTTTAATATGTTTGAAGGAGGTCGTAGAAATAGAATACTAGTCATCAGTGATGGTTTTTATTGTTTTTTTTTTTTCCGAATATTATTGCATAATATAAGTTTGGGTAAAGGGTTCTCGTACATTTTTCAGGTAGAATGGTGAAAACTGGAAGTTTTCACATGTTCGTACTATAATGTTTGCAATTAATTTTTTTAAAAACAAAACGGAAAAGAAATAATTAATGATTTGTGATGGTTAAAGTCTGATGAGTATAGAGAACTAGAGTTACAGATACTTTTATAAAAGGCAATTGATATTTCCACCATCCGAAATGATAAATACACCACATGTATGCATTAACAGGTTGTACTGTACAATCTATTAATGCATATATGTGGTGGATTTATCATTTTGGATGGTGGAAATATCACCACCCTTTATAAAAGAGGAACATGATAAGAGTAAATCTATAATTTATGGCCTTACTGGTTAATTACTAATACATTTAAAGTTGTTATTGTAATTAAAATAGAAATTTGGAAATATATGATATTTTTAAGTTAATATGGGTATATTTAGTATTTAATTTAATATTATCATGGTTAAAGGTGGAGAAATATTCCAACCCGGCCTTTTAACTTTTAAACCGCAAGATTACTCAAGTTTTAGACACCTAACAAAAACCGTTTTCCCCATTCATGAGAAAGTCTTTTTGTGATCTACACCTACTTTTTTTATTTCTAGGGATTAGTGCAGGAAATCTACCTAACTTTAATCCGATTTATATAGTGTGTATGACGTGGCACATTATACGGTTGACACGTTATCAGATTAGTCATTGAATACACACAATAAACCAAAACTGAAAAGTTGATACATACAATATAATAGACCAAAACGATATTGGATACACACTATAGAGATTTCAATAAAGTTAAGTGCATTCCCCTGCACTAAACCCTTATTTCTATTTTGCCTAATCTTAGCTTGTTCATGTTTACTGCCTAAGGAAATTTTACATCAAATTTATTTCATAAAGCCACTTGAACCCAAGTATCGTTTCTATTAAGAGCTTTTATCTTCTTCTTTTCACATAGCCTCCATCCGACAGTTTCCCAACAACCCCTTGTTCCACACTTCTATTTTAATTTCAGATAAATCGAATAATCTCTTTACTCAACCTAGAGTAATTCACTAGTATGTTGTCACACCACAAAATTCGGGGCTGTAACTTTTAACTTCTATTTCAATAAATTGACAACTTTACAGCAGAAGTCGTACTACTCTTTATACAAATTCTAAATACAAGCAATTCAACAACAAGGTTTTCAAAGCTTTCTAGACCTTCTTTTCTCTTTCTCATTTCACCTCGGCATCTCCTTAGTTTGGACCTACTTAGGGGTGTTATTCGGACGGATTATTCGGATTTCGGATTATTCGGTTCGGATTATTCGGATTTTTGACAATCTCATATTGATCCTTAATCCAATCCAAATAAGAAACGGATTAATCGGATACGGATTAAACGGTTTCGGATTGGTGTTCGGATTAAACGATTCATCCGAATAAGCTCAAGTTGGGCGTGTGATATCGAGTATGACTAATTTTACGTTTAAAACAATTATATAAACAAACATAACACGTAACTATAGATCATATTATAACATTTAAATTCCAATTTCAACTTCTAACATACAACTTAATCCAAAACAGATTCGTAGTTTCTAAATCAAATAAATTTCTAGATGGTACAAAACTATTACGAAGTAGTATATAGTGTAATAAAAGATTTTATTTGTAATTAATTCTTATATGGTAAACAATAATATATTATCAAAAATATGTTATTTAATTACTTAATCCTTATTCGGATTATTCGGATATATCCAAACATGTTGATTTTGATCCTTTATCCTATCCGTGTAATCCATTTAAGTAATCCATAATCAGTTTA
This sequence comes from Helichrysum umbraculigerum, assembly GCA_949592205.1. NCBI lineage: Eukaryota > Viridiplantae > Streptophyta > Magnoliopsida > Asterales > Asteraceae > Helichrysum > Helichrysum umbraculigerum. The sequence goes on along the minus strand of CATIUR010000003.1, from coordinate 27,319,417 downwards.
ACCAATCCGTAATCTGAATAATCTTATCCATTTAACCTAAATCAGATTTGGATAAGATGGATTATTCGGATTCGGATAAAAGTGACACCCTTAGTCCTACTAACCGATCACAACAATCTGAGATACATGCTAGGTCAGCTAACATTGGTGAGTTCATGGTTTAATCTACAAACATACTTTTCTCAAAATACTCTTCTCAAATATACGTCATATCATGCAGTTTTAAAATACTGTAAACAACATTTAACAAATTATAATAGCATGCAAAATAATTCTTTCTTAAGTAAAAATATGACCTCTGCCATTTGTCGTACAATTATGACCTCTGCTATTTGTCATTTGCTGTCGACCTCTACTCTTTTATCTGTTGGGTTTTCTATTCCCTAACTAGATTAACTTATGCAGCGGAAAAATAACAATTAATCTAGAGCAACTAGGAAACTAAACCCTAAGGACCTTGACTTAATAAACGAAAGCGATAATACCAAATAAATAGATAAATGAGAAAATACTAACCTTTGAGAAAACTAATTTCTCGCGTAGCACAACTTGCAGAACCTTCACGCATACTCCTTGCTCGACCTTCCATGCTTTGGATGACAGAAATACCCAAAATAGAATACCTCTAAAGCTTCACACCCGTGAACTAAGAGAAATTTCATATCCTAAGGTCCCGACTCTAAGTCGTGTAAACTCTCACAAGGATTAGGAATGAGAAAGAGAGAAAGAAACGAATGAATTCGAATATGGGATACCTTGAAAGCTTAGGGATGGCCTCTATTTATAGGGGAAAGGATGCCTTGGGGTTTGGTCATGTTTGTCCCTTACTTAGGATCTAGTATGAACCGAGTCACTCAATCGTTTGCGGAATCAACGATTAAGTTATACACTAAACACACGAACAATCAATACGCAATGAATATCAAACGAGACGTATTATATTGTATTATAATCGGTCAGATTACAGAGATTTCGACTAATTGCGTTTAGGGTTTCATCAACCCTAAAACAGAAAACACAAAACGAATTTATACAAAACTGGCACCTGCGACGTCGCACGCTACGTCGCAGGCCCAAGCCCATGCGACGTTGGCTACGTCGCAGGCCCAAAACCTGACGTCGCACCTGCGACGTTGCACGCTACGTCGCAGGAGTCAGGAATACTAATTCTAATTACAAACTACGAGCTAGACCAACTGACAGACACTAAACATGTACTAACAAACTCCCCCGTGTCTTCAGCTTGGTCTTCAAAAATCTTCATTAAACCCAGCCCGCAGGAAACTGGCCGTCGGCATGAATTCCATTAGCTACGCAAACAGTAACAACATTGTAAAACTGCTGTGCTAAACGTTTGTTGAATTCATTCTTCTGACCAACACGAATCCGATTATCATAGAGTTTTCTTAAATCTTTTTCATGAAAATTAATCAAACTCATCGGATCATACAGTCTAAACGTTGCTTGCTTCAAATTCCATATACCTCCAACTTCTGGCCACGGTTCAGAATATGGAACGAAAGTAATAACCGCTTCACCAGTCTGTGGATCAAGTTCCCATTTTACAAGTCTTCTCAGAAAATAATAAGGAACTGATTCCAGAGGTATCTCAGTCAAACAGTTAGCAGGCGAATAGTGAACTTTAACCAAATGCTTCTTGGTGACTGGATCAATCTTCTTTTTCCACGTATACCGAGTTCCCAACGTCGGTTTCAATTTCGAATATGTCTTCGATAATACTTCCCGACGTAGATTTCTCTGAATGAACTCAGCATAATCATTCTCGAAAGGATTAATCAATTTAAGCTGAGCTAATCGATTAATCTCTCCTTTTGGCAACGTACTTAATCTATCAAAACGCATTCTGAAGTACTGAACTCCATCTTCTCTCTTAATCATGAACAGATTCCTCTGACACTTCCAGCTTTTAATAACACCGGTATAATTTTGACTAACCCGGTACACTTGACATTTAACTGGAATAGGAACTGGATTTCGTCCCTTAGGCCACCATTTCTTGTTTCTCTCTCTCTTTTCTTCAGCAGTTAATTTCTTCACTGCTGAGTCCGGTGCCTGTGTCTCTGAAGCTGGAGTTGCAGCAGAACTTGATTCTCCATGTTGAGCTTTATCAGGACTCTCGTCTTCACTTGAATCAGATTCTATAATTGGTGCACCATCATAAGCTTCCCCAGATTGTGCATCATCATACGTTTCATCTGCATTCAACTGCTCTTCTTCAATCGAAACATCCTCATTCATCTCAAAAACATTCTCTGTTTCTTCCTCAGAGCCAACTCCACTGGCCATCCTCTGAATAAATGATAAGTCAGCGAATGAGTAGTCAACTGCCAGCGGTCTCGGTTGCCCTGGAATATCATCAACACAAAAATAATCCAAACGAGAAATATTTTCATTAACATTTTCAATTACAGGGTTGGGATTTACAGACGCAGGTTCACTTGACTCTAAAGTGGGTATCCCAGACCCATACTCCCCCGAGGCAAGTAACTTGCCTTCCAAAACATTAACCCTAAGCTTCGTTTCCTCAAGCTCCTTAGACTGAACCTCGATCAACGCAGCTTGTTCAGCAATCTTTTCGTCTTGAGCCTCCAGCTTTTGCTTCATCTGCTGCATATCTTCCATTATCTTTTGCATGAAAGCTGGAGTCGGTTGAATCTCAAAAGCATCCTGCTGCTTTGGATTGACTGGAGCTCGTGTTGACGAAGAGCGACGAACACGACGACGAGGACGATAAGTTTCATCAGCAGAATCATCACCGTCTCGTGTACGTTTCCCAGTATCCCTTGGAGGTACATACTTGCGTCCTGCCCGGATCCGACGCTGAATTCTTAGATATCTGAATGAATCGGAAAGCCTGATACGTTCCATCTCAGAGGGATGCGGAACAGTACCATCCGAATGCTCAGGCGTCGGACCCCCATCCTGAGGACCTACATTGGCCGGTTCTTCAGAATCAGAACTCTCGACCGTGTCGTGAGATGCTGGATTGTCTGAGTTCACATGCCCGAACTGCTCGATGTTCTCCAATAGAGCATCTACATTCTCCCCCGCAGGTTGAACTGGAATGTTCACAAGCGGTTGCTGCGGCTGCTGAGGTACTGGAATATCCATATACTGAGGATCTGGGGGTGGTACATAATTTTCATCCACAATAGCACCGAATAAGGGAACATCCATTGGTGCCTCGACCCCTTTCTCATACCCTGCACAAATAGTGAAAATCCGACTCATCATCGGTGAAATCTTTAGCGGCTGATCGATATCACCCTGTGCCTGAAGATCCGGATGATGACGATTGATGTGCAACTGTACAAATCTCGGATATAAAATCCATTTCTGATCCCCGGCATTCGCATTATCAACCATAGCCTTGAAGATAAATCTCGAGAAGTTGAACGGCTTGTTGTATACCAACGCTAACATAGCAGAAGCCAGACTTCGGCTCATCCCATCCGTTCCACCTTTCCTATTCCCCAAGCAAACAATAATCACACGCATCAAATATCTCCAGACGCGTGTGAGATTCGCTTTTCTATACTGATCAGAGGGAATCCCGGGATATCCTATCCGTTGCATAGCCCCGCTAACAAAAATATGATCAAAACCGACAGGCATATCCGGTTGATCATTCAGCTGTAAAAGTTCCCGAATACTCTGTTCTGTAATAGTGATCTCCGTACCCAGAACGGTAGAGACCAATCGTCTAACGTCGTTATCAGTAACAACAGTCGCATTTCTCCAAAAAGGGTTGATCAGATTTCCAAACGCCATAGTGTTATCGGAAATGGCGTGGAATACCCTTGAACGTCTCAAAAACGCGATCATCTGACGATACGGTGCAGCTTTATCAGAAGTGTCAGTAAGGTAAGCAGCCGTATTGTGACGAGCTTCGAAAATCAAAGCCATATTTGCAAGAACAGAAACAGATTGCAACTCGAAAAAGATTAGAAAAATAATGTTACATTTTTACAAACTTCCTGGAACTAGCGACGTAGCAACTTACGTCGCATTAACACAGAGCGACGTAGAACTGTACGTCGCTAAAATTCAAAATAAATTGGAAAGCGACGTAAGGCCGGACGTCGCAGAAAATTCGAGCGACGTCAAGAGGGACGTCGCATTTTGCAATTTATTGTGAATTTAATCACTTTATTAAAATAGCGACGTAGAGTGGTACGTCGCATCGGACGTCGCAGTGAAAGCGACGTAGGGAAGGGCGACGTAGGAAATTAATAATAATTAATTAAAGCTACGTAGGCCACGACGTCGCAGCGTACGTCGCACTGGCGAACAGGCGTCCCAACCCAGAAACCCTAACCCTCGAATTTAGGGGTTTTCAAAATCAATCACACAATAAGGTGCGGCCTAAGATGGTGATTACGAAAATATAAGTTATAATAGTTACAACCTCCAATTAACCATCGAATTTAGCCCAAAACCGAAACCCTTTAAACCCGTATCACATATATAGCAATTAAACGTAATATACACGGTGAAAAAAGGTGAATATGGTACCTAAGTGTGCGGAATAACGAGTAGATCAAAACTACGTAAGTGAATCGGAATGAAAACGGCTACGAATCACGAAAAATGCTCGAAAATTGCTACGTCGCAAATCGCCAATGCTACGTCGCAGGCTACGTCGCACGTGAATAGTGAATAGTGTGACATGTTACGTCGCAGTTGAGACTATATATAGTCTAACCCTACATGCGACGTAGACTGGGACGTCGCAGGCGACGTAGAGTGGGACGTCGCAGGCGACGTAGAGTGGGACGTCGCATAGAGCAGTTTTGATTCGATTTCGAATGTTTCAAAAACCGTTAACTCGTTATTTTAGCAAATAATTTCCAAATAACTCGTGACTTGGGAAAAATAACTCAGAATAAAAATAAAGCATAAAACTAAAAAATCTGTTTGGTATTTTCTTTAATTTTACAAAAAGTAAAAAATGAACAAAATAAAAATACTAACACTCTATTTTTGGTGACGGAGTTGAGTTGTCTGATTAGGGATCATATCGGAATAACATGCATTTATTAGGAATAGTAAGTGTTATTTCGATCATCAGTATATTTGTCCACTTTAAATTTACGTGGCACATTTAAAACACCTGTTATAAAAATTATTTCAAAACAATTATTGGTATTGTTTGTCCACCTAAACACGTTACTTCCGTGTCTGTGAGTTAACCTTTTATTGTTAACATGAGTATTTCTCCGTGGTCCCCACCATAGATATACCCCTATAACTTAGACATGAACATAGTTTCTAAATTTAGAAAGAATATAAGAAAATCAATTTTAAGAATCAAGCCAGCGGTGACAGGTCTGTACTTGTGTACAACAAAGCAACATAACTTGATTCAGTTATAAGCAAAACCAAAGGCAGTCAAACCAAGTTTGTGGCGACCTTGTTTAGTACCTTAAATTTAAGACTTTGCAAGTGCATTGACTCACGTTTGCTTAGTTTTGAGAGTAAGCTGAATTGAGACCAGGTCTGCACGTACGTACAACAGAGGAAACAATCAGCATACTCCCCCAAAAGATCTCAGATATACAATCTAAAAATAGAAGTATGTCAAGCTATGCTAAGGAATTAAGACATAGAGTCGTACATCACAAGGTGTTTACCACATGATCATAGACATGTATTTAAATTACTTCTTAATATCTCAGAGACCGGTGTGTACCATGCCTACCAATACATCGTATGATGAAGATAATTTAGATAAAAACTGTTTTAAGTGTGTCAGATAAACCTACTGACACATCCAAGATAAACCTTAAAATTCCATTTTGTGCATGTCACCCGATGTACTATCATATCCCAAGTTGTTTACAGACACAACTTCAACGTCTATTTTAAAAATGTAGCAACCTTGCGTTTTCTTTAATACTGAAGAGTATAAAGAGTGGCTATTGCGATTTTTTTTTTTTTTTTAAATTGAATTTAAAAACTTAAAAATCCAAGTCACAAATCATTTCTTTGACTGAAAGAACCTTAAACCTATCAGATTGACCAGTTCAATAAAACGTGATCGCAAAAAGGCTTTTGTGAAAATGTCCGCACACTGCTTAAGGGTCTCTATATGTACGACATCTATAAGGTGTTTCTCAAAACAATCCCGTATGAAGTGGAACCTAAGTTCAATATGTTTGGTCTTAGAGTGCTGTACGGGATTGTGAGTTATAGATATAGCAGCTGTATTATCAATGTAAATAGGAGTCATAGAGAGATTGAACCCGTAATCACGCAGCTGATGCTGAATCCAGAGAACTTGAGAACAGCAACTTGCAGCAGCAACATACTCGGCTTCAGCTGTGGAAATAGCAACCGTAGTCTGCTTTTTGCACTGCTAAGAAACTAAGCGCGATCCAAGGAACTGACATCCTCCAGTAGTTGACTTCATATCTATCTTGCAGCCACCAAGATCCGAATCCGAATAGGCAGTTAACTCAAAGTTTTTCTCGTTTGAATACCATAGACCCAGAGATGGCCTAAAAGCGAGATATCCAAAAATGCGTTTTACTGCCTTCATATGAGACACCTTTGGATTTGCTTGAAATCGTGAGCAGAGAGAAACAGCAAACACTATATCTGGTCTTGAGGCAGTCAGGTACATGAGAGAGCCTATCATTGAGCGATAGTCTTTCTCCTTGCAATCTTCATCGTCCTCATGAGGTCCAAGATTGTGTCTTGCTTCAATTGGAGTGCTGTAGTGTTTACAGTTGAGCAATTCATATCGCTTTAACATGTCAGTGACATATTTTGACTGGTGGATATAAATTCCATTGTCAGATTGCTCAACCTGTAGTCCCAGAAAGAACGTGAGTTCCCCCATAGCACTCATTTCAAACTCAGATTTCATCAATCTTTCAAAATCCTTGCACAACTGATCATTAGTTGATCCAAAGATTATGTCGTCCACATAGACCTGCACAAGTAACAAATCTGCTCCTTCCCGTTTGATGAAAAGCGTGCTATCAATCTGTCCTCTGTCAAAACCATTCTTCAGCAAGTACTTGGCAAGTCGCTCATACCAAAGTCGAGGAGATTGATGAAGACCATACAAAGCTTTCTTCAGCTTGCAAACATGATTAGGATGCTTTGGGTCTTCAAAACCAGGAGGTTGACACACATAAATCACTGCGTCGACATCTCCATATAGAAAGGCACACTTCACGTCAAGTTGATACACGCGGAATCCTTTAAATGAAGCATAGGCTAGAAAAATTCGAATTGATTCCAAACGAGCAACAGGAGCGAAAACTTCATCATAGTCAATACCTTCTAATTGACTATATCCTTGAACTACTAGACGGGCTTTATTTCGAATAACAGCCCCACGATCATCCATTTTGTTACGGAAAACCCAACGAGTACCCGTCAAGTGAGCACCCTTGGGTAGAGGAACAATTTCCCAAACATTCATCTTGTTTATTTGCTGTAGTTCCTCCTGCATAGCCTCGACCCAAGATGGATCTTTTAAGGCTTGTTCAACCTTTTTAGGTTCAATTTGAGACAAATGACATGAGTCAATATGAGCAATAAGTCCCAAAAGTTGTTGAGCTGAAGTCTGCTTTGCTTGTTGACGTGTTTGAACAGATGCATGAGGATCACCAATGATATTATCAATGGGGTGATCCTTATGTATACGAGTTTCTGGTATGGCACCTGGCACAAGATCCACACCCAGATTGTTCAAATCTCCCTCAGTTTCAGGAGTAGCAGCAGACTCAGGAAAGGCTAACTCTTCTTCTTCTCCTTCATCTTCATGAGAAAATAAGTGAGAGTAGGCCATTGTTTCTTCCATTTCATCTTCTTCTTGAGGTTCCTCTAAAGGAGGCATGTTTGGATCATATGGAAGGTCCTTTGTGTAGTTATAAACTGTTTTATTAGGAGCAGCCGAAGATAATGGAGTAGGAGATGGTGTTGATGGTGGTGATTTGGTAGTTGTTTGTGGTTGTGTGGGTGGTTGTGTGGGTGTGGGTGAAGGTGTAGGTGTAGTTTGTGGAGGTGTAGGATTAGTCGGTGGAGGTGCGGGTGTTGCATTGGGATTTGGGTTGGATGGTTTATTATTAACAGGTGTATCTTGAGTAAGATCAAGCTCATGAAGTATAGAAACCAATTCTTCCGTTTCATCTTCTTCCGGAATATTGAAAGAGTTGAAGAGGTTTCCATAGTTGAAAAACCAATCCGGACCCGTTCCTTGAGGAGGTTCCGTATACCTTAAACATTTCACTTCAAAATGCTCCTCAATCTGGTTCGATGATTTGTTAAAGACTCTTTTGTTCGGAGAGTTGACTGAATATCCAAGAAAAATCCCTTCAACAGCTTTATCACCAAACTTAGAGACTTTATCTTTTGTTATCATGATCAGGCATGGACACCCAAATGGTTCTAGGAACTGCAAATTTGGCTTACGGTTATTGAAAAGTTCATAACACGTCTTGTTCTTTTTCTTAACCGTGAGTACTCTGTTGAGAACATAACAGGCAGTATTAACTGCCTCAGCCCAGAAGATAATTGGTAACTTGGAATCAGCTAACATAGTCCGAGCTATCTCGATGATTGTCCTGTTCTTTCTTTCTGCAACTCCATTCTGTTGTGGAGTCCTCTGAGCACTAAATTGATGCTCAATACCTCTTGTAGCACAAAACAATTCGAGAGTTGAGTTCTTGAATTCAGTTCCATTATCGCTTCGTATCCTTTTCACCTTCAAGTTGCACAGATTTGCCAACTTGTCCAACAAATACACCAAAATCTCAGGAGTTTCCCCTTTTGTGGTCAAAAAATAAACCCACGAAAACCTTGAGTAGTCATCAGTAACTACCAAGCAGTAAGACCGACCACCAATGCTCTTTGTAGAGACTGGACCGAAAAGATCCATATGCAGTAGTTCTAGTGGAGCATTTATGGAATTCACCTGCTTAGACTTATGGGACTTCTTACGTAGCTTTCCTTTTTGGCAGGAGATACAGTCATCCTTTAGAGCAAATGACTGTTTCGGAACTCCTAGCACTAGGTCATTTTTAGTCAAGAAATTCATTTTTCGGAAATGAATATGTCCCATTCGTCTGTGCCAAAGCAGTGATTCCTTTTCAGAAGCCTTAGACAAGAGACACGTATACTCGTTCGAGGTCTCAACAGTTCTCATGTTCAAAATGTATGTGTCATTCTTTCTTGGTGCTCTCAGTAACACCCATTCTTCCGGAATGACATACCCAGGCTTTAGTATCACACACTCTGTCTTTGTGAACGCAGTTGTATAATCCTTATCACAGACCTGTGAAACACTTAGCAAGTTGTGCGTAAGCTGTTCCACGTAGTTCACATTTTCAAAACTAACATTGCCGTTAGTTAACGTTCCTCTTCCAGAAATGGTTCCCCCAGTATCTCCAGCAAAGGCAACATATCCTCCTGCATATGGTTTAATATCCACAAGAAGAGATACATCGCCTGTCATATGTCGCGAGCAGCCGCTATCCAAATACCATTCACTATCTTTAACACGTTCTGACTGCTGCAACACACAAACGAAGGAGATTAGTGAGAAACGGTGACCCAAGCCTTTACAGACTTAGGTCGACCGTGGTCATCAACAATAAGCACGTCAGATAGGATTTTATCTTTAAACAAATTAGAATTTTTATCTGATGTGTTATTGTTGACGACTGAAGAGTCAACATCAGACTCTTTACGTTTCCAAACTTTTGAAGATTCGGAATTGGTAATCGAAGTAATGTTGGGCTTTTGAATTGGCAAAGGTTTTTGCTCAACATTACTTGGTTTCGAAACAGGCTTGGGAGAGTTTGAGTAACGCCTAGGTGGAGATTTTGAAAAAGAATTTCTGTAAACAGATGTCCTAGGCATCTCTCTCCCATATCGCTGATTTGACAGCTTTGGACATTCACGGATTAAATGTCCTTGTTTCTTGCAGTAGAAACAAGAACGAGTCTCAACAAACGGTTGAGACTGAGGAATTACCACAGGAGGAGGAGAAACATTTCTAGAACATGAACATTGAGTACACGTCTTAGAAAATGTTTGCTTTGGTTGAGAGGTTGAAGTTGATGGTTTATCATACGAAACATTTTCATTTACTAATTTTCTTTGCAAAATCTTTACAGGTAACTGTAAAGTTTGTTGTTTCGAGTTTAAAACCTTGGCTTTTCCCTTATTTGGTTGAACCTTAATTTCAGGTTCAACCTTTGAAATCACTTTTTCAGGTTTAACAGCAACCTTCTTAACCTCAGGATACTCCTGATCCGTAATGTCCTCAATCTCAACAATCTCCTCAATAATAACAGAAGATTCATTCTTTAACTCAACACTCTCCTTAACACTAACAGGAGATTCATGCACAGACTTAACAAACGTTGGCAAGGGGTACTCTGGCCGCTTGGTTTTCTCCTTTCCCAGTTTGTTATGTTTGGTCTCTTTAGCATCTTTGGCTTTTATACCATAAAGCTTTGACCAATCAACTGGAATCTCTTCAAAGCCTTCCTTAACAGGCAGGGGACAGTGAGTAGTAGGAGGAGGTACTGAGTTGTATCCCAATCCCTCATTCTTTTTCCCTTTAGTACCGTGCTTGCTAAGAATTTCATTAAAGACAACCGTTGAGGAATTTGAACCTAAGATTTTACTCTTATAATTCTCATACTCAGCTTTTAAATCTGTAAGTTCTTTCTTTAGTAGTTCAATTTCAACAAGATAGCTTTTAATGGCATCTTCTTGACTAAAAACCTTAGATTTATATTTCTGAGTATCTAACCGATGAGCCTCAAGATGTTTTTCATAAAGTTTCTCATTAGCTTTTAAAAAATTATTTGAGTCGGTTAGTTTTTCATTCTTTTTCCTCAACTCAGCAGTCTCTGTCTGATATGCCTTTAGAGATTCAGTTAATTTAATGCATGAAATACAATTTAACGGTTCATCATGTACCTCATTCACAATGTGAGCCATCAGACACTGTTGGTAATGCTGGGAGACTGGCGTCCAATCTTGACTTGTAGGCTCAAAGGCAATCAGGGCATTATCAGCAAGCCCTTTCTTAGAAACTTCCATTTCTTTGGCCTTTGGAGGAGTAGATGGTGTTGTGAATCCCGATGCTGGCATTTTGGGTTTCTCGCACTCCCTGGCGAAGTGACCCAAATTTTGACAATTGTAACATCGGACCTTACTCTTGTCAAATCCGAAGCCAGTCTTTCCATCACCTTCCAAGCTTTTACGCCCTGTCCTCTGCAAGAACTTTTGAATTCTTCGGGTGATCATCGCCACATTCCAAGTTAAATCCATTTGCTCCAGATCATCTTCATCAAGCTGAGCATAGTCTTCCTTAGTCAGCTCCAAAGTAAGATTCGGTTGAGTAACCAAATCCTTGTATGAGCTTAAGAAAGTTGTGTAAATGGCAGCTTGCTCCTGAATAGCAGGTGAGACTTGAACCTGTTGTTGATTTGAAGAAGGTCCAGTCATGAAAACAGAATGAATCCCATCGGAAGCAGAAGAAGAAGTTGATGGAGCATTTGTATTTGTTACAAAAGCGACTCCAGATCCATAAGTCTTCCCAGAGTTGATCTGAACACCATACACACTAGGATTCTGAACAGCAGCACCAGACCTAGTTTCTTTCTTCTTAATCTCCATCGCGTGAGCTTGAAGATCCCCTATCAGCGTATCCAAAGACATGTTTGCAAGTTCTTCATTATCCTTTAAAAATTGAACTTTAACATCCCAAGAACTTGGCAACACATCCAGTAGCTTCTTATTCACTTCAATTGAAGGAAAAGTATAACCCCCTTCAAACAACTCACCAACTAACCGTGAGTACCTAGTGAATAAAGAAGTCGTGTCTTCATTTGGAAGGATGTCAAAGATATCGTACTGTTTCTTAATCAGTTCAAGCTTGGCTTCCTTGTACTTATCGTTTCCTCCACAACGAGTTTCAATTGCTTTCCATAAATCAAAGGCTGTTTCATGAGTTCTGAAAAGCCAAAGAACATCCTTGGTTAGACACATTTTAATCATAGAAAAAGATTTTCTTTCAGTATCAAAATCTTTCTTCTCCTCGGGAGACATCGCTTTATAGGTCTTAGCAGGACGAATACCACGGTATTCTCCTTCAGCTAATGGAGGTACATAACGTTCGCGTAATGGTCCCCATAATTCTGGACAATGAAAATCAATGTATTGTTCAACTCGGTCTCTCCAGTATACATAATCCATGTCCGCAGTAAATAATGGAGGTTTATTACTTGAACCTATGTCGTTACTTTGTTTGATCATTTCTCTTAAACCTCTAATATCCTCTTTATCAGCTGCCATTGTAATTACTTAATCGAAAAACAAACTTCTGATCTTAGCGACGTAGGTGAGTACGTCGCACCAAGATTATGCGACGGCGAGAGGTACGTCGCAAAAAGCAAAGGATTCAATTAAGAATCAGAAATATGCGACGTTGAGAGGTACGTCGCAGATGACGTCGCAGAGAACGTCGCAGAATCACACTATGCGACGTTGAGAGGTACGTCACAGATGACGTCGCAGAATCACACTACGTCGCAACACGACGTCGCACAGACTAATTAAAGTCCAAATCACTACGTCGCACGCGACGTCGCAGCTTACGTCGCAATGGTACGTCGCAAAACGCGAAAATCTGCGGCCAAAAACCCTAAAAACGAATTTTTAACCCTAACTCGAAAACCACGAATGTTGAACGACTGAAACCTTCAATAATCCCAGTAATACTGATCGAAAACCTGTGAAAACACAAAACAAACGTGATAAACACAAAAACACAATAATATCACGTCCTTTTAAATCCCAAACTCGATCCGAATCGCCAAAACGAGCACTTTCTGCTCTGATACCAGTTTTTTGTCCCTTACTTAGGATCTAGTATGAACGAGGTCACTCAATCGTTTGCGGAATCAACGATTAAGTTATACACTAAACACACGAACAATCAATACGCAATGAATATCAAACGAAACGTATTATATTGTATTATAATCGGTCAGATTACAGAGATTTCGACTAATTGCGTTAAGGGTTTCGTCAACCCTAAAACAAAAAACACAAAACAAATTTATACAAAACTGGCACCTGCGACGTCGCACGCTACGTCGCAGGCCCAAGCCCATGCGACGTTGGCTACGTCGCAGGCCCAAAACCTGACGTCGCACCTGCGATGTTGCACGCTACGTCGCAGGAGTCAGGAATACTAATTCTAATTACAAACTACGAGCTAGACCAACTGACAGACACTAAACATGTACTAACAGGTCATCCAGCCGATGTGGGAGAACTGAATTTGTCCTCCAACCGCCGGTTGGAGCTTCCAACCGCCGGTTGGACTTGATTCCTGCCCAAGTAATGACACGTCTACACCGACTTACAAACCCTAGCCTCTAACCGCCGGTTGAACCTTCCAACCGTCGGTTAGACTCTGGTTCCAGAAATTTTCATTCTCGTTACCAACCTTATGCCATTTTAAACTTTCATAATTGTTTCTATTAATTTCTTTTAGCTTCTAATTGATTTATCAACTATGATAAATTAACAAACTAATTAATTAACTTATAATATTAAATCTAATTAATATTATTACTCAATTAGTTTCTCTTACTGTTCATCGAGGGCAACCCAAAAAGGACTCTACTTTAGCAATAGTATTACCAATTAGTTATGACCTTGGACATTATTTCCAACAGTCTCCCACTTGGACAAATCATCAACTACTATTGGTCCGTCTCTATCCTAAGTAGAGAGTGTCATCCAATGCATCTGCCGAACTCTGATCATATCCAGTGACAGTCCTTTAGATAAGTGATCATATATTCCTTTGTTTCTGATATCGTATGAAACTAGGACATGGATTTTAATCAAACTCCATATTCAAGATTATGTTTTCTGATTTCTGATCAATTTTGACTATATGGGACTACTAAATTTTACATATCAATTTAGTCCTAGCTTGGCCAAGCACTTTATGAGTCAACATTTAATCATCAGAGGGCCCATAGATATCGCTTTTCCACGTAGGCGAAAGGAACACATAAATTTCGCATACATAGCACTAGTCAACTCATCATGTCATACCTAGCATATCCTTTATGACTGGCATTTATGCACAGCGTTTGAATAAACTAAAGTATAACAGACTTGAAAACTAGAAACTCAATGTATCTCCATTTTAAGAATATAATATATTATCATCTCAGAGTTACTCTTGATTTCAATCCATGAAGTAACTTTCATGAGTGCGGGTTTCTCCTATACTTAAATCCTCATTAAGTACCCATGAGTGTTGCAGCAATCTCCATGCAATGTCTAATCTCCATAGACAATCTGCTAACACTCCATGACAGTCTTAATTCACCACATACTTCCTATAGTGTGATCGACTGAGGAGGTTTGAGTAAGAATTTATTACTCTGGAAGTGGTGTCTAAACATGCTAAACTGAAACACAATGATAAACGATAGTAAATGGTAGAACTCCTTCCAATAAATAAATCTCCATTATTTATCACCAAGTCTAAAAAAGTTTCCATCATTGTTTGTAATGTTTCAAAATCAAACTTAACAACTAAAACTTTATCTCGTAAACCTATGCTCCTAGCATGTTTACTGATCGTGTGTCCTTCACAATCATGTGTCCCTTTTGTACCTTCCTTTGAACAAAATGGTATTTTCTTTTAATGTGCTTTGGACTTTCCATTATCACATAATATTTCAATGGGATTCGTACTATTGGAACACCTCTAAGATCACCATTGAAAATCCTCATCCAGATGACTTCCTTTGAAGTCTTACAAGTTTCAATATACTCAGATTGCTATCTGCTATTGTACCTTGCTTTGAACTTTTCAAAGTTATTGTTCCCCTATTCAGTAAGAATCCCCAACTAGACTGTGAACGGCTATCATCTCTGTCTGTTTGTAAACTTACATCAATATAAACCGTTACTCTAAGTTTCTCTTCTCCACCATAATCTAAGAACATGTCTTTAGTATTTCTCAAATACTCAAGAATATTCTTTACAGCTGTACCAATGACCTTTACCAGGATTCTGCTGATGTCGACTCACTATGCTCCAAGCAAATGAGACATCGGGTCTTGTATACTTCATGGCATTTATGATCGATCCTACAGCTTAAGCCTATGGGACTCGACTCATTTAGTCCAATCTTGTGCAGTCTTTGGACACTAATCTTTTAGTAATCTTTATGCCATGATGTAAGGGTAGATTCCCTTTCTTAGAATTCTCCATTTTAAAACATTTTCAAAATTTCATTCTAAGTACATGTCCTGGTTAAGTCCTTTGAGACGTTTTCAACATATCTCTGTAAATCTTTGTACCAAGAATATTGCATCTCCCAAATCTTTCATAGCGAAATATTTTCCCAACCAATCCTTTACCTTGTAATGTTGGGATTACATTTCTTATGAGTGTTATATCATTCACATATAATACCGGGAAAACTACAACGCTCCCACTGACTTTGACATATGTGCTGGACTCATCTTTGCTTCTAGAAAATCCAAACTGTTTTATTTCCTCTTGGAAGCATAGATTCCAACTACAAGAAGCTTGTTTAAGTCCATTAATGGCCTTCTAAAGCTTACACACTCTATTAGGATACTTTGCATTTTCAAAACCTTTCGGTTGTGCCTTAAACACATCCTCTGTTAGTTTCATGTAAAGGATAGTGGTTTTGACATTCATCTGCCAAATTTCATAACCATGAAATGCAGCTATTGTAAGTAATATCCTAATTGACTTTATTTCAGCTATTGGTGAG
Organism: Helichrysum umbraculigerum; assembly: GCA_949592205.1. Taxonomy (NCBI): domain Eukaryota; kingdom Viridiplantae; phylum Streptophyta; class Magnoliopsida; order Asterales; family Asteraceae; genus Helichrysum; species Helichrysum umbraculigerum. The sequence goes on along the minus strand of CATIUR010000003.1, from coordinate 27,303,585 downwards.
AAGGTTTCCTCATAGTCAATCCCGAAGGTTTGAGTATAGCCATTCGCTACCATCCTAGCTTTATAAGTGTGTACTTCCCATCGATGTCTATCTTCCTCTTGAAGATACACCTACAACTCACCGTCTTGAGACTTAGTGTAGTGTCAACCAAATTCCAAACTTGGTTGTCAGACATAGACTGAATCTTACTTTTCACAGCTTCCTACCACTTAGCAGCCTTAGGGCCTGCCATTGCTTCCTTGTAGTTAGCAGACTCATCTAATTTACTTAGTGTACTATCACTAATCTTATCATGTTATTCTTTATGGAAACCATAATAGAACCAAGGAGGTTTGCTAACTCTACAACTGCGAGCGGGAAAGGATATGTCATCAAGTTCAACAGGTGTCACCACCTCTTGTTGAGTGTCAGTGTTTACTATAGGTTCTTCATCGATAGATCCTTGAATTTCTTCAAGATCAACCGTACTCCCACTGTCCTCTTTAGATACTATTTCTCTCTCAAGAAACACTCCCTTTGGAGCAACAAATATCTACATGACTTCTGTGGATAACCGATGAAAATATACCTTTTTAGATCTGGCTTCTAGTTTGTGCTAAGTTTCTTATCTAACGATAACTTCACAACCCCATATCTGGATGTGCCCAAGAGAAGAACCTTTTCTATTTCACATCTCATAAGTCATCTTTGAACTTTCTTCGTGAGTACTAGATTTAAGATATGTGCGACTGTCTATAATGCCTAACCCCATAAACTTGTTAGAAGTGTTTCCTGAATCATCATAGATCGAACCATGTCTAACAAGATTCTATTCCTCCTCTTAGCAACTCCATTCAGCTATGGTGTTCTAGGAGGAGTCAACTGTGAAACTATTCCACAGTGTCTAAGATGATCAAGAAACTTGATACTAAGGTCTTCTCCTCCCCTATCGGATTGGAGTACCTTTATCTTTCTGCCCATTTGGTTCTTTATTTCGTCCTAATACCTTTTGAAATATCAAAAGTATCTGACTTATGTTTAATCAGATAAACATATCCATGTCTACTGAAGTTATCAGTGACATAGTAGCGATTTCCATCTTTTGTAGCGCATCGGAATGGTTCACATTCATCTGTGTGTACCAAGTCCAATAATTTTTTACCTTATTCACACGAACCTGTGAATGGTGATTTAATCACCTTGTCCAATAAACAAGATTCGCATACATCATCCGATTTGAGGTCGAATGATTCCAACACTCCATCCTTTCGGAGTTGGGCGATGTGTTTCTTGTTTACGTGCCTAAGATGATAATTGTCACAATTTGGATTTATCAAGCTCATTAGACGAACCAACATTTAAAATTACCTTACTGACATAATCAACATTTTCATATATGCCTTTGCAAGGAGGAGCTTTATCACCATTCTCATTATCAAATGAAAACTGGTAACTATCATTAAACACGCATGAAATGAAACTATATCCTTGTCATTTCTGACGAATAACAGCAATCATTTAAATGTATCTTAACTCCGGATTTTAGCATGAGCTCAAACTTTCCAATGGGCATGACTCTCTTGTTAAGTACCACACCCTGTATCCAAGACCCACAAATTAGAAGTCGTAGTATTGTGGAGTTCGATCATTTATATACCTGAATCCTTTTGACCTTATTGTCTTTAAGGTCCTTCAGATATTTTGGACAGCAACGCTTCTAGTGCTCCTCTGTGTTGCAATATTACACACTGATTCCTTTGGATCATTGCTGGTGCAATTTCAGAATCAATCTTTCTCTTAGCCCCACGATTGGACTTTCCATTCGTAGCTTTTTCAGATCTATTCCTTTCCTTTGCATCATGACCAATTGACAACACAGGAGCTGCTGAGCCAAAAGGCACATCAATCTTCTTGATCCTTTGCTCAGTAATTTTGGAGTTCCATTATTGAGGTCTCTCTCTCATTCAAAACTATTTGACATGAGATTACAAACTGTTTGTAGACAGCTGGCTGACCGGACAAAATTATGTTGACCAAAACTTAGCATCAAACATCATAATATTTTCGGTGAGCTTCAATCTCCTCTTGGGTTAAATCATTATCATTAGTGGGATTTGCTTATCGAGAACATACTCCTTATTCTCGTCGAGAACATATTCCTTGCTCTCAAACCTACGGTTTCACAGCTTATCGAGAACATACTCCTTGTTCCTTAGAGTGAACCTAGGGTTATGTTTTGGTCAAAAATTACTAAAAGCAATTAAGTGATCAAAAATTAGTATGTGAGGTCAGGTGTAAAAATTACTCTCAAGATAATTACGTAGAAACACGATTATCTCTATTAGTAAGTAAATATTTTTGTGTTAAATACGTAGATCCTTGTTGAACAAACGAGTTAATATCAAAAGTTAAGAGCAGATTTAGGATAACTGATATTTGATGATAGAAATGTAAGTAAAATGTAATTAAGGCAAAATTAATGACAAATAAGCAAAAACGACATGATGATATACGAGGAAAGCCCTTGATCAAGGTTGATCGCCGGCACAAAACCTTGGGAAGGATCAAACGATCCTTGCCTTTGTTACTCTTATTAAAATGAAAGTAATGAATTACAAAGTAAGAGCGCAAGGATGATCGGCTAAGTGAATTTGTGTGTGATTTTAGCTAAGTGTCGATAAAATGATCATGAACGAGAATGATAACAGAGTGTGTGAGTGTTTGAGGTGAAAAATAGCAAGTATTCGTTAACCTAAATGATCATCCGAGCCTCATTTAAATACTAAGAGCGTTTAACTATAATTCCGAAATATCAGGGATCCTCCGAGGAATGATGAAGACCACCAACGTCTCTTTTGACTTCATTTTACATGTGCGTAAGACTTCGTCTTCATCAAATTGTATCAGATCCTCTTCACGTAATCCGGAGCATATCTCATTAACGCGTTTCTTCTAAGACCTGGCCAATACTCAAGAAAAACAAACGTGTTATATAGTTCAAGATCCTTAACTAAGATAAGTCCAAGATCCTGAGCTATGTGTACTCCGAAATTGATCATAGGATCCTTAAATAAATATCTTCCTGGTCCAGAATCCTGCATAATTGTGTTAAATAAATATATCCTAACCAGGATCCTGCAAGATAAATAATAACAATATATCCAGGATCCTTACCTGTATCCGTGATCCTGAATGCAGACTGGAAAATCATCAATATCCTTTGATACGAATAATAAATGTAAACAACTTCCATACCTGAGTAATAGTATTATGATGCTGATTAGGATCCTGTAAAGGTTAGTGAAAATCTAGCCACAACAATTGCCCCCGAAGTTATAACGTTTTTCAGGATCCTTAAGCGTTATAACTTCTCAAGATAACTGCTCAAAGCGTGTTAGGTAGATGTATCGGTTACCATGCCCAAGGGTTTACATGCATTTTGACACCTGAATCCTTTTATCCATCTTCTCTCTGCCGCTAACCGCCACCGATTTGCAGGTAACAATTTTTATTCTCCCTTTTTCCGTTGAATTCGTACCTGATCGTTTTGTTCATCATGTCTTTAATTCCTTTTAAAAACGAAGATAATCGTCCGACATATGAGACTCAGGGTTTAGTTATGAACCCCGAACCTTGTTCTTTTAACGATTCCGATATTGAGCTACTGAGATCCTGTCGCACCCCCAAAACACGTGGCAGCGGAAACATAAGTTGTCATGGGGGCGCCGACCAAATTAAATATCACAACACAAGATTACAACAAACGACCTCTATATGAGACATTTTAATAAAAAGTTACCGTAGTTCAAAGTTTACAATAAGTCTGGAGTTCGCATAAACCGCTAAGAGATTTCTAATACATAACTGATTATACAAAATACAGCTAAATGCAATCTAATCTCTTGTAATTTGAAAACAATGCGACTCGAGCTAGGCTTTCCATAAGCTTCCTATTGCGGCAGGTTACCTGAGAAATACATACTAAAAGGTCAACATAAAGTTGGTGAGTTCATAGGTTTGTAAACAATTGTTTAGTTATGATCCACAAGATTTCAAGTTGTATCATTCGCAAATGACAGTTAAAAGTATCGTTAGCCAACGATAAGTAAAAGTATTGCAAAATGCAATATAAGTATACCATTTACATGAGTCTCATAGTCAAACTTAACGTTGTTTGCCTCCGGTAAGTGTACTAATCCGAATACACCTCTAAATCACAAGTAATACTGCGCCCGTGGGTTGGCTAGCGCGACTAGCCCGGACGAGGTTTGTCAAACCCTGATGGTACCACCCAATAATACTCACGCACAATTTTAATGACTATGATGGGGTAGAGGACTTTAGTGGATTATTCAGGTCTCATGCAATCCGTATAAAAAGTTGTTATAGTACTTGTGATCATAAAAGCAGTGGTGTTGTAAATGTATCGTTAACAAACGATGAGTAAATGAGTTGCAAGTGTATCGTTAACAAACGATAAGTAAATATGTTGCAAGTGTATCGTTAACAAACGATAAGTAAATATGTTGCAAGTGTATCGTTAACAAACGATAAGTAAATATGTTGCAAGTGTATCGTTAACAAACGATAAGTAAATATGTTATTGCACGAATGCAAAAATGAGTATAAAACAGTTGTAGTATGTATTCTCCCCCAAAAGTAGTTGTAAAACAGTAAAAAGGGGGCTATGAAACTCACCAGAGTTAAGCAGGTAGCAAGCAATAATCAAATAGCAAGCAAAGTCCAAAGCGCAACCTTCTAACGTCCTAAGCGTATAAGGTTGTGTAAGTAGATGTCTTATAAGACCATCTAGAGTGATTGTATAAGTGGGGGTCAATGTCCACTTAAGCCAATCGTGTAGGTGGAGGGTTAATGTCCACCTAGAGCTAGTTCATCAACTAGTATGTCCAAATAAGTTGTTCAAGTTTGTTTATCAAAAACGTGTACGACCCGTTGGTGAAAGTTTGTAATAATAATTCGTTAAGGCATTATTATTAGGATGATGTTATACTTACATATGTATAGTATGTTTCATGAGTTATAACGTTGCATTGTATAAGTATTAACGTTACTTGAAGTTTAACACTTAGTGAGAAAACTAGTTTTTAAGGATTCTGTTTCATGCGACACTTCATGCGTCACTTGCTAGTTAGGGGCGGCACTTAGGAAGTGCCGCATAATATGCGTTTTCAGATTTAAATAGCGTCACTTAAGAAGTGTCGGATACGGGGCGTCACTAAGGCATGGCGGCACTAAGGGTAAGTGCCGCTAATATAATAGTTCAGTCACTACAGGCGTCACTTAGGTAGTGTCGGATAAAGTGATTAAGCGTCACTTAAGTAGTGTCGTACATAAGCATTTTCAGATAATAAGGGCGTCACTATGGGAGTGTCGTTAAAAATAAAGTAGCGTCACTACAAGCGTCACTTGCCAAGTGTCGCTAGAATTTCGGGGATCATGCGTCACTTAAATCTGTCTCAATTTGCTAAGTCCAAAAACGTGGTCAACTATGACGGTTTGACCCGAACCTTTCACCCAAGCCATATTCCAGTAAATAAAGTTTATAAAAGTTATTATTTCATATTGTAGTCGTTTCGAGATGTCGGTTTCAAGTTTACACCTTAAACTTCAAGATTTAATGTTTTCGGTTTATGTCGGGTCATTACGCCAACTGATTTCACCTATCTATAGTCCAAATCAAACTTCCAAATTTTTACCAACTGATTTACTAAGTGTCTTGACTAACATATCAAATTTTCAGCTTCTAACAAGTCCATTAACATAGTTAAATAAAGCCGCGTAACAACCGAACACATTTTATCGAAAAACTTCCAGGTCAGTCTTATAAATCGGCTCGTAGAGAAAAATGAGTACGTTTCTGGAAAACGTGTAAAACACGAAAGTTGTAGATCTTTTCGATACGCAAATTTTAAAAAAAAATTCGACCTCTAACTCTTAACAGATGATTTTATACGAATATTTTCGTGAACTGTCGATTTTTAGGCAGATTCATGCATGTTAAAGTATAAGTTATAAAAACGTATTTTAGCACAAGGTTTGGACATAATCTTGTTGATAGAGCTTAATAACATCATAATCAGTAGATTAAAAGTAAAATAAGTAAAAGGTTTGATGATTTATACCAAGCAAATGATGGAGAAGCAAAAAGGGAGTTGAAGATGATGATGTCTTGAGCTTGGTTCCCCCTTTTCTTTTGTTCTTGATCTTCAAGATGATAGTGATTTAATGGTGATGATTATTTGGTAGTAAGAGGGCTGTGTTTTCTCCAGATTTTGAGAGGAAAAATGGAGGTGTTTTTGAAATAAAAATGAAAGTTGCATGCTTAAGGAGTGGATGTGTAAGGGAATCAAGTAATCATCATTTTGCATGAAGATCTATTAGGGAAAATGGGTGGTGACCACATGGGGGGGGCAGCAAGGGGGCCGGCCAAGGGGGGCCCCACACAAGGGTATTTTGGTCATTTTACATTTCTAGCTTAAATAGTTGCGTTTTACGTTCGTTTACCCGATTGTTTAAACGTTTATTTATACGTTACATGTTTTATACGCGTTTTTAAGTGACGACTTAATTTTCGATATTTTTGATTGAGACGTTTATTAAAATACTTAAAAACATTTATAAAAATGTCCCGTTTATTTGTCGGCCTCGATTTGCGTGTTTGTTCTACGGCGGTTTAATCGCGTAACGTTATTTTGAGTCGTTTAGATTAACGATATAATTTGGATAAATTTCCATTGAAGTATTATTTAAAATACTTAATTTAGGTTGTCAATTTAATTATTGACGTTCGTTTGGTTGTCGAAATAAATTCGTGCGTTATCGTTGCGTTTGAGACGTTTTAACCGAAACGTCTAGGTTTTTCGAGTATTATTTTAGCAAAATAATAGATAATGATAAACAACTTCTAAAAATAGATTAAAGTTATTTATAGAAATGTTTTCACCAACGTCGTATTTAAACTGTGTCGGACTCCATCCGATAATAAAGTGTACGATTTAAACAAATCGCAAATGTGTGCAAATATAATAACATATATTAATACACATAATGATACACATAATTCACCCTAATTACATGTATTAGCACAATGATTAGGAACTAACAGTAGCACTAATTGGTCGGGTGTCACATTCTCCCCCTGTTAGGAGAATTTCGTCCCGAAATTAGCTTGTTGTCGTGGTCTGAGAGGCATCTAAAAATAGATGTGGGTATTTCAGTCGCATTTGGTCTTCCCGTTCCCAAGTGAATTCAGGACCGCGCCTAGAATTCCACCGGACTTTAACGATGGGAATACGACTCTGTTTCAATCGTTTGACCTCACGGTCCATGATTTCTATCGGTTCCTCAACGAAATGGAGTCTATCGTCGATATGGATTTCGTCGAGAGGGATAACAAGTGTCTCATCAGACAGACATTTCTTCAGGTTAGAAATGTGGAATGTGTTGTGCACGCTACTGAGTTGAGGGGGTAGCTGCAGTCGATATGCCACCGGACCAATCCTTTCAAGAATTTCAAAAGGTCCGATGTACCTAGGGTTTAGTTTGCCGCGTTTACCAAAACGAATGACACCTTTCCAAGGTGATTCTTTCAAGAGTACTCGGTCCCCAACCTGGAACTCGAGTGGTTTGCGTCTTACGTCAGCGTAACTCTTCTGACGATCACGTGCGGCTTTCAGCCGGTTTTGAATGGTCACGATTTTCTCGGTCGTTTCATGAATGATTTCAGGACCAGTGAGTTGGCTATCGCCGATTTCGGTCCAACAAATGGGTGATCGGCACTTTCTCCCATAAAGTGCCTCAAAAGGGGCAGCATCGATGCTGGTGTGGTAACTGTTATTGTAGGAGAACTCACACAAAGGTAGGTGGTTTTCCCAAGAGTTTCCGAAGTCAATAACGCATGCTCGCAGCATGTCTTCCAGGGTTTGGATGGTTCGTTCACTTTGACCATCAGTTTGCGGATGATAAGCAGTACTCAAATCAAGACGAGTACCGAGAGCTTTATGAAGCGTTTGCCAGAATCGAGAGGTGAAGTGGCTATCTCTATCGGAGATGATCGAAATGGGTATGCCGTGTCGTGCTACAACCTCTTTGATGTAGATGCGAGCCAATCGCTCCATCTTGTAGTTTTCTTTGATGGCTAGGAAATGGGCGGATTTCGTGAGACGATCTACGATCACCCAAATGGTATCGCAACCGCTCGGTGTTTTTGGTAGCTTGTTGATGAAGTCCATGGTTATGTTTTCCCATTTCCATTGAGGTATCTCGGGTTGTTGAAGTAACCCAGAAGGTTTCTGGTATTCGGCCTTAACCTTGGCACAGGTTAGACACTTGCTAACGTACGTGGCTATGTCAGCTTTCATGTTGGGCCACCAATACCGTTGTTTGACGTCATGATACATCTTGTCAGAACCAGGATGTATGGAGTATCGAGATTTGTGAGCTTCGTCCATGACCAATTCTCGTAGGTTCCCAAAGTTAGGTAGCCAAATTCGGTTGGAGAAGTATCGGGTTCCATCGGATTTGGTTTCAAATTGTTTTTCCATGCCTCGCAAGGCCTCATTTTTGATGTTTTTCTCGTTGAGTGCTTCGAGTTGAGTGGAATGAATTTGAGCAATAAGATCGTTGTGGATGGTTAACCCAAGGGCTCGAACTCGAAGGGGTTTCACTCGTTCTTTTCGGCTTAGGGCATCGGCAACAACGTTAGCCTTACCCGGGTGGTATCGGATTTCGCAGTCGTAGTCGCTAAGTAACTCGACCCAACGACGTTGTCTCATGTTTAGGTCCTTCTGATCAAAGATATGTTGAAGGCTTTTGTGGTCGGTAAAGATTGTACATTTGGTACCATACAGGTAATGTCTCCATATTTTGAGCGCAAAGACAACGGCTCCTAGTTCGAGGTCATGAGTGGTGTAGTTCTTTTCGTGGAGTTTCAGTTGCCGGGAGGCGTAAGCGATGACCTTATCACGTTGCATTAACACACAACCTAGTCCTTGATGTGAGGCGTCGCAGTAAACTACGAAATCATCGGTGCCTTCGGGTAAGGATAGGATTGGTGCACTGCAGAGTTTCTGTTTAAGGAGTTGAAAAGCCGACTCCTGTTTGTCGGTCCAATCGAATTTCTTATCTTTCTGAGTCAAGGAGGTTAATGGTTGAGCAATTCGGGAAAAGTTCTCTATGAATCGCCGGTAATATCCAGCGAGACCTAAGAATTGTCGGACCTCGGTTGGTGTAGTTGGTGCTTTCCAGCACTTGATGGCCTCGATTTTTGCTGGATCAACATGTATCCCTTGGCTGTCAACGACATGCCCTAGGAACTGTACTGTTCGCATCCAGAATTCACACTTGGAGAACTTAGCGTATAACTCCTCGTGTTTGAGTAATTCCAAGATAGTTTTCAGGTGTTGGCCATGTTCGGTTTCGTTGCGAGAGTAGATCAAGATGTCGTCAATGAATACGATGACAAACTTATCTAGGTAAGGTTTGCACACCCGATTCATAAGATCCATGAATACAGCCGGTGCGTTGGTTAAACCAAAAGGCATCACTTGGAATTCGTAATGCCCGTAGCGGGTTCGGAATGCGGTTTTTGGGATGTCGGCGTCTCGAACACGGAGTTGGTGATAACCAGACCGAAGGTCGATCTTTGAATAAAAGCTTGAACCTTGAAGTTGGTCAAATAAGTCATCGATCCTAGGTAGTGGGTATCGGTTTTTGATGGTGAGTTTATTTAGTTCACGGTAATCGATACACATGCGGAAGGATCCATCCTTCTTTTTAACGAATAGGACCGGAGCTCCCCAAGGTGAGGAACTTGGTCGAATAAATCCCTTGTCCAGGAGTTCCTGTAATTGGGTGGATAACTCCTGCAACTCGGACGGGGCTAATCTGTATGGGGCTCGTGCCACGGGTGCAGCACCGGGCACAAGGTCGATTTGGAATTCGACTTGTCTAGGCGGGGGAAGGCCTGGCAAGTCTTCGGGAAAGACTTCAGGAAAGTCTCGTACAATGGGTACATCTTCAAGTCGCTTTTCAGCCGACTTCTTTTCGGTTACGTGAGCAAGGATTGCCGGGTACCCTTTCCTCAGGTACTTTTGGGTTTTCATACAAGAGATGATGTTTAAGTTTCGCCTACCAGTCTCCCCCTGTATGATCAAGGTTCCACCGGTAGCGAGAGGTATACGCACAATCTTTTTGAAACAAACAATTTCAGCATGATGCTTGGACAACCAGTCCATGCCTACGATGACATCGAAGCTCCCGATTTCAACAGGGATGAGGTTTATGGGGAAAATTTCGTTGGCTAGGTTTAGAGTGCAATTAGGTATCACACTATCGGCCTCTATCAGTTTGCCATTTGCTAATTCTACTGTGAACTTAGCATCTAAGGCAGTGGGAGTAATGTTGAGTAACGGACAAAACTCATCAGATATGAAACTTTTATCAGCACCAGTATCGAATAAAACTGAAACAGTTAGATCGTTGAGGAGAAACATACCCGTAACAACGTTGAGATCTTGACGGGCCTCTCCAGCATTGAGTACAAAAGCTCGACCGCGAGGGTTGTTGTTGTTATTGTTGTTCCTGTTGTTGTTGTTGTTGTTGTTGTTGTTTCGTTTCGGGCAATTATTCCTGAAATGGGCAGTGCTGCCACACTCGAAACAAGCCTTTGGTGCATTGGGGTTGGTATTTGGGTTGGGGGTTCTGCAATCTTTAGCTAGATGTCCCTGCCGTTTGCACTTGGTACAGGTACAGGGGCCTTCGTGGTGTAGAGTACACTTGGAACAGTAAGGTTTGTTCCCAACGTACCCTTTCTTGTCCCCCGACCCTGAACCAGAGGTGTAGGCCTTAACAGACTCGGCCCTCTTGGTTTGCTGTTGCTGCTGATTGTTGTTATTTCCGGACCATTTTCTTTTGTTATCCCCGGTGGTTTTCACTGTGGGTGTCCCACGGCGAACAATCTGAGCCATAAGCTCGTGTGCCATGCGGACGGCACTTTGTATGGTCCCGGGTTTGGAAGAGATGACATTGCCTTGAATGGAATCAGGTAGCCCCCAAATGTATCTTTCGACACGTTTGGATTCAGGGTCCACCATGGATGGACAAAGGAGAGCAAGCTGGTGAAATCTGGTTGTGTAGCTAGTAATGTCGTTTCCTTGAACTGTGAGGTTCCAGAATTCGTGTTCGAGCTGTTGGAGTTGCTCGGGGGACAATATTCTTCCCTCAGCAAGTTCTTGAGTTCGTCCCAAGATATTTGATAGGCAGCATCAATACCCTGGGTTTGGGCGTATGTGTTCCAGAAAGTGAGTGCACCCTCAGCTAGAGTGTAGGTAGAGAATTTGACTTTGTTCTCTTCTTGGCAGTTGCATATGCGGAAAACGGACTCCATTTTCTCAATCCATCGCAAGAGACCGACGGCTCCTTCGGTTCCTTTGAAATGGAGAGGTTTACAATTCATGAAATCTTTGTGAGTGCAGGGCTTTGGCACAGGTGGGTTGTTGCCTGCACCTCCTGGATTTCCTTGGTTTGGATTGGGATTGTTCCTGGTAGCTTCTAGGGCTGCTTGAACCCTTTGATTGACGAGTCTTTCGATATCAACGGAGCTCATTTGACGTTTTGGTGCCATGATTCTAAAAGAAAGAAAATAAGAGGCACATAAGATTTCAGGGAGTAAGATTTTTAAAGTCTTTGCAGGCGTACACAAGAAGGTAAAACAAGTATGTATAACAAGATATTCAATAACACAAGGAAGCAAATTTTCATAATCAACTTGAGGCGCAAGATAAGCGATTACAGAATTTAGAAAGTTTACAAGATATGCCGGGAATTGTTACTTCCGGACTTAATACGAGAGTTTACAAAAGACAACATAAGATAGATAGTTGGGCACATCCCGCCACAACAGGTTACTAGATAGAGATTTAATGAGTCCTAACGCAAGTTTATTCGTTCCATTAGTGTGACAAGTCGGTCCACGGTTCCTGCAAGTCTGCCAGCTTGTCTGGTGCTATCCTCAGCCAAGGTTAGTCGTTGCTCTAGCACTCGGGTGTACTCTTCTGCTTCTCGTGAACGTTGTTCACATTCTTCTAACCTTGCTTGAAGAAGGTCGACCGCGCCTCTATCGTCAATGACGTGTTGGTGCATCATTTCTAGAGTATTTGTCATGTTTTCTTGGTCTTGAAACAGTTGTGCAATGCGGTCATGTGATTGGCGTAGCCAGTACATTTGCACTATGTGTTGCTCTCGTTCCAGGCTTTCAAGTCTTGTCTCGTGGCGGTGAAGTTTGGCGGTTAATACGGGTACGGTGTGGTGTGTTGGTTCTTGGGTATAGGGAGAAATGTCCATGGGATCATCGGAAACCTCCATGTTTTCCTCAGACCTCCAAGTATTGAGAGTTGTGGGTAGCCAGTCCCATCTACGGGGGTATGATGGACGGCGGGTACCAGGTGTGGTATTAGCAGCGGGGTTTGAGTAGGGGTTTGCTCGAGATGATCGGGTACTCCTTGGGTGAGTACGTAACACTCGGGCTTCACCAGTGATGTAGTAAAGTCGTTCAGGAGAGTTTGGTGTTGAAGACATAGTGACGATTCCTTCAGTAGCGGTTCGTGTTTGGGCTTCGTTCTCAGAGTTGGGAGACGTAGCGGTGGGAGTGGTTGCCATTTTCTGTGGCAAGGAGTTTTAGTATACGTAAGGTTAAGGTTATATATAAATACAATAACCTAGCACATAAGCACGTATAAGGTTGGTCCCGTTCTATCCTCGGTCAAAGCCTTCTAATGCATTCCCATCCACCATAACCATTTCAGGTCTTGCATCGATTCTTGTTTAATTGTACATAGTTGATCAAGCTATGTTAAATTAAATTCAAATGATGCAATTGCTGAACCAGTCATAACAAATGAGGAATACGAACCTAACGGTTATAGTCTAGGTCACTAATGCAATCCTAGTTCGCTATAACCTTAGGCTCTGATACCAATCTGTCGCACCCCCAAAACACGTGGCAGCGGAAACATAAGTTGTCATGGGGGCGCCGACCAAATTAAATATCACAACACAAGATTACAACAAACGACCTCTATATGAGACGTTTTAATAAAAAGTTACCGTAGTTCAAAGTTTACAATAAGTCTGGAGTTCGCATAAACCGCTAAGAGATTTCTAATACATAACTGATTATACAAAATACAGCTAAATGCAATCTAATCTCTTGTAATTTGAAAACAATGCGACTCGAGCTAGGCTTTCCATAAGCTTCCTATTGCGGCAGGTTACCTGAGAAATACATACTAAAAGGTCAACATAAAGTTGGTGAGTTCATAGGTTTGTAAACAATCGTTTAGTTATGATCCACAAGATTTCAAGTTGTATCATTCGCAAATGACAGTTAAAAGTATCGTTAGCCAACGATAAGTAAAAGTATTGCAAAATGCAATATAAGTATACCATTTACATGAGTCTCATAGTCAAACTTAACGTTGTTTGCCTCCGGTAAGTGTACTAATCCGAATACACCTCTAAATCACAAGTAATACTGCGCCCGTGGGTTGGCTAGCGCGACTAGCCCGGACGAGGTTTGTCAAACCCTGATGGTACCACCCAATAATACTCACGCACAATTTTAATGACTATGATGGGGTAGAGGACTTTAGTGGATTATTCAGGTCTCATGCAATCCGTATAAAAAGTTGTTATAGTACTTGTGATCATAAAAGCAGTGGTGTTGTAAATGTATCGTTAACAAACGATGAGTAAATGAGTTGCAAGTGTATCGTTAACAAACGATAAGTAAATATGTTGCAAGTGTATCGTTAACAAACGATAAGTAAATATGTTGCAAGTGTATCGTTAACAAACGATAAGTAAATATGTTGCAAGTGTATCGTTAACAAACGATAAGTAAATATGTTATTGCACGAATGCAAAAATGAGTATAAAACAGTTGTAGTATGTATTCTCCCCCAAAAGTAGTTGTAAAACAGTAAAAAGGGGGCTATGAAACTCACCAGAGTTAAGCAGGTAGCAAGCAATAATCAAATAGCAAGCAAAGTCCAAAGCGCAACCTTCTAACGTCCTAAGCGTATAAGGTTGTGTAAGTAGATGTCTTATAAGACCATCTAGAGTGATTGTATAAGTGGGGGTCAATGTCCACTTAAGCCAATCGTGTAGGTGGAGGGTTAATGTCCACCTAGAGCTAGTTCATCAACTAGTATGTCCAAATAAGTTGTTCAAGTTTGTTTATCAAAAACGTGTACGACCCGTTGGTGAAAGTTTGTAATAATAATTCGTTAAGGCATTATTATTAGGATGATGTTATACTTACATATGTATAGTATGTTTCATGAGTTATAACGTTGCATTGTATAAGTATTAACGTTACTTGAAGTTTAACACTTAGTGAGAAAACTAGTTTTTAAGGATTCTGTTTCATGCGACACTTCATGCGTCACTTGCTAGTTAGGGGCGGCACTTAGGAAGTGCCGCATAATATGCGTTTTCAGATTTAAATAGCGTCACTTAAGAAGTGTCGGATACGGGGCGTCACTAAGGCATGGCGGCACTAAGGGTAAGTGCCGCTAATATAATAGTTCAGTCACTACAGGCGTCACTTAGGTAGTGTCGGATAAAGTGATTAAGCGTCACTTAAGTAGTGTCGTACATAAGCATTTTCAGATAATAAGGGCGTCACTATGGGAGTGTCGTTAAAAATAAAGTAGCGTCACTACAAGCGTCACTTGCCAAGTGTCGCTAGAATTTCGGGGATCATGCGTCACTTAAATCTGTCTCAATTTGCTAAGTCCAAAAACGTGGTCAACTATGACGGTTTGACCCGAACCTTTCACCCAAGCCATATTCCAGTAAATAAAGTTTATAAAAGTTATTATTTCATATTGTAGTCGTTTCGAGATGTCGGTTTCAAGTTTACACCTTAAACTTCAAGATTTAATGTTTTCGGTTTATGTCGGGTCATTACGCCAACTGATTTCACCTATCTATAGTCCAAATCAAACTTCCAAATTTTTACCAACTGATTTACTAAGTGTCTTGACTAACATATCAAATTTTCAGCTTCTAACAAGTCCATTAACATAGTTAAATAAAGCCGCGTAACAACCGAACACATTTTATCGAAAAACTTCCAGGTCAGTCTTATAAATCGGCTCGTAGAGAAAAATGAGTACGTTTCTGGAAAAAGTGTAAAACACGAAAGTTGTAGATCTTTTCGATACGCAAATTTTAAAAAAAATTCGACCTCTAACTCTTAACAGATGATTTTATACGAATATTTTCGTGAACTGTCGATTTTTAGGCAGATTCATGCATGTTAAAGAATAAGTTATAAAAACGTATTTTAGCACAAGGTTTGGACATAATCTTGTTGATAGAGCTTAATAACATCATAATCAGTAGATTAAAAGTAAAATAAGTAAAAGGTTTGATGATTTATACCAAGCAAATGATGGAGAAGCAAAAAGGGAGTTGAAGATGATGATGTCTTGAGCTTGGTTCCCCCTTTTCTTTTGTTCTTGATCTTCAAGATGATAGTGATTTAATGGTGATGATTATTTGGTAGTAAGAGGGCTGTGTTTTCTCCAGATTTTGAGAGGAAAAATGGAGGTGTTTTTGAAATAAAAATGAAAGTTGCATGCTTAAGGAGTGGATGTGTAAGGGAATCAAGTAATCATCATTTTGCATGAAGATCTATTAGGGAAAATGGGTGGTGACCACATGGGGGGGGGGGGGGGGGGGCAGCAAGGGGGCCGGCCAAGGGGGGCCCCACACAAGGGTATTTTGGTCATTTTACATTTCTAGCTTAAATAGTTGCGTTTTACGTTCGTTTACCCGATTGTTTAAACGTTTATTTATACGTTACATGTTTTATACGCGTTTTTAAGTGACGACTTAATTTTCGATATTTTTGATTGAGACGTTTATTAAAATACTTAAAAACATTTATAAAAATGTCCCGTTTATTTGTCGGCCTCGATTTGCGTGTTTGTTCTACGGCGGTTTAATCGCGTAACGTTATTTTGAGTCGTTTAGATTAACGATATAATTTGGATAAATTTCCATTGAAGTATTATTTAAAATACTTAATTTAGGTTGTCAATTTAATTATTGACGTTCGTTTGGTTGTCGAAATAAATTCGCGCGTTATCGTTGCGTTTGAGACGTTTTAACCGAAACGTCTAGGTTTTTCGAGTATTATTTTAGCAAAATAATAGATAATGATAAACAACTTCTAAAAATAGATTAAAGTTATTTATAGAAATGTTTTCACCAACGTCGTATTTAAACTGTGTCGGACTCCATCCGATAATAAAGTGTACGATTTAAACAAATCGCAAATGTGTGCAAATATAATAACATATATTAATACACATAATGATACACATAATTCACCCTAATTACATGTATTAGCACAATGATTAGGAACTAACAGTAGCCCTAATTGGTCGGGTGTCACAGATCCATAGGTTCATTTCCCCCAAATACCATTTTCAAAGCTTTCGACCCTTTATGCCCACCGGAACTTTCTTCCGACAAATGGGTTTGCTTCCCAGAATACCCTTTTTCAATAGGTCTTAGGTATCCTTTTCCACCTTTGATTACCGAATTTTTCACCATTACTAAGCTTTGCTACATCCAAGCTATGCCTATGGTTTGGCGTACTCTTTCTGTAATTCAGACCGTAATCGATTCTCACACCATAGATTTAGGATCTCCTGAATTAGCCCAAACCTATCATCTCAGAACTCACGGTTCACATTACTTTCTACTCAAAGTCAAACCCCATCGCAGTCATTTGGTCTTACGAACCAAACAAAATGACTTAAATTGGAGAAGTAGATTCTTTTTTGTTGATCGTAACTCCTTACCCAACAACGATGAAATTCCTTCTACTTGTTTGCTCAAGGGTAGGAGATAGTTTCTAATAGAGTCTATAAAATACAAAATCTGAATTCTAACCTGATTTTGCTTATTTCAGCCAATTTCGCAGAATTAGCGCTCCCTGATTTGGACACCGAAGGCAAATTGAGGACCTTTCTGGAAGTTTCCAAAGAAGAAAGAACCTTCAAGCCTCCCGAACAAGTCGAAGGCACAGGATCCCAAGATACCTTCATGTCAGGTAAGCTCATTTAAACTCAACATCTTCTGTTTTTATTGTTCAACCCTAAATTATTTCCTTTTTTATGAAAATCCAGGCTCTTTCATCAACCTAGACGATATTGACAAAGATTCTTCAGAAGACCAGGCGGAGAAATCTACTCCAGCAACAGCAAAATCCAGAATGCCCAAGTGTAACACCTCCAAATTTAACGAGTTGCGGAAGCATACTTTGGGTGTTACTAATCAATATACAAAGCACAAGATATATAGCAAACGACCTCTAAATGAGACGTTTGTAAAATAGATACATTTCATAATTTGAATCGTTTGAAAACCGTAGGTTTTCGTACACAAAAATGTAGTTTCCTAGAGTCCGCGCGTATAGCGGAAGATTCTATTATATAATCATAGTTACAAAAGATAATGCCAAAGAATCTTCGTTAAATGCAGTTTGTAAATCATGCGACTCTAGCTAGCAATCCTGGAGTGAACCTACTCCGTAAGTGTACCTGAGATACAAAGCTAGAAAGTGTCAACCAAAAAGGTTGGTGAATCTCACAGGTTTAGTAATAGGTAAATGTTATGAACCACAAGTATGTACCCGTATTGCTATCAAGCAAAGTAAGTCAATCAGTTTATCAGTACAGTGCCATGAGCTCATAAGTTGAAGCTTAACCGTGTAGTGTGAAATCAATCACGTACCCCCGTGAGTGCTATCCGCACACTCATATGTAACAAATACTAATATGTCTGTTTCTACGTGTAAATCAGTACGTGGTGGCGCTACCACCCCAGACAGGGATTGTCAGTCCCAAATGGATCCATCTACTAGTAATCGCGCTTAAGTCCATAACTAACAACTTACGATTAGGAGGCTTTCAGTGGATAAAAGTAACTCATGCGTTTGTTTGAAATCAGTAATGTTTTCAGTTCAGTACATTGTGTTCATACGTAAAACAGTTGCTAAATATCTCACCCCAAAGTATAAAGCAGTAAAAGTGGGGCTGTAAGACTCACCTGAGTCGAGCAGTGGTAAATAGCAAGTAGTAGTAAATCAAGTAGGTTCTCCGAACCCGTAACCTTCTAGTGCCTAAACACGTAAGGTTAAGTAAGTAGATGTCTCGCAAGACCATCTAGGCTAGTTGTTCATACAACCCGTTGTGTTTAAATGTTGGTTTGTTCGCGTTCGTATCAAAGTATACGGCCCGTTGGTGATTTGTTATAATTAAAGTTTGTCATTTATAACGCAATTTAGAGTAATTGTAATAGGAAAGTATGTTTTATTATGTTTGTTAGGTCGTATCGTATAAGGATTTGAGGTTGTAAAAGTTCGACACTTAGTGAAAATGTGAGTTTTCAAAGTTCTGGTTTGTGCGACGTAGCATGCGACGTAGGCATGCGACGTAAGGTGCGACGTAGGGTGCGACGTAGGCATGTACGTCGCATGATGCGACCTTCGCAAATCAATGCGACGTAGGGGCTGGCGTCGCTAGGCGCGACGTCGCAACTTAATGCGACGTAGTGACGGACGTCGCACAATGCGACGTCACGAAGGGTTGTGCGACGTAGAAGCCGACGTCGCATGAATCTGGGTCCAAAAGCGACGTAGCGGTCTGTTGGCCGGAAAATGTGCCGAAAACGAGTTTTCCGGTTTCCGTTCGGTCCAAATCTTTTACCCAACCCTTATATGAACATATTAAGTCTATTTAAGCCATAAACTTGTAAAAATGATCAAAAACGAGAGATGTCGGGATTTGTCGGAAACTTACGAAGTGTCGGATTGAAAATCACAAAAGATAGGATGATAGATCGTGTGATGGTGAACGTTTTCTTCCAAAGATGGGGTATGATCCGGCGTCGTTTGATGGTAGTATTTTGCGGTTTTGTGGGATTTGTGGTGATGAAACTTTGAAAGAGAAAGAGAGGAGGGAGTAGTAAGAGAGAGAGTGAGTGGAGAGAAATGAGAAGGAAGAGAAGGGAAGTTGGGGGTTTAACCTCCAACTTTCAGTCTCCGCTCCCCGTGCGGTGATCGTTTGCTCCGTCGTTTAAACGTTAAATATTTATTTTACGCGTTTAATTACATTTATAAAATCACAAATTTTGCTAAATAATTTACTTAAATTATTTCCTTAAATCTTTAATAGTTTAAATTATATTTAGTTACTTTTGTTATTAAATCGTATAAGTTTTAATTGTGTAATACGAGGCAGTTACTAATTGTTATAAAATAGCATTTCGGTCATAGTTGCGTTATTTTATTTTATAAACACTTGTTCACCAACGTCCGTATTAATCGAATAGAATTTCATTCTATTTAAGTTGCGTACGATTTAATCAAATCGCAAAGTTGTATATATTAACCAACATATAATCTGATACATAAATTAGCCTAACACAGAACTAATTACATGTATTAACAAAGAGTTAGGCGCTAATACTAGCCCTAATTTGGCGGTTGTTACATTCTCCCCTTCGCTCAAAATCCTCAAAGAAAAGGAAAGCAGAGGATGTCTATGACCCTGCCAACCTTGATTCTGAAATTGCCAAGGTAACAAAACCCCTTATTTAAGTTGCTTTTTATTTTGAAAATTACTCTACTTATATATTAATTTCACGCAGACCATCGAGCATCTCTCAAAGTGTTGCAGGGAAAAAGCTAGTGCATTCAATGACTTATGCAAACTGTCTACGGCCGTGAAAAATGCACATGACAAAGATGCTGCCGAACTTGTCAAGTTGAAGAAGGAAGTCAAGGATCTCAAAGCCTATATCCTGAAGACGTCCGTTGAAGCTGATGCCAAGAATGAAGAGATGAAGAAGGAGTTGACAGCCAAAATAAAGAGAGATGCCACCATCGCAATCTTTGAAGCCCGGATAAAAATGGCTACCGATGCTTCCAATCACGGTTCGGACATTTCATTGTGGCCAGTGGATACTTGGAAGATTAAACTTGCCAAAGCCAAGGGCGAGGATCCAGAGATCACTGCTGTACCAGCATCTGAAACTCCAAAAGCTGCAGGGATTTCATCTGTTGACCTCCAAAATCAAGGAGAGACAAACATGGACACACTGGCATCAGTTTCAGAAGTTCTTCAAGGCTTGACATCAATAGGAGAAGGCAACACATTGGGCGAGGAAGGCAAATGAATAGCCGGAGCCCAATCTTTATTTTATCGTACCCCCATATTTTATGGTTTGTGGTGTGAACAAAACAATTAATTTCGGGATGAGATTGACCTGGCATGGTCAATCATGGTGGTTTTAAGTGGTTCATGTTAGCCACAGAACAATTTCTATTTTCTGCACTTTTCTTGAACTCTATTCTTAGGATCGTATAATCATAAGATCTTCTGCTATAAATAATATTAGGATATTATCTACGCCTTCTGTCCTCAGGATACTGAGGAGATTCCCTCAGTATATATATTTGCTTAGAAACAGGATCCTGAGGAGATTCCCTCAGAATACTTCCAGGATAATGAGAAGATTTTCTCCACATTCCAGGCTTCGAGGATCCTAGATTAGATCCGAGATAATGACGGGATAGGGATCCTTAGATTCAAGGATCCTTAACTGTATTTCATATAAACTGGAATTTAGGATTCTGAGACTTCAAGATCCTAAAATAAACTGTTGATAATGAGGAACTCCCAACGAGTACTTCCTGTAACATACAAATGTTAATAATTTGTCAAACAATTGTGAAAACAATTTATTTTTTGAAAAATGTTGTAATCTTTAAAAAGATTTCGTGATCCTTAGATCAAAACAGTTTTGACAATCATGAAAACATTAGGGCTAATAAAGTTATTTATTAGACTTAACCAATGAAAATTTTGATAATGCAAAAACATTATAACCATTAGATAGTTCAAGAAAACTATAATTGTGACATGTAAATGCCAAATCGTTGGGTAATGTGAAAACATTACAAACCGTGCGTATTACATAATGAGAAGTCATTACAAGCCTTATGTACTTGGGCTACGCCATTTGAGACATGAAAATGCCTAACCAATTGAGTAATGTGAAAACATTACAAACCTTAGAGTGACGTGAAAACGACACAAACCTTAGATCGATACGTATAGTGCACATCAGTATCGACATTCGTTAGCGCTTGATCTATAGGCCAATGGAAATGAAGTTGTCGGGTACCAGAGGCATCACCGATTCCCTAACCGTGGCACTATAATCAAACATCGTGCGCTCCTGGCGAGGTGTCAAAACCCTTTTCGTAGAGAGGTGTTTATCCGTACGGAAACCTCTAAACCTTAGAGGATCGCTGGGATCCTTAACGGAGGAGAGGTGGCCAACCCCTAATCTTCATTCCATGATCCTTAAGTATATGAACTACAACAAATACAAGATCTTGGGTAAAGGTGGGTGTTAGTTTGCCTAACACCCCTCCGATGCTTAAGTCAGTACAATATTCAATGAGAATAGTAATAATAATGAAAAACTTTCATGCATATATTAATATATGATCATAATACACACATACATATATATATTAAAGAATAAAATCAATGAAAAGTTTAGGATCATAGGAGTACCTTATATGTTGAACTGAAATATTCAACTTACACATGATAGAGTTTCAAATGAATGGCATTCCAGGATCTTGGAAGTAATTCTCCATCCATATTGGCCAACCAGTATGCCCCCTTTCCAGCATCCGAATCTATCAAATACGGACCTTCCCACTTTGGTGCTAGCTTTCCTTCCGCAGGATTCTTAGTATTTTGAAATACTTTTCTCAATACCAAATCTCCTACTCGAAACCTTCTTATCCTAACATTTTTGTTGTAGGATCTTGAAATCCTATGTTGGTATGCTGCAATCCTGAATTTAGCACGATCCCTTAATTCATCCACAGTGTCCAGATCCTGAATCAATGCTTCCTTGTTTGCTTCCAAAGTCTGCATCCGGGATCTTGCCATCGGGATCACCATTTCTGTCGGGATCACAGCCTCAGATCCAAACACCAAAGCAAAAGGAGTTTGCTTAGTTGCCTCCTTTTCTGTGGTCCTATCAGCCCATAAAACAAAAGGCAACTCTTCAGCCCATCTCCCTTTCTTAGCATCTAGCCTTTTCTTAAGATTATTGATTATGATCTTGTTGCTAGACTCCGCTTGTCCATTAGCTTGAGGATGGACTGGTGTTGAAGTTATCATTTTGATCCCCCAACTTTCACAAAATTTAGTCGTTCTTCTTCCAATAAATTGAGATCCATTGTCACATACTATTTCTGCCGGGATCCCAAACCTTTTGAGGATATTTCTCTTGATGAATGAAATAACATCCTTTTCCTTCACTTGAACAAATGCTTCAGCTTCAATCCGTTTTGATAAATAATCCGTCATTGCAAGCATAAACACTTTTCCTCCTGGAGCAACAGGTAGTTTTCCAACAATATCCATTCCCCATTTCATAAACGGCCATGGTGAGATAATCGGATGCATCGGTTCTGCTGGTTGATGATGGATGTTCCCGTGTCTTTGACAAGCATCACATTTGTGAGCAAAATCCATGGAATCCTTCTTCATTGTAGGCCAGAAGTATCCTGTCCTTAAAGCTTTTGAAAATAACGCTCTCCCCCCAGAATGATTCCCACAATCACCTTCATGTATATCCTTTAGGACTGCTTTTGCTTCAGGATCCTCAAGGCATCGCAATAATGGTCCTGCAAGTGATTTTTTATACAATACACCATTCTCAATAGTAAAACGAGATACCTTTGACCTGAAAGCTTTAGGATTGTTTTCATCCTTAGGGATCACATCATGTTGTAAATATTCCATGATTGGTCGCGTCCATGATCCTGACTTTGTTAGTCCCTGTTTAACTTAATAAACAATCGTATGTAATAAGCCTTGAATATATTATTGAGAAGTTGCGGAATCACACTCAATAATATTAAGAAGATCAACGTATATCAATTAATATAATGAACACAATAATATACCGAAAGCTTCAATCTTATTAATGATATAAGACGAATACACTTGATGTATTAGGGTTACAGAAAAACCTTGAAGCTGCGCAAAAAAACCTTAACCTATCTAGGTCTAAAGGATCTCTATTTATAACACATAGAGTCCTATACAATCTCCTACATATATGAAATATAATAACTTCCATAACCGACTCATACTTATCACAAAATCATAAACAGTTGTAACTACCATTCTGACATAAACAGTTGTAACTATTACACATTCAGTGGTAACTGTTTCAATTGTAATAAAAGACCAAGTAAAAATATATAATCAGTGTTAACTGCTTCATATATAACTAACAGTTAAAAATTCATAAGCAGTTTTAACTACTTACAAACACATAACTATCAGTTGTAATCTCTCTTCAATCAGTTGTAACACTTGTCTTCTCTTCAGTTTTCTTCTATCAGTTGTAACTTCGTAAAGACAGTTTTAACCTTCAACATAAACAGTTTTAATCACTTGTACTCTATCTTCTCATCAACAACTTCAACTCAGATCAGAAACAGTTTTGACCCAACAATCTCCCCCTAAACTTAATCTGTCATTCACAGCATTAAGTTTCTTCTAATCCTCCATTATGAGCTTCACAAAATTCTTTCAAAACTGTTAGTCATTTCTTCTCTTTCTTCTATCTATCTCCTCCTTCTTATGAATCTGATTCAGCACCATATATACCAATTCCAGAGCTACATCATCTAAAACTGCAGCTTGTAATCTTGCATTTCTCAAGCCCATCAAAAATCTCAGATTTATATCATAAAATCTATCTGTCAATAACCACATAAATACTGCATCATCCATAACAATCTGATGTACTCCAGGTTTGGCATGATAAATCCAATTTTTGACCTTGCTGAAAGTAGCAAATTGAAATGGAAACTCTTCTGGCTCAAACATAGCCTTAATCCAATGCCATGTAACTTTCTCAATCAGATTATCAAACCTTTTCAAATCTAATTCCTTTTCTATCCCAATCTCATACATTCTCACCAAATCAGTCCTACTAATCCTCTTTATCAAATCCCTAAAAGATCTCCACCAAGATATATTTCCATCTGCTCTTTCAATTTTAATCTTGTGAATCTTAACAGGATTGACAAACTGCTCAATAGACCAATCAATGATACCAGGTAATTCAACATTAATTACCTCAGATTCCATTGGTTGTAACAGAATAAACTCCTTCAATTCATCAACATTCCTTTCTCTGTCAGGAATTTCATCTAACTCTCTTTTCTTTCTTTCAATTTCATCTTTCTTCCTCTTCTCAGCTTCTACTTTTTCTCTTTTTTCTTTTTCTTCCTTTTCCTTTAATTTCCTTTCTTTTTCATCTTCCTTCTTTTTCTTTTCAGCTTCTTTCTTTTCCTTTTCTTTCTTCTCAATCACATCAGGATTCATATCATCTTTATCCCATAACTCCTGCAATCTCTCTAAAGTCATCTGTTTCAATGCATTCAAAGGAATATATCCACCTTTTAGCTTTGCAATTAAGTTCTTCTTCATCTGAGCTTTTGTTGGTGGTTTTGCAGCTTTTTTCTTTCTTGCTTCTTCTGCTTTCTTTTTCTTAATCTGATCAACAAGATATTCAATATCATCCTGTCTCTGCTCTTTCAACAAATATTCATCCCATTCTGCCACTTGTTCTTTTGTCATTTTTACAAACTTTCCTTCCTCAATCTCAACATCAATCAAGTCCTCTGCATTTAGCTCAGCCTGTAACCTTTGTGCATATTCACTATCATGAGCAGTTACTTCAGGTGGCACTGGTTTTTGCTTTTTCTTCTTTGGTTCTTCTACCAGTTTTCCTTTGCCCTTATCTTTTAGATCAATCTTTGGCAAGTCTTTCTTCTGTTGAACAGGAGCAGCAACAGGTTCTCTAATCTGAAATCCAGGCAAATATGGTTGTTGTGTAGATGTCTTCTTTGGACTTTCAACCTTCTTTCCTGTTCCTGTCATCTTGACAGTTTTAACTAGAATGCTCTTTTTCCTAGTCTTTTCAACTTGTTGTTGAGCATCAATTTTTGCTGTTTCCACTGCTATCTCTGGTTTATTTACTTCCTCACCATCATCATCAATCTTCAACTCCTCAGTCTTATCTGCCATATCAACTTCTGCAGTTTTATCCACTGACCCAATAACCTCAGTATGATCAGACTTATTCTCATCTGCCACTGGTTCCTTCATTTCTGTTTCCACTGTCTCATACACTGACTCATTTATTTCTGGCTCTGTTGGTGGTGTTGGAGGTGTATGCACAAACTCATCATCCTCTGGTTGTTCCATCTCCATTTCTTCATCAACCTTCTCATCATCATCCACCACCTTGTCACTCTTATTCTTCTTATCACCCAAATTTGTCCAGACCTTCTCCCCCTTTTTAAAAGCATTTTGTGGAAATTGATAAGCATCCTCAGGTTCAGAAGTATCATGAACCACATATTTCCTTCCTTTCTTTAAACATTTAATAACAATCCATTCTAACTGCTGCACTCTCCTCTGTAACTGAGTGATAATTTCATCCTTAGCCTTATTCTTCTTCCTCTCCTTTACAAATTCAGCCCATACATAATCAACCATTTTCGTCAATTCCAAGTTAGTTCTAGCCTCAACACCTTCAGGATGTGAATCCTTTGGTGAATCATTGACATCATCAAAC
Organism: Helichrysum umbraculigerum; assembly: GCA_949592205.1. Lineage (NCBI taxonomy): Eukaryota > Viridiplantae > Streptophyta > Magnoliopsida > Asterales > Asteraceae > Helichrysum > Helichrysum umbraculigerum. The sequence continues at coordinate 27,277,815 of CATIUR010000003.1, read as the reverse complement.
TCTGATACATGCCTAGCATGATCATCAAAGTCCCCTTGGTTCTTGGTACTGGGACCACTAGGATCATCTACAGGTGTAGAATCATGTCCATGTGTTGCCTCTGATGGAGTCTTATCAATGTTACTTCTGTCCTGCTCTGCCAGTGGGCTAGAAGCAGTAGAAGCAGCCCTCTCAGAATGATCATCCTCCTCCTCATTGATCATCTACTATGATGAATCATTTGACTGAGACACCTGAGCAGCAGCAGCCTCAGATGCCTGTTTTCTAGCCTTTTTGGCTTTAGAAGATTTAGCTGTTGTGGTCCCTTGTTTTTTTTAATACCCTCAGCTACTGTGGGTTGAGAAGTGGTGGGTGGAACCATTCTGTCAGTAGTTGGTTCAGCATCAGTTGGTGGTACTGATGCTGTGGTGGAAGGTGCAGGAAGCATTGTAGAAAATAATGCTGTAACCTTCCCAGAAAATTTAGTATCTCTTTTCATATTTACAAAAACTTTTGGTTTAAAAGAGACAATACCAATAACTTTCTCAAGTGCAGTTAAATTAGGAATTTGTTCAGTTAAGAACAACTGCACAAAACGTGGATACATCAAAAATTTAATCTTTGGCTGCTCAATGTTTCTAAGCATACCAGAAAATATCAGATTTGAAAAATTAAACCTTTGACCAGTTGCAAGACAAGCAATTGCATAAGCAATGTTGCTCCCAAACTGCTCAAAAGATGATCTCTTAAATGACAAGCAGTGTAAAATTGTATGTATTAAAAACCTCCACTGATGAGAAAATAAGGTTTTCTGAAAAGTAAAAACTTCAAAAGAGCCCTCATAACCCATCAATCGTAAAGTATCATACATAACAGTATCATCTAAAGAAGTTATACCTGCCTCATCATCTAGTTGTAATGAAGCCCTAACAGTAGCTTCTGTGACTACAACTCGTGTATCCATAACTTCTGAAACGATTCTTTTAATCCCCTGTTCCTCTTCTATTGATGCATTCACCCAGAAATTGTTGATATGATCGTGAGATATCCTGGTTGCTACAGTGAGAGCATGACGAATATGTGAAGCACGAAGAAAATCAATGATTTCCACATACTTGTTTGCCTCTGCAGGTTTCATTAAGAATGCGATCATATTATGATCTTTTCCAATCGGTAGTTGAACAGTAGACGAAGTCGATGCCATGATAAGAAATCAAGTAATCGAAAAGAATCGAAGATGATTATACAGAATCGAGAATCGATAAGACTTAGCGCAGTGGTTTGTGTGTGTAATTTTGAAAGCGTAATGAAAAACCCTAAGTGTTGAGAGTTAAGTACTGAAACTAAATCAGTTGTAAACCCTAATTTGATCAGATCCCCAATTATAACTAAAACAGTGTTAATTAAGTAAAATAACACGTTCAGTGATAATTGTGAAAATAACCATCAGTGGTAATCAACACTTGATTTTTCAAATGCATCATTTACATAATAAAGCTAGCAGTGCTAACTTGTACAAGCAATACCAACCGACCAAGGCAGTGCTAACTTAATACAAGTAGTACTTCAGATCTAGCAAAATCATATAAACAAAGCAGTGGTTGAAATTTTTTTTTTTTTTTTTTTTTATACAGAAAGATAAACTTCACAAGCAGTTAAACTCCATAAACACCTGCAGTAGTTAAACTCCAAGGCATAGCAATATAACCTGCAGTGTTAATGCAAACAAAAATACAAGTATACAGTGTTAACTATACACTAACAGTGGTGAAGTGATTATTACCACTGTTTATACTAAAAGTAGTAAACAGTGATAACTATACACAATACACACTATCATTATTTAATTAACAAATCAGTATTAACCCAAAAACACAGTAGATATTATTCACAGAAAACAGTGATAAGAAAAATACTTAAGACAAATTGATCATTCCAATACTAGTAACCAAGAATGTGAATCTGCCTACATCAAAAGCTTTAGTAAACAGATCAGCAAACTGATTATCAGTATGAACTTTCAAAATTTGAATAAGCCGTTTCTCATTACAGTCTCTAATGAAATGATATCTAATTTCAATGTGCTTTGTTTTAGAATGTTTCACTGGGTTATTAATAATACTGATTGCAGAACTATTATCAATAAAAATAGGAGTATTAAGAAAGGTAAAACCATAATCTAACATCTGATATCGAATCCATAGCACTTGAGCACAGCAACTTGCAGCTGCTACATATTCTGCCTCTGCTGTAAATGTAGATACAGTGGTTTGTTTCTTGCATTGCCATGAAACCAATCTATCTCCCAAAAATTGACAACCTCCTGATGTAGATTTCCTGTCTAGATTAGCTCCTCCATAATCACTATCTTTGTAGGCTATCAAATCAAAAGAAGTAAACTTTGGATACCAAAGGCCCAATTTTGGTTGACCCTTTAAATATCTAAATATTCTTTTGACTGCAAGAAGATGTGACAGCTTTGGATTAGCTTGAAATCTTGCACATAAGCACACAGCAAACATGATGTCAGGCCTTGATGAAGTGAGATACATAAGAGACCCGATCATTGATCTGTAAAGATGTCCATCCACACTCTCCCCCTCAAGATCTGCATGTAATTTCTTGTTTGTCTCCACTGGTGTGCTTGCAACTTTAGCATCTTTGTACCCAAATCGATCCAATATATCATTAACATACTTACTTTGATGAATAAAGATTCCTTGTTTCCGTTGCTTCACTTGCAGCCCCAAGAAAAATGTTAATTCTCCCATGGAGCTCATCTTGAATTTTTCATGCATCAGTGATTCAAACTCCTTGCAAAGACTATCCTTTGTTGAACCAAAAATGATATCATCTACATAGACTTGAACCAGTAGTATATCATTCTTAATTCTTTTAGTAAACAAAGTTTTATCTATTGCACCCCTTTTGTGTAACAACCGCCAAATTAGGGCTAGTATTAGCGCCTAATTCTTTGTTAATACATGTAATTAGTTCTGTGTTAGGCTAATTTATGTATCGGATTATATGTTGGTTAATATATACAACTTTGCGATTTGATTAAATCGTGCGCAACTTAAATAGAATGAAATTCTATTCGATTAACACGGACGTTGGTGAACAAATGTTATAAACTAAAATAACGCAATTATAACTGAAATGCTATTTGAGAATAGCTAATAACTGACTTGTACTACTCGAACAAAACTTACACGATTTTTATAAGACAAAAGTGATTAAAATTAATCTAACCTATTAAAGATTTAAGGAAATAATTTAAATAAATCATTTAACAAGATTTGCGAAATTATAAATTTTATTAAACGCGTAAAATAAATATTTAACGTTAAATGACGGAGCAAACGAACACCGCACGGAGCGGGAACACGGGGCGAAAGTGGGGATTTAACCTCCCACCTCCACCCACTTTCTTTCATTTCTATTCATCTCTCTCTCTCCTCCTTTTCTTTTCTCTCAAAAACCACAAACCAAAAATCAACGAAAATCACAAAATAAACATACTAAACGACCTCGGATCTTCAAGCCCCTTTGGAAATAAACGACCACCTCGCGACGATCTACACTTCTACCTTTTCGGATTTTCAATCCGACACTTTGTAAGTTTCCGACAAATCCCGACATCTCTCGTTTTTGATCATTTTTACTAGTTTATGGTTTTGATAGGCTTGTTATGTTCATATAAGGGTTGGGTAAAAGAATCGGACCAAACGGAAACCCGAAAACATGTTTTTGGCTCAAAATCCGTCAATCAGACGTAAGTGACGCACTGATGAACCCAGATATGCGTCACTTCGTGCGACACTGACTAAGTGTCGCATAAGCCCTCTTTTCCCGTCACTACCTAAGTGACGCATTTTCAATACCCGTCACTACTAGCGTCACTTGCCTTAGTGACGCCTATGATCGAGATCTAATTTTATACGACACTCTTGCCCGACACTACTCTAGTGACGCCTAGAACCTTAAACCGACACTTATTACCGTCACTGCCTAAGTGTCGCCACCTTATGCGTCACTTCCCTAAGTGACGCCCTAAACTTATATTTCGCGATTTTATGCGACACTTCCTAAGTGTCGCCTAAACCTTAAGTGACGCTATGAAGTGTCGCCCAAAGCAGCAGATTGTCAACTATTTTTACACTAAGTGTCGAACTTATACAACCTCCAATACTTATACCCTACTACTTAACAAACATCATAGAACATACTTTTCTATTACAAATACTCTAAATTGCGTTATGAACGATAAAACTTTAATTATAACAAATCACCAACGGGCCGTATATACTTTGACACGAACGTGAACAAACCAACGTTAAACACAACGGGGTATGAACAACTAGCCTAGATGGTCTGGCGAGACATCTACTTACTTAACCTTACATGTTTAGGCACTAGAAGGTTACGGGTTCGGAGAACCTACTTGATTTACTACTACTTGCTATTTACCCCTGCTCGACTCAGGTGAGTCTTACAGCCCCACTTTTACTGTTTTACTTGGGGTGAGATACTTAGCAACTGTTTTACGTATGAACACAATGTACTGAACTGAAAACATTACTGATTACAAACAAACGCATGAGTTACTTTTATCCACTGAAAGCCTCCTTATCGTAAGTTGTTAGTTATGGTCTTAAGCGCGAGTACTAGTAAATGGATCCATTTGGGACTGACAATCCCTGTCTGGGGTGGTAGCGCCACCACGTACTGATTTACACGTAGAAACAGACATATTAGTATTTGTTACATATGAGTGTGTGGATAGCACTCACGGGGGTACGTGATTTATTTCACACTACACGGTTAAGCTTCAACTTATGAGCTCATGGCACTGTACTGATTAACTGATTTACTTACTTTGCTTGATAGCAATACTGGTACATACTTGTGGTTCATAACACTTACTTATTACTAAACCTGTAAGATTCACCAACCTTTTTGGTTGACACTTTTTAGCTTTGTATCTCAGGTACACTTACGGAGTAGGGTCACTCCAGGATTACTAGCTAGAGTCGCATGATTTTACAAACTGCATTTAACGGAGATTCTTTGGCATTATCTTTTGTAACTATGGTTATGTAATAGAATCTCCCGCTATACGCGTGGCTCTAGGGAATTACATTTTGTATACGAAAACCTTCGGTTTTCAAACGATTATAAATTATGAAATGTAACTATTTTACAAACGTCTCATTTAGAGGTCGTTTACTATTAATCTTGTGCTTTGTATATTGATTAGTAACACCCAATGTATGCTTCCGCAAATCGTTAAATTTGGGGGTGTTACAGATTGGTATCAGAGCCTAAGGTTATAGTGAACTAGGTTGCATTTAGTGGGCCTAGACTATGACCGTTAGGCAGTATTCTCTTATTAGACATGACTAGTTCAGGAATTACAGCATACAACTTTAATTTAACATAGCCTGATCAACTATGTACAATTAAGGAAAGATGGTGTAAGATCTGAAATGATTATGTTGAACAGGGATACGTTAGTTGACTCTGACTACGAGAGAACCGGACCATTACTTGATACGTGCTAGACACTAGGCTGGATATGATATATGTATATATATTAGCCTCAAACTTACTAACGCCTTGTCTCAGAAATGGCAAACATCCCATCCAACTCATCTCGTTCTCAATCCGGGTCGCAGAACCCAAGGGTAGCAAGGAGGAACACTAGGTTGCCTCGAGCTGGCCCGTACTCCACTCACTCTACCTTGCCGGCCTTAGCCGCTAGGGTGAACCAACACGAGCAACGACTTCGCACAATGGATGTCGTGTTGCAGGAAACAAACGAAAACTGGAGACTTACATCCCTCGAACGCATAGAAGAAGTCTCCGACGACCTAGAAACCACAAACAACAACATGGATGTCCTTCGCAACCAAATTATAGAAATAAGGGTGGAAAATGCCCTTCTGCAACAAAGGATGGATGAATGTGTGCAGCGCTCACTTGAGGCAGAAGAGTATGCGCGCGGACTAACACAACGACTAGTACTAGCCGAAGACAACGCCCGACAAGCTAGCAGGCTTGCAAACACTGTGGACCGTCTTGTCACGATGATGGAACAAATTAATCTACGTTAAAACTAGTGTAGTCTTTATCCTGTAATCTAGTAACTATCTAAGCACTACTCTATGTTTCAGTCGGATGTAATAATTCCCGACACTTTTTGTAATACATCTGTAGGATGTAACCTTTGAACTCGTATCATCTATCAAGTATTTCTTGCTATTTCAACTCATATTAATTGCCATAATCCTTTTTCATATTGATGTTATGTATTACCATCTTTATACATGTACATCTGAAATAAATGCAATTTCTCTTACAAAAATCTCATGTATCTTCATTTCTTTTATTGAAGAATCATGCCGCCAAAGACACGACCATACACCGATGCCCAGATTACCTCTCTTATAACCCAGGCTGTTACTGAAGCCTTAGCTCGGAATACTCCACCAGGTTCCACAAGAAACAGCGATGCCGCTGAAACCTCTGCTACTAAACCTTGTTCATACAAGGATTTCCAAAACTGCAAACCCTTGAGCTTCAAGGGGACCGAAGGAGCCATCGGACTTATCAGATGGTTCGAAAAGATGGAATCCGTTTTCCGCATCAGCAAATGTGCGGAGGACGACAAAGTCAAATTCTCCACCTGCACCCTCGAAGATGGTGCCCTCTCATTGTGGAATTCCTATACCCAGTCTGTGGGTATTGATACAGCTTATCTACTCCCTTGGGAGGATCTGAAGAAAATGCTCACTGATGAGTATTGCCCGGCCGAACAACTTTACAAACTGGACGAAGAGTTTTGGAACTTGAAAGTACAAGGAACTGATATCGTTGGATACACCACTCGATTCCAACAACTTACCGTTCTTCGCCCAGCTATGGCAGGCACTGAACCCGAAAAGATCAAGAAATACATCCGCGGCCTCCCGGAACCTGTCCGGGGAAATGTCGCCTCATCAAACCAAACCACTCTTCACAGCGCCATTCGGTTGGCCCATGAACTTCTAGCCATGAACGAGGACCCAGAACCTCCCACTCCATCCTCCAACAGCAACAAAAGAAAATGGTCCGACAACCACAACAACCACCAAAACAAGAAACCTGAAACCATTAAAGCCTACACCTCCAATACTGATGACAAGGGGGCGTACAAGGGAACCAAGCCCTATTGCTCAAAGTGCCAACGACACCACTTTGGTTCGTGTCCCTGTAGCAAGTGTAAGAGATTTGGACACGTGGCAAGGGACTGTAGATCCAACACCACTGACATCAACTCCCCTGCACCAAAAACTTGTTACGGGTGCAACGGAACGGGGCATTTCAAGAAAGACTGCCCGAAATTGAACAACAACAACAACAACAGGAACAACAACAATGCTCGAGGAAGAGCTTTTGTGCTGAAATCTGGGGAAGCCCGTCAAGACCCGAATGTGGTCACGGGTACGTTCCTTCTCAACAACTTGACTGCTCCTGTATTATTCGATACTGGTGCTGATAAGAGCTTTATTTCCGACGAATTTTATCCACTACTTGACACTACACCTATTGCCTTAGATTCTAAGTACACTGTAGAATTGGCAAACGGAAAACTTATTGAGGCCGACAGTGTGATACCTAATTGCACTCTGAACTTAGCTAACGAGCTCTTTCCCATTGACTTGATACCTGTCGAAATCGGCAGCTTTGACATCATCGTCGGTATGGATTGGTTATCCAAGCACCGAGCCGAAATCGTTTGTTTCGAGAAAATTGTACGCATTCCTCTCGTCACCGGTGGAACTTTGAGCATACAAGGGGAGACCGGTGGGACGAGAATAAATATCATTTCTTGCATGAAAACCCGAAAATACTTGAGAAAAGGGTACCAGGCAATCCTCGCACACGTTATGGAGAAAAAGTCGGTGGGAAAGCGACTTGAGGATGTGCCTATCGTTCGAGACTTCCCAGAAGTCTTTCCTGAAGACTTGCCTGGCCTTCCGCCAACCAGACAAGTCGAGTTTTCTATTGACCTTGTGCCCGGTGCAGCACCCGTGGCACGAGCCCCTTACCGACTAGCCCCATCCGAACTTCAGGAGTTGTCTACTCAGTTACAGGAACTCCTGGACAAGGGATTTATTCGACCAAGTTCCTCACCTTGGGGAGCTCCGGTCCTGTTTGTGAAAAAGAAAGACGGTTCTTTCCGCATGTGCATCGACTACCGTGAACTCAACAAATTAACCGTCAAGAACCGTTACCCACTTCCTCGCATCGATGACCTGTTTGACCAACTTCAAGGGTCGAGTTTTTATTCAAAAATCGATCTACGGTCGGGTTATCACCAACTCCGAGTCCGTGATAAAGATATTCCTAAAACCGCTTTTCGAACTCGCTACGGGCATTACGAATTCCAAGTGATGCCATTCGGCTTAACCAACGCACCGGCTGTATTCATGGACCTTATGAATCGGGTGTGCAAACCTTACCTTGACAAGTTTGTTATCGTCTTTATCGATGACATCTTGATCTACTCGCGCACTGAACAAGAACACGCGCAACACCTGAAAACCATCCTAGAGCTGCTCAAACACGAAGAGTTATACGCCAAATTCGCTAAGTGTGAGTTCTGGATGCAAACCGTTCAATTCCTTGGACACGTCATTGATAATCAGGGAATTCATGTCGATCCTTCAAAAATCGAGGCTATCAAATGTTGGCAAGCACCTACTACACCGACCGAGGTACGCCAATTCTTAGGACTCGCCGGATACTACAGGCGGTTCATTGAGAATTTTTCGAAAATAGCCCTACCTCTCACTGCACTGACTCAAAAGGAAAAGAAGTTCGATTGGACTGACAAACAGGAGTCAGCTTTTCAGCTACTAAAACAGAAACTCTGCAGTGCACCTATCTTATCTTTACCCGAAGGCAACGATGACTTCGTGGTATACTGTGATGCTTCACACCAAGGTCTTGGTTGCGTGCTGATGCAACGAGACAAGGTCATCGCTTACGCCTCTCGACAACTCAAGGTCCACGAAAAGAACTACACAACTCATGACCTAGAGTTGGGGGCTGTTGTATTCGCTCTAAAAATCTGGAGACACTACTTATACGGTACCAAGTGTACAATCTTTACTGACCATAAAAGTCTCCAACATATCTTCGATCAAAAGGATCTCAACATGAGGCAACGTCGATGGGTCGAGTTGCTCACTGATTACGATTGCGAAATTCGCTATCATCCAGGCAAGGCGAATGTTGTCGCCGATGCCTTAAGCCGAAAAGAACGAGTGAAACCACTTCGAGTTCGAGCTCTCGGTATGACCATTCACAACGACCTCATCAATCAAACTCTCACCGCTCAACTCGAAGCACTCAAACCAGAAAACTTGACAAACGAGACCTTGCGAGGCATGGACAAACAATTTGAAACCAAACCCAACGGGGCCAAATACTTCTCGAATCGAATCTGGTTACCAAGTTTTGGGAACCTTCGAGACTTGGTGATGAATGAAGCTCACAAGTCAAAATACTCTATACACCCCGGTGCCGACAAAATGTATCACGGCATCAAGGAAATGTATTGGTGGCCCAACATGAAATCGGACATTGCAACCTATGTTGGCAAGTGTCTTACTTGTTCCAAAGTTAAAGCTGAACACCAGAAACCTTCCGGTTTGCTACAACAACCTGAAATACCACAATGGAAATGGGAGCAGATCACCATGGATTTCATTACTAAACTCCCGAAAACTTCTAGCGGTTGCGATACCATTTGGGTGATCGTCGACCGACTCACTAAATCTGCTCATTTCCTGGCCATCAAGGAAACAGATAAGATGGAACGTTTGACACGGATCTACCTGAAAGAGATCGTATCAAGACACGGCGTGCCCATCTCAATCATCTCCGACCGAGACGCTCGGTTTACTTCTCGCTTCTGGCAATCACTGCAGAAATCTCTTGGTACTCGTCTGGATATGAGTACGGCTTACCATCCTCAAACCGATGGCCAGAGCGAACGAACCATACAAACACTGGAAGACATGCTACGAGCCTGCGTAGTTGACTTCGGTAAAAACTGGGAAAATCACTTGCCGTTGTGCGAGTTCTCGTACAACAACAGTTATCACACCAGCATAAAGGCTGCACCCTTCGAGGCACTGTACGGTCGTAAGTGCCGGTCACCTATCTGTTGGACCGAGGTGGGGGATACACAACTCACCGGTCCAGAAATCATACATGAAACAACTGAAAAGATCGTCGGCATACAAAACCGACTAAAAGCAGCGCGTGATCGTCAGAAAAGCTATGCTGACGTGAGACGCAAACATCTTGAGTTCCAAGTTGGGGACAAGGTACTTCTCAAAGTGGCACCGTGGAAAGGTGTCATTCGATTCGGAAAACGAGGCAAACTAAATCCTAGATACATCGGACCATTCGAAATCCTTGAAAAGATTGGTCCAGTGGCATACCGCCTGCAACTTCCTGCTGAGCTTAGCAGCGTTCACAACACATTCCACATTTCTAATCTGAAGAAATGTCTGTCTGACGAGACACTGATTATACCACTCGACGAAATACAACTCGATGATAAACTTCATTTTGTCGAGGAACCTATGGAAATAATGGACCGCGAAGTCAAACAACTAAAACAGAGTCGTATTCCCATCGTAAAAGTCAGGTGGAATTCTAGACGTGGTCCTGAATTCACTTGGGAACGGGAAGACCAAATGCGACTGAAATACCCACATCTCTTCCCCGACAACGCACCGGCAGTGCAAACGAGCTAATTTCGGGACGAAATTCTTTTAACAAGGGGAGAATGTAACAACCGCCAAATTAGGGCTAGTATTAGCGCCTAATTCTTTGTTAATACATGTAATTAGTTCTGTGTTAGGCTAATTTATGTATCGGATTATATGTTGGTTAATATATACAACTTTGCGATTTGATTAAATCGTGCGCAACTTAAATAGAATGAAATTCTATTCGATTAACACGGACGTTGGTGAACAAATGTTATAAACTAAAATAACGCAATTATAACTGAAATGCTATTTGAGAATAGCTAATAACTGACTTGTACTACTCGAACAAAACTTACACGATTTTTATAAGACAAAAGTGATTAAAATTAATCTAACCTATTAAAGATTTAAGGAAATAATTTAAATAAATCATTTAACAAGATTTGCGAAATTATAAATTTTATTAAACGCGTAAAATAAATATTTAACGTTAAATGACGGAGCAAACGAACACCGCACGGAGCGGGAACACGGGGCGAAAGTGGGGATTTAACCTCCCACCTCCACCCACTTTCTTTCATTTCTATTCATCTCTCTCTCTCCTCCTTTTCTTTTCTCTCAAAAACCACAAACCAAAAATCAACGAAAATCACAAAATAAACATACTAAACGACCTCGGATCTTCAAGCCCCTTTGGAAATAAACGACCACCTCGCGACGATCTACACTTCTACCTTTTCGGATTTTCAATCCGACACTTTGTAAGTTTCCGACAAATCCCGACATCTCTCGTTTTTGATCATTTTTACTAGTTTATGGTTTTGATAGGCTTGTTATGTTCATATAAGGGTTGGGTAAAAGAATCGGACCAAACGGAAACCCGAAAACATGTTTTTGGCTCAAAATCCGTCAATCAGACGTAAGTGACGCACTGATGAACCCAGATATGCGTCACTTCGTGCGACACTGACTAAGTGTCGCATAAGCCCTCTTTTCCCGTCACTACCTAAGTGACGCATTTTCAATACCCGTCACTACTAGCGTCACTTGCCTTAGTGACGCCTATGATCGAGATCTAATTTTATACGACACTCTTGCCCGACACTACTCTAGTGACGCCTAGAACCTTAAACCGACACTTATTACCGTCACTGCCTAAGTGTCGCCACCTTATGCGTCACTTCCCTAAGTGACGCCCTAAACTTATATTTCGCGATTTTATGCGACACTTCCTAAGTGTCGCCTAAACCTTAAGTGACGCTATGAAGTGTCGCCCAAAGCAGCAGATTGTCAACTATTTTTACACTAAGTGTCGAACTTATACAACCTCCAATACTTATACCCTACTACTTAACAAACATCATAGAACATACTTTTCTATTACAAATACTCTAAATTGCGTTATGAACGATAAAACTTTAATTATAACAAATCACCAACGGGCCGTATATACTTTGACACGAACGTGAACAAACCAACGTTAAACACAACGGGGTATGAACAACTAGCCTAGATGGTCTGGCGAGACATCTACTTACTTAACCTTACATGTTTAGGCACTAGAAGGTTACGGGTTCGGAGAACCTACTTGATTTACTACTACTTGCTATTTACCCCTGCTCGACTCAGGTGAGTCTTACAGCCCCACTTTTACTGTTTTACTTGGGGTGAGATACTTAGCAACTGTTTTACGTATGAACACAATGTACTGAACTGAAAACATTACTGATTACAAACAAACGCATGAGTTACTTTTATCCACTGAAAGCCTCCTTATCGTAAGTTGTTAGTTATGGTCTTAAGCGCGAGTACTAGTAAATGGATCCATTTGGGACTGACAATCCCTGTCTGGGGTGGTAGCGCCACCACGTACTGATTTACACGTAGAAACAGACATATTAGTATTTGTTACATATGAGTGTGTGGATAGCACTCACGGGGGTACGTGATTTATTTCACACTACACGGTTAAGCTTCAACTTATGAGCTCATGGCACTGTACTGATTAACTGATTTACTTACTTTGCTTGATAGCAATACTGGTACATACTTGTGGTTCATAACACTTACTTATTACTAAACCTGTAAGATTCACCAACCTTTTTGGTTGACACTTTTTAGCTTTGTATCTCAGGTACACTTACGGAGTAGGGTCACTCCAGGATTACTAGCTAGAGTCGCATGATTTTACAAACTGCATTTAACGGAGATTCTTTGGCATTATCTTTTGTAACTATGGTTATGTAATAGAATCTCCCGCTATACGCGTGGCTCTAGGGAATTACATTTTGTATACGAAAACCTTCGGTTTTCAAACGATTATAAATTATGAAATGTAACTATTTTACAAACGTCTCATTTAGAGGTCGTTTACTATTAATCTTGTGCTTTGTATATTGATTAGTAACACCCAATGTATGCTTCCGCAAATCGTTAAATTTGGGGGTGTTACATTTTGAATCCATTCCGCAACAGATAATTTGAAAAAGTATCATACCAAGCTCTAGGTGCTTGATGTAATCCATAAAGAGCTTTTTCAAGTTTGAAAACTTTATCAGGAAACTTAGAATCTTCAAACCCTGGTGGTTGACATACATAAACCTCTTCCTGTATAGTGCCATACAAGAAAGCACTCTTAACATCCATCTGATACACAATGAATCCTTTGAATGAAGCATAAGCCAAAAACAATCTAATTGCCTCTATTCTTGCAACAGGTGCAAAAACCTCATCATAATCAATCCCCTCTTCTTGTGAATATCCCTGTGCAACCAATCTAGCCTTGTTTTTTATCACTATACCTCTTTCATCCTTCTTGTTTTTGAAAATCCATTTATTGCCAATTGCCCTCTTCCCTTTAGGCAAATCAACCAATGTCCAGACTTCTTGAATCTTAAACTGAAGCAACTCCTCTTGCATAGCTTCAATCCAACTAGGATCTCTCAAAGATTCAGTAACCTTCTTTGGTTCTGTTTGAGACAGAAAACAGGCAAACAAAGAAGTATTAACAGCTTCTGTATCAAGATTTACTTCATCCTCATTTGCTGAAGCTTCAAACACCTGACTTTGATTTCTTGTTTTAACAGCAGATTCAATATCTCCTATTACATTCTCAAGTGGATGATCTTTATGAGTAATGTATTTAGATGCTGCTGTTTCATGAATCCCCACCTCCAAGTTGGTAAAATTTCCTTCTTGTCCAGACTCACTACTTGACACTTCTCTTGCAATTCTCTTTGATACATGAGTAGAGCTCATCAAATGTAGATAATTCAATTGTTCCTGCTCCGTGTCAAGATGCTTTGTTGGTGTCTGATCAACATCCACACTTGCCTTTGTATACTTCTGTACTGGACTCATATCACTGTCTTCTGCACTGTCTTCAATAACAGGTCTATCAGAATCATCAACATGAGAAAATGATGTTTCATCTGATTTTCCTGTTTCCACATTCTGTGATGTCTTTGGTTGATCAGTTTCAAAAACTTCTGGGGGATCAGGAGACCAAATTGGAAATAATATATATTCCAATGAATCATTCTTCTTTCCAGCAGATATTCCTGAATCTGATCTACCTTCTCCATCACCTGTTCCTATATTTGTACCTGCACTTATACCTGCACTAGTATCCACATTTGTATATCTAAAAGCAGTATTAAGTGCATCAATATCAAACAGTGATTCAGGACCTTTTCCTTCAGGATTAACAGTGTTTTCATTAAAAGTGATGTGCATAGATTCCTCTATGATCCTGGTCCTTTGATTGAATGCCCTATAAGATTTACTTTGAATAGAGTAACCAACAAATATCCCCTCATCTGCCTTACTCTGAAACTTACCTAAGTGATCTTTAGTATTTAAGATTGTACAAGGACACCCAAAAGATCTTAAGAAACTAACCAAAGGCTTTCTCTTAAATAACAGTTCATATGGTGTCTTGTTATGAGGCTTAACAACTAATACTCTATTCTGAACATAGCAAGCTGTGCTAACTGCCTCTGCCCAAAAGGACATAGGTAGCTTTGCATCAGATAGCATGGTTCTAGCAGCCTCAATCAGTGTCCTATTCCTCCTTTCAGCTACTCCATTTTGTTGAGGAGTTCTAGGTGCACTAAATTCTCTCTTAATACCTTTAACTTCACAGAATTTATCCATCTCATGATTTTTAAATTCTGTTCCATTATCACTTCTGATGATCTTCACTCTTTTATCCAATTGATTTTCCATCTTAGTTATAAATGATCTAAGTATTTCACCTGTCTCATCCTTTGTCCTAAGAAAGAAAACCCATGTAAATCTAGTGTAATCATCAATAATCACAAGGCAGTAAGACTTTTTCCCCATACTACTGATACTGGTTGGTCCAAATAAGTCCATATGCAATAAGTGTAAGGGTGTGCTATTTGTGTTCACAGATTTGGACTTAAATGAAGATTTGTGTTGCTTTCCCTTTTGACAAGAAACACAATGATCATCACATGAATAGACCTTTTCAGGCAAACCTCTAACAAGCTTGTTTTTGACAAGTTTATTAATGGTTTTGAAATTCATGTGACACATCCTCCTATGCCACAGTTCAGATTCATTCACACTTGCTTTAGAAATAAGGCAGTTTAAATCAGGTTGAGGTGTCATATTTACTAAGTCACACTTATATACATTATCTTGCCTTGGAATTCTCATTAAAATCATGTTTTCAGGTATTTTGAATTCCTTGGACAAGATAAGGCATTCAGTGTCAGTAAAATGAACTGGGTTCTTTTTATCTGTGATTTGACTCACACTTAGTAAATTATACCTCAGTTGTTCCACAAAATAAACATTATCAAAACTTAGCTTTTCACTCTGAACTGTTCCTTTCCCTGTGATCCTTCCTCCCTTTGGATTGCTTCCAAAAGCTACATATCCTCCATCAAAAGATTTGAAATCCTGTAGCTTTCCTTTGTCTCCAGTCATGTGCCTTGAGCATCCACTATCGATGTGCCATAAGCTTTTTGGCTTGCCCTGCACAAACAGTCAAGAAGAGAATTAATTTCTCTTGGGAACCCAAACCAATTTGGCTTTGGGTTTCCCATGTGCATTCACATATTCAACTTTCTTGAAGATTATTTATTGTGATGCACTGTTGGAATTTGGATCTGTTAATTTATCAGTCTTAATAGGTGTCCAAATCCAACTAATTTTAGACTTAACAGTGTTCTTTGGCTTAACAGTTTTAACTGTTTTACCAAACGAAGAGTCAGTGTTAATTTTGTTAACATTGTTTTTGTATTTGGTTACCACTGTTTTAGTCTTTGAGCTTTTGGCTAATTTTGTTATTACTGCTGCAGTAGATTTACCTATAGCAGTGCTTAACATGTTAGCCTTTGAGTTTATCTTCTGAACTCTGGCAGTATGATTAACTTTTGATTGAAAATTTTGTTTGTTAATCATATTTGCTTTTGTCCATGACTGTTTTCTAATCCTTTGATCATTCTCAGGATTATGATAGCAGTCATATTGAAGATGACCCATTTTTCCACATATAAAGCAAGACATTTCTTTAATCACAGTAACATTATTACCCAGTTTTTGTGAAACCATTTGATTCCAATTTCTTTGATTACCTCTGGGTTTTTGATTTTGAAAATTCTGTGAAGAAGAAGTACTTGCTTTACATTTACAATTAACACAGTTATTCACAACAGATTTGACAACGGGTTTAGTTACTGAATTAACTGTATTACTAACATATCCTAACCCATGTTTAGATTTGTTAGTATTCATGCTCACATTCTCTAAGTCCAGTTTAGCCTTTTCCTTAAACATTTTCTTACCCTCTTCTAGTTTATCAGTTTTAAGATTAGAAACTAGATCAGTAATTACTCTCTTCACATCCTCACATGTTGACTCAGACTTAGATGATTCAGATTTTACACTCTTCTCACTATCAGAAGTCCTATCACTCTGATCATCTTCCTCAGTCCAATCACTAATTTCACCTTCCACAAACAACTCATTATCTGATAAAATTTTAATTGGATCAGCCTTTTTAACATCATCTGTCATTCCTCTTTTAAGTGAATTGATATCAATTTCACTTTTAGGAGGAAAGTAGGTGTGATTATAAGGTGGAGGTACATTATTGTACCCTAATCCAGTCTTAATTTTATCATGGATCTGTGAATCAATAAGTTTATTGACACTCTTAGAAGCATATTCTAATTTATTTACATCAAGTCTTATGCTATCTCTTTCACATGTGACCTCAGTAAGTTTCTTAGATAACAACTCGACTTTATCTTTAAAAGTGTCTCTCTCCCACCTAGCATATTCAATGTCATATTTAAACTGTGTTGCATTGACTTCATATGCCTTTATTTGATTTTCCAGATTTTCAATGACTGCTATGGTATGTTTACTTTTGATTTCCCATTGTTTTAGTTCTTCACACACTTTTATATTATGATCCCTGTAATGTTTAACAGTTTGTTTACAAACAGCAGAACATAATTTATTTTGTACCTCAGTAGGAAGTTCTGACTTTTTGTTAGATTCTGCAATGGCCATGAGACATTGATTCTTCACTACATGTTCTTCTTGATCACTCCAGTCCCATCCACATCCATCCATAGACACCAATGCATTTGCTGAAGCACCCTGAATTGGAATATTTCTGGTTTGAGTTCCATTGTTTCCAGCTCTCTGACCATTACCATTCTGCTCTTGTCTAGGGTTTCTGCATTCTCTAGCAAAGTGTCCCATCTTGTGACAGTTGAAACACTCAATCTTGCTCTTATAAAACCAATTTGCATCATTCCTCTTGTATGCAAAGTTGTTTCTACCAGTCCTTTGAGTGAACCTTTTTGCTCTCTGAGTAATCAATGCAATTTGCCACTTAATGTCCATCTCCTCTAGATCATCACCATCAAATTGTTCCAGATCTTCATTAGTAAGTGAAGAATTCACATTACTTGCAAAGAAAGATTCTAATATCTGATCATTAGAACTATTTGATGATGATCTTGCTCCTCCTGAAACATAAGTAGAACCCATTTGACTTGATTCTACCTTTGTTCCAGCCATAGACATAAAAGCAGCATTATGACTATACCCAGTTGCTTGCTTCTTACTTTCCACCTCAGACTCAAAGTTCCTCAGATCATTGTATATATCTTCTAGTTCCTTAACTTCAATGTCTGAACTCTGCCTCAATCCAACAGTATAGATTGTCCATTCATCACCTAATGATCTTAAGAACTTTCTGTTAAGATCTTCTTTGTCAATCTTAACCTTGTGATTTTCCAATTCTCCAACTAATTTAGTAAACCTATCAAAGGTTTGAGTTAGAGTTTCAGTTTTCACATGGCTAAAATTTTCAAATTGTTGCTTTAACAGAGATCTTTTATTCTTTTTGGTGTTATCATTACCACCAAACCTCTTCTCGATCGCCTCCATTAGTACCTTGGGATCTTCACAAGTATCAAATCTGCTCTGATGCTCCTTCGGAATGGATAGCAACAGAGTACTAAGTGCCTTGTACTCAGTAGATCTGATTTTCCTCTCTGCTTCAGATGTTGGGGGTGCTCTTGGTTGCTTTACTCCATCACCATCAAGTGTTACTGGAATACCATTAACAACAACTTCCCACATCTGATAATCCATAAGAAGCATATATTGCCTGATTCTGACCTTCCATAGGTCAAAATCATCTGGTTTAAGCATTGGAATCTTTGTTGCTTGAATTCCTTCATTGCCTTCAGTTGCCATTGAAATCAAAACTTAATATATGAACTAAAACTCAACCACTAATACTAATAATCCCAGATCTTCCTGTCTTCAAAGCTTCACAAGCTCTGATACCACTTTGTTAGTCCCTGTTTAACTTAATAAACAATCGTATGTAATAAGCCTTGAATATATTATTGAGAAGTTGCGGAATCACACTCAATAATATTAAGAAGATCAACGTATATCAATTAATATAATGAACACAATAATATACCGAAAGCTTCAATCTTATTAATGATATAAGACGAATACACTTGATGTATTAGGGTTACAGAAAAACCTAGAAGCTGCGCAAAAAAACCTTAACCTATCTAGGTCTAAAGGATCTCTATTTATAACACATAGAGTCCTATACAATCTCCTACATATATGGAATATAATAACTTCCATAACCGACTCATACTTATCACAAAATCATAAACAGTTGTAACTACCATTCTGACGTAAACTGTTGTAACTATTACACATTCAGTGGTAACTGTTTCAATTGTAATAAAAGACCAAGTACAAATATATAATCAGTGTTAACTGCTTCATATATAACTAAAAGTTACAAATTCATAAGCAGTTTTTGTAACACCCGGTCAAAAAGTCAAAATCCTCATCCAATTTGAAACTTTTTATAATCGTATTTTTATATATACAATTATAACTCAGCGAACGAAAACTTTACAATTTGTATAACGAATAATAATAATGAGTATTTAATAATCGCAAATAAATCCATTTGAAGTCACGTTATATTTTTAATCGAGTAAAACAAATTTTGATTTAATTAATTATTAACCGGAAGAACGGAAATAGAAATTTAAAAATATTAAATTTATATATATCATTCGGGTACAAAATACGGGTATTTTACACTGCGAAATAGGAACGAAGTGGGGGAAAACTCCTCCCCACCTCTTTGGATCAGCCACCCCAACCCCCCAAACCCCCTCATTCTTTCATTTTCATTTTATAAACACACACACACCAACTTAAACTCTCTCCACCCATTTATCACAAATTTTCAGATCTACAAATCGACACACGAAATTTACATTTTCGGAATCATCAACAAGAGAGGAACAACGTTTACAAAGGCAACATCATCATCTTCTTCCTCGTTTGACCTCGATTCGCATTTGTAAGAAATTCTCAAATTCTTAGATTTAATCATTTTGGAGTAATGTTTTAGTGTAAAAATGTTTACATAAGTTGCTTATAACCTAAACAACCAAGAAACCACGATTTTTCAGCTTGAAAATGAGTTTGATTTGCGATTTTGGCCGGAAAAACGCGAAACCCGAAAGTTTCTGGGCTGCTGTTCTTGAGTGCGACACAAGCCTTGTGTCGCATACTGTGTCGCATGGATTACTCATGCGACACAACCCTTATGTCGTATTCTTGTGTCGTACCTTGTGTCGCAGACTCCGTGCGACACAACCCTTATGTCGCTATTGATTTAGCATCACACGCATTATGCGACACAACCACTGTGTCGCAGAGCTTCTGTGTCGCACTATGCGACACAACCATTGTGTCGCATGTTATGTCGCAGAAAACAGAAAGTTTAAAAACTCACATTTCCACTAAGTGTCGAGACCCTAAATTTTATCACTTGATTTCACCCAATTTCAAGTCCAGATGCGTTTTTCCTTAAAGCAATATAGTAGAAATAAAAATTTTCCAAGCTGACCTGGCAGCTCGACCCCAGCCAGGGGCTCTGCCCCTTGGACCCCGCCAGGGGCTGCCGCCCCTTGGACCCCGCTAACCAGGAGCGCTGCCCCCGGACCCCCGTACACCATTCCCCGACTTCAACAACAAATGCATACATGAACAACTCGCTTAGACAAACTGATTTGTCTCATACTTATATAACCTCACGTGTTTAGGACACTAGAAGGTTGCCATTCGGACGTCGCGCGTATCATCGTATCGCTAACAACTCACAGGTGAGTTTCATAGCCCCACTCTTTCAACTGTTTTACTGTTTTTGGGGTGAAACACATGCTCAATCATTGTTTTCGAATTACATTAAGAATCTTTTATAATTCACAACTATTTATATTACTGCATGTAATACGAAATGTGTAAAACTTAGGAATTACACCCTTAACATTGTTTTAGAACAATGTCAGTACTCAACCTAGATAGGTTGCAATCGTACCCTGTTAGATTATTGGAAAACGAATACCAACACATAACTGATGTAGTTATCATAATCTTTTCGCTATATTGTCACGGGACAATATTATTGAATACCTTAGAACTAGTTAGTTCTACTTACACTAGACAACATCTATACTGTTATTAGTTTTAGTTATTCTTTAGGAACTAAAACTGTCGATACTCTTCGTTACCACTAGAACGGGAACTGGACTTAAGTGAACATTTCCTCTGAGACTCCGATATATATACTTGCTAGGCTTTAGGCTAGGAGTATACAATATTATCACACATCGGTACAGATTCCTCATATCAATATAACTCAACCGGTGACGACTCTGGCTCAGGATGTAATCCAACCAGGGATGGTCCCCCGGCTCAGGATGTAATCCAACCGTGTGGGGGTGTCACCTGATGAATATCTACATACAATTATACGATCTACTCAGTCAGGCAGTCATAGTACTGCTGAGTTAAATATTATTTGCAAGAACAACGCCAGAATGGCACTCTCACATTTTCACTCATGACTAGCTATCATGACGATGCCACGGTAAAGTGGGCACAAAACGATGCCACGGTAAAGTGGGCACAAGTACGATATCGCGGTAAAGCGATACACTCGATGTGGCACGGGCTTATGCGTCGTGATCCGCACTTACATACAATCAATGGATCAGCGAGTTATACTCGGGATTCACAAGAAGAACGGGTCGGTGGAGTATCCACGCGAGGCCGTTAGCTCGATACAACACGTCCGGGTTAGCGTATACTAACTGGGTAAACGGACACTCAAAACAATTTTAATCATAGATCTGCGGGTCTACAATCAGATGGTTGCTGTATGCACCATATTTCACATAATCTATATAGTTCTGCGGAACTACAGTTAATTGTTATCATATGACGCGGTCATACTACTACTCAATGGTTATAGGCATGTATTGCCTCATGTTTTTAGACACAACTACTACCTGTTAGGTATCAAGGCATGAATTGCCATACATGTATATATGTACTTAGGTACATGACCCGAACCCTTAGGTATGAGATACCTCGATTTGACGTGTACACATTTGGTGTTGCAAAACTTCAATATAAAACGCATCAAAATGACAGAATTTGAAACTACTTTTCAAAACATACGAGGTTTTATTACATCATGATTTTAACTTACAATCCTATGAACTCACCAGCTTTATAGCTGACATGTTTTAGCATGTGTTCTCAGGTGCCCAGCAGGATTAGGATTACTTCAAGATTATGCTAGCTCGAGTCGCATGATTTCAAACGTTTGGGACAACTCTGCATTTACTTTTGTATTATCAAATTATGTATTTGGAATTCACTGTCAAACTCATAACATTGTAAACGTTCTATTTTGAGAAATGTATAATTATTTTCAAACGTCTCATCTAGAGTCGTTCATTATGTATCTTATGCTGTGATATTTGATTTAGTAACACCCGACCCGACAGCTTCCGCAAACCGAAATTTGAGGGTGTTACAGTTTTAACTACTTACAAACACATAACTATCAGTTGTAATCTCTCTTCAACCAGTTGTAACACTTGTCTTCTCTTCAGTCTTCTTCTATCAGTTGTAACTTCGTAAAGATAGTTTTAACCTTCAACATAAACAGTTTTAATCACTTGTACTCTATCTTCTCATCAACAACTTCAACTCAGATCAGAAACAGTTTTGACCCAACAGACTTGCCCCCAGTACCTGATGCATTCAGATTATCTCCAGACTGAGGATCCTCAACATCACAGACTTGCTCCTCGTTGTGATCCTTATCAGCGATGGCGGGCGCTGCAATATGTATAATTGGTATTTTGACATCCGGTGGGATCTTTAAGCTTGACCCCAGATTCACCAAAGCATCCGCTTCAGTGTTATCCTCACGTGGTACCTGTTGGATGTCGAAGATCTCGAAGCTACCTGCAAGATCCTTAACAATCTCCAAATACGCAGCTAATCTATCTACTTTTACGGTATAAGATCCATTATAGTGATTAGCAATTAACAATGAGTCAACATACACGTTCAACTATTTTATCCCAATATCCTTAGCTAATTGTAATCCCGCAATCAATGCTTCATATTCTGCCTCATTATTTGTAGCTTGGAACTCACATCTTATGGCTTGAGGCATGATATCACCTTGCGGTGACTTTAATACAATTCCTAATCCAGTTCCTTTTACGTTAGAAGCACCATCAGTATATAATGTCCATCTTTCACTTATTTGGTTTAGTTCTTGTACTTCTAAATCTACTTCATTTTGAAGATCAATAGTAAAGTCAGCAATAAAATCTGCTAGGGCTTGAGATTTAATTGCGTTCCTAGGCTCATAGATCAGATTATAAGCACTTAATTTTACAGACCATTTAGCTAAGCGTCCTGACATTTCTGGTTTTCTCAAAACGTTTTTAATAGGGTAATTAGTTCTTACATGTATGGGGTGTGTCTCAAAATAATGCCTAAGTTTAGTTGATGCCATGACCAATGCAAGTATAAGTTTTTCGAGATGAGAATACCTGGTTTCAGCATCTAATAGGCTTTTACTTACATAGTAAACTGGATGTTGCGGTCCTTCATGATCCTTCACTAGCACCGCACTTACAGCACTTCGTGATACTGATAAATAGAGAAACAGCGGTTCCCCATTCTCAGTCTTCATCAATAAAGGAGCTGTTGACAAGTAATCCTTTAGCTCTTGAAACGTAGCTTCGTTCTTTTCTCCCCATTCGAACTTTTTATTCTTCTTTAGGATATCATAGAATTCCTTGCACCTGTCTGAGGATCTTGAAATAAAACGGTTCAGAGCTGCTATCCTTCCCGTTAATATTTGTATATCCTTTGGGCTTGATAGAGACTTTAGATTTAGAATAGCTTTGATCTGTTCTGGGCTAGCTTCTATTCCTCTCTTGGTCACCATATATCCCAAGAACTTTTCTGCCCCCACTCCAAAGTGGCATTTTGCAGGATTAAGCTTCATGTTGTAGTGATCTAGGATGTCAAAGGCCACCTTGAGATCCTGAAGATGATCCTCAGCTTTCTTTGACTTTACTACCATATCGTCAATATACACTTCCATTGTGCTTCCCAATTGGTCTTTGAACATCATATTGACTAGCCTTTGATACGTTGCACCTGCATTTTTAAGACCAAAGGGCATGGCAATATAACAATATATACCTGTGGGGGTTATGAAGGCTGTGTCTTCCTGGTCTGAAGGTTCCATCTGAATTTGTTGAAATACTGATGAAGCATCCATAAAGGTTAGGATCTCATGCCCAGCTGTAGCATCCACCATTGAATCTATATGAGGCAACGGAAAAGGATCCTTCGGGCAGGCCTTGTTGAGATCCGTATAGTCCACACACACTCTCCATTTCCCGTTCTTCTTTTGTACCACTACCACGTTTGCCAACCATCTTGGAAACTTTACTTCCCTTATCATGCCAGCAGCAAGTAATCTTTCAACGTCTGCCTGGATAATAGCATTCCTTTCCGGTGCAAATTTTCTTCTCTTTTGTTGGACCGGCCTGAAACTATTATCAATTCCAAGTTTATGAGTTATAACATCCTTAGATATACCTGTCATATCCTCTGGTTTCCAGGCAAAGGTCGATCTCCTCTGATTCAAGAATTTCATCAGATCCTGCTCTAGATTTTCTGGGATGCTTGATCCTATAAGCACCTTTTCTTCAGGATCCTTCAAGCTCAACGGCACTTCTTTGACGTCCTGCTCCTTCGTATCCAGGACATCCCATGCCCTGCTCTTTAATTGATATGCTGACGGAGGCTTGGTAGCAGGTTTCATCGATGTTGTATAGCAATCCTTTGCTTCTTGTTGGTCACTACTGATCTTGACCACTCCTGTAACACCCGGTCAAAAATCACAATTTTCGCGCCAATTTTTAACTTTAAAGAATTACATTTTAAAGTTCAAACGAAACATTTTACTAAAAATATTTACGAAAAGCATAAACAAAATTTTGAAATTAAAATATTAAATTTATTTTATTTTCGGATATAAAACACGGGTATTTTGTACTGTGGTTGGAGACCACAGTCCCCAAAATGGGGATCTGAGTTTTGACAAAACCCAAACCCCCTCCTCATTTTCACCTCATTTTCTTCTTCTCCTTTCTCTCTCTTCTCCCTCTTTTCTCTCATCTTCTTTCTAAAAACATACCACCATCATCATAAATCGCCAAATAACACATCAAAACGACCTCCAATCATCTCGTTCATTTAGGGAAAAACATTCACCTCATCACGATCTACAATCCTATCTTTTCAGATTTCTCCGGCGTAAACTTGTAAGTTTCCGACAAATTCACGAAAACGCTTAAATCCTTGTTATAATACTTGATTTTGGTTTCTATAAGCTTAAAATGCCCCAATATGGGTTGGGTAAAAGAATCAGACTCAACGGAGGCCGGAAAACTCGTTTTCGGCTCAAATTCAGGCGAACAGTCGTAAGTGTCGCTAGTGTGCCAAAAACAGTGCTAGCGACACTACCTAAGTGTCGCTACTCCAAGTGTCGCCCATATAGCGACACTACTTAAGTGTCGCTGAATTACTTAATCAGATTTACCTATAGCGACACTCCCTTAGTGACGCCAAAATTCCGAAGTGTCACCTATAGCGACACTAACCAAGTGTCTCCAGATTACTTAACTGTTTGGAACCAGCGACACTATCCCAGTGTCGCCAACAAAACTAAGTGTCGCCATAGCGACACTAGCAAAGTGTCGCTAAAAACAGAAAACAGAATGTTTAACAACTCATCTTTCACTAATTGTCGAGACTCAAATTTTACCACATAATTTTACTCCGAAATGGAATTTCGGAGCATTTTCACTACAGCAACATAGTAGGAATAAAAATTTTCCAAGCTGACTTAGCAGCTCGACCCCAACCAGGGACTCTGCCCCTTGGACCCCGCCAGGGGTTGCCAGCCCTTGGACCCCGCTATCAGGGGCGCTGCCCCCGAACACCCTTACACGGTCATTAAAACCAAGCGACAGCCAAAATTCGAACGACTTACTTGGTCAGACTATTTGATCCCGTACTTATATAACCTCACGTGTTTAGGACACTAGGAGGTTATCATCCGGACAACACACGTATCGTAGGATCGCTGACAACTCACAGGTGAGCTTCATAGCCCTACTCTTTCAAACATTTTAATGTTTTCGGGGTGAGACGCATGCTCGATAACTATTTTCGAATTATATTAATAAACTTTTATAATTCACACTTGCTTATATTACTGTTATGTAATACAAATGTGTAATACTTAGGAATTACACCCACCATACTGTTTTGAGATAGTATCAATACTTAACCTAGATAGGTTACAACCGTACACTGTTAGATTGTTGGAAAACAATCACCACTACATGACTTGATTAAGTTATCACTATCCATTGACCTTATTGTCATGGGACAATACTATCATTACTTGATTAAGTTATCACTATCCATTGACCATATTGTCATGGGACAATACTATCACTTATACTAGAACAGATTAGTTCTACCTACACTAGACAACGACTAGACTTTTACAGGATTAGTTTCCCTTTTGGGACTACGACTGTTCATACAGTCCAGGACTTCTAAACTGGAATAGTACCCAAGTAAACAACAACCAAGGACTTCAGATATACTTGCTAGGCTGAGGCTAGGAGTATACATTAGTGACAAATGTTAGTATAGGATCTTTATACTATTACAAACCAACTAGGTGATGACTGTTCACACCTAGGCCCATTGTGATACAATTAATATCTAAGTATTGTATATACATATTTAGATACAATATATTGCTTCATGCGTGGCATGATACACTATTACTTGTGCTCATTCCTTACGTACTTAGGTACACACCGCTACTTTTAGGGTAGGAAATACCTAGTGAAATGTACACATATTGGTGTTACATCTTTAATACAATACAAATCAAAATACAGGGATTTCGAACTACTTTTCAAAACATACAGGATTTACACTTTATGTTTTCAACTAACAATCCTATGAACTCACCACCTTATAGCTGACTCGTTTTAGCATGTGTTCTCAGGTGCCCAGCAGGATTAGGATTGCTACAAGATTATGCTAGCTCGAGTCGCATACTTTCAAACAACGGGATTTCTCTACATAACTTTTGTATTACAAACTATGTATTGAAATTATTTTGCGAACTCACAACTGGTATACATTTTATTTTGGAAATGTAATAACTATTTTCAAACGTCTCATTTAGAGTCATTCATTATGTGTCTTATGCTGTGATATTTGATTTGATAACACCCGACCCGATCGTTTCCGCAACCCGAAATTTGAGGGTGTTACAACTCCCCATGGAGTTGATAGTTTGACGCATTGATGATATGTTGAGGGTACTGCCTTCATATCATGCAACCAAGGTCTCCCTAGGATAATGTTATAGCTTGACAAACAATCCATAATGCAAAACTTTTGAATGGAGTTCACCCCCTCAATGTAGATCGGCAACTTGATATCACCAACTGTATTCTTCACTTCTCCACTGAATCCTACCAACACAGTGGATCTCGAGGTGATCTCCGACTCTGGAATACCCATTCTTTTCAAAGTTTCTAGACGGATGATGTTGACTGAGCTTCCTCCATCTATCAGGATCCTTCGCACAAAATGATTGGCAACATAAAGAGTAATAACCAAACCATCATGATGAGGATCCTGAACTTCTTTTAGATCATCCTCATCAAACGCTATTATCCTTTCTTCTTTCTTCATGGAAGTTCTTGTAGGTTTATATGGTTTATCTGACTTGGACTCCCTTGCGTGCCTCTTAGCTGCGGAATAAGAAGTACCACATATGTCAGAACCACCAGAAATAAAATTTATTACCTTGGCATCTGAAGGTGGGGATCCTGCTCTGGTAAGGATCCTGCGATTATCCTGAGGCTCAGGATCCTGAACTCTGTCATGATCCTTCGCGTGATCCTTCTTTTTCCCAAGCAGATCCTTCAAGTATCCTTTGTTGAGCAAATGACTGATCTCTTTCCGGAGAGCTATGCAATTCTCAGTTGTGTGACCGAAATCCTCATGGTAAGCACACCACTTAGACTTATCCTTACATGCATAGGGTTTATCATTCTTCTTTGGCCATCTTGCCTTGTCCCCTAGATCCTGCATGGCACACAATATATCTGTTGTATCCACAGAAAAATTATAATAAGTTATTTTAGGATATTCTTCGTCATCTTCATCAATAGCATTCACGCGACGATCCTCATTTCTGGAATAAGGTTTATTCCTGTTTGATCTGAATGAAGATGAGTCTGATTTCCTGTTGGGTCTATCATATGCTGATTGAGTGTCCACTCTCTTCTGTATCATCGCGTCCTCTTCCAATCTGATGAACCTCAAAGCTCTATTTCTGACTTCATCAAGGTTCCTGCAAAGATTCATAACAAGATCCTCATAAAATGGGGAATCCCTTTTGATCCCTATCTTAAAGGCTTGTACAGCAGTAGACATATCCAAATTGGGTATGTTCAAGGATTCTCTCCCGAACCTTCCTACAAAATCTCGAAAAGACTCATTAGCTTTTTGGACAATTCTATATAAATCAGTAGTTAGTTTTTCAAATGTTCTACTGCAGGAGAATTGATTATTAAATAAATTAACCAAATGAGCAAACGAAGTAATAGAGTAGGGAGGAACGTTCAATAGCCATTTTAGTGCGGATCCTGTAAGAGTAGAACTAAAGCCCTTGCATAAACATGCTTCTTTAAGATCAGAAGGGATTGGAATGATTTCCATCCTCTCCCTTTATTGCGCAATGTGCTCCTCAGGATCCGTCGTCCCATCATATAACTTCATATTGGGTGTTTGGAATCTCTTCGGGATCTCAGTATCACAAATAGGTGGTGAAAATCTTGAGATCCTGTGTGCTATTGGAGCAACTTCTGGAATTGGTTGTACAACTCTGGGGACGCTTGATATCATATCCTTCAACTTCTGTATTTCTCTTGCCATTATAGGGCTAACTCCAGGATCCTGAAAATTATTAGTCCCAACAGTATTATTAGAGGTAAAATTATTGAACATATTACCACCGTCAGGAGTCCCGTATGAGGATCCTGGATTAGATTGTTGACCCCTTGATGTAGAAACTCCTGTAGCAAATATTGGATCTGGGATCCTAGTGCTCCCTTGCATAGATATGAAATCTCCTTGGTGCTCCGCTGATGAAGGAGTGCCGAAATCAAGGATCCTGCTTCGGATAGGAGTAGTGACTTGAGAAACCGTAACATTGCTCCTAGCTCTCATGTCCTCCACATCCTTTCTCAGGATTTCGTTGCTTCTCTCCACTCGTTGAAGCTGCTCTTTTACCTGCCTAAACATAGACACAATATCCCGGTTAGCAATCATAACAGGGTCTGGATCCGATAAGAATCCAGCCCCCAAAGATGTAGATCCAGCCGACGGTAGCCTTGTATAGACACTTTGCGACTGTTGCTGAGATGAAGTGAGAGGTGGAGCAGGAGGGAGAGTGGTTCTAGCAGAAGATGATGATGGCATGGTAGATGATGTAGATCGTCCTTGGCTCGACATTTTCAACAGAAATCTTTGAAAAAGATGGCTCAACAGGGATTTTAACAAAAGCTTGATCAAGAAAAACACCAATTGCCCCACGGTGGGCGCCAAATTGTTTTGGTCAAAAATTACTAAAAGCAATTAAGTGATCAAAAATTAGTATGTGAGGTCAGGTGTAAAAATTACTCTCAAGATAATTACGTAGAAACACGATTATCTCTATTAGTAAGTAAATATTTTTGTGTTAAATACGTAGATCCTTGTTGAACAAACGAGTTAATATCAAAAGTTAAGAGCAGATTTAGGATAACTGATATTTGATGATAGAAATGTAAGTAAAATGTAATTAAGGCAAAATTAATGACAAATAAGCAAAAACGACACGATGATAAAAGCCCTTGATCAAGGTTGATCGCCGGCACAAAACCTCGGGAAGGATCAAACGATACTTGCCTTTGTTACTCTTATTAAAATGAAAGTAATGAATTACAAAGTAAGAGCGCAAGGATGATCGGCTAAGTGAATTTGTGTGTGATTTTAGCTAAGTGTCGATAAAATGATCATGAACGAGAATGATAGCAGAGTGTGTGAGTGTTTGCAGGAGAAAAATAGCACGTATTCGTTAACCTAAATGATCATCCGAGCCTCATTTAAATACTAAGAGCGTTTAACTATAATTCCGAAATATCAGGGATCCTCCGAGGAATGATGAAGACCACCAATGTCTCTTTTGACTTCATTTTACACGTGCGTAAGACTTCGTCTTCATCAAATTGTATCAGATCCTCTTCACGTAATCCGGAGCATATCTCATTAACGCGTTTCTACTAAGACCTGGTCAATACTCAAGAAAAACAAACGTGTTATATAGTTCAAGATCCTTAACTAAGATAAGTCCAGGATCCTGAGCTATGTGTACTCCGAAATTGATCATAGGATCCTTAAATAAATATCTTCCCGGTCCAGAATCCTGCATAATTGTGTTAAATAAATATATCCTAACCAGGATCCTGCAAGATAAATAATAACAATATATCCAGGATCCTTACCTGTATCCGTGATCCTGAATGCAGACTGGCAAATCATCAATATCCTTTGATACGAATAATAAATGTAAACAACTTCCATACCTGAGTAATAGTATTATGATGCTGATTAGGATCCTGTAAAGGTTAGTGAAAATCTAGCCACAACAGGTTTCATTATCAGTCCATACAGTTTGAACCGGTAAGTCTTTCCCTCCCAAGAACTGAGAGTAGTGAGAAGTTCGTGTTATTTGCGGAATTGGGAAGGAGAGGATTATTACCATTTTCAACAAATATTTTTGAGATAAAACTATTTTAGTTAGTCTGACTATTCCTTGATTAATTACCCAATTTCTAATTAAGGTTAGGATCTATATTTTCAGTTTTATGAAAAGGGTCGCCGTAATCATATAACAAAATACTTTTATCTATTTCATTTCTATGAAACTCCTAGATCTTTGAGATTCATTGATACCTATCAATGGCATGTTAATCTCGGTTATTTTTGTTGTGGGCAGATTTTTTACTAACCTTTGCAGGATCCTAATTAGCATCATATGTACGTCTTGCAGGTATGAAAGTCGTTTATATTTTATATTCGTATCTCAGGATAATGATGGTTTTTAAGTCTGTTTTCAGGAACACGGATACAGGTAAGGATCCTGGATATATTGTTATTATTTATCTTGCAGGATCCTGGTCAGGATATACTTATCTAATATAATTGTGCAGGATATTGAGCGTGGAGGATCCTAAGTTTATTCTGGAGTACACATAGCTCAGGATCCTGAACCCGTATTAGTTCAGGATCACGAGCCGATTAACGTGTTTATTTTCTTTGAGTATTGACCAGGTCATAAATGGAACGCGTTAGTGAGATACGCTCCGGATTATGTGGCTAGGCTGTGATACGATTTGGAGAAGACGAAGTCTTATGCACATGTGAAATAGAGTCAAAAGAGACGTTGGGAGTCTTCATCATTCCTCGGAGGATCCCTGATATTTCGGAATTATTGTTAAACGCTCTTAGTATTTAAACGAGGCTTGGGTGATCGATTAGGTTAACGTTTACTCACTATTTTCATCGGAAAAACACACAAACACTCTGTTCTTTCTTTCTTTTACGATTATTTCACCAACACTTAGCTAAATTCACACATATTCACTTAGCCGATCATCCTTGTGCTCTTAGTTTGTAATTAATTACTTTCATTTTTATAAGATTAACAAAGGCAAGGATCGTTTGATCCTTCCCGAGGTTTTGTGCCGGCGATCAACCTTGATCAAGGGCTTTCCTCGTATATCATCGTGTCGATTTCATTTACTTGTCATTTATATAGCTTCCATAGCATTCTGTTCACATTTTCATCGTCAACATTGTCATTATTTTTAATTTATACTCGAACCTTGATATTAAAACATTTGTTCAACAAGGATCCACGGATTTAATCAATCTTTTTAACACGAAATATTGACTTACTAATAGAGATAATCGTGTAAAGGCGTAATTATCTTGATAGTAATTTTTACACCTGACCTCACAAACTAATTTTTGATCACTTAATTGTTTTTAGTAATTTTTGACCAAAACAATTTGGCGCCCATCGTGGGGCAATTGGTGTTATGCTTGATCAATTTTTTGTTAAAATCCTTGTTGAGTCATTTTTTCCAAAAATTTATGTCAAAAATGTCGTGCCAAGGACGATCTACATCATCCACCATGCCATCATCATCGTCTGCTAGAACTACTCTTCCTCCTGCTCCACCTCTCACATCATCTCAACAACAGCCGCAAAATGTCTATCAAAGGCTTTCGTCGGCTGGATCCACTTCTATGGGGGCTGGATTTTTATCGGATCCAGACCCTGTCATGATTGCTAACCGGGATATCGTGTCTATGTTTACGCAGGTTAAGGAGCAGCTTCAACGAGTGGAGAGAAGCAACGAAATCCTGAGAAATGATATGGATGACATGAGGACTAGGAGCAATGTTCCGGTTTCTCAAGTCACTAGACCTATCCGAAGCAGGATCCTTGATTTTGGCACTCCTCCATCTGCGGAACATCAAGGAGATTTCATATCTATGCAAGGGAGCACTAGGATCCCAGATCCAATATTTGCTATAGGAGTTTCTACATCAAGCGTGTGACACCCCAAAATTCGGTCAGCGCGGTCAACGCGCGATTAGCGGAAGCATTAACAAGTGCGGGGTTGCTGACGTCAACTTTGAACATCATGCCAGATCAGAGCTTTTGATTTTTGCTGAACAATAATTTAGGATGCCAGTTAAGTAAATGATTTGATTACAAAAGTACCACGACTCGTCAAGTCGTATAAATAGTATTATAAAATACAATGTGTATCAAGTACACAGTTTTTATCAAAAAGATTTCATAATAGTGATTAATGTAAATAATTTAACAAAGAACTCTTAAGTGTCCCAAAATGTGGCATCCTAATTAGTCACGGGTTGCCTAACTCCATATGCGTGCAGTCTTATTTATGCTGCTAATTACCTGAAAAACATAGTAAAACGTCAACACGTGGTTGAGTGAATTCACAGGTTTTTATATGTATGGTTTGTTTAACCATGTTCATTTAGCAAAAGAGTTGATAAGTAAGTCAAATAATGTCGTTCACAATATTTTGTAGGAAGGTCATATCCTATGAGTTGTTTATACAGCAGCATATAGGTGTACACAAATAGTTCACAACACAGTACGAAATCAACATATAATCAATAGCACATAAGCAATTAAGTAGCACAGCGGCATCAAAGTAGTTACA
This sequence comes from Helichrysum umbraculigerum, assembly GCA_949592205.1. NCBI lineage: Eukaryota > Viridiplantae > Streptophyta > Magnoliopsida > Asterales > Asteraceae > Helichrysum > Helichrysum umbraculigerum. Next base: position 27,244,718 of record CATIUR010000003.1, on the reverse strand, counting down.
AATAATTATTACATATTATGGCAAAACAGTTGTTATGTTTTTCACCCCAGGTTTTAAAAGCATTTAAAACAAGTAAAAGAGGGGCTGTGAACTCACAGTAGTTTGCTCGATGAATGCTAGCAGCCAAAAATGTCGCCCAAGGTATGTTAACCTATATACAATAAATGTATTAACATAAATAAGTTTGATTTGTTTGAAGAAATTGTTTATTTCTTAATCGCATTAGTTGTTTAAATTGTTGGTGACAACATGAAGGAATAGATGTGAATATACTTGTCGTATATTATTAAGTCGTACGTTTGTTAAACGTATAATTCATTTGCGTATATATATATATATATATATATATATATATACGCAAATATATTATCACAAATGTTGTATATATATAACTATGTGTGTGTGTATATATATATATATATACATATATATATATATATATATATATATATATATATATATATATATATATATATATATATATATATATATATATATATATATATATATATATGTATATGGTTTGAATGCGTTGTTGACGTATAAACTATATATAAGTTTTATTCGTTATAAAACTTCTCATTTTTATTTATTTCCATTTGTAAAATAAATGAATATTATCGTTATAATAAAAGTCATCGTTTTTGTATATACATATATATTTCGTATGCCGTTCACACGACTAATCAAATATGTATATAATATATATATATATATATATATATATATATATATATATATATATATATAAGTTTGTTGTTCGACGATATATATGTAAATATAAGTTTACGGGTTCCGTTCTCGTTTAATATTTCTCGTTCCAATTACCAACTCAAATCTTTTGGGTTCGTTGGGCTCGGCCCAATTTGTCTATTTTATTTATCCTTTTTATAGTTTTGTCCCATTTAATATAATAACTCGTTCAGCCCATAGTTAATATGTAACCCATTTGGCCCAAAAAGAATAACCCATTTGATCCAATAGCATTTAAAATTTAAATTCTTAGCCTAAAGGGCTCGGCCCATTGTCCAGCCCGTAACCCGTTCGGGTCCTTATGTTTTCTGTCTCAAGCCCACGGCTTGGCCCAACAATGCAACCCATTTGTTTTAATTAATTTATACGGCCCAATCCATACAAGTAAAGCCCATTTAGTTTTCGAAATACGGTAACCCGTTCGGGTCTAGCTGGTTTTTCTGTTTTTATTTAGCCCGGTTCAACCGTACTCGGCCCAGGACCATTATAACAATTTGTTTTCGGCCCAAAAACCCGCAACCCAATATTTACAAAGTGACCCGATTGGGTTTAGAAGGTAACCCGTTAGTCAAAAAGGAAATTAAATCAAAAGAGCCGGTGACCCTTCTTCAAACACTACGTATTTTACCAACATGCTACATGTCCATATTCATTGATATATTACTAGAATATTTATATATATGCTACAATTCAAACAAAACTAGTGTTTTGGTGCCATAATAGCTAGCACCCGTGAGGGTGTACCCAGTTAACCGAGACCCATTTTCTTCCATAAATATGATGTATTTTCATGATATATTTACTTGATATAACAATTATAACAACTATTTATATAAGAGTTTTTGAAGTAAAGGAAACTCCTTACTATGATGAAACGATGGAGACGATGATGATTTCGTGAAGATGATGATAATATTAAGTTTATTGTTATTATTATTACTGCTAGCTGGTGCGTTGCTGCTTTTGCTGATTAAACTCTTGAGATGAAGAAAAGAAAGTTTGATGATAATGATGTTATGTATGTGTGTGTGTTGAAAGATCCAGGAAGTAATGGTGGGAGTATTAAAATCAACGGAGTATGGTCCGAAATAGTGGACTGTCTCCCAATAATTGAGTTTGTTAGCTCATTTTTGGTACATCAATTTTGTGTACGGGTATAATTTTTGCAATATAAAATATAACATTTTATATTTTTATTTCGTAGGCGATCTCCTGGTTCGTAATATATTTTCAGAACAATGATACCATCATTATTTTTAGTTGTTGTACAATTTTGTACATTTTACTGCGCGTATCGTTTGAGCGCCAAATTTCAGTTAAGTTTCGAATTCATATTTTGAGGTAATGTTCTAAACCTTTCCAAACGAATGAGAAAATAAATATTTTCTAAATCTGGACTTCCGTGCTCGTTTTAAAATTGTTTCTGTTCGTTTTATATTATGTTTTATATAAGACGTGCGTTAAACCACATTATCTATTTGTTATAGATATATAAATACTTGTAATTAATAATTGAATTATTAATTATTTTTGTGTCACGAACTTTTGTATTTATTTTGTCGGATTCGTTCCGATACGTTTGTACGTAATTATGAATAATCACATATATGTAATACTTTTTTTTTTTGTTTTAAAGTATTGGGCTTTGCTAAGCTTACGTCATAATAAAGTTTTGTTTAAACTTTATTCCGTGAATTAGCGTAATAATGCACGTACTTAAGCATTTAATTAATATCTAATTTTGAGAGTTGTCACATTCTCCCCTTGTTAAAGGAATTTCGTCCTCGAAATTATAAATTATGTTATGAGTTGTAGGCTCATGTACGCCTGGGCTTATGTGTTAGTTGTAGCCAGATCTTTTAACCGGTAGTAGGGGGGTCGAGAGTGTCTAGATCGAGTTTAAAGGTAGTCATTTTGTGACCGTTTCTTAGCTCACATGTATATGTACATACATAATATCTTAGTATATTGGTTATAATTTGTATTTGTCTTACTCCCCTTGTTGGGCTAGTGTCATATTGGCGACTAAATAATTAACTAACGAGAAGGCTTTATATGTGATAGCCTTTCACATTCAAGGGACTAATGTCCGTCCTAATTCATTGTTGTATAGTACCATTGATATTGGTAACTCACATCGATATTGTTAATCACTCATGACTTACGTCACATTTCATCATAATAGTTATATCATAGTAGTCGTGTTTCGACTATTTCGTAGTTCGAGTCGTAGTTTTATTGTGATTACTAAATAACCAGTTGTAAGGTAGTCTATTCTCGACTAAATAGTTGTTATACAACGGTTGTCTACCCAGTGTATAAAAGTTAGCCGGTATGTTTACCGGTATAACCGGTATGTTTTCCGGAGTAAAACAGGGTATGATATGTTATTCCTATGACACTCTCGACGCCAAAACAGTAGGAGTGGCATTTGATGACTGAGAAATAAATGTTTAGTGTTCACTAAAATTAGTGGGTTATCACAAGTTTGATACAGTTTCCCAAGGTTTTGTACCTACATCGAATTAAGGAATGTCCATTCTATATCATCGATGGAATCGTAATTGTTATCGTATTGGGACTTATAATGATTATCATAGTTGTTCACATATTTGTTATTGTAATTGTTTTCGTAGTGGGTCTCATATTTGTTATTTTTGTTTTAAGCACTCCGTCGGGGAGGCACTTTTCCGAATTAGAAATTTGATAAGTATCATAAATGTTGTTGAGCTCCTAAAATAGGTTTAGTTTGGGAGCCTAGGACCAATCCTTACAAGGATTTTGGAAAGGTCCTAATTGTTTTGTGGGATAAATTTTCCCCCAAGTTTTACGACCCTCTTTCAGGGTAATACTTTGTGTAGAGTTTTGTCACCTATTTAAAATTTCAGAGCTTTACAGCGAATATTGGTGACACTCTTTCGTCATTATCGTGTTGGTTTCAGTTGTTTAAGTGTTTGGGACATCTTGTCCATGGTTTCTTAATCGGTCTAAGAACCAGATAATTGTTTGTCACCTACTATATCCTGTAGAGTGGTGATTGACATTTTTGTTCATATAGTGCCTTGCTGGCATTATTTGCACACTAGTGGTGTATCTATTGTTATAGGAGGATTCAGTTATTGGGAGACAATTTACTTTCAAAATTATTTACGCAGACCCTCACCGAGTTCTCATGCGTTTCTATTATTCATTTGTTTTGGTCATTTGTTTTATGAATGATAGGCAGCACTCGTTTTAAGAAGAGTACTCACTGTCTGTTGCAGTGATTGCCAGATACGAGATGTAAATCATTTGTCTCTATCAGAGATTATGGATGATGATATATCGTACCAACTTATCGTAACATACAATCTTAGTTCAATTCCTCGACAACCAGTCCATACTGATTATAATATCGAAACTTTCTGACTCCACCGGGGTAAGTCTATTTCGAAGAGATGACCTTCAAACGTTAGGATACATCTCGGTACTATTCTTCCTGATTCGATTAACTTACCATTGGTTAGTTCTATATATGACGTGTTTGCCATTTAATTCACATTAGTCAGTTTCTAAAAGTTGAGTTATCATTTTTTTTTTATTTTTTTTTTTTTTTATTTTTACAACGTCTCGTTGACAGTGTTAAGATTCAATTAATTTAACTTTGTGGGATTGTCGTCTAAGAGTAAGATTTTGTTGGGATATCACCCAATATACAATTTAGTTGAGATGTCTACTCACATCGCGACTTAGGTGGGACATCTATCCCTAATGTAGTTTAGTTGTTTGTTTTGTAGGAAACACAAGTTTATCATTTAAGAGAAACATTTCCTAAAGTAATGGTGTATAGTAAACACAAGTTATTTAGTAAAATAACATTTCCAATTCAGTAGTAACAGAAAACATAGACTATTAAAATTAACATTCCTCAAAATAGTTATCGTAGGAAACACAGGCTGATCCAACTAAGGATCAACATTTCCAAAAATCTACCGGTTGTTCTCCGGTTTGTAATACTGCTGATTGTTCTCCAGCAATTCTCAGTACTGATTGTTCTTCAGTTTTTTCCACCGGTTGTTCTCCGGTTTGAGGCCTCACTGGTATGTTTTTCCGGTATATCTAAATATTATCGGAGCGTCCTCCGATTTATTATAGATACTACCGGTTGTTTTCCGGTACTCTGTCCAAAATGTTTTTAGGAATGTTGTTCAAAGTCATTGTTTTCATCGGAATGCTATCCAAAATTATAGTTTTCGTGAGCATGTTGTCTAATATATAGTTTTTGTTGGAAAGTTATCCAAAATATCGTTTTCGTTGGAATGTTATCCAAAGAGTATTTTCGTAGACAAATTTCATAATACTTGTCAAAATAAGTTTGTCATTTGTGGGGAGGAGTTTGTTTCACATAATTGGGTCTGATCACCCTAGTGGTTAATTGAGACTTCATCTCGATTAGTGAGTAACGACACTTTACCATGTTTATTCTTGTAATACTTAAGGCTCGTTAATCCAATATATGTATCACATTGTTATTTGTTCTCTCCATTCATTTGATTGATAATTTGTCAGTCCCAATCGTTAAAATGTTTAGTGAGGATTTGTTCGATCCTTTAATAAGTGAGAGTTTGTTTGCATAATTATCTACTATGGTCAAGTAGTTATTAAACATGACTTTTGTACGGTCGTATTCGTATAAAGTATGTTGGGAATTAATGTATATTCGTCATATAAAAGTTTTAGCACAATACTGCGGAAGCATAGTTTTAGTATGGACAGTTTCGTTTTCTAAGTTCATGTGGCCTTCAACAAGTTCTAGGCGCTCTTATGTGGATCATGTCTTTATCCAAATCGGGATTATTGCTTTGTGATCTTTTTAAACATTATTTCGTGTGTCAGGGTGTTTCCTGATTAGTGAGTGAATTACATCAACCACGGTAGGTACCATTAGTTCTACATATGTTTGCTCGTAAAAATGGGAGCTGTGTGAAGGAAAAGAGTTCTAGACCTTTAATATAATATATGTGCCCTCAGGCATTCTCCAAATGTTCAAGTAGGCTTGACTGCCTCAAGTGTAGTTTGTTTCAGGAAATACAAATCAGATTTACTATACCTTAGGTGATACTATTTGTATAGATTAAGTGTGTGATGGTGTTGGTTGATGGTTTCTCGTGTATCGAGTTTCCATTGTTATCACAACCATATTTCCAAAGTAACGTGTAGGAACACGCAATTATTCATCAAATCACATTGTGACAATAGTCATTGTATAGTGAGCTAAGCGTATGCAAATATGTGCATGTATGTTCCGGCCAGGGCTATAGTCTAGGTCTCTAAGGCTTTCAGGTCACTTAAAGAACTCTAGTTCGCTATAACCAATGGCTCTGATACCAATCTGTGACACCCCAAAATTCGGTCAGCGCGGTCAACGCGCGATTAGCGGAAGCATTAACAAGTGCGGGGTTGCTGACGTCAACTTTGAACATCATCCCAGATCAGAGCTTTTGATTTTTGCTGAACAATAATTTAGGATGCCAGTTAAGTAAATGATTTGATTACAAAAGTACCACGACTCGTCAAGTCGTATAAATAGTATTATAAAATACAATGTGTATCAAGTACACAGTTTTTATCAAAAAGATTTCATAATAGTGATTAATGTAAATAATTTAACAAAGAACTCTTAAGTGTCCCAAAATGTGGCATCCTAATTAGTCACGGGTTGCCTAACTCCATATGCGTGCAGTCTTATTTATGCTGCTAATTACCTGAAAAACATAGTAAAACGTCAACACGTGGTTGAGTGAATTCACAGGTTTTTATATGTATGGTTTGTTTAACCATGTTCATTTAGCAAAAGAGTTGATAAGTAAGTCAAATAATGTCGTTCACAATATTTTGTAGGAAGGTCATATCCTATGAGTTGTTTATACAGCAGCATATAGGTGTACACAAATAGTTCACAACACAGTACGAAATCAACATATAATCAATAGCACATAAGCAATTAAGTAGCACAGCGGCATCAAAGTAGTTACAAATAATTATTACATATTATGGCAAAACAGTTGTTATGTTTTTCACCCCAGGTTTTAAAAGCATTTAAAACAAGTAAAAGAGGGGCTGTGAACTCACAGTAGTTTGCTCGATGAATGCTAGCAGCCAAAAATGTCGCCCAAGGTATGTTAACCTATATACAATAAATGTATTAACATAAATAAGTTTGATTTGTTTGAAGAAATTGTTTATTTCTTAATCGCATTAGTTGTTTAAATTGTTGGTGACAACATGAAGGAATAGATGTGAATATACTTGTCGTATATTATTAAGTCGTACGTTTGTTAAACGTATAATTCATTTGCGTATATATATATATATATATATATATATATACGCAAATATATTATCACAAATGTTGTATATATATAACTATGTGTGTGTGTGTATATATATATATATATACATATATATATATATATATATATATATATATATATATGTATATGGTTTGAATGCGTTGTTGACGTATAAACTATATATAAGTTTTATTCGTTATAAAACTTCTCATTTTTATTTATTTCCATTTGTAAAATAAATGAATATTATCGTTATAATAAAAGTCATCGTTTTTGTATATACATATATATTTCGTATGCCGTTCACACGACTAATCAAATATGTATATAATATATATATATATATATATATATATATATATATATATATATATATATATATATATATATATATATAAGTTTGTTGTTCGACGATATATATGTAAATATAAGTTTACGGGTTCCGTTCTCGTTTAATATTTCTCGTTCCAATTACCAACTCAAATCTTTTGGGTTCGTTGGGCTCGGCCCAATTTGTCTATTTTATTTATCCTTTTTATAGTTTTGTCCCATTTAATATAATAACTCGTTCAGCCCATAGTTAATATGTAACCCATTTGGCCCAAAAAGAATAACCCATTTGATCCAATAGCATTTAAAATTTAAATTCTTAGCCTAAAGGGCTCGGCCCATTGTCCAGCCCGTAACCCGTTCGGGTCCTTATGTTTTCTGTCTCAAGCCCACGGCTTGGCCCAACAATGCAACCCATTTGTTTTAATTAATTTATACGGCCCAATCCATACAAGTAAAGCCCATTTAGTTTTCGAAATACGGTAACCCGTTCGGGTCTAGCTGGTTTTTCTGTTTTTATTTAGCCCGGTTCAACCGTACTCGGCCCAGGACCATTATAACAATTTGTTTTCGGCCCAAAAACCCGCAACCCAATATTTACAAAGTGACCCGATTGGGTTTAGAAGGTAACCCGTTAGTCAAAAAGGAAATTAAATCAAAAGAGCCGGTGACCCTTCTTCAAACACTACGTATTTTACCAACATGCTACATGTCCATATTCATTGATATATTACTAGAATATTTATATATATGCTACAATTCAAACAAAACTAGTGTTTTGGTGCCATAATAGCTAGCACCCGTGAGGGTGTACCCAGTTAACCGAGACCCATTTTCTTCCATAAATATGATGTATTTTCATGATATATTTACTTGATATAACAATTATAACAACTATTTATATAAGAGTTTTTGAAGTAAAGGAAACTCCTTACTATGATGAAACGATGTAGACGATGATGATTTCGTGAAGATGATGATAATATTAAGTTTATTGTTATTATTATTACTGCTAGCTGGTGCGTTGCTGCTTTTGCTGATTAAACTCTTGAGATGAAGAAAAGAAAGTTTGATGATAATGATGTTATGTATGTGTGTGTGTTGAAAGATCCAGGAAGTAATGGTGGGAGTATTAAAATCAACGGAGTATGGTCCGAAATAGTGGACTGTCTCCCAATAATTGAGTTTGTTAGCTCATTTTTGGTACATCAATTTTGTGTACGGGTATAATTTTTGCAATATAAAATATAACATTTTATATTTTTATTTCGTAGGCGATCTCCTGGTTCGTAATATATTTTCAGAACAATGATACCATCATTATTTTTAGTTGTTGTACAATTTTGTACATTTTACTGCGCGTATCGTTTGAGCGCCAAATTTCAGTTAAGTTTCGAATTCATATTTTGAGGTAATGTTCTAAACCTTTCCAAACGAATGAGAAAATAAATATTTTCTAAATCTGGACTTCCGTGCTCGTTTTAAAATTGTTTCTGTTCGTTTTATATTATGTTTTATATAAGACGTGCGTTAAACTACATTATCTATTTGTTATAGATATATAAATACTTGTAATTAATAATTGAATTATTAATTATTTTTGTGTCACGAACTTTTGTATTTATTTTGTCGGATTCGTTCCGATACGTTTGTACGTAATTATGAATAATCACATATATGTAATACTTTTTTTTTTTGTTTTAAAGTATTGGGCTTTGCTAAGCTTACGTCATAATAAAGTTTTGTTTAAACTTTATTCCGTGAATTAGCGTAATAATGCACGTACTTAAGCATTTAATTAATATCTAATTTTGAGAGTTGTCACAAAGCGGTCAACAATCTAATCCAGGATCCTCATACAGGACTCCCGACGGTGGTAACATGTTTACTAATTTTACTTCTAATAATACTGTTGGGACTAACAATTTTCAGGATCCTGGAGTTAGCCCTATAATGGCGAGAGAAATACAGAAATTGAAGGATATGATATCAAGCGTCTCCGGAGTTGTACAACCAATTCCAGAAGTTGCACCAACGGCGCATAGGATCTCGAGATTTGCACCACCTATTTGTGATGCTGAGATCCCAAAGAGATTTCAAACACCCAATATGAAGCTGTATGATGGAACGACGGATCCTGAGGAGCACATTGCACAATACAGAGAGAGGATGGAAATCATTCCAATTCCTTCTGATCTTAAAGAAGCATGTTTATGCAAGGGCTTTGGCTCTACACTCACAAGATCAACGCTAAAATGGCTATTGAACGTTCCTCCTTACTCTATTACTTCATTTGCTCATTTGGTTAATTTATTTAATAATCAATTCTCTTGCAGTAGAACATTTGAAAAATTAACAACTGATCTATATAGAATTGTCCAAAAAGCTAACGAGTCTCTATGAGATTTTGTAGGGAGATTCGGGAGAGAATCCTTGAACATACCTAATTTGGATATGCCTACTGCCGTACAAGCCTTTAAGATGGGAATCAAAAGGGATTCCCCATTTTATGAGGATCTTGTTATGAATCCTTGCAGGAACCTCGATGAAGTCAGAAACAGGGCTTTAAGGTTTTATTAGGCTGGAAGAGGATGCGATGATACAGAAGAGGGTGGATACTCAATCAGCATAAGATAGACCTAACAGGAAGTCAGACTCGTCCTCATTCAGATCAAACCGGAACAAACCTTATACCAGAAATGAGGATCGTCGTGTGAATGCTGTTGACGAAGATGACGAAGAATATCCTAAATTAACTGATTATAATTTTTCTGTGGATACAACAGATATATTGTGTGCCATGCAGGATCTAGGAGACAAGGCAAGATGGCCAAAGAAGAATGACAAGTCTTATGCATGGAAGGATAAATCTAAATGGTGTGCGTACCATGAAGATTTCGGCCACATAACGGAGAATTGCATAGCTCTCCGAAAAGAGATCAGCCATTTACTCAACAAAGGATACTTGAAGGATTTGCTTGGGAAAAAGAAGGATCACGCAAAGGATCATAACACGGCTCAGGATCCTGGGTCTCAGGATAACCGCAGGATCCCTACTAGAGCAGGATCCCCACCTTCAGACGCTAAGGTAATCAATTTTATTTCTGGTGGTTCTGATATATGTGGAACTTCTTATTCTGCAGCCAAGAGGCACGCAAGGGAATCCAAGTCAGAGAAACCAAATAAACCTACAAGGACTTCCGTGAGGAAAGATGAGAAGGTCATAGCATTTGATGAGGATGATTTAAAAGATGTTCAGGATCCTCACCACGATGGTTTGGTTATTACTCTCTATGTTGCCAATCATTTTGTGCGAAGGATCCTGATCGATGGAGGAAGCTCGGTTAACATCATCCGTCTAGAAACTTTGAAAAGAATGGGTATTCCCGAATCAGAGATCACCTCAAGATCCACTGTATTGGTAGGATTCAGTGGAGAAGCGAAGAATACAGTTGGTGATATCAAGTTGCCGATTTACATCGAAGGGGTGAACTCTATTCAAAAGTTTTGTGTTATGGATTGTTTGTCAAGCTATAACATTATCCTTGGGAGACCCTGGTTGCATGATATGAAGGCAGTACCCTCAACGTATCATCAATGCGTCAAATTACCAACTCCATGGGGGGTGGTCAAGATCAGCAGTGACCAACAAGAAGCAAAGGATTGTTATACAACGTCAATGAAATCTACTGCTAAGCCTCCATTAGCGTAGCAATTAAAGAACAAGGCATGGGATGTCCTAGATACAAAGGAGCAGGATGTCAAAGAAGTGCCGTTGAGCTCGAAGGATCCTGAAGAAAAGGTGCTTATAGGGTTAAGCATCCCAGAGGATCTTGAACAGGATCTGATGAAATTCTTGAATCAGAGGAAATCAACTTTTGCCTGGAATCCAGAGGATATGACAGGTATATCTAAGGATATTATAACTCATAAACTTGGAATTGATAATAGTTTCAGGCCGGTTCAACAAAAGAGAAGAAAATTTGCACCGGAAAGGAATGCTATTATCTAGGCAGATGTTGAAAGACTACTTGCTGCTGGCATGATAAGGGAAGTAAAATTTCTAAGATGGTTGGCAAACGTGTTGGTGGTACAAAAGAAGAATGGGAAATGGAGAGTGTGTGTAGACTATACGGATCTCAATAAAGCCTGCCCGAAGGATCCTTTTCCATTGCCTCATATAGATTCAATGGTGGATGCTACGGCTGGGCATGAGATCCTAACTTTTATGGATGCTTCATCAGGATTTCAACAAATTCAGATGGAACCTTCAGACCAAGAAGACACAGCCTTCATAACCCCCACAGGTATCTATTGTTATGTTGCTATGCCTTTTGGTCTTAAAAATGCAGGTGCAACATACCAAAGGCTAGTCAACATGATGTTCAAAGACCAATTGGGAAGCACAATGGAAGTATACATCGATGACATGGTAGTAAAGTCAAAGAAAACTGAGGATCATCTTTAGGATCTTAAGGTGGCCTTTGACATTCTGGATCACTACAACATGAAGCTTAATCCTGCAAAATGCCACTTTGGTGTGGGGGCAGGAAAATTCTTGGGATATATGGTGACCAAGAGAGGGATAGAAGCTAGCCCAGAACAGATCAAAGCCATTCTTAATCTAAAGTCTCCATCAAGTCCAAAGGATATACAAAGGTTAATGGGAAGGATAGCAGCTCTGAACCGTTTTATTTCAAGATCCTCAAACAGATGCAAGGAATTCTATGATGAACAAAAAATTCGAGTGAAGAGAAAAGCATGAAGCTGCATTTCAAGAATTGAAGGATTACTTGTCATCAGCTCCTTTATTGATGAAGACTGAGAATGGTATACCACTGTTTCTCTATTTATCAGTATCCAGAAATGCTGTAAGTGCAGTGTTCATGAAGGATCATGAAAGGCAATAACATCTTGTGTTAGTACATGTTTAGTGTCTGTCAGTTGGTCTAGCTCGTAGTTTGTAATTAGAATTAGTGTTTCTGACTCCTGCGACGTAGCGTGCAACGTCGCAGGTGCGACGTCAGGTTTTGGGCCTGCGACGTAGTCTACGTCGCATGGGCTTGGGCCTGCGACGTAGCGTGCGACGTCGCAGGTGCCAGATTTTGTATAAATTCGTTTTATGTTTTCTATTTTAGGGTGAACGAAACCCTAAACGCAATTAGTCGAAATCTCTGTAATCTGACCGATTATAATACAATATAATACGTTTCGTTTGATATTCATTGCGTATTGATTGTTCGTGTGTTTAGTATTTAACTTAATCGTTGATTCCGCAAACGATTGAGTGACTCGGTTCGTACTAGATCCAAGGTTAGGGACAAACAACTGGTATCAGAGCAGAAAGTGCTCGTTTTGGCGATTCAGATCGAGTTTGGTTTTTAAAAGGAAGTGATATTCGCGTGTTTTTGTGTTTATCACATTTGTTTTGTGTTTTTACAGGTTTTCGATCAGTATTACTGGGATAATTGAAGGTTTCTGTCGTTCGGCATTCGTGGTTTTGGTTTTTAGGGTTAAAAATTCGTTTTTAGGGTTTTTGGCCGCAGGATTTCGCGTTTTGCGACGTACCATTGCGACGTAAGCTGCGACGTCGCGTGCGACGTAGTGATTTGGACTTTAATTAGTCTGTGCGACGTCGTGTTGCGACGTAGTGTGATTCTGCGACGTCCTCTGCGACGTCATCTGCGACGTACCACTCAACGTCGCATATTTCTGATTCTTAATTGAATCCTTTGCTTTTGCGACGTTGATGATCCCAGCTAGAGATCTTAGTATGTATTACTTTGATTAATTATTAATAAGCTTGCGGAATAGTTTATTAATAACTTGAAGAACAAACTTGTATATAACAGAATATCTAATCAAAAGCTTCAATATTATTAACAATAATACGAACACACAATTTGTGTTAGGGTTTACAACCTTGAAGCTAATAACTAGAATGAATTCGTCCTCCTCTAGGGTTTTACAGGATCTCTATTTATAACATATAGAGTCCTTTACAGAATCAAACTATTAAGGAATCATATCTATTCCATAATTCTCTCTATTCAACTATATCTAACCAACAGTGGTTATCTACATCACTAACAGAGGTAGTACTCGTATATTATCAACAGTGGTTGAGTACTCGATACAAAATACAAACTACACACTAACAGTGGCACTGTTAGACAAACTACTTGACAGCGGCAGCTACTAACTAGCAGTGGCAACTACTAACAGTGGCTGTACTTCTAACAGCGGCACAATACTTGTATTCAGAGCAAATCTATCAGTGTCTCAGTTCTCAACAATCTCCCCCTAAACTTGATCATTCAGAGTAATGATTCAAGTTTCAATCCTTCTTTTCTTCTTCTTTCTCCTTCATCGTTTGCCTCTTATGCAGTTGATTGAACACCATGTATAAAGCTCTGTAAGCTCCTTCAGTAATGATGGTTGTAGATAACTTCAAATCAACCAATCTATTCAGCAGCCCTGTTCCCAGCACATAGTGTCGATCATCAAACATGTAGATCACCTGCCCATTGTTAAATACTACCATGTGTACTCCAGCTCTGGCAAAATATCTCCAGGTTATAACCCTTTGATGACAATGAAAGAATAAGTGATACATGCTTGCTGGTTCAAACATGCTTTGCAATAACTCCATCATTTGTCTTTCAATCACAGCCTCTGAGTTCTTTCTATTCCTGATTCTGCTCACTTGATACAACTCCATAAGATCATCTCTTGTACAGATTCTGAGCAAATCAATCATACTTCCAACATGGTCATCAAATCCTCTTTCCCTTTCAATCTTGATCTCAAGGATCATTTTTCTGAAACCATAATCAATTGCTACTCCTTCCCAATTTATAATTCTAGCCTTTCTTGGTCCTTCAGAAATCTCCTTGCTATCAGTCAGAATCTTGATTCTCTTTTTCAGCTCTGGATCAAATCTTGGAATGTCAGGAATAACATTGTCTTTAGAAATCTGATTTTTCCATGAATTTCTTCTGACTTCATTCTGCTTATCCTCTAAGGCTTTCTCTGCTGCCTCAGCAGCTGCTTTTTCTCTTCTTTCTTCTTCTTCTTTCAGAAACTTTACCATTTCCCTATCTGCCTTTTCTTTCTTCTCCTTTATCAATGCATTCAAATGCCTATTCTCTTCCAATTTCTTGGTCCACTCATCATCTCTTCCCATATACCTATCATATGCCTGTTGCAGCTTCTGCATATTCCATCCTTTAACAATTTTAGCTGGGGCATAATTTTCAGACAGAGCATTGATCATTTGTCTTCTCCTTTCAGCATATGGTAAAGGTTTACTCCTCTTCTTGGCTAATTCCTCTTGCTTTTTCTTTCTAGCCCTTTCCTCATTTGACCTTTTCATCAACAAAAATCCAGAAGATAACTCTTCCTCTTCATTACCTTTCTTCTTCTTTAAATAATCATGAACTCTCTGAGTAGGAAGCTTTAATCCTTGTGCAGTCTTTTCTTTAACAATCTCTGCAGCTTTCTGTGTAATAGTCACTACACTCAGATCATCCAAAATCATTTTAACATCATCACCCTCATCTTCAGCTTTAGCTTCTGCAGCTCTCCTTATCAACCTTTCCCTTTCTTCTACTTGCATCCTTAGCATATCATGAGACTCAAGATGAGGTTCTTTAATTTCTTTCACTTTTGATTTTTCTTTTAACTTTCCTTTACCTTTGTCTTTTGGATCAATCACAGGCAATTTAGACTCAGGCTTGAGTGGTGAAGTTAGTTCTCTTATTGTAACAGGTACCTCTCTTGGTCTTGTTGTTGTGGTAGTTGTGACAGGGGTTGATATGACAGCAGTGGTGATTGGTGTATCAACAGTGGTAGGTGTTGGTGTACTAACAGGGGTAGATGTAACAGTGGTAGTGTTAGTGTTGACAGTGGTTGAAATTGTGACAACAGTGGTAGAAGTTTTGACAGGGGATAAAGTATTAGTTGGCTTTCTTCTGGGAATAGATTTCTTTCTTGTAAAGGTCTGCAACTTCTTCTCTTCATCAATTGATTTTGATTGCTCCCCCTTAACCTCAACTTCTCCTTCTTTCATCTCTTTTTCAACATCATCAACCACCTCATACACTGGCCTATCACTGAAACTGACTCTTTTCTTATTTTCCAGGTTAGCACCCATCACATCCCAAAAATATAATCTAAGTGCAGCTTTCTCAGGCAACCCTTTATTCAATGGAAATACCTGATAAACTGTTTCATCAGTCTGCTCTGCTCCTGCACCATCACTTGTATTAACATTTTCAGAAGAATCTTCACCAGTATATACCACCATACTTCTGTCATCTGCAGCATCTACCATCTCATCATCTAAAGTTTCATGTATCACATAATCAGAGACATTGAGCTCCTCCTCAGCCTTATCCCTGCTCTGCACATAATCATCATCTTTATCATCAAACACTAACTCCACAGTGTCTTCTGATTGTGCCTCATTATGCTCACATATATCCATCTCAACTGTATTATCATCAAGCTCAATCACCTCTGTAGCTGCAGAATCATCATGCATCTCATCAATATTTATCATTGCTCCACTCATATCATCATGAGGTCCATGTGAATCATCATCATCATCATCATCAGCTTTTCTTAAACTATCATCTTCAGGCATATTATCATCATCTGCTTTCTTCTCCCCCTTGCCTGAAGATTCCTTTAACTTATTCGCAGGTAGAAGAATATTGTTGACAGCCTCCTCAAGCATTAACAATCTATTCTGCACATCAAGCAACTCTGCCTTCTGATGATCAATGATCTCCTTCTGCTTAGCAATTAACTCATCCTGAGCTTGAATTTTCTGTTGAGCCTCTTTTCTGTAAGCCCTTTCCCTCTCATATTTGCTCCACAGTTTATTGATATCATGTACAAGATAGGAAATCGTCAATTCATCAGTATCACTAGGCTCATCAACATTAGAGTGTGACCTCTTAGTTAAATCCTTGCCCACATCTGCCACTGCAGATGTCCCTTGGTTATTGGTACTGGGACCTACATTTGAATCATCACCCATAGGTTCATCAAACATAGTTGCCTCTGGTTGGGTCTGATTAATGTTACCACTATCCTGCCCTGCCAGTGGGCTAGAAACAGTAGTGGCAGCCCTTCCAGAATGAACATTTTCATCAAGTATGTTCACCTGTTGTGTTGGGACAGTTGACTGAGACTGTGGAGAAACAGGAATCTCCATAGCCTGTGTAGCCTTCTTGGATTTCTTGGCTTTAGATTGGGTAGGCTGTTTGTTCCCTTGTTTTCTTTTGATGCCACCTCCTGATGTGTGTTCAGAACCAACTTGTGTTATTGGTCTGTCATCATTTGGTCCAGATGGTGTTGGTAATACACCACCAGTGACAGAAGGAGTAACTAGCATTGTAGAAAATAATGCAGTTTCCTTCTTAGAAAAAGCATTCTGATACTGATTCATAGCCTTAATAGTCCTCAAAGATAGAGTAGAACTAACAATCACACTATCCTCTGCTGGCAGATTTGACAATTGATTATTCAATAAAAGCTGAACAAATCTAGGGTACATAACGAATGTATCACCCTTTACATTCCTAACCATATTATCTAAGATAAATCTAGACATATTAAATTTAATACCCTGTGCCAAGCAGATAATAGGATATGCAATAGTAGAACTAAATTCATTAAAACTAGTTCTCTTTTGAGACAAACATACCAGAAAAGTATGAATGTAGAACTTCCATTGAGGACAAAACCATGACTTCAAGAAAGTATATTCTGATCTTGTCTTTCCTGAACCTTCATACCCCATATCCATAATGCCTTTAAACAAATCTTCTCTCGATAATTCCAGAATTCCACCTTCATCATCAAACTGTAAAAGCTCTCTTAGAACAATCTCAGTAACCATTACCTTCTGACCCTTGACAGTGGAATGAATGTGAGTAATGCCATTAACATTCCCTTCCTTTGCATTCTTCCAAAATTCTTGAATATGCGATCGAATTAATCGTGGACAAACAGTAAGAGCATGTGTAACTGGACAATTACTCAAGAAATCAATAATAGGGTGAAAATACTCATCGGCAAGTTCTTTATTCAAGAAAGCCCTCATATTGTGTAACACCCCCAAATTTAACAGTTTGCGGAAGCGATGTTTTGGGTGTTACTAATCAATAATCACAAGCACAAAGGATACAGTGAACGACTCTAAATGAGACGTTCGAAAAGTTATTACATTAATACATAAGTAGTTTCAAAATACAAGCTCGAGTTTAAGTAAATTCCTAGAGATTCTAGTACATAACAGTAAGTACAAAAGTAATGCAGTAAAATCTCCAAGCTTGTAATGCATGCGACTCGAGCTAAGTAAGCTTATCCTGCTGGGCATCCCTACTGATGCTGTGTACCTGAGAAGCATTACTAAAACGGTCAACCAAAAAGGTTGGTGAATCTCACAGGTTTGTAAGTAAGTAAACAGTTTGAACACACATGTAGTATTTGTAAATCATAGCTAGCCAGCAAGTAATGATCACAGGTTATGCTCATCAATTACTTAAGTTTTAATAAGTGGGTGGTTGTAGGATATACAACCGTTTGATACAATCGCCATGAGCCCCCATAGTTGATGCTTAACGTACAGTAAATATCGGTACCCCCTCATGAATGTAATCCAAAACATTCATACGGAACGAGTAAGAAACGCCCGTTTCTACAGGAACGGTTCGTGGTAGTGCTTGCTACCCCGGGCGGGGATTGTCAGTCCCATATGGATCCATATACTAAAACTCGCGCTTAAGTCCATAACTAACAACTATGATTAAAGGGACTTCATTGGATTAAGTAAAACCCATGCAATCGATATACCAGTAAATCAGTAAGTAAATCAAGTAAGTAAATCAAGTAAGTAAGTTCATGTGTTCGAGTAAAACAAGCAATGCATCTCCCCAAAAATAGTAAAACAGTAAAAAGGGGCCGTGAGACTCACCTGAGTCTGGCAGACAATGCAGTAAGTAAGCAAGTAGTATTCCCGTACTAGCAACCCTTAGCGTCCTAATACGCGCAAGGTTTAGTAAGTAAATGGAATACTTGTAAAGTATCCATGCTAGTTGTCCACTTAACTAGGAAATGTCCATTTGTTTGTTTGTAAGTTTGTAATTGTTTGTAAATCGTATTTTGTATAAAAGTTGTACGGTTCGTTTGTTATCGGTGTATAATAATAATTCCATCCATTATTATTATGTATTCATAGTAGTTGTACAGTTGTAAAGTATACTCGTATAATCGTTTGTTTGTATTACAACATGTATCGTTTGCGTAAGTTCCAATGGGCTTAAACCCCAAAGGGTACGAGTGAAATCTCGTAAGTATTCGTATGTAAGTTCGTATCAGTTAACGTGTAATCCAGCACGTAACTAGTGGGTGAACTTGTAAGTTTGTATCGGTTGTAATCCGTGTAGTGTACAAGAGTAAGTTCGTTGGAGTGTAATCTCCTAAGTATTTCGAGTGTAAACTCGTGTGCGGGTGTGAGTGAAATCTCACGTTCAGTTTAATATAGTCTTGTACGTATTCAAGTATTGTTGTATACTTTCAAAAGTATAGTATTTTCATGTATAAGTTGTATCGTATTTGATTCCGTATTTGAAAAGTGATTTCGACACTTAGATAATATTTTGTTTTCTGGTCTGGGCTATCTGCGACACAATGATTGTGTCGCAGTCCATATGCGACATAAGGTTTGCGTCGTAAGGATTGGTTCGGGTTTAGTGTTTATGCGACACAATGGTTGTGTCGCAGACAAAGGTACGACACAACGATACGACATAGTCGTTGTGTCGCAATCAAGCGATAGGTAAACTTTGTGTCGTAGATGATACGACATAACGTGCGACATAAGAGTTGTGTCGCATATATTGCGACATAATATACGACATAGCATGCGACATAGGTGTTGTGTCGCATGAACTTTTGGTCCGATGCGACACAAAGGTCTGTTTATGATTTTGGCTCGGTTTTGGGGTCAAACGTTCGAGTCTTGACCTGAGGCTTTTATTTAAGTTATATTATGGCAAAATAACACTTAACAACTTATATTTACGTTCTAGAGGTTCTCGAGGTGTCGGTTTTTATGAAATTACCAAAACAGTCCCCGGGTTAAGGTTTTCCAGATTTTGTCTTAACGAAACCCTCGTTTTCTCTAACGGTTAGTCCGAATAAAGTCCCGCAAAAATTACCAACTGTTCTCCTATGTCTCTAGATCATTTCTTTATTTTCCCGAGAACTTTAGTGTCCATCTACTATTTTTAACAAAAATTAAGAAATGATATATACAAATTCCGGCCAAAACAGTGATATGTCCGAAGATCAAGTAATAGCCGATAATGGGTGTATTTCTGGAGGTAGCTAAAGAAGAACTTTTTGTTCACGACGAAAATACCAAACTTTTCCAAGTGGTCTCACCCGTTTATTTAGTCTACAACTCGAGTTATGGTTGTTTTCGTGAGGTCGTTTTTCTGGGCAGAAAACTGTGTACATATATATGTTTACAAAACGTGTTTCAAGTTTAGATTTGGACATCTCTTTGTTAAATAAGCAACACAACATGTTAATACACATATTAAAAGTAAAATATATGAGTCATGAGGTTCTTACAAAGCGTATGAAGAAACGGAGACGGTAGAAGTGATGTACACGCGTAGGTGATCGTTTTTGTGTCTTCGGCTTCGTTTTCCGTCAAGAATGAGGTGGTGGCCGATGGTGGTTGATGGTGGATGAGGGTGGTGGCTGGATTTCGTGGGAGAGAGAAGGAGAGAGGGTGAGGATGGGTTGTTTGAGTGTAGTGAAAGTGAATGAGAAAGAGGGATGGGAGGTAGAGTGTGTAAGGGTGTGTTTGTGTATTTCATAAGGCAAGAAACCATGGGAGGCCTTACCCCTCTCCCATGGCCGGTTTTGTGGGCCCCAAGGGGTGTGAGAGGTGTTAAATTTTGTTCCCCAAAGTTACGTTAAGTCCCGTGTTTGTTTCCCCGTTCGTGTTGCATTTTATTAAATCGTATAACGTTTTATACATTACGTCTTGTTAACGATTTAAGATACAATATTTCTAATAAAAGTTTTACTCAAATAACATATTTTAAGTTACTAAAATAATACTCGAGATTTCGTTTGGTCATTGGTCGCGAATCGCGTGTTTATTCGAATTGTGTAATGTTTCTAAACGTGTTACCCGTACGCGTGCAATCGCGATATTTTTACTTGAAGTATTCTACCAAAATACTAGTTTTGAAGTTATAAAATATAACTTTGTTTTGTTTTGTCGGTTGGTCGAGTTTTCGGAGAGTTCGGTAACGTTTTGTTTAAAAACGTACGTTTTCGTTATATTATAAACATAATATAAAGTAATAATTGAAGTAATTAAATAATTTCAAATTATTTAATAATTGTTTTACCAACGTCCGTATGTTTGTACAATTGTAGTTTTATACGATTTAAACGTATCGTATACGCGTATATATATACATATATTCCATCCATATATATATATATATATATAAGTAAGTAATGTATTTAATCCTATTTCATATTAAATACAAGTAGTAAACACGTAATTAGGAAAATTTTAAATTTACCCTAATTTTGGGGTTGTTACATTCTCCCCTTGTTATGAAAATTTCGTCCCGAAATTTGTTCGAAGTAGTAATCGGTAGCTCGATATTCGTCAGGTAGCTACAATAAGTACTAGTAGCCTATAGTAGTAGGGTAGGTCCTACAGTGTTTGAAATTAAGAAATCGTTAGGTGGTAACGTACCCTAAATTTAGTTGCCTGGAGGTAGTGGGCATTTGGCCTTGAGGTGGCCGGCACTCCCACAGTTGAAGCAAAGTTTCGCTTTGGAAGGGTTCGTACTTTTAGGGTATGATTTGCATTGACCAGTGGGTATGGTACACGGTCCTTCATGATGCCGAGTACATCGGGAACAGAAAGGTTTCTTTCCCAAGTAATTTCCTGAAGAGTTGGTCGGAGTGATTTTCGCCCTTTTTGCTGGAGGCGGGGTACAGTCAGTGTCGGTATCCTCTTCAGTAGAAGTACCATGTGAAGTTGGTGGTGAAGTGGGGTTTTCTAAAGCTATTAAACGTAGCTCATATTCACGCATACGCAGATCATTTTGGAAGGCAATTCGTCGTAGGTCATCAATGTCTTCACGTGCTTCAGTTAGTTGTTTTCGCAGCGAATCGATAGTTTGGTTGAGGTGGCTGACTGATTTAGCAGTCAAGGTTACATCAACTGGTGCTTTTGCAGCAGTTGGATCAGCAGGAACAGCATGTGCCATTGCTGATTCAGCGGAGTGTTCTGTATCACACTCGAGTTCAAGGAGGTAAGGAAACATCTTCGGTTCCTCACTTAGCAGTTCATTTTGCAGTGTAGGGTTGTTGACGGAGGGAGTTGTCATTTCCTACGAAATAAGTGTTCTATTTAAGAATTTGCCCCAAGTAAGTGAAGTTATATTAAATCATCTGTTTAAAGTAATGAATAGTAGATGAGTTCCCGGCCTCAACCAGTGTGAGATAATTGGGAAGGAAGTTTGGTTACTGTATCTAAATTGTAAGGCAAATTGTGTTGTCGGGATTTAAGTTATCGGTCGTCTCCTAATCCTATTGTGTACTTAGGATCAAAGAAAACACACAGACTAAAATACAGTTATACATCAATCATTATGCGAGAGATTTATGAGAAAACAGATTCGGGTAGTCAAAGAATGAGCGTACCCGGGTTGAGTAAATCGCAAAGTCTCGGGTTCGGGTCATCCTCCCTGGCGTTAATCACATAAGCTCTGCTCCTCGTATTGTTGGTTCGGAGTTTCAGTTTTGGGCAATCTTTCCTAAAGTGCCCGGTACCATTGCACTCATAGCAGGTCTTGGGTGCAGGAGTATCAGTACCAGTGGGGTTGGTTTGACAGTCTTGGGCCAAGTGCCCGAATTTCTTGCATTTGGAACAGGGACAGGAGCCGTTATGATGACGATTACATTTGGAGCAGTAAGGCTTGCTCCCCTTGTAAGCCCTTGAGTCATTGGCATTGACAGTTGCAGGCTTTTTGTCAGAGGTAGAGTTGGATGAGTGGGGAATCACTTCCCATTTACGTTTGTTATTCGCAGGTGGGGTCGAAGTCGAGCCACGGCGAACAGAATTTGCCGTTAACTCATGAGCCATACGAATGGCGCTCTGAATGGTTCCCGGTTTAGACGAAGTAACTAAGTCTTGAAGTCGCTCGGGCAGTCCATCAACGTATTTTTCGATCCTTTTGTATTCAGGATCAACCATGGATGGGCACAGAAGTGCCAGCTGGTGAAAACGGTTGGTGTAACCGGTGATATCGTCGCCTTGCATCTTGTGATTCCAGAATTCTAATTCCAACTGTTTCAGCTCGTCTCTTGGGCAGTACTCGCCTCTCAGCATATTCTTTAGTTCATCCCACGGTAATTTGTAAGCATCGGCAATACTCACCGTTTGCGCATAAGTGTTCCACCAGGTTAGGGCGGTTTCAGAAAAGGTGCTGGCGGCGAATTTGACTTTATCCTCTTCCTTGCAGTTGCAGATGAGGAACACTGATTCGATTTTCTCGGTCCAACGAATCAGACCAATCGCTCCTTCGGTTCCTTGAAAAGTCAAGGGTTTGCAGTTATGGAAGTCTTTGTAGGTGCAGGTTTTGGGTTGCGGTCCGTTAGTAGCTGTATCTTCGCTACCAGGGTTTGATGTTCGGGTAGCTAGGGCTTGGGCCACACTACGGGCAATTAGGCCCGCGACTTCGGCTTCAGTAAGCATGATTTGTCGTCGTGGAGGCATGTTCCTTGAAACAATAAATAAAGAACATGTGAAGGTTTGAACAAGAATTATGGTTGTGATGATTTAGTAAGTACAAAGGAATTTCATCAAAGGTTGAAATTTGTTCAAAATTGTGAATTATAATTAAGTTTATACAGTTTTAAAATTTTGAGAATTTTATAAAACATTTTGTAAGAAATTGAGTAATAATTTTGATAGTAAAAATTGGTTGAACAGTTTTGAAGTCTGAAGGAGACTTGAGTTGAAAATGATTTTATTAGGATACATCTAACAGTACGGTGGGTACGTCGTAAAACGTTATAAACGTTGAATTGGGTAGAGTTAGTGAATAAAACAGAATCCCGATCTTCATATCAAAGGATATTCGATTAGCTATGGTTGTCAGTTATAACGGTGTAGAAGTCGTCAGACGTATGAATTCGTAAAAGTTGAATAAAAATAGAATGACGAGAATCGAGATGTCGTTTGGTTAATGTAAGTTGAGAATAAATTTCGCAGCAGTTGAGAGAGAGCATCGTGTCGGGAAAAAGGCCTATGTATATATATATATATATAACACATAACCGCCTAGTTCGTGTCTAGCACAGTCAAGTAGAAGTCCCGGTTCTCTCGAGGTCAGAGTCAGCTATTGCATTCCTGTTCAACATAACCCCTTTCAGAACTTACATCATCTTCATTTAATTGTACATAGTTGATCAGGCTATGTTAAATTAAACTCGTATGCTGTAATTCCTGAACTAGTTATACCTAATGAGGAATACTGCCTAACGGTCATAGTCTAGGCCCACTAAATGCAACCTAGTTCACTATAACCTTAGGCTCTGATACCAATCTGTAACACCCCCAAATTTAACAGTTTGCGGAAGCGATGTTTTGGGTGTTACTAATCAATAATCACAAGCACAAAGGATACAGTGAACGACTCTAAATGAGACGTTCGAAAAGTTATTACATTAATACATAAGTAGTTTCAAAATACAAGCTCGAGTTTAAGTAAATTCCTAGAGATTCTAGTACATAACAGTAAGTACAAAAGTAATGCAGTAAAATCTCCAAGCTTGTAATGCATGCGACTCGAGCTAAGTAAGCTTATCCTGCTGGGCATCCCTACTGATGCTGTGTACCTGAGAAGCATTACTAAAACGGTCAACCAAAAAGGTTGGTGAATCTCACAGGTTTGTAAGTAAGTAAACAGTTTGAACACACATGTAGTATTTGTAAATCATAGCTAGCCAGCAAGTAATGATCACAGGTTATGCTCATCAATTACTTAAGTTTTAATAAGTGGGTGGTTGTAGGATATACAACCGTTTGATACAATCGCCATGAGCCCCCATAGTTGATGCTTAACGTACAGTAAATATCGGTACCCCCTCATGAATGTAATCCAAAACATTCATACGGAACGAGTAAGAAACGCCCGTTTCTACAGGAACGGTTCGTGGTAGTGCTTGCTACCCCGGGCGGGGATTGTCAGTCCCATATGGATCCATATACTAAAACTCGCGCTTAAGTCCATAACTAACAACTATGATTAAAGGGACTTCATTGGATTAAGTAAAACCCATGCAATCGATATACCAGTAAATCAGTAAGTAAATCAAGTAAGTAAATCAAGTAAGTAAGTTCATGTGTTCGAGTAAAACAAGCAATGCATCTCCCCAAAAATAGTAAAACAGTAAAAAGGGGCCGTGAGACTCACCTGAGTCTGGCAGACAATGCAGTAAGTAAGCAAGTAGTATTCCCGTACTAGCAACCCTTAGCGTCCTAATACGCGCAAGGTTTAGTAAGTAAATGGAATACTTGTAAAGTATCCATGCTAGTTGTCCACTTAACTAGGAAATGTCCATTTGTTTGTTTGTAAGTTTGTAATTGTTTGTAAATCGTATTTTGTATAAAAGTTGTACGGTTCGTTTGTTATCGGTGTATAATAATAATTCCATCCATTATTATTATGTATTCATAGTAGTTGTACAGTTGTAAAGTATACTCGTATAATCGTTTGTTTGTATTACAACATGTATCGTTTGCGTAAGTTCCAATGGGCTTAAACCCCAAAGGGTACGAGTGAAATCTCGTAAGTATTCGTATGTAAGTTCGTATCAGTTAACGTGTAATCCAGCACGTAACTAGTGGGTGAACTTGTAAGTTTGTATCGGTTGTAATCCGTGTAGTGTACAAGAGTAAGTTCGTTGGAGTGTAATCTCCTAAGTATTTCGAGTGTAAACTCGTGTGCGGGTGTGAGTGAAATCTCACGTTCAGTTTAATATAGTCTTGTACGTATTCAAGTATTGTTGTATACTTTCAAAAGTATAGTATTTTCATGTATAAGTTGTATCGTATTTGATTCCGTATTTGAAAAGTGATTTCGACACTTAGATAATATTTTGTTTTCTGGTCTGGGCTATCTGCGACACAATGATTGTGTCGCAGTCCATATGCGACATAAGGTTTGCGTCGTAAGGATTGGTTCGGGTTTAGTGTTTATGCGACACAATGGTTGTGTCGCAGACAAAGGTACGACACAACGATACGACATAGTCGTTGTGTCGCAATCAAGCGATAGGTAAACTTTGTGTCGTAGATGATACGACATAACGTGCGACATAAGAGTTGTGTCGCATATATTGCGACATAATATACGACATAGCATGCGACATAGGTGTTGTGTCGCATGAACTTTTGGTCCGATGCGACACAAAGGTCTGTTTATGATTTTGGCTCGGTTTTGGGGTCAAACGTTCGAGTCTTGACCTGAGGCTTTTATTTAAGTTATATTATGGCAAAATAACACTTAACAACTTATATTTACGTTCTAGAGGTTCTCGAGGTGTCGGTTTTTATGAAATTACCAAAACAGTCCCCGGGTTAAGGTTTTCCAGATTTTGTCTTAACGAAACCCTCGTTTTCTCTAACGGTTAGTCCGAATAAAGTCCCGCAAAAATTACCAACTGTTCTCCTATGTCTCTAGATCATTTCTTTATTTTCCCGAGAACTTTAGTGTCCATCTACTATTTTTAACAAAAATTAAGAAATGATATATACAAATTCCGGCCAAAACAGTGATATGTCCGAAGATCAAGTAATAGCCGATAATGGGTGTATTTCTGGAGGTAGCTAAAGAAGAACTTTTTGTTCACGACGAAAATACCAAACTTTTCCAAGTGGTCTCACCCGTTTATTTAGTCTACAACTCGAGTTATGGTTGTTTTCGTGAGGTCGTTTTTCTGGGCAGAAAACTGTGTACATATATATGTTTACAAAACGTGTTTCAAGTTTAGATTTGGACATCTCTTTGTTAAATAAGCAACACAACATGTTAATACACATATTAAAAGTAAAATATATGAGTCATGAGGTTCTTACAAAGCGTATGAAGAAACGGAGACGGTAGAAGTGATGTACACGCGTAGGTGATCGTTTTTGTGTCTTCGGCTTCGTTTTCCGTCAAGAATGAGGTGGTGGCCGATGGTGGTTGATGGTGGATGAGGGTGGTGGCTGGATTTCGTGGGAGAGAGAAGGAGAGAGGGTGAGGATGGGTTGTTTGAGTGTAGTGAAAGTGAATGAGAAAGAGGGATGGGAGGTAGAGTGTGTAAGGGTGTGTTTGTGTATTTCATAAGGCAAGAAACCATGGGAGGCCTTACCCCTCTCCCATGGCCGGTTTTGTGGGCCCCAAGGGGTGTGAGAGGTGTTAAATTTTGTTCCCCAAAGTTACGTTAAGTCCCGTGTTTGTTTCCCCGTTCGTGTTGCATTTTATTAAATCGTATAACGTTTTATACATTACGTCTTGTTAACGATTTAAGATACAATATTTCTAATAAAAGTTTTACTCAAATAACATATTTTAAGTTACTAAAATAATACTCGAGATTTCGTTTGGTCATTGGTCGCGAATCGCGTGTTTATTCGAATTGTGTAATGTTTCTAAACGTGTTACCCGTACGCGTGCAATCGCGATATTTTTACTTGAAGTATTCTACCAAAATACTAGTTTTGAAGTTATAAAATATAACTTTGTTTTGTTTTGTCGGTTGGTCGAGTTTTCGGAGAGTTCGGTAACGTTTTGTTTAAAAACGTACGTTTTCGTTATATTATAAACATAATATAAAGTAATAATTGAAGTAATTAAATAATTTCAAATTATTTAATAATTGTTTTACCAACGTCCGTATGTTTGTACAATTGTAGTTTTATACGATTTAAACGTATCGTATACGCGTATATATATACATATATTCCATCCATATATATATATATATAAGTAAGTAATGTATTTAATCCTATTTCATATTAAATACAAGTAGTAAACACGTAATTAGGAAAATTTTAAATTTACCCTAATTTTGGGGTTGTTACATATTGTGTTCAGAATGAACACTTAGCGTAGAATGATCAGAATCAGATGACGATGAAGATGCCATTGATGTAATTGATGAACGAACGAAGAGTGAATTACAATAAACAACTCAAAGCGAGAGCGATTATTGAAGGGTTTTGAAAGTTTTGAAAGCGTAATTGAAAAAGTGAAGTATTTGAGTATTTAATTGATGACAGTGCCAAGCCCTAAAAATAGAACTAGCAGTGGCACTGCTGGTTATACCCAACAGGGGCACAATTTACAAACAAATCCAACAGGGGTACCTCACTTGGTCAATTTATAGTCAACCCTTTCTAACCATCTAACAAAGCTAGCAGCGGCTGATAGTCTAGCAGGGGCATCCGACAAAGGAAACGCCAACTTAGAACTAACAGGGGCATAAACTTAGCTTAGTTAGACAACGATTTTTTTTTTTTTTTTTTTATTTTTTATTTTTTTTTTAATCAAAAAAAATAAGAAGAAACAAATAAAACATTAAATTCCAGCTCAAGTGATGTCTCTTGACAGTGGCTGAAACCTGCAATATTAAACTAAGAAAAACAACTAGCAGGGGTTAAATTACACACATATACAGCAGGGGTTTAAAATACATTGACAGTGGCAAAGGTAAACTAACAGTGGCACCATCTGTTATCATGATGAAGCTAACAGTGGCAACACCTGACCCTGTCACATACAATATATTTTACCCCTGTTAGTATCAAATCCAGACCAAAACACTACGTGAGATTGATCATACCAATATTAGTTATCAAAAATGTAAATCTTCCTACATCAAATGCTTTTGTAAAAAGATCTGCAAGTTGATTATCAGTATGAATTTTAAAAATATGAATCAATCTTTTATCATAACAATCTCGTATAAAATGATATCTGATCTCAATGTGTTTGGTTTTTGAATGCTTAACTGGATTCTGAATGATACTAATAGCAGAAGTATTATCAATATAAATAGGAGTGTTCATGAAAGTCAAACCATAATCCAGCATTTGATTCTGAATCCAAAGAACCTGTGCACAGCAACTTGATGCTGCAACATATTCTGCTTCTGCTGTAGAAGTGGAAACCGTGGTCTGCTTTTTACATTGCCATGACACTAATCTATTTCCAAGAAATTGACATCCTCCACTAGTCGATTTCCTATCCATATTCTCACCACCATAGTCACTATCTGTGAAGGCCTTTAGCTCAAAATCTGATCCTTTAGCATACCAAAGGCCCAAGTCTGGTTGACCTTTCAAGTATCTAAAGATCCTCTTCACAGCATACATGTGTGACTGCTTTGGATTGGTCTGATATCTAGCACAAAGACACACTGCAAACATTATATCAGGTCTAGATGAAGTTAAGTACATCAATGAACCAATCATTGACCTGTATAAGTGCACATCTACTTCCTCCCCCTCAGGATCAGAATTAAGATGTTTATGTGCCTCCATGGGAGTGCTAGCTACCTTCACATCTTTATAACCAAATTTATTCAAAATATCTTTCACATACTTCCCTTGGTTAATAAAGATTCCATCTAACTTCTGCTTGACCTGCAATCCTAAAAAGAATGTGAGTTCACCCATTGAACTCATCTTGAACTTCTTATGCATTAAATCCTCAAACTCTTTGCACAATGAATCCCTTGTAGACCCGAAAATAATATCATCAACATACACCTGTACCAGCAATATATCTCTTTGAACCCTCTTGGTAAACAATGTCTTGTCAATAGTACCTCGCTTGAATCCATTCTTGAGCAAGTACTCAGACAGAGTATCATACCAAGCTCTTGGAGCTTGATGTAATCCATACAATGCTTTCTTCAATCTGCACACTCTATCTGGATATGTTGGATCTTCAAACCCTGGTGGTTGGCAAACATACACCTCATCATCAATTAGACCATGAAGAAAAGCACTCTTCACATCCATTTGATAGACTTTGAAATCCTGATAAGATGCATAAGCTAAAAATAATCTAATAGCTTCTATTCTAGCAACAGGGGCAAAGACATCATCATAATCTATGCCTTCTTCCTGTGTGTACCCCTGTGCTACCAACCGAGCCTTATTCTTGATCACTATCCCTCTTTCATCTCTCTTGTTCTTAAAGATCCATCTTGTGCCTATAGCTTTCTTTCCTTTTGGAAGATCAACCAAATCCCACACATCTTGCAGTTTGAATTGCAACAATTCTTCCTGCATAGATTCAATCCAGCTTGGATCTTTGAGAGCCTCCACTGCCTTCTTTGGTTCCATCTGAGAAAGAAAACATACATATAATGAAGTATGTACATCTTCTTCTCTTACCTTGGTTTGATGTCTTGTCTGAACAGGAGTCATAATATCACCAATAATCAAATCCAAAGAATGATCTTTATGAACCAAATACTTAGAGTTAGAAGTATCAAGTAAATCTCTTTCCAAATTAGAACCCAATAGATTATCTACCTCAGAGTCTGAGAAAGACTCTCTTTCCTCTCTTTCTTTTGAAGGCTTTGGAGTTGCTTCAGAATCTGACAAAGAAGTCCTTTCCAAAACTTGAAATGGAGGACTTTGTTCAACAAATTTTGGAGAATCGGGCTCTCCTTCTGAATCATGCTCTGAAACTATATGAGAACCCTTTGAAGTAAATGTTTGATTTTCTGTTGGAATTGAACCATCTTCATCCTTTGAACCATTTTTGCTACTTGACCCACTTGAATCATCTGAAGGTTCATCTTGCTCTAACTGGAATGCTTCTGGAGGATCTGGAGACCAAATAGGAAACAATACATACTTCAAGTCATCCTTTTTAGTTTGACTTGAGGTTTAATTCCCATCTTTACCTGCATCATTACCTGCATCTGTACCTGCATCTGTATCTGCACTAATAGACAAATCTGGATATCTAAAAGCATGGGTTAGTGCATCAATATCAAACAAAACTTCTGGACCTTTTCCTTCTACATTTGATGTATGTTCATTAAAGGTCACATCCATGGTCTCATCTATGATCCTAGTCCTTTTGTTAAATACTCTATAAGCCTTGCTTTGAATAGAGTATCCAACAAATACACCCTCATCTACCTTACTCTGAAACTTACCAAGATGATCTCTGGTTTTTAAGACAGTACAAGGACATCCAAATGGTTTTAAAAAGCTAACCAAAGGTTTTCTCTTAAAGAATAACTCATAGGGTGTCTTGTTATGAGGTTTAATAATCAAAATCCTATTCAAAACATAACAAGTAGTGCTAACTGCCTCTGCCCAAAAGGACATTGGAAGTTTAGCATCTGCTAGCATGCTTCTAGCAGCCTCAATTAGTGTCCTATTCCTCCTCTCAGCTACTCCATTTTGTTGTGGAGTCCTAGGTGCACTATACTGTCTTTCTATACCTTTATCCTCACAGAACTTATTCATCTCATGATTCTTAAATTCTGTCCCATTATCACACCTGATGATCTTAACCTTTTGATTAGTTGAATTCTCAATCCTAGTTATGAATGATCTAAGTATTTCACCTGTCTCATCCTTAGTCCTAAGAAAGAACACCCAACTCATTCTAGAGTAATCATCAGTTATTACCAAACAGTAAGATTTCTTCCCTTGACTAGCTACATTGGTAGGGCCAAA
Source organism: Helichrysum umbraculigerum (assembly GCA_949592205.1). Classification (NCBI taxonomy): domain Eukaryota; kingdom Viridiplantae; phylum Streptophyta; class Magnoliopsida; order Asterales; family Asteraceae; genus Helichrysum; species Helichrysum umbraculigerum. The sequence goes on along the minus strand of CATIUR010000003.1, from coordinate 27,213,485 downwards.
CAAATCCATATGTAACAGGTGTAAGGGAGTGGTATTGGTATTCACAAGCTTGGTCTTATAAGAGGTCTTGTGTTGCTTGCCTTTGAGACATGCTACACAGTGGTCACTGCATTCAAATAACTTTTCAGGTAAGCCTCTCACTAGCTTATTCCTAACAAGTTTATTCATGGTCTTGAAATTCAAGTGACACATCCTCCTATGCCATAGTTCAGATTCAGATACAGTAGCTTTAGAAATGAGACAGTTAACATTTTGAGATTCCATCTTGTTTAAATCACTACAGTATACATTATCCTTTCTTGGAACTCTCATTAAAATCTTATCTTCAGGTATTTTGAGTTTTTCAGAAAGTATAAGGCATTCTGTGTCAGTGAAATATACAGGATTTTGCTTATCTGTGATTTGACTCACACTAAGCAAATTGTATCTCAATTGCTCAACATAATAAACATCATTGAAAGTGAGCTTACTGCTTTTTACCTTACCTTTACCTGTGATTTTACCTCCTTTAGGATTGCTTCCAAATGCTACATCTCCTCCATCAAACGCTTTAAAGTCCTGTAGCTTTTTCCTGTCTCCAGTCATGTGTCTTGAACAGCCAGAATCAATATGCCATAAGCTTGGTGGCTTGCCCTGCACATATATGAGAAAAACAATTAGTTTTTCTTGGGAACCCAAACCAATTTGGCTTTGGGTTTCCCATGAGCACCTTTGACATCAACCCTTTTGACAGTGATTGATCTCAGTGCTGCATTGGTTTTGGACACTTCAGATTTACACTCATTTTTATGTCTCCAAAAACAATCAATTTTTGACCTAACAGGGGTTAATGGTCTGACAGTGGTCACCTTTAAGTTTGTATTGATTACCCTGGCAGTGGTAGCTTTACTTGGTATATACATTCTTTTGAAATGTTTAATACCAGCAGAGGTACCATGCCTGACAGTGGTCAAACCCTCCCCTGTTCGTGTCTTGCCTCTGTTAGCCGTTGACAGGGGCACTGCTGTAGCATTAACAGGGGCTGCAGCCTTGCCTCTGTTAGGCTTATTTATCAACACATGACCTGTACCACTGTTCCTATTATTTTTAGGATTGTAGTAACAGTCCTGTTGAAGATGATTATATCTACCACAAATAAAACATGACTTTCTTTTCACACATTCAAACCCATTACCCAACCTTTGTGAAACCAATTGGTTCCAATTTCTTTGATTACCCCTGGGAATGGATTTATTCACATTACTTGCAGTATGTAACTCAGACTTCTTTGATTTACATGTACACTTATCACACTCAGATTTCAACTTGTCTTTTGATTCAGTATTGACCTTTTTGTGTACATACCCTAAACCTGAACTAGCCTTGTTGGTTTTCCTGACTTGATCTATTTGAGCTTTTGCTTTCTCAACAAACATCTTTTTACCCTCTTCTAGTTTAGTACTATTAAGTTCAGAAACTAGACCAGTAATAGACTTAACACTACCATCTACAGAATTACCACCTGATGAGCTATCACTATCACTCTCATCTTCCTCAGTCCAATCAGATACCTCAACTTTATCAAAATTCACATTATCAGCACAATTAACAACTGGATCTACCTTTTTAACCTCCTCAGACACACCTACCTTAAGTGTTTCTAAAACAAAATCACTTTTAGGTGGGAAATAAGTATGATTATAAGGTGGAGGAACAGCATTAAGGTTGTAACCTAATCCAAGTTTTAATTTATCATGAATTTGAGACTTGATTAAGTTTTGAACACCTTTTGAAACATTTTCCAATTCATCAACTTTCAATTTTATTGACTCCTTATCAGAAATTGCCTCAGCCAACTTAGCACTTAGCATATCAACTTTTGTTTGTAAAGCTTTCTTTTCCCAATTTAGATACTTAATATCTAAGTGAAATTGAGATTCATTCTTTACATAAGCTTTTATCTGATTTTCTAAGTTTTCAATAGCTAAAGTGGCATGTTGACTCTTTTCCTTACAAGCTTTTAATTCATTACACACAACCATATTATGATCCCTATAAAATTTAACCATTTTCTTGCAAGTAGGAGAACATAATTTAGATTGTACCTCATATGGAATGTCTGAAGACTCTGGTTCTTCTGTGACAGCCATCAAAGCTTGATTTGTGTTTACAAGCTCTTCCTGATCACTCCAGTCAAATCCTCCCATTCCATCTTGAGCAACCAATGAATCTGAAGTGGTGTTCTGAACTGGTATCAATCTTCTTTGAGGACCAGAATTATTTCTTACAAAACCATTCTGAGATCCTCCAGCCTGTGTGCTCTTGCACTCCCTAGCAAAGTGTCCCATCTTGTGACAGTTGAAACACTCCACCTTGCTCTTGTCAAAACCAGCTACACCATCTCTCTTGTTAGAAAAATTTCTGTTCCCAGAACTCTGCATAAACCTCTTTGCCCTGATTGTAATCATGGCCATCTGCCATCTTAAATCCATCTCTTCCAGGTCCTCTTCACTAACCTGCTCCAAATCTTCTGTAGTTAATGATGAATTCACATGGCTTGCAAAGAATGCTTCCAATACATTATCATTAGCACCAGATGTGCTACAACTACCAGATTCACCAACAGAAACAAAAGCAGCATTGTTAGAGCTACCATTGGACTGTTTCAACGCTAGAACTTCAGGCTCAAAATTCCTCAAATCATTGTACAGGTCTTCAATCTCTTTCTCTTCAAGATCTGGACTTTGTCTAAGTCCCACAGTGTACATATTCCAATCTGTACCAAGTGATCTTAGAAACTTCCTGTTTGTTGATACATGTTTGTGTGTCTGTCAGTTGGTCTATTGAGTTGTAAGTGTCGTTAGTTAGTTTTATTAGAAAAGTCATTTTCTGTATTAGCGACACTTAAGTTTAGCATTAGGCGACACTTGCCTTAGTGACGCATAGCGACACTTAGGTAAGTGACGCATGAGGGCGGCGACATGCGACACTTCCCAAGTGACGCATGTCTGCCGATTTTGTTAGTATAAATTGAAACCTACGGGTTTTCGGCTAGGGTTGACGAAACCCTAGCACCATTTGTCGACTAAGCACTTCTGTAAACAGTTTCAATACGAATTACAAGCTAATATACTCGTTTACTTTGATTAATCATTGTTTCGGTTTGAGTTTATTACTTGTTTGTGTAATTGATTGATTCCGCCAATCTATTACTATCGATCAACACTCAGATCCACATCCAGGGGGCACTCTCAACTGGTATCAGAGCTTCGGAGTTGATTTGATCGACGTGTGTACGTGTATTGAAGTGTTTTCGGTTCGATTTTGTGAAGATCAAAGTCATTCTAGCAAGATTAGGATCGATTTGGTGCTATTACTGTGTTTTGAGTAAAGATTTACAGGTTTCGTACGATTGGGACTCAAGAATTTTCGTTAGGTTTACGAAAATTCGATTTTTAGGGTTTTTGGGTGTTCACAGCCGTTTCTGCGTCACTCAGAGCGTCACTTCGACACTTTGTGCGGCACTTCGAGCGACACTTCTGTAAGGAACAATTAGGGTTTTTACGACACTCAAGTGCGTCACTTAGTAACGTCACTTGAGTATTATACGTCACTTACATAAGTGACTCCTACTGTTCAATCCGACACTCTTCTGCGTCATTTGATACGACACTTGTGTGTCATCCGTCACTTACTGCTAGTGACGCGTTATTACTGTGAGTCACTGAAAGCGTCACTTACTTTAGTGACGCCTGTTATTGCTAAGCGACACTCAAGTCCGTCACTTGAGTACGTCACTTACGCGTTTATAAGACACTAATCTCTAGTGTCGTTCTGTTTGTTTACCCGTCACTCGATAGCGTCACTTATCAAGTGCCGCTAGTCTTTGCGACACTAAGGTGCGTCACTTACCAAGTGACGCCTTTGTTACTAATCAGCTTCCAAGTTTTTTTTAAGTTGATTTTACAGGTACGCTTCAATGTCGGATAAGGAAGATATTAGAGGAATCAGAGAGATGCTCAGACAGAGCAATGATATTGGGTCCAGTAATAAACCTCCGTTCTTTGGACCAGATTTAGATTATGTGTATTGGAGAGATAGATATGAACAGTATATAGATTTCCACTGTCCTGAACTGTGGGGACCTTTAAAAGAACGATATGTTGCTCCAGTGGCTGAAGGGAATTATCGTGGTGTTCCTCCAGCTAAAACATATAATGCTATGTCACCTCAAGAGAAAAAGGAGTATGAAACAGAAAGAAAGGCTCATTCTTCTATCTGTATGTGTTTGCCAAAGGATGTTATGAGACTCTTTAAATCTCATGACACAACTTATGATCTGTGGAAGGCAATTGAGACAAGATGCGGAGGAAATGAAAAGTACAAGGAGGCTAAGCTAGAATTAATCAAAAAGCAGTATGATTTATTTGACATGATTCCAAATGAGCTGACTTCTAGTCTATTCACTCGATACTCACATCTGGTTAGTGAGTTAAATGAAGGAGGATACAATCTTCCTGCACTTGAGGTAAACAAGAAGTTGCTGGACGTGTTGCCAAGTGCTTGGGATGTGAAAGTCCAATTTTTAAAAGAAAATCCAGAATTACAGAGGATGACTTTGGATCAATTGATAGGTATTCTACAAGCTCATGCGATGGAATTGAAGAAGAAAGAATGTAAGTCAGGTGGATCTGTACAGAATGCCACAACTGGTGGAGTTGGTCTAGTCAATTCTGGCAAGAGTTACGGTGGAGTAGCTTTTATAACGGATACCAATTCATCTTCTGCTTCTTCTGGAGTTCATCATACAGCTTATCTTTCTGGAACATCTCAAGGAAATCAACAACAGGCTTCAGTTTCACCAGCAATACAAGAGCAAGCTGCAATTTATACAGCTTTTCTGAGCTCTTACAAAGATTTGGTTACTCAACCAAATACAACTTTGGAACTGATCAAGGAGGATTACGGACAATTGGATGAAGATGATCTAGAACAGATGGACTTGAACTGGAACATTGCTATGATAACAAGAAGGGTTCAAAAATTCTTGCAACGAACTGGACGCAAGAGTTTAGAAGGCAATGGGAAGTCAGGATTTGGTTTTGATAAAAGCAAGGTCCGTTGTTATAACTGCCAGAATTTGGGTCATTTCGCTAGGGAATGCGAGAAACCCAAGATGCCACCGTCGGGCCTTACTAAACCTGATCCTCCAAAAACGAAAGAAGAGGGCAAGACGTTAGTTGTGGACAATGCTTTGGTGGTTTTTGAGCCAACTACTCATGACTGGAATGCGGAGGCTACAAAGTTTCAACAGTGTCTCATGGCTCATATTACACCTGAGGTACAAAATGAATCACCTGCACCTTTAAACTGTATCTCATGCATTAATCTAACTGAATCTCTAGAGGCTTTTCAAAAGGATAACCAAGAGTTGCGAGATAAAGTTGCAAAACTTAATGAGTCAAATAAGTTTTTGAAAGAAAATGAAAAACTCTATGAAAAACATATTGAAGCTCATAAGTTAGATACTCAAACTTATAAAGCTAAAGTTTTTAGTCAACAGGATGCAATTAAAAGTTATCTTACTGAAATTGAACTGTTAAACAAAGAGCTTTCAGACTTAAAAAGTGAGTATGGTAATTATCAAGATAAAGTCTTAGGGTCAACTTCTGCGACAATGATCTTTAATGAAATTATTAGCAATCATAAGCAGGATAGGAAAAGTAAAGGAGGAAAAGGAATAGGTTTTGTTGAAATAGCACCTCCTACTACTTATACTCCTTTACCTGTTAAGGAAGGCCTTGATGAAATTCCAGTTGATTATGCTAAGTTGTTGGGTATCAAGGGTAAAGTGGCTAAATCCAACAAACAGGAGAAGGAGAAAACCACGAGGCCAGAGTATCCCACTCCTAAGTTTGTTAAGCCACTGAATAAATCTCCTGTTAGTGCTGAGGAGATTGTTGAGGAAAAGGATGCATCTCCAGTTTGTTTTGAGGAGATCGTTGAGATTGAGGATATTACGGATCAGGAGTATCCTGAAGTTAAGAGAGTTGAAGTTAAACCTGAAAAGGAAATTTCAAAAGTTGAACCTGAAATTAAGGTTCAAACAAATAAGGGTAAAGCCAAGGTTTTAAACTCAAAACAACAAACTTTACAGTCACCTGTAAAGATTTTGCAACGAAAATTAGTAAATGAAAAAGTTTTGTCTGATAAACCTTCAACTTCGACCTCTCAACCAAAGCAAACATTTTCTAAGACATGTACTCAATGTTCATGTTCTAGAAATGTTTCTCCACCTCCTGTGGTAATGCCTCAGCCTCAACCGTTAGTTGAGACTCGTTCTTGTTTCTACTGCAAGAGACAAGGACATTTAATCCGTGACTGTCCCAAGCTGTCAAATCAGCGCTATGGGAGAGAGATGCCTAGGACATCAGTTTATAGAAATTCTTTTTCAAAATCTCCACCTAGGCGTTACTCAAAGTCTCCCAAGCCTGTTCTGAAGCTAAGTAATGTTGAGCAAAAACCTTTGCCAATTCAGAAGCCCAACATTATTTCTGATATCAATTCCGAACCTTCAAAAGTTTGGAAACGAAAAGAGTCTGATGTTGACTCTTCAGTCGTCAACAATAACACTTCAGATAAAAATTCTAATTTATTTAAAGATAAAATCCTATCTGATGTGCTTATTGTTGATGACCATGGAAGACCTAAGTCTGTAAAGGCTTGGGTCTCCGTTTCTCACTAATCTCTTTCTTTGATGTGTTGCAGCAGTCGGAACGTGTGAAGGATAGTTTATGGTATATGGATAGTGGCTGCTCGCGACACATGACTGGCGATGTGTCTCTTCTGACGGATATTAAACCATACTCGGGAGGATACGTTGCTTTCGCGGGAGATTCAGGAGGAACGATTTCGGGAAAGGGAACGCTAACAAATGGAAAAGTTAGCTTTGAAAATGTGAATTATGTGGCTGAGCTAACTCACAACTTGCTGAGCGTTTCACAAGTTTGTGACAAGGATTACACCACTTTATTCACAAAGACGGAATGTGTAATATTGAAGCCGGGGTATGTCATTCCTGAGGATTGGGTATTGATGCGTGCACCTAGAAAGAATGACACCTATGTGATGAATATGCGAACTGTGGAGACTACAAGTGACTATACTTGTCTTCTTTCAAAGGCTTCAGAAAAGGAATCACTCCTTTGGCACAGACGGATGGGACATATTCATTTCCGTAAAATGAATTTTCTGATTAATAATGATTTAGTGAGGGGAGTTCCAAAACAGTCATTTGCTTTACAAGATGACTGTGTTTCTTGTCACAAAGGAAAACTCCACAAGAAGTCCCACAAGTCTAAGGTTGTGAATTCTATTGCAGCTCCGTTGGAATTACTGCATATGGATCTGTTCGGTCCAGTTTCCACAAAGAGCATTGGTGGTCGGTCTTACTGCTTGGTAGTTACTGATGACTACTCAAGGTTTTCGTGGGTATATTTCTTGACTACAAAGGGGGAGACTCCTGATATTCTGGTGTATTTGTTGGATAAGTTGGCAAATCTATGCAACTTAAAGGTGAAAAGGATTCGAAGCGACAATGGAACTGAATTCAAGAACTCAACTCTCGAATTGTTTTGTGCTACAAGAGGAATTGAGCATCAATTCAGTGCTCCAAGGACTCCACAACAGAATGGAGTTGCAGAAAGAAAGAACAGGACAATTATAGAGACAGCTCGGACTATGTTAGCTGACTCTAAATTACCAATCATCTTCTGGGCTGAGGCAGTTAATACTGCCTGTTATGTTCTCAACAGAGTGCTCACGGTTAAGAAAAAGAACAAGACGTGTTATGAACTTTTCAATAACCGTAAGCCAAACCTTCAGTTCTTAGAACCATTTGGGTGTCCATGCATGATCATGATTACAAAAGATAAGGTCTCTAAGTTTGGTGACAAAGCTATTGAAGGGATTTTTCTTGGATATTCAGTCAATTCTCCGAACAAAAGAGTCTTTAACAAATCAACGAATCAGATTGAGGAACAGTTTGAAGTAAAATGTTTAAGGTATACGGAACCTCCTCAAGGAACAGGTCCGGATTGGTTCTTCAACTATGGAAATCTCTTTGACTCTTTCAAAATTCCTGATGATGATGAAACGGAAGAGTTAGTTTCCATGCTACATGGACTTGATTTTTCTCAAGATACACCAGTTAGTAAACCAGCCGACCCATCTCCTAATGCAACACCCGAATCACCACCAACTGATACTACACCAATACCAACACCCACACCACCATCAACAACACCTATTCCGACATCTACTTCTCGAGTTACACCATCGAAAGATGCTCCTTCTACCTCTAAAACAGTGTATAACTACACCAAGGAGCTTCCTTATGATCCAAACATGCCGTCATTAGAGGAAGGAGGAGAGGATGAGGTAAGTGATGAGGGAGAGGAAGCAGAAAATATGAATTATTCTCATTTATTTTCTCAAAGAGATGATGATGATGATGCTTCTCCGAATATGTCTGCAAATGAGGGAGATCTGAGTAATCTGGAACAGAATCTTGTGCCAGATCAAATTCCAGTGACTCGGATACATAAGGATCACCCCATTGATAATATCATTGGTGATCCTCATGCAAAGGTTCAAACAAGACATCAAGCGAAACAGACTGATACTGAACAACTTTCGGGTCTGGTGGCTAATGTTAATTCATGTTATCTTTCGCAGAATGAACCTAAGAAAGTTGAAGAGGCCTTAAAAGATCCATCCTGGATCGAGGCCATGCAAGAGGAACTACAACAATTTGAAAAGTTGCAAGTCTGGGAAGTAGTTCCCTTACCCAAGGGTGCCCACTTGACTGGCACTCGTTGGGTTTTTCGTAATAAGATGGATGATAGGGGCGTTGTAATTCGTAATAAAGCACGTCTAGTAGTTCAAGGCTTCAGTCAAATTGAGGGGTTGGACTATGATGATGTATTTGCCCCTGTTGCTCGATTGGAATCCATACGCATTTTTCTGGCATACGCGTCCTTCAAGGGATTTCGCGTCAATCAACTTGATGTGAAAAGTGCGTTTCTGTATGGAAAGGTTGACAACGATGTGTACGTTAAGCAGCCTCCTGGTTTTGAAGACCCTGCGCATCCTGAATACGTCTGTAAATTGAACAAGGCGTTGTATGGTCTTCACCAAGCACCAAGACTTTGGTACGAGAGGCTAACTACACATCTGATTAAGCATGGTTTTGTGAGAGGGAACATCGATAGCACGCTATTTATTCTTCGTGAACAGTCAGAGGATAGGGAAGATTTGCTACTTGTGCAGGTTTACGTGGACGATATTATCTTCGGGTCTACCAATGAGGCAATGTGTAAGAACTTTGAGAAAATCATGAAGTCTGAGTTTGAGATGAGCGCAATGGGGGAGCTCACTTTCTTTTTAGGTGTACAAGTTGAGCAGCTTGCAAAAGGTATTTATATACATCAGTCAAAATATGTCAATGACATGTTGACTAGGTATGACCTGCTCACTTGTAAAACCTATGGGACTCCCATTGAGCTTAATCACAATCTCAAGCTTGCTGAGGAAGATGAAGATTGCAAGGAGAGGGACTATCGTTCAATGATAGGTTCTCTTATGTATTTGACTGCCTCAAGACCGGATATTGTATTTGCCGTGTCGATTTGCTCACGTTATCAGGCTAAACCAAAGGTGTCACATATGAAGGCAGTAAAGCGAATTTTTGGTTATCTCAGAGCTAGACCTACCCTTGGTCTTTGGTATTCAAATGAGAAGACTTTCGCTCTCACAGCCTATTCAGATTCGGATCATGGAGGTTGCAGTATCGATAAGAAGTCTACAACGGGTGGATGTCAGTTTCTGGGAACGCGTTTGGTCTCGTGGCAGTGCAAGAAGCAAACTACAGTCTCTCTTTCTACAGCAGAGGCTGAGTATGTTGCTGCCGCTAGTTGCTGTGCTCAAGTTCTCTGGATTCAGCACCAATTACGCGATTACGGGTTACTTCTTACTATGACTCCCATTCACATAGATAACACTGCTGCTATTTCTATCACACGCAATCCCGTACAGCACTCTAAGACAAAACATATTGAACTTAGGTTCCACTTCATACGGGATTGCTATGAAAAACACTTGATAGACCTGGTCCACATAGACACCCTTAAACAAAGTGCTGACCTATTCACCAAAGCCTTTTCACGTGCTCGATTTGATGAACTGGTCAACATGATCGGTTTAAGATTCTTTGGGTCTAAAAAGTAATGTGTGACTTGGATAGTTAACGTTATTTGCTTTTATGTGTGTTTATTTAAAAAAAAAAAAAAAAAAAAAAAAAAAAAAAAAAAAAAAAAAAAAAAACATACATATTTGCAACAGCCACTCTTTATACTCTTTAGTATCAAAGAAAACGCAAGGTTGCTACATTTTTAAAATAGACGTTGAAGTTGTGTCTGTAAACAACTTGGGATATGATAGTACATCGGGTGACATGCACAAAATGGAATTTTAAGGTTTATCTTGGATGTGTCAGTAGATTTATCTGACACACTTAAAACAGTTTTTATCTAAATTATCTTCATCACACGATGTATTGGTAGGCATGGTACACACCGGTCTCTGAGGTATTAAGAAGTAATTTACATACATGTCTATGATCATGTGGTAAACACCTTGTGATGTACGACTTTAAGTCTTAATTCCTTAGCATAGCTTGACATACTTCTATTTTTGGATCGTATATCTGAGATCTTTTGGGGGAGTATGCTGATTGTTTCCTCTGTTGTACGAAAGTGCAGACCTGGTCTCAATTCAGCTTACTCTCAAAACTAAGCAAACGTAAGTCAATGCACTTGCAAAGTCTTAAATTTAAGATACTACACAAGGTCGCCACAAATTTGGTTTGACTGCGTTTAGTTTTGCTTATACCTGAATCAAGTTATGTTGCTCTGTTGTACGCAAGTACAGACCTGTCACCGCTGGCTTGATTCTTAAAATTGATTCTCTTATATTCCTTCTAAATTTGGAAACTATGTTCATGTCTAAGTTATAGGGGTATATCTATGGTGGGGACCATGGTGCAATATTCATACTAACAATAAAAGGTTACCTCACAGACACGGATGTAACATGTTTAGGTGGACAAACAATACCAATAATTGTTTTGAAATAATTTTTATACAAGGTGTTTTAAATGTGCCAAGTAAATTTAAAGTGGACAAATATACTGATGATCGAAATAACACTTACCATTCCTAATAATTGCATGTTATTCCGATATGATCCCTAACCAGACTTAATCAACTCCGTCACCAAAAAGAATGTATTTAGTTTGGATTTATTTATTTATTTTTTATTTATTTTTTAACCAAGTCACATTTACTGTCAAATTGAGTACTGCGCAAAAGATCGATAAAATTTTAAATTTTTTCAAAAACTGTCGATATGCGTCACTTCCTAAGTGACGCTCATAGTGACGCATAAGAGTGACGCTTTAAGAGTCGTTCTAAGTGACGCTGATTAGAGTTTTGGTATAAATAGTCCTTATCCGGCACTCATTTCTACCACCAACACTATTCACTACGCGTCACTTCCACTACCCTTGCGTCACTTCTCTCGTCGCTGCGTCACTTCGACTGTTCGTGCTTTCCGATTGATCTACGGCTTTTCGTGTATTTTTCGTGCAATCGGTCTCCGTTACCTTGTTCATCTCACTCATACGCATCATTAGGTACCGTTTTTATCTATTATAATTGCGTATCCATGATTTAATCGCCGATTGAAGTTTCGGGTTTTTAGGGTTTATGTAATCACGATTATTGGGGATTGTTTTGTTATTGTTTTGTGTTAATAAACGGTGTGTTTTAATCGTTTTTACTTGCCGCATCGTTTGGTTAACTCGTTTTCAAAAAACCCCAAATTTGGTTCGTCGTGATTACCGGGCTTGAACAGTGACACGATGATCTTCATCGTTGCGTCACTTCAAGCGTCACTTCCTTAAGTGACGCTTAATTGTAATTTCGTATGTTAAAGTATCACTTCCACAAGTGACGCCTTAAACCGTCACTTTGTTGAGTGACGCCTTTATGCGTCACTCCCACATCATACTTACCGAGTGACGTTTTAATCCGTCACTTCCTTCACTGACGCTGTCAGTGCCGCTTTAACTAACCGTCACTTTTTAAATGACGCATACCCGTCACTTGTTAATTACAACTTGAATGCTACATGTTGCGGCAACGTCACTTACACCAGTGACGCTTTCAATGCGTCACTTACATTAAGTGACGCATCCTTCTGATTTCTGATTTTCATACGTCACTCCTTAAGTGTCGGCTGTCTAACGTGCGTCACTTCTTCAGTGACGCTATAAAATCAGATTTTTCGATTATGCTTTTGAGCTTATTCTGTAACGATTTTTTCGTGTTCTTGTCTGGTTTATAGTTACAGATGGAGCATCTTCATGATTATTATCGTCGCACAAACACCAGGCACAACATTGTTGCATTTTTGGAATCTACGCATAAGAACTCATTGCCTTTTCGGCCGATGATCGAGTTTCTTAGACGTTCGAGGATTCATTACGCTATTACAGCTTCAGTACCAGTGTATATGAATCAAATCGAGGAGTTTTATGACCATGCATTTATCAGAACAGAGAACGATACTCCGCGGATTGTGACCACGATGTTTGGTCGTGAGATTCAGATTACACAGGATTCAGTTCGCCGTGTTTTGCAGTTTGATGATGCAAATGATCTGCCAACCGTTTTTGAGACTACTTTTATCTACGGGGGTCTTCAGAGATTGGGTTATCCGGCTGATCAGCTTACTGATTTTCGTAAACAGTATCTCTGTCGGGTTTGGAGATACTTAGCTCACATTGTAATTGTGTGTTTATCTCCGCGAAAAGGAGGATACGATGCTGCAAGTCACATGACTTTATCTCTGATGCTGGCGTTAGTTTATAACAAGCCGTATAACTTCAGCGGTTATATTTTCGGGAATATGGTTGATAATGTTCGAGCTGGAAAAGAAAAATGGCTGTTATATCCTCGTTTTGTTCAACTGTTGTTAAATGATTTGAATCTGGGAATTGCTCCGGATCTAAGATCGTTACTATTTCCAACGCCCATGATGTTACGTGTTTTCAATGACTGTAAGCTGCCACCAAAAGATTCTCAGATCTTACCTGATCGTGAGTTATTTGGGCACATAGTAAACGAAAACTATGTTGCGCCACCCGGGGATGGTTATGAGGATGTTGTTGCTCCTCCGGTCAATGAGGCAGATTTAGTTGATGCTGCTGTAGCTCAAGATTTGGAGGATATTGAGCAAGTTGGAGAGGTTCCAGCTGAGGATTCTGATGGTGGTGTTACACCACCTGATTCTCCGGGTGATGTACCACCTCAGGATGCATTGGATGGAATACAGTTGGCTGATCCTCGACGCTTTAAGCGTATTTTGAGAAGGATTTCTGCGGGGCGTGTTCATGTACCGCCTAATCTTGGAAAGCGACCAGCTGGGTCTTCTCCGTCTTATGCTAATTTACCATTGAGAAGACGCCAGCGAACAGGAATTACCATTCAGGAACCTGGTCACCAAGATCAACAACAACAACAACAACCGCCGACTGCGATGCTTCAGCAGTTACTTGATCAGATAACTCAGATGAACAAGCGTTTTGATGATCAGGCTGCCGTGATTGAAGCTCAAGCTGCTCAAATAAAAGATTTGGAGATAAAAGCAGCTCATGTGCAGGAATTGCAGCTAGAATTGAAAGATGTGCAGTCTAGGTTGTTAGAATTGGAAGCGGTTACTGTTGTTTCGGGGGAGGAAGGTCAGAGAACCTTAGAAACAAATGTAACCCCTCCCCCAGAATCCGAAAATGTAAATCCAGATTCTATTAATGAAAACATTGCTTTGGATTATTTCGTTGATGTTCCAGGACAACCGAGACCCATTTCGGTTGATTATTCGAATGTTAATCTCACATACATTCAGAGTTTGATAAATCCGGATGATGAAGAAGATAAATCAGTTGATCCGGATGATATAGAGATGGATGCTGAGGTTCCAGGGTCAGACGAAGAATATTTGGTTAATCCTCATCAGGAACCAGCACCTGAGCGAGAATCGGAACCAGTTCAGAAACAACCGGCTCAACCGTATGATTTTGATGCACCGATCATTGAGTCCGATGATTCTGATGATGACCAAGAGCCTCAAACAGATACTACTCAGGAACAACCAACTGCTGAATCTGTTCCTGAACAAGCGCAACCGTCTACATCTTCAGAGCGCCCGATGTTTCGAAAGCTCAAGCCTGAATTGAAGATTTGCAAAACATATCAGGTTCGAGGTGATTTGACTGGATTAATCAGAAGTTGGAAGTTTGATGAAGTCAACTTTCTGATTCTTATTAAGCGAAGAGATGGAGTACAGTATTTTCGACCGAGATTTAACTGTATTAGCACGCTGCCAAAGGAAGAATTGAATCGTCTTGCTCAACTGAACATTGTTAACCACACTGATGATTTTCGTGGTAACATGTTTCAGAAGATTCTTAGAAAAGATATCTACAGCAAGAAGTATTTGTGGGTTAGACCAGAGCTGGGAGTTCGTTATTCATACAAGAAAAAGTTGGATTCAAGAACTCAGCAACCGATTGTGAAGTATCATTATCCTCCAGCTGCTAGTCAGAAAACTGTGCCTTTGCAGTCATTACCACTTGATTTTCTGAAAAGATTACGATATTGGTGGTTTGATTCTGTTACTCAAGAAGCAGTCATTGAATATCTTTCGGTTGAAGATCCAGTGATTGAGAAGGGTAATTGGAGTTTATCTGCTAAGTATGGAAGAACGCTTCGCGTTTTTGATCCGATCAGCCTTATCAATTTGACGAAGAAAGATTTGAAAGCTCTTCACAAAAGTAAGATGGAGTATCATCGTTATGATCAAGAAGAAGCTTCAAAGTTCGAGAAGGTGGTCGAGATTTGTGTTCGAGTGGGTATTCATGCTGGTGGAGTATTTCCACCAGGTTGGGTTTAAACTGAAGATGTTTTTGAAGACCAAGCTGAAGACACGGGGGAGTTTGTTGATACATGTTTGTGTGTCTGTCAGTTGGTCTATTGAGTTGTAAGTGTCGTTAGTTAGTTTTATTAGAAAAGTCATTTTCTGTATTAGCGACACTTAAGTTTAGCATTAGGCGACACTTGCCTTAGTGACGCATAGCGACACTTAGGTAAGTGACGCATGAGGGCGGCGACATGCGACACTTCCCAAGTGACGCATGTCTGCCGATTTTGTTAGTATAAATTGAAACCTACGGGTTTTCGGCTAGGGTTGACGAAACCCTAGCACCATTTGTCGACTAAGCACTTCTGTAAACAGTTTCAATACGAATTACAAGCTAATATACTCGTTTACTTTGATTAATCATTGTTTCGGTTTGAGTTTATTACTTGTTTGTGTAATTGATTGATTCCGCCAATCTATTACTATCGATCAACACTCAGATCCACATCCAGGGGGCACTCTCACTGTTCAAGTCATCTTTATCAATCTTGACATTGTGATTCTCAAGATCACCCACAAGCTTTTGAAATCTATCAAAAGTCTGAGTCAGAGTTTCAGACTTTACACCTGCAAAGTTTTCAAACTGTTGTTTGAGAAGAGATCTCTTATTCTTCTTGGTGTTATCATTACCACCAAATCTCTTAACAATTGCTTGCATAAGAACCTGAGCATCTTCACAGTTTTCAAACTTCCTTTGATACTCATTAGGAATAGACAAAAGTAGAGTACTTAATGCCTTCCACTCTGTTGCTCTTTCTTTTCTCTCTGCATCAGTCTTTGGTGGTGGTCTTTCTTCCTTTTTACCATCTGCATCCTTAGTATAAACTGGTCCATTAGTAACCACCTCCCACATCATATAATCAGTCAGCAACATGTATTGTCTAATCCTAGTCTGCCATAGCTCAAATTCATCGGGTTTGAGCATGGGGATTTTTGTAGCTTGAATACCTTCCATTGTTTCAGTAGACATGTTGTTGTTTGTTGAAAAAGCTGCAAAATTTAATTACCTTCTTCAAGATCAAAGTAATACCAAGCTCTGATACCACTTGATGATCCCAGCTAGAGATCTTAGTATGTATTACTTTGATTAATTATTAATAAGCTTGCGGAATAGTTTATTAATAACTTGAAGAACAAACTTGTATATAACAGAATATCTAATCAAAAGCTTCAATATTATTAACAATAATACGAACACACAATTTGTGTTAGGGTTTACAACCTTGAAGCTAATAACTAGAATGAATTCGTCCTCCTCTAGGGTTTTACAGGATCTCTATTTATAACATATAGAGTCCTTTACAGAATCAAACTATTAAGGAATCATATCTATTCCATAATTCTCTCTATTCAACTATATCTAACCAACAGTGGTTATCTACATCACTAACAGAGGTAGTACTCGTATATTATCAACAGTGGTTGAGTACTCGATACAAAATACAAACTACACACTAACAGTGGCACTGTTAGACAAACTACTTGACAGCGGCAGCTACTAACTAGCAGTGGCAACTACTAACAGTGGCTGTACTTCTAACAGCGGCACAATACTTGTATTCTGAGCAAATCTATCAGTGTCTCAGTTCTCAACAGACGTACCTATCAACGTCGCATAATCTTGGTGCGACGTACTCACCTACGTCGCTAAGATCAGAAGTTTGTTTTTCGATTAAGTAATTACAATGGCAGCTGATAAAGAGGATATTAGTGGTCTAAGAGAAATGATTAAACAAAGTAATGACATAGGTTCAAGTAATAAACCTCCATTATTTACTGCGGACATGGATTATGTATACTGGAGAGACCGAGTTGAACAATACATTGATTTTCATTGTCCAGAATTATGGGGACCATTACGCGAACGTTATGTACCTCCATTAGCTGAAGGAGAATACCGTAATATTCGTCCTGCTAAGACCTATAAAGCGATGTCTCCCGAGGAAAAGAAAGATTTTGATACTGAAAGAAAATCTTTTTCAATGATTAAAATGTGTCTAACTAAGGATGTTCTTTGGCTTTTCAGAACTCATGAAACAGCCTTTGATTTATGGAAGGCAATTGAAACTCGTTGTGGAGGAAATTATAAGTACAAGGAAGCCAAGCTTGAACTGATTAAGAAACAGTACGATATCTTTGACATCCTTCCAAATGAAGACACGACTTCGTTATTCACTAGGTACTCACGGTTAGTTGGTGAGTTGTTTGAAGGGGGTTATACTTTTCCTTCAATTGAAGTAAATAAGAAGCTACTGGATGTGTTGCCAAGTTCTTGGGATGTTAAAGTTCAATTTTTAAAAGAAAATGAAGAACTTGCAAACATGTCTTTTGTAACACCCCCGAAATTCACTGTTTTGCGGAAGCATACATGGGGTGTTACTAATCAATATACAAAGCACAAGATGTATAGCAAACGACCTCTAAATGAGACGTTTTGTAAATTAGTACATTCCATAGATATAATGTTTGAAAACTTAGTGTTTTCGTATACAAAATGTAGTTTCCCCTAGAGTCCACGCGTATAGCGGGAGATTCTATTACATAATCAAAATATACAAAAGATAATGCTAAGAATCTCCGTTAATGCAGTTGTGTTGAAATCATGCGACTCTAGCTAAAGTCCTGGAGTAATCCTACTCCATCCGGGTACCTGAGAAAACATGCTAAAAAGTGTCAACCAAAAGGTTGGTGAATCTCACAGGTTTGTAAATAACATCGGCTTTGAACACGAGATTTCATTAGTAGTGCCCGTAGGCGTAAAATCAGCCATTGCAATCCAGCAATCGTAAAATCAGTATTTGCAATCCAGCAAATGTAAATAAATAAGTTTATACCGTTGCCATGAGGCTCATAATTGAAGCTTAACCCGTAAATAATATATTTGCTCCCGTGACATGCTCGGAAGTGAGCAAGCATCCGTAACGAATAAGTTGTCACCCGTTTATACGTGTAAATCAGTACGTGGCAGCGCTACTGCCCCGGGTGGGGAGGGTCATTTCCCTAATGGATCCATTAACTACTGTTCGCGCTTAAGTCCATAACTAACGATATATGATGGAGAGACTTCTGTTTGTAAGTAAACTCATGCAATTCCGTTTGGTATAGTAAACAGTTTAGTACTTGTGTTCAGGAAAAATAAGTAGCATGTATCTCCCCCAATAAGATAAAACAGTAAAAGTGGGGCCGTAAGACTCACCTGAGTCTTTGCAAGTACGTTTATATCAATAAACGAGTAAGTAATATCAACCGTAGGTTCTCCGAACCCGTAACCTTCAAATGCCTAAACATATAAAGTTAAGTAAGTAGATGTCTCGCAAGACCATCTAGGCTAGTTGTTTACACAACTCATCATGTCCAAGTGTTTGTTTAGTAATTCGTTTGTAGTTTGAAAACAAATATGGCCCGTTGGTGACGGTTTGTAATAATGATTCAAAGTGTTATCATTTATAACGCAATTTAGTGTAATTGTAATAGAAAGTATGTTCTATGACGTTTGTTAAGTCGTATGACATAAGTATTTGAAGTTGGGTAAGTTCGACACTTAGTAAAATCTGACTTTTCAAGGTTCTGGTTTGTGCGACGTAGCATGCGACGTAGCATGCGACGTAGGGTGCGACGTAGGGAGGTACGTCGCATGATGCGACCTTCGCAAATCAATGCGACGTAGGAGGCGACGTCGCTAATGCGACGTTGGTTCGGTTTGCGACGTAAAAGTCTACGTCGCTAGGTGCGACGTCCGCAAGTTAATGCGACGTAAAAGGCTGCGTCGCTAGTGCGACGTTGGGATATCTGTGCGACGTAGGCCGTGACGTCGCTAAATGCGACGTTGGCCACAAAATGCGACGTTTTGAGCTACGTCGCAGAAAGTCCAGCGTCTCTGCGACGTAGCGGTCTGATCGGAATATGGTGGCCGGAAAATCGGTCGAAAAGCTTCCGTTCGGTCCAAATCTTTTACCCAACCCATTTTTGGACATTTTAAGCATATATAAACTATAAAAACGTAAAAATGAGTAAAAACGGAGAGTTTCGGGTTTTGTCGGAAACTTACGAAATGCCGAAATGAAAATCCGGAAAGATAGCGTGATAGATCGTGATGTGGTGGTCGTTTTCTTCCAAAAGGGTAGTATGTTTCGCGTGCGTTTGGTGGTAGTATTTGCGATTTTAAAGGGTTTGGGTGTTTTGGTGAAAAGAAAGAAAAGATAGAGATGAGAGATAGAAAGAAAAGAGAAATGAGAAAAGAATGAGTGGGAGGTGGGGTTATCCCCACTTTTCCAGTTCTCGCCCCGCGTTCCGTGTGGTGTTCGTTTCCTCCGTCGTTTAAACGCTATATCAAGCAGTTATATTTTTAAAAGGTGACGGGAATATTTTAATGAAATACCTTGAAATTAATTATAAAAACATTTGTCGAAGTATTAAAATTCTTAACTCGCGTTTAATACGTATTCGTTAAATTATTTAAAATGTCGTCGCGATATTATGATTAATGTTTGTTCGTTGTGTATTTTACATAATAAAATACGTTCTCATTATTTAGGTAAGTTTCTGTCACCAACGTCAAAATAATTGTGTCGGACTCCGTCCGGTTAATTCGTACGATTAATCCAAATCGCGTAAGTACACACATATATATATATAATTCACCTTATATATATATACAAATAGAGTCTGCAATTAGTCCTATTACATACTAATTACAACTAGTTACAATCAATTAGGCATAAATAATTATCCTAATTTAGCAGGTGTTACATTCTCCCCTTGTTAAAGAAATTTCGTCCCGAAATTAGCTTGAGTGCACGGACGGTGCGTTGTCTGGGAAGAGATGTGGGTATTTCTGTCGCATTTGGTCTTCCCGTTCCCAGGTGAACTCAGGGCCGCGCCTAGAATTCCACCTGACTTTTACTATTGGAATACGACTCTGTTTCAATTGCTTGACCTCACGGTCCATGATTTCCATAGGTTTCTCGACAAAATGGAGTTTATCATCGATTTGAATTTCGTCGAGCGGTATAATCAGCGTCTCGTCAGACAGACATTTCTTCAAGTTAGAAATGTGGAATGTGTTGTGTACGCTGCTAAGTTCAGCAGGAAGTTGCAGGCGATATGCCACTGGACCAATCCTTTCGAGGATTTCGAATGGTCCGATATATCTAGGATTTAGTTTGCCTCGTTTCCCGAATCGAATAACACCTTTCCACGGTGCCACTTTGAGAAGTACCTTGTCTCCTACCTGGAACTCAAGGTGTTTGCGTCTCACGTCAGCATAGCTTTTCTGACGATCACGTGCGGCTTTCAGCCGGTTTTGAATACCAACGATTTTCTCAGTAGTTTCTTGAATGATTTCTGGACCCGTGAGTTGGGAATCTCCTAACTCAGTCCAACAGATGGGTGATCGACACTTACGCCCGTAAAGTGCCTCAAAGGGTGCAGCCTTTATGCTGGTATGATAACTGTTGTTGTACGAGAACTCACACAACGGTAAGTGATTTTCCCAAGAAGTACCGAAGTCAACTACGCAGGCTCGTAGCATATCCTCCAGTGTTTGAATAGTTCGCTCGCTTTGGCCATCGGTTTGTGGGTGATAAGCAGTACTCATATCCAGACGAGTACCAAGAGATTTCTGTAATGATTGCCAAAAGTTAGAAGTAAAACGGCTGTCCCTATCCGAGATGATCGAGATAGGTACACCGTGTCGCGAGATGATTTCTTTGACATAGATGCGAGTCAGACGCTCCATCTTGTCGGTTTCCTTGATGGCCAGAAAATGAGCAGATTTCGTGAGACGGTCCACGATTACCCAAATGGTATCGCAACCACTCGAAGTTTTCGGTAGTTTGGTAATGAAGTCCATGGAAATCTGTTCCCATTTCCATTGAGGAATTTCAGGTTGTTGAAGCAACCCAGAGGGTCTTTGGTGTTCGGTCTTAACTTTGGAACAGGTTAGGCATTTACTGACGTACAAGGCGATGTCAGCTTTCATGTTAGGCCACCAATACAACCCTTTGACGTCATGATACATCTTGTCAGATCCAGGATGTATAGAGTATCGAGATTTGTGAGCTTCAGCCATCACCAAATCTCGCAAGTTTCCGAATTTGGGTAACCACACCCGGTTAGAGAAGTATCGAGTTCCATCGGGTTTGATTTCGAATTGTTTATCCAAGCCTCGCAAAGCTTCATTTTTCAAGTTTTCATCGTTGAGTGCTTCAAGTTGAGCGGTAAGGATTTGAGCAGGAAGCTCGTTATGAATTGTTATAGAAAGTGCTCGAACTCGAAGGGGTTTCACTCGTTCTTTTCGGCTTAAGGCATCGGCAACTACGTTAGCCTTGCCCGGATGGTATTTGATCTCGCAGTCATAGTCACTAAGCAACTCAACCCAGCGACGTTGTCTCATGTTTAGATCTTTCTGATCGAATATGTGTTGGAGACTTTTGTGATCGGTAAAGATAGTGCTTTTCGTACCATAGAGATAATGTCTCCAGATTTTCAATGCGAAGACCACAGCACCTAACTCGAGGTCGTGGGTCGTATAGTTTTTCTCGTGAATTTTTAGTTGTCGTGAGGCATAGGCAATGACTTTTTCCCGTTGCATCAACACACAACCAAGTCCCTGGTGTGAGGCGTCGCAGTAAACTACGAAATCGTCGGTGCCCTCAGGTAAGGACAAGATTGGTGCACTGCAAAGTTTGTTTTTCAATAGCTGGAAGGCTGACTCTTGTTTATCAGTCCAATCGAACTTCTTATCCTTCTGAGTCAGTGTGGTAAGTGGAACAGCTATTCTTGAAAAGTTTTCGATGAATCGGCGATAATAACCAGCAAGACCTAAGAATTGTCTCACTTCGGTTGGAGTGGTCGGTGACTCCCAGCCCTTGATTGCTTCAATCTTGGCGGGATCAACATGAATTCCTTGGCTGTCAATCACGTGCCCGAGGAATTGAACGGTTCGAATCCAGAACTCACACTTAGAGAATTTGGCATATAACTCTTCGTGTTTCAGAAGTCCTAGAATGGTTTTCAGATGTTGAGCATGTTCCTGCTCATTGCGAGAGTAAATCAGAATATCGTCGATGAACACAATGACGAATTTGTCAAGATATGGTTTGCACACCCGATTCATAAGGTCCATGAATACGGCCGGTGCGTTGGTTAAACCGAAGGGCATCACTTGGAACTCGTAATGCCCATAACGAGTTCGGAAGGCTGTCTTTGGGATATCATTGTCACGGACTCGGAGTTGATGATAACCCGACCGTAGATCAATCTTCGAGTAAACACTCGATCCCTGGAGTTGGTCAAACAGGTCATCGATTCTAGGAAGTGGGTACCGATTCTTTATGGTTAGCTTATTCAGCTCTCGGTAGTCGATACACATGCGGAAAGACCCATCTTTCTTTTTCACGAATAAGACCGGAGCTCCCCAAGGTGAGGAACTTGGTCGAATGAATCCTCTGTCCAGGAGTTCCTGTAGTTGGTTAGACAACTCCTGCATTTCGGATGGTGCTAAACGGTAAGGGGCTCGTGCCACGGGTGCAGCTCCGGGCACAAGTTCGATTTTAAATTCAACTTGTCTAGGTGGCGGAAGTCCGGGCAAGTCTTCAGGAAAGACTTCCGGAAAATCCCGCACGATCGGAACATCCTCAAGTCGCTTCTCCTCCGACTTCTTCTCCGTTACATGTGCGAGGATGGCTTGATACCCTTTTCGTAGATATTTTCTCGTTTTCAGACAGGAGACAATATTCAGATTCCGTCTACCGGTCTCCCCTTGTAAGACTAAGGTTCCACCGGAGACAAGAGGTATGCGAACGAGTTTGTCATGACAGATGATTTCAGCTCGGTGCTTGGATAACCAATCCATACCGACAATAATATCGAAGCTGCCGATCTCGACAGGGATTAAATCAATGGGAAACGTTTCGTTCGTGAGGTTAAGTGTACAGTTGTGTATGATACTATCAGTCTCAATCAGTTTGCCATTAGCTAATTCAACAATGTATTTAGTATCTAAGGCAGTGGGAGTAATATCAAGTAAAGGGCTAAACTTCTCAGATATGAAGCTTCTATCGGCACCGGTATCAAATAACACAGAAGCAGTAAGGTCGTTGAGAAGGAACGTACCCGTCACGACGTTCGGGTCTTGTCTGGCTTCCCCAGCCTTGATAACGAATGATCTGCCGCGAGCAGGGTTGTTGTTGTTTTTCAGCTTTGGGCAATCTTTCTTGAAATGCCCTGCATTTCCGCACCCAAAGCAGGCCTTTGGTGCATTAGTGTTGGGGGTGGGAATGTTGGTTCGACAATCCTTGGCTAGATGCCCGAACCGCTTGCAGTTGGAGCAAGGGCAAGAACCGTCATGGTGGCGGTTGCATTTGGGACAGTAGGGTCTGCTCCCGCTGTACCCTTTCTTCTCCGAAGTTCCAGATGAATAAGCCTTAATGTACTCAGGCTTTTTGTTGGAGGTTTGGTTGGATGAGTTGGGGTTACCTTCCCACTTGCGTTTGTTGTTTGCAGATGGGGTTGAAGTTGTACCACGGCGGACAGAATTTGCCGTTAGTTCATGGGCCATACGGATGGCGCTCTGAATAGTACCCGGTTTGGAAGAAGTTACCAGGTCTTGGAGTCTCTCAGGAAGACCATCAACAAATTTCTCGATCCTCTTGTACTCAGGATCGACCATGGTTGGGCACAGAAGTGCCAGTTGGTGGAAACGGTTGGTGTAGCCGGTGATATCATTACCTTGCATCTTATGGTTCCAAAATTCCACTTCTAGTTGTTTCAATTCATCCCTGGGGCAATACTCGCCCCTCAACATCTTCTTCAACTCCTCCCACGGGAGTTGGTAAGCAGTAGCAACACTCACAGTCTGGGCATAAGTGTTCCACCAGGTGAGTGCGGTGTCAGTAAAAGTACTAACGGAGAACTTAACCTTATCTCCCTCCGCACAGTTGCAGATAAGAAATACAGACTCCACTTTCTCGATCCAGCGTACTAGACCGATAGCTCCCTCGGTACCTGCAAAGTTTAGAGGTTTGCAGTTTTGGAAGTCCTTGTAAGAACAAGGTTTAGCAGTGGTGGTTTCAGCGGCATCGCTGTTTCTCGAGGAATTTGGTGGAGTATTCCGAGCCAAGGCTTCAGTAACAGCCTGGGTTATAAGGGAGGTGATCTGGGCATCGGTGTACGGTCGTGTCTTTGGCGGCATGATTCTTCAATAAAAGAAATGAAGATACATGAGATTTTGTATGAGCTGGTAATTGTCACAGATGTACATGTATAAAAGCAGTAATACATAACATCAACATGGAAAATGACAATTAATGTGAGTTGAGATAACAAAGGATATCTGATAGATAAAGTGAGTTCAAAAGTTACATCTTACAGAGATATTACAAAAGGTGTCGGGAATGGTTACATCCGACTAGTTTATAGAGTAGTGCTAGATAGTCCCTAGATTACGAGATAGATTACAGACAAAAACTACACTAATCTTAATGTAGATTAATTGGTTCCATTAGCGTGACAAGGCGGTCCACAGTTTGCTAGTCGATTGATTCCTTCTTAGTTAGGGTCCCTGGCCTTCGGATTCGTCTTCCGATTCCAGGTTCAGGTCGTGTGGGTGGTAGCGTGCCTCAAGCATGTCCCTGTATCTTTGAGTCGTGGAGCGGTACCTAGTCTCCTCCGTTGATTTCTTGCCCAAACGTTTGATCCATGTTTTGGTCCTACGGGTTAGGTTGGTGGCCACTTTCTTCCAGTAACGGATCTTATCTTTGATTCGTGTAGGGACAGATCGGTTTGAGATTCTCAATCTTTGTTCATAGTCTATGCACTTACGCTTAAGTGCCCAATTTCGGCCGTCTAGTCCCACAGCCTGATCTCGCACTCTTTCATATTCTTCTATGTCGATGCCAGTCATTCCGAAATTCTGATTTTCGTTTCCCTCCAGCATGATTTCTTCTTCTGGTACGATGTCCTCATCGAGATACGTGTACTGGATTTGTTCCTCGTGGACTTGGTCACTATCAGACATGTGGTCGTCCATTTGGGAATTCGCGTCCTTGAGTTCTATAGAAATGACAGAGAGAGGATTTTAGTCCTTGGAAGTACGTTGTTTCCGGGTGTTAGATGTGATTTTCGTAGAATCATTAGAGTGCGCCACAAGGTGGTGTGACGGTAATCAAGTCTGTCCTGGTCGGTGCAAACCGCTGAGAGAAATTCGTAAGTGTCACCAGGGAAACGTCGGCTATTTCTATAGCGAGTGTGTTTACGTGCGAGGCCTATTCATATATATAATAGCCTAGTAGTATAGTCAGCGAGTGAGGCCTATGTATGTATATACTCGTATATCACATAATAGCCTAGCGTATGTCTAGCACATAACAAGTAAGAGTCTCGGTTCTCTCGTGGTCAGAGTCTACTAACGTATTCCTGTTCGACATAACCATTTCAGACCTCACATCATCTTTCCTTAATTGTACATAGTTGATCAGGCTATGTTAAATTAAAGTCGTATGATGTAATTCCTGAACCAATCATGCCTAATAAGGAAATACTGCCTAATGGTCATAGTCTAGGCCCACTAAATGCAACCTAGTTCACTATAACCTTAGGCTCTGATACCAATCTGTAACACCCCCGAAATTCACTGTTTTGCGGAAGCATACATGGGGTGTTACTAATCAATATACAAAGCACAAGATGTATAGCAAACGACCTCTAAATGAGACGTTTTGTAAATTAGTACATTCCATAGATATAATGTTTGAAAACTTAGTGTTTTCGTATACAAAATGTAGTTTCCCCTAGAGTCCACGCGTATAGCGGGAGATTCTATTACATAATCAAAATATACAAAAGATAATGCTAAGAATCTCCGTTAATGCAGTTGTGTTGAAATCATGCGACTCTAGCTAAAGTCCTGGAGTAATCCTACTCCATCCGGGTACCTGAGAAAACATGCTAAAAAGTGTCAACCAAAAGGTTGGTGAATCTCACAGGTTTGTAAATAACATCGGCTTTGAACACGAGATTTCATTAGTAGTGCCCGTAGGCGTAAAATCAGCCATTGCAATCCAGCAATCGTAAAATCAGTATTTGCAATCCAGCAAATGTAAATAAATAAGTTTATACCGTTGCCATGAGGCTCATAATCGAAGCTTAACCCGTAAATAATATATTTGCTCCCGTGACATGCTCGGAAGTGAGCAAGCATCCGTAACGAATAAGTTGTCACCCGTTTATACGTGTAAATCAGTACGTGGCAGCGCTACTGCCCCGGGTGGGGAGGGTCATTTCCCTAATGGATCCATTAACTACTGTTCGCGCTTAAGTCCATAACTAACGATATATGATGGAGAGACTTCTGTTTGTAAGTAAACTCATGCAATTCCGTTTGGTATAGTAAACAGTTTAGTACTTGTGTTCAGGAAAAATAAGTAGCATGTATCTCCCCCAATAAGATAAAACAGTAAAAGTGGGGCCGTAAGACTCACCTGAGTCTTTGCAAGTACGTTTATATCAATAAACGAGTAAGTAATATCAACCGTAGGTTCTCCGAACCCGTAACCTTCAAATGCCTAAACATATAAAGTTAAGTAAGTAGATGTCTCGCAAGACCATCTAGGCTAGTTGTTTACACAACTCATCATGTCCAAGTGTTTGTTTAGTAATTCGTTTGTAGTTTGAAAACAAATATGGCCCGTTGGTGACGGTTTGTAATAATGATTCAAAGTGTTATCATTTATAACGCAATTTAGTGTAATTGTAATAGAAAGTATGTTCTATGACGTTTGTTAAGTCGTATGACATAAGTATTTGAAGTTGGGTAAGTTCGACACTTAGTAAAATCTGACTTTTCAAGGTTCTGGTTTGTGCGACGTAGCATGCGACGTAGCATGCGACGTAGGGTGCGACGTAGGGAGGTACGTCGCATGATGCGACCTTCGCAAATCAATGCGACGTAGGAGGCGACGTCGCTAATGCGACGTTGGTTCGGTTTGCGACGTAAAAGTCTACGTCGCTAGGTGCGACGTCCGCAAGTTAATGCGACGTAAAAGGCTGCGTCGCTAGTGCGACGTTGGGATATCTGTGCGACGTAGGCCGTGACGTCGCTAAATGCGACGTTGGCCACAAAATGCGACGTTTTGAGCTACGTCGCAGAAAGTCCAGCGTCTCTGCGACGTAGCGGTCTGATCGGAATATGGTGGCCGGAAAATCGGTCGAAAAGCTTCCGTTCGGTCCAAATCTTTTACCCAACCCATTTTTGGACATTTTAAGCATATATAAACTATAAAAACGTAAAAATGAGTAAAAACGGAGAGTTTCGGGTTTTGTCGGAAACTTACGAAATGCCGAAATGAAAATCCGGAAAGATAGCGTGATAGATCGTGATGTGGTGGTCGTTTTCTTCCAAAAGGGTAGTATGTTTCGCGTGCGTTTGGTGGTAGTATTTGCGATTTTAAAGGGTTTGGGTGTTTTGGTGAAAAGAAAGAAAAGATAGAGATGAGAGATAGAAAGAAAAGAGAAATGAGAAAAGAATGAGTGGGAGGTGGGGTTATCCCCACTTTTCCAGTTCTCGCCCCGCGTTCCGTGTGGTGTTCGTTTCCTCCGTCGTTTAAACGCTATATCAAGCAGTTATATTTTTAAAAGGTGACGGGAATATTTTAATGAAATACCTTGAAATTAATTATAAAAACATTTGTCGAAGTATTAAAATTCTTAACTCGCGTTTAATACGTATTCGTTAAATTATTTAAAATGTCGTCGCGATATTATGATTAATGTTTGTTCGTTGTGTATTTTACATAATAAAATACGTTCTCATTATTTAGGTAAGTTTCTGTCACCAACGTCAAAATAATTGTGTCGGACTCCGTCCGGTTAATTCGTACGATTAATCCAAATCGCGTAAGTACACACATATATATATATAATTCACCTTATATATATATACAAATAGAGTCTGCAATTAGTCCTATTACATACTAATTACAACTAGTTACAATCAATTAGGCATAAATAATTATCCTAATTTAGCAGGTGTTACATCTTTGGATACGCTGATAGGGGATCTTCAAGCTCACGCGATGGAGATTAAGAAGAAAGAAACTAGGTCTGGTGCTGCTGTTCAGAATCCTAGTGTGTATGGTGTTCAGATCAACTCTGGAAAGACTTATGGATCTGGAGTCGCCTTCGTGACAAATACAAATGCTCCATCAACTTCTTCTTCTGCTTCCGATGGGATTCATTCTGTTTTCATGACTGGACCTTCTTCAAATCAACAACAGGTTCAAGTCTCACCTGCTATTCAGGAGCAAGCTGCCATTTACACAGCTTTCTTAAGCTCATACAAGGATTTGGTTACTCAACCGAATCTTACTTTGGAGCTGACTAAGGAAGACTATGCTCAGCTTGATGAAGATGATCTGGAGCAAATGGATTTAACTTGGAATGTGGCGATGATCACCAGAAGAATTCAAAAGTTCTTGCAGAGGACAGGGCGTAATAGTTTGGAAGGTGATGGAAAGACTGGCTTCGGATTTGACAAGAGTAAGGTCCGATGTCACAATTGTCAAAATTTGGGTCACTTCGCCAGAGAGTGCGAGAAACCCAAAATGCCAGCATCGGGATTCACAACACCATCTACTCCTCCAAAGGCCAAAGAAATGGAAGTTTCTAAGAAAGGGATTGCTGATAATGCCCTGATTGCCTTTGAGCCTACAAGTCAAGATTGGACGCCTGTCTCCCAGCATTACCAACAGTGTCTGATGGCTCACATTGTGAATGAGGTACATGATGAACCGTTAAATTGTATCTCATGTATTAAGTTAACTGAATCTCTAAAGGCATTTCAAAATGAAACCGTAGAGTTGAGGAAAAAGAATGAAAAACTAACCGAGTCAAATAATTTCTTAAAAGCTAATGAGAAACTTTATGAAAAACATCTTGAGGCTCATCGGTTAGATACTCAGAAATATAAATCTAAGGTTTTTAGTCAAGAAGATGCCATTAAAAGCTATCTTGTTGAAATTGAGTTACTAAATAAAGAACTTACAGATTTAAAAGCTGAGTATGAGAATTATAAGAGTAAAATCTTAGGTTCAAATTCCTCAACGGTCGTTTTTAATGAAATTCTTAGCAAGCATGGTACTAAAGGGAAGAAGAATGAGGGATTGGGATACAACTCAGTCCCTCCTCCTACTACTCACTGTCCCCTGCCTGTTAAGGAAGGCTTTGAAGAGATTCCAGTTGATTGGTCCAAGCTTTATGGTTTAAAAGCTAAAGATGCTAAAGAGACCAAACATAACAAACCGGCAAAGGAGAAAACCAAGCGGCCAGAGTACCCCTTGCCAACATTTGTTAAGTCTGTGCATGAATCTCCTGTTAGTGTTGAGGAGAGTGTTGAGTTAAAGAATGAATCTCCTGTTATTATTGAGGAGATTGTTGAGATTGAGGACATTACGGATCAGGAGTATCCTGAGGTTAAGAAGGTTGTGGTTAAACCTGAAAAACCGATTTCAAAGATTGAGCCTGAAATTAAGGTTCAACCAAATAAGGGAAAAGCCAAGGTTTTTAATTCGAAACAACAAACTTTACAGTCACCTGTAAAGATTTTGCAAAATAAAATAGTAAATGAAAGAGTTTCGTATGATAAACCTTCAACTTCAACCTCTCAACCAAAACAAACACTTTCTAAAACATGTACGCATTGTTCATGTTCTAGAAATGTTTCTCCACCTCCTGTGGTAATTCCTCAGTCTCAACCGTTTGTTGAGACTCGTTCTTGTTTCTACTGCAAGAAACAAGGACATTTAATCCGTGAATGTCCAAAGCTGTCAAATCAGCGATATGGGAGAGAGATGCCTAGGACATCTGTTTACAGAAATTCTTTTTCAAAATCTCCACCTAGGCGTTACTCAAACTCTCCCAAGCCTGTTTCGAAACCAAGTAATGTTGAGCAAAAACCTTTGCCAATCAAAAGCCCAACATTACTTCGATTACCAATTCCGAATCTTCAAAAGTTTGGAAACGTAAAGAGTCTGATGTTGACTCTTCAGTCGTCAACAATAACACATCAGATAAAAATTCTAATTTGTTTAAAGATAAAATCCTATCTGACGTGATTATTGTTGATGACCACGGTCGACCTAAGTCTGTAAAGGCTTGGGTCACCGTTTCTCACTAATCTCCTTCGTTTGTGTGTTGCAGCAGTCAGAACGCGTTAAAGATAGTGAATGGTATTTGGATAGTGGCTGCTCGCGACATATGACAGGCGATGTATCTCTTATTGTGGATATTAAACCATACGCAGGAGGATATGTTGCTTTTGCTGGAGATACTGGGGGAACCATTTCTGGAAGAGGAACGTTAACTAACGGCAATGTTAGTTTTGAAAATGTGAACTACGTGGAACAGCTTACGCACAACTTGCTAAGTGTTTCACAGGTCTGTGATAAAGATTATACCACTGCGTTCACAAAGACAGAGTGTGTGATACTGAAGCCTGGGTATGTCATTCCAGAAGAATGGGTGTTACTGAGAGCACCAAGAAAGAATGACACATACATTTTGAACATGAGAACTGTTGAGACCTCGAACGAATATACGTGTCTCTTGTCTAAGGCTTCTGAAAAGGAATCACTGCTTTGGCACAGACGAATGGGACATATTCATTTCCGAAAAATGAATTTCTTGACTAAAAAATGACCTAGTGCTAGGAGTTCCGAAACAGTCATTTGCTCTAAAGGATGACTGTATCTCCTGCCAAAAAGGAAAGTTACGTAAGAAGTCCCATAAGTCTAAGCAGGTGAATTCCATAAATGCTCCATTGGAACTACTGCATATGGATCTTTTCGGTCCAGTTTCTACAAAGAGCATTGGTGGTCGGTCTTACTGCTTGGTAGTTACTGATGACTACTCAAGGTTTTCATGGGTTTACTTTTTGACCACAAAAGGGGATACTCCTGAAATTTTGGTGTATTTGTTGGACAAGTTGGCAAATCTGTGCAACTTGAAGGTGAAAAGGATACGAAGCGACAATGGAACTGAATTCAAGAACTCAACTCTCGAATTGTTTTGTGCTACAAGAGGTATTGAGCATCAATTTAGTGCTCCGAGGACTCCACAACAGAATGGAGTTGCAGAAAGGAAGAACAGGACAATAATCGAGACAGCTCGGACTATGTTAGCTGACTCCAAGTTACCAATTATCTTCTGGGCTGAGGCAGTTAATACTGCCTGTTATGTTCTCAACAGAGTACTCACGGTTAAGAAAAAGAACAAAACGTGTTATGAACTTTTCAATAACCGTAAGCCAAATCTGCAGTTCGTAGAACCATTTGGGTGTCCATGTCTGATCATGATAACAAAAGATAAGGTCTCTAAGTTTGGTGATAAGGCTGTTGAAGGGATTTTTCTTGGATATTCAGTCAACTCTCCGAACAAAAGAGTCTTTAACAAATCATCGAATCAGATAGAGGAGCATTTTGAAGTGAAATGTTTAAGGTATACGGAACCTCCTCAAGGAACAGGTCCGGATTGGTTTTTCAACTATGGAAACCTCTTCAACTCTTTCAATATTCCGGAAGAAGATGAAACGGAAGAATTGGTTTCTATACTTCATGAGCTTGATCTTACTCAAGATACACCTGTTAATAATAAACCATCCAACCCAAATCCCAATGCAACACCCGCACCTCCACCGACTAATCCTACACCTCCACAAACTACACCTACACCTTCACCACCACCCACACAACCACCCACACAACCACAAACAACTACCAAATCACCACCATCAACACCATCTCCTATTCCATCATCTTCGGCTGCTCCTTCTAAAACAGTTTATACCTACATGTTAGTCCCTGTTTAACTTAATAAACAATCTTACTTAATAAGCCTTGAATATATTATTGAGAAGTTGCGGAATCACACTCAATAATATTAAGAAGATCAATGAATATTAATTAATTTAATGAACACAATAATATATCGAAAGCTTCAATCTTATTAATGATATAAGACGAATACACTTGATGTATTAGGGTTACAGAAAACCTTGAAGCTGCACAATTAACATTAACCTATCTAGGTCTAAAGGATCTCTATTTATAACATATAGAGTCCTATACAATCTCCTACAAATATGGAATAAAATAACTTCCATAACCGACTCATACTTATCACAAAATCATAAACAGTTTTAACTACCATTCTGATGTAAACAGTTGTAACTATTACACATTCAGTGGTAACTGCTTCAATTGTAATATGCGACTAAGTACAAATACATAATCAGTGTTAACTGTTTCATACATAACTAACAGTTACTAATACATAAGCAGTTTTAACTACTTACAGACACATAACTATCAGTTGTAATCTATCTTCAAACAGTTGTAACACTTGTCTTCTCTTCAGTTTTCTTCTATCAGTTGTAACTTCGTAAAGACAGTTTTAACCTTTAAAGCAAACAGTTTTAATCACTTGTACTCTGTCTTCTCATCAGAACTTCAACTCAGACCTGAAACAGTTTTGACCCAACAATCTCCCCCTAAACTTAATCTGTCCTTCACAGCATTAAGTTTCTTCTAATCCTCCATTATAAGCTTCACAAAATTCTTTCAAAACTGTTAGTCTTTTCTTCTCTTCCTCCTATCAATCTCTTCCTTCTTATAAATCTGATTTAACACCATATATACCAGTTCTAGAGCTACATCATCTAACACTGCAGCTTGCAACCTTGCATTTTTCAAGCTCATCAAAAATCTCAGATTGATATCATAAAATCTATCTGTCAATAACCACATAAACACTGCATCCTCCATAACAATCTGATGTACTCCAGGTTTAGCATGATAAATCCAATTTCTGACCTTGCTAAAAGTAGCAAACTGAAATGGAAACTCTTCTGGCTCAAACATAGCTTTAATCCAATGCCATGTAACCTTTTCAACCAAATTATCAAATCTTTTTAAATCTAACTTCTTTTCCATTCCAATCTCATACATCCTCACCAAATCAGTTCTACTAATCCTCTTTATCAAATCCCTAAAAGATCTCCACCAAGATATATTTCCATCTGCTCTTTCAACTTTAATCTTGTGAATCTTAACAGGATTGACAAATTGCTCTATAGACCAATCAATAATACCAGGTAATTCAACATTAATTACCTCAGATTCCATAGGCTGTAACAAAATAAACTCCTTCAATTCATCAATATTCCTTTCTCTATCAGGAATTTCATCTAACTCTCTCTTCTTTTGCTCAAGCTCATTTTTCCTCCTCTTTTCAGCTTCTATCTTTTCTCTTTTTTCTTTTTCTTCCTTTTCCTTCAATTTTCTTTCTTTTTCAGCCTTTTTCCTTTCCTTTTCAACTTCCTGCTTTTTCTTCTCAGCTTCTTTCTTTTCTGTTTCTTTCTTTTCAATTACATCAGGATTCAACTCATCTTTATCCCATAACTCCTGCAATCTCTCTAAACTCATCTGTTTCAATGCATTCAAAGGAATAATTCCACATTTTAGCTTTGCAATTAAATTCTTCTTCATTTGAGCTTTTGTTGGTGGTTTTGCAGCTTTCTTCTTTCTTGCTTCTTCTGCTTTCTTCTTCTTAAGCTGATCAACTAAATATTCAATATCATCCTGTCTCTGCTCTTTCAACAAATACTCATCCCATTCTGCCACTTGCTCTTTTGTCATTTTTACAAACTTTCCTTCCTCAATCTCAACATCAATCAAGCCCTCTGCATTTAGCTCAGCCTGTAATCTTTCTGCATATTCAGTATCATGAGCAGTTACTTCTGGTGGCACTGGTTTTTGCTTCTTCTTCTTTGGTTCTTCTACCAGTTTTTCCTTGCCCTTAGCTTTTGGATCTATCTTTGGCAATTCTTTCAGTTGAACAGGAGCAGCAGCAGGTTCTCTAATTTGAAATCCAGGCAAAGATGGTTGTTGTGAAGATTTCTTCTTTGGAGTTTCAACCTTCTTTCCTGTTCCAGTCATCTTAGCAGTTTTAACTGGAATGCTCTTCTTTCTAGTTTTTTCAACTTGCTGAGCATCAGTTTTAACTTCAGTCTTCACTTCTTCCTTTTCAACTGCTATCTCAGGTTTGCTCACCTCTTCACCATCATCCTCATCAATCTTTAACTCCTCAGTCTTATCATCCATAATCACCTCTGTAGTCTGCTCCACTGACCCAATAACCTCAGTATGATCAGACCCAACAACCTCAGTATTATCAGACTTATCTTCATCTGCCACTGATTCCTTCATTTCTGTTTCCACTGTCTCAAATACTGACTCATTAACCTCTGGCTCTGTAGGTGGTGTTGGAGGTGTATGCACAAATTCATCTTCCACTGGTTGTTCCATTTCAATGTCTTCATCAACTTTTTCATCATCAGACACAACAATCTCATTCTCATTCCTCTTATCACCCATATTTGTCCATACCTTCTCCCCCTTTTTGAAAGCATTTTGTTTAAAATTATAATGCTCCTCAGGTTCTGAAGTATCATGAACCACATATCTCCTTCCTTTCTTCAAACACTTAATAACAACCTTTTCTAACTGCTTCACTTTCCTCTGCAACTGAGTTATAACTTCATCCTTAGCCTTATTCTTCTTCTTCTCTTGTACAAACTCAGCCCATACATAATCAATCATTTTCGTCAATTCCAAGTTAGTTCTAGCCTCAACACCTTCAGAATGTGAATCCTTTGGTGAATCATTGACATCATTAAACTCTGACTCATGCCTAGCATGATCATCAAAGTCCCCTTGGTTCTTGGTACTGGGACCACTAGGATCATCTACAGGTGTAGAATCATGTCCATGTGTTGCCTCTGATTGGGTCTTATCAATGTTACTTCTGTCCTGCTCTGCCAGTGGGCTAGAAGCAGTAGAAGCAGCCCTCTCAGAATGGTCACCCCTCTCCTTATGGACCACATGTTGTTCTGAACCACTGTCCATTGACTGAGATGACTGAGCAACATGATCCTCAGACATCTGTGTTCTAGCCTTTTTGGCTCTAGAAGATTTGGCTGTTTTGGTCCCTTGTTTTCTCTTAGTACCCCCAACTACTGTGGGTTGAGAAGTGGTGGGTGGAACCATTCTCTCAGTAGTTGGTTCAGCTTCAGTTGGTAGTACTGATGCTGTGGTGGAAGGTGCAGAAAGCATTGTAGAAAATAATGCTGTAACCTTCCCAGAAAATTTAGTATCTCTCTTCATATTTACAAAAACTTTTGGTTTAAAAGAGACAATACCAATAATCTTTTCAAGTGCAGTGATATTAGGAATTTGTTCATTTAAGAACAACTGCACAAAACGTGGATACATCAAAAACTTAATCTTTGGCTGCTCAATGTTTCTAAGCATACCAGAAAATATCAGATTTGAAAAATTAAACCTTTGACCAGTTGCAAGACAAGCAATTGCATAAGCAATGTTGCTTCCAAACTGCTCAAAAGATGATCTCTTAGATGATAAGCAGTGTAAAATTGTATGTATTAAAAATCTCCACTGATGAGAAAATAAGGTTTTCTGAAAAGTAAAAATTTCAAAAGAACCCTCATAACCCATCAATCGTAAAGTATCATACATTACTGTATCCTCTAAAAAAGATATACCTGCCTCATCATCTAGTTGTAACGAAGCTCTAACAGTAGCTTCTGTGATTACAACACGTGTATCCATAACTTCTGAAACAATTCTTTTAATCCCCTGTTCCTCTTCTATTGATGCATTCACCCAGAAATTGTTGATATGATCGTGAGATATTCTGGGTGCTACAGTGAGAGCATGACGAATATGTGAAGCACGAAGAAAATCAATGATTTCCACATACTCATTTGCCTCCGCAGGTTTCATTAAGAATGCAATCATATTGTGATCTTTTCCAATTGGTAGTTGAACAGTAGACGAAGTCGATGCCATGATAAGAAATCAAGTAATCGAGAAGAATCGAAGATGTTTTGACAGAATCGAAAATCAAAGAGACTTGTCGCAGTTGTTTGTATGTGAAATTTTTGAAAGCGTAATGAGAAACCCTAAGTGTTGAGAGTTAAGTACTGAAATTAAATCAGTTGTAAGCCCTAATTTGATCAGATCCCCAATTATAACTAAAACAGTGTTAATTAAACAAAATCACACGTTCAGTGATAACTGTGAAAATAACCATCAGTGGTAATCAACACTTGGTTTCTCAAATGCATCATTTACATAATTAAGCTAGCAGTGCTAACTTGTACAAGCAGTACCAACCGACCAAGGCAGTGCTAACTTAATACAAGTAGTACTTCAGTTCTAGCAAAATCATATAAACAAAGCAGTGGTTGAATTTTTTTTTTTTTTTTTTTTTTTTTTTTTTTTTTTTTTTTTTAACGAAAGCTAACTCCATAAGCAGTAAAAACGTCAAAAACACCTGCATAAGTTAGACTCCAAGACATAGCAATATAACCTGCAGTGGTAATTTCAAACAATAATACAAGTATACAGTGTTAACTATACACCAACAGTGGTGAAATGATTATTACCACTGTTTATAATAAAAATAAGAAACAGTGATAACGATACACATTACACACAATCAGTGTTTAATTAACAAATCAGTATTAACCCAAATTGAAATCACAGTGGATATTATTCACAGAAAGCAGTAACAAGAGAAATAACTTATGACAAATTTATCATTCCAATACTAGTAACCAAGAATGTGAATCTGCCTACATCAAAAGCTTTTGTAAACAGATCAGCAAACTGATTATCAGTATGAACTTTCAAAATTTGAATAAGTCTTTTCTCATTACAATCTCTAATGAAATGATATCTGATTTCAATATGCTTTGTTTTAGAATGTTTAACTGGGTTATTAATAATACTGATTGCAGAGCTATTATCAATAAAAATAGGAGTATTAAGAAAGGTAAAACCATAATCTAGCATCTGATTCTGAATCCATAGCACTTGAGCACAGCAACTTGCAGCTGCTACATATTCTGCCTCTGCTGTAGATGTAGATACAGTGGTTTGTTTCTTGCATTGCCATGAAACCAATCTTTCTCCCAAAAATTGACAACCTCCTGATGTAGATTTCCTGTCCAAGTTAGCTCCTCCATAATCACTATCTGTGTAAGCTATCAGATCAAAAGAATTAAACTTTGGATACCAAAGACCCAATTTTGATTGACCCTTCAAATATCTAAAAATTCTTTTGACTGCTAGAAGATGTGATAGCTTTGGATTAGCTTGAAATCTTGCACATAAACACACTGCAAACATGATGTCAGGCCTTGATGAAGTGAGATACATAAGTGACCCAATCATAGATCTGTAAAGATGTTCATCCACACTCTCCCCCTCAAGATCTGCATGTAATTTCTTGTTTGTTTCAACTGGTGTGCTTGCAACTTTAGCATCTTTGTACCCAAACCGATCCAGTATATCATTCACATACTTACTTTGATGAATAAAGATTCCTTCTTTCTGTTGCTTTACTTGTAGCCCCAAGAAAAAAGTTAATTCCCCCATGGAGCTCATCTTGAACTTTTCATGCATCAATGATTCAAACTCCTTGCAAAGACTATCCTTTGTTGAACCAAAAATGATATCATCTACATAAACTTGAACCAGTAGTATATCATTCTTAATTCTTTTAGTAAACAAAGTTTTATCTATTGCACCCCTTTTGAATCCATTCTGCAACAGATAATCTGAAAAAGTATCATACCAGGCTCTAGGTGCTTGATGTAAACCATAAAGAGCTTTATCCAGTTTGAAAACTTTATCAGGAAATTTAGAATCTTCAAACCCTGGTGGTTGACATACATATACCTCTTCCTGTATAGTGCCATACAGAAAAGCACTCTTAACATCCATCTGATACACAATGAAACCCTTGAATGAAGCATAAGCCAAAAACAATCTAATTGCCTCTATCCTTGCAACAGGTGCAAAAACCTCATCATAATCAATCCCCTCTTCTTGTGAATACCCCTGTGCAACCAATCTAGCCTTGTTTTTGATCACTATACCTCTTTCATCCTTCTTGTTCTTGAAAATCCATTTAGTACCAATTGCCCTCTTCTCTTTAGGCAAATCAACCAATGTCCAAACTTCTTGAATCTTAAACTGAAGCAACTCGTCTTGCATAGCTTCAATCCAACTTGGATCTCTCAAAGCTTCAGTAACCTTCTTTGGTTCTGTTTGAGACAGAAAACAGGCAAACAAAGAAGTATTTACAGCTTCTGTATCAAGATTTACTTCTTCCTCATTTGCTGAAGCTTCAAACACCTGACTTTGATTTCTTGTTTTAACAGCTGATTCAATATCTCCAATTACATTCTCAAGTGGATGATCTTTATGAGTAATGTATTTAGATGCTGCTGTTTCTTGAATCCTCTCCTCCAAGTTGGTAAAATTCCCTTCTTGTCCAGACTCACTACTTGAAACTTCTCTTGCAATTCTCTTTGACACAGGAGTAGAGCTCATCAAATGTAGATAATTCAATTGTTCCTGCTCTGTGTCAAGATGCTTTGTAGGTGTCTGATCAACATTCACACCTGCCTTTGTAGACTTCTGTACTGGACTCATATCACTGTCTTCTGTACTGTCTTCAATAACAGGTCTATCAGAATCATCAACATGAGAAAATGATGTTTCATCTGATTTTCCTGTTTCCACATCCTGTGATGTCATTGGTTGATCAGTATCAAACACTTCTGGAGGATCAGGAGACCAGATTGGAAATAATATATATTCCAATGAATCATTCTTCTTTCCAATTGATTTTCCTGATGTTTCTCTACCTTCATCATCACCTGTTCCTGCATTTGTACCTGCACTTGTACCTGCACTAGTATCCACATTTGTATATCTAAAAGCAGTATTAAGTGCATCAATATCAAACAGTGATTCAGGACCTTTTCCCTCAGGATTAACAGTGTTTTCATTAAAAGTAATGTGCACTGTTTCTTCTATGATTCTGGTCCTTTGATTGAATACCCTATAAGATTTACTTTGAATAGAATAACCAACAAATATTCCCTCATCAGCCTTACTCTGAAACTTACCTAAGTGATCTTTGGTATTTAAGATTGTACAAGGACACCCAAAAGATTTTAAGAAACTAACCAAAGGCTTTCTCTTAAACAACAGTTCATATGGTGTCTTGTTATGAGGCTTAACAACTAATACTCTATTCTGAACATAACAAGCTGTGCTAACTGCCTCTGCCCAAAAAGACATAGGTAGCTTTGCATCAGATAGCATGGTTCTAGCAGCCTCAATCAGTGTCCTATTCCTCCTTTCAGCTACTCCATTTTGTTGAGGAGTTCTAGGTGCACTAAATTCTCTCTTAATACCTTTAACTTCACAGAATTTATCCATCTCATGATTTTTAAATTCTGTTCCATTATCACTTCTGATGATCTTTACTCTTTTATCCAATTGATTCTCCATCTTAGTTATAAATGATCTAAGTATTTCACCTGTCTCATCTTTTGTCCTAAGAAAGAAAACCCATGTAAATCTAGAATAATCATCAATAATCACAAGACAGTAAGACTTTTTCCCCATACTACTTATACTGGTTGGTCCAAATAAGTCCATATGCAATAAGTGTAATGGTGTGATATTTGTGTTCACAGATTTGGACTTAAATGAGGATTTGTGTTGCTTTCCCTTTTGACAAGAAACACAATGGTCATCACATGAATAGACCTTTTCAGGCAAACCTCTAACAAGCTTGTTTTTGACAAGTTTATTAATGGTTTTGAAATTCATGTGACACATCCTCCTATGCCACAGTTCAGATTCATTCACACTTGCTTTAGAAATAAGACAGTTTAAATCAGGTTGAGGTGTCATATTCACTAAGTCACACTTATATACATTATCTTGTCTTGGAATTCTCATCAAAATCATGTTTTCTGGTATTTTGAATTCTTTGGACAAGATAAGGCATTCAGTGTCAGTAAAAAGAACTGGGTTCTTTTTATCTGTGATTTGACTCACACTTAGTAAATTATACCTCAGTTGCTCCACAAAATAAACATTATCAAAACTTAGCTTTTCACTCTGAACTGTTCCTTTCCCTGTGATCCTTCCTCCTTTTGGATTGCTTCCAAAAGCTACATATCCTCCATCAAAAGATTTAAAGTCCTGCAGCTTTTCTTTGTCTCCAGTCATGTGCCGTGAGCATCCACTATCAATATGCCATAAGCTCTTAGGCTTGCCCTGCACAAATAGTCAAAAAGAGAATTAATTT
The DNA here is from genome assembly GCA_949592205.1 of Helichrysum umbraculigerum. Lineage (NCBI taxonomy): Eukaryota > Viridiplantae > Streptophyta > Magnoliopsida > Asterales > Asteraceae > Helichrysum > Helichrysum umbraculigerum. Next base: position 27,173,156 of record CATIUR010000003.1, on the reverse strand, counting down.
CTCTTGGGAACCCAAACCAATTTGGCTTTGGGTTTCCCATGTGCATTCACATAATCAACTTTCTTAAAGATTATTGATTGTGAAGCACTGTTGGTATTTGGATCTGTTAATTTATCAGACTTAATAGGTGTCCAAATCCAACTAATTTTAGACTTAACAGTGTTCTTTGGCTTAACAGTTTTAACTGTTTTACCAATTGAAGATACAGTGTTAATTTTGTTAACACTGTTTTTGAAATCAGTTACCACTGTTTTAGTCTTTGAGCTTTTGGCTAATCTTGTTATTACTGCTGCAGTAGATTTACCTGTAACAGTGTTTAACATCGTAGCCTTTGAGTTTATCTTCTGAACTCTGGTAGTATGATCAACTTTTGATTGAAAATTTTGTTTGTTAATCATATTTGCTTTTGTCCATGACTGTTTTCTAATCCTTTGAACATTCTCAGGATTATGATAGCAGTCATATTTAAGATGACCCATTTTTCCACATATAAAGCAAGACTTTTCTTTAATCACAGTAACATTATTACCCAGTTTTTGTGAAATCATTTGATTCCAATTTCTTTGATTACCTCTGGGTTTTTGATTTTGAAAACTCTGTGAAGAAGAAGCACTTGCTTTACATTTACAATTCACACAGTTATTCACAACAGATTCAACAACAGGTTTAGTAACTGAGTTAACTGTATTACTAACATATCCTAACCCATGTTTAGATTTGTTAGTATTCAAACTCACCTTCTCTAAGTCCAGTTTAACCTTCTCCTTGAACATTTTCTTACCCTCTTCTAGTTTATCAGTTTTAAGATTAACAACTAGATCAGTAATTACTCTTTTCACATCCTCACATGTTGACTCAGACTTATATGATTCAGATTTCACACTCTTCTCACTATCAGATGTTCTATCACTCTGATCATCTTCTTCAGTCCAGTCACTTACTTCACCTTCTATAAACAGATCATCATCAGATAAACTTTTAATTGGATCAGCCTTTTTAACCTCATCTACCATTTCTCTTTTAAGTGAATTGATATCAATTTCACTTTTGGGAGGAAAGTAGGTGTGATTATAAGGTGGAGGTACATTGTTGTATCCTAATCCAGTCTTAAGTTTATCATGAATCTGTGAATTAATAAGTTTATTTACACTCTTTGAAGCATGTTCTAATTACTTACATCAAGCCTTATACTATCTCTTTCACATGTGACCTCAGTAAGTTTCTTAGATAACAAATCAACTTTATCTTTAAAAGAGTCTCTCTCCCACCTAGCATATTCAATGTCATACTTAAACTGTGTTGCATTGACTTCATATGCCTTAATTTGATTTTCCAGATTTTCAATGACAGCTATGGTGTGTTTACTTTTGATTTCCCATTGTTTTAGTTCCTCACACACTTTTATATTATGATCTCTGTAGTGTTTAACAGTTTGTTTACAAACAGCAGAACATAATTTATTTTGTACCTCAGTAGGAACTTCTGACTTTTTGTCAGATTCTGCAATGGCCATGAGACATTGATTCTTCACAACATGCTCTTCTTGATCACTCCAATCCCATCCACAGCCATCCATAGACACCAAAGCATTTGCTGAAGCCCCCTGAATTGGAATGTTTCTTGTCTGTGTCCCATTGCTTCCAGATCTCTGACCATTACTATTCTGCTCTTGCCTAGGGTTTCTGCATTCTCTGGCAAAGTGTCCCATCTTGTGACAGTTGAAACACTCAATCTTGCTCTTATCAAACCAATTTGCATCATTCCTCTTGTATGCAAAATTATTTCTACCAGTCCTCTGCATGAACCTTTTTGCTCTTTGAGTAATCAATGCAATTTGCCACTTGATGTCCATCTCCTCCAGATCATCACCATCGAATTGTTCCAGATCTTCATTAGTAAGTGAAGAATTCACATTACTTGCAAAGAAAGATTCTAATATTTGATCATTAGAACTATTTGATGATGATCCTGCTCCCCCTGAAACATGTGTAGAACCCATTTGACTTGATTCTGCTTTTGTTCCAGCCATAGACATAAAAGCAGCATTATGACTGTATCCAGTAGCTTGCTTCTTACTCTCAACCTCAGACTCAAAGTTCCTCAGATCATTGTATATATCTTCTAGTTCCTTAACTTCAATGTCTGAACTCTGCCTCAATCCAACAGTATAAATTGTCCATTCATCACCTAATGATCTCAAGAACTTTCTGTTAAGATCTTCTTTGTCAATCTTAACCTTGTGATTTTCCAATTCTCCAACTAATTTAGTAAACCTATCAAAGGTTTGAGTTAGAGTTTCAGATTTCACATGGCTAAAATTTTCAAATTGTTGTTTTAACAGAGATCTTTTATTCTTTTTGGTGTTATCATTACCACCAAACCTCTTCTCAATTGCCTCCATTAATAACTTGGGATCTTCACAATTATCAAATCTGCTCTGATGCTCATTCGGAATGGATAGCAAAAGAGTACTAAGTGCTTTGTACTCAGTAGATCTGATTTTCCTTTCTGCTTCAGATGTTGGTGGTGCTCTTGGTTGCTTTCCTCCATCACCATCAAGCGTTACTGGTATACCATTAACAACAACTTCCCACATCTGATAATCTGTGAGAAGCATATATTGCCTGATTCTGACCTTCCATAGGTCAAACTCATCTGGTTTAAGCATTGGTATCTTCGTTGCTTGAATCCCTTCATTGCCTTCAGACGCCATTGAAATCAAAACTTAATATCTGAACTAAACTCAAATACTAATACTAATAATCCCAGATCTTCCTGTCTTCAAAGCTTCACAAGCTCTGATACCACTTTGTTAGTCCCTGTTTAACTTAATAAACAATCTTACTTAATAAGCCTTGAATATATTATTGAGAAGTTGCGGAATCACACTCAATAATATTAAGAAGATCAATGAATATTAATTAATTTAATGAACACAATAATATATCGAAAGCTTCAATCTTATTAATGATATAAGACGAATACACTTGATGTATTAGGGTTACAGAAAACCTTGAAGCTGCACAATTAACATTAACCTATCTAGGTCTAAAGGATCTCTATTTATAACATATAGAGTCCTATACAATCTCCTACAAATATGGAATAAAATAACTTCCATAACCGACTCATACTTATCACAAAATCATAAACAGTTTTAACTACCATTCTGATGTAAACAGTTGTAACTATTACACATTCAGTGGTAACTGCTTCAATTGTAATATGCGACTAAGTACAAATACATAATCAGTGTTAACTGTTTCATACATAACTAACAGTTACTAATACATAAGCAGTTTTAACTACTTACAGACACATAACTATCAGTTGTAATCTATCTTCAAACAGTTGTAACACTTGTCTTCTCTTCAGTTTTCTTCTATCAGTTGTAACTTCGTAAAGACAGTTTTAACCTTTAAAGCAAACAGTTTTAATCACTTGTACTCTGTCTTCTCATCAGAACTTCAACTCAGACCTGAAACAGTTTTGACCCAACACTACACAAAGGAGCTTCCATATGATCCAAACATGCCTCCTTTAGAGGAACCTCAAGAAGAAGATGAAATGGAGGAAACAATGGCCTACTCTCACTTATTTTCTCGTGAAGATGAAGGAGAAGAAGAAGAGTTAGCCTTTCCTGAGTCTGCTGCTACTCCTGAAACTGAGGGAGATTTGAACAATATGGGTGTGGATCTTGTGCCAGGTGCCATACCAGAAACTCGTATACATAAGGATCACCCCATTGATAATATCATTGGTGATCCTCATGCATCTGTTCAAACACGTCAACAAGCAAAGCAGACTTCAGCTCAGCAACTTTTGGGACTTATTGCTCATATTGACTCATGTCATTTGTCTCAAATTGAACCTAAAAAGGTTGAACAAGCCTTAAAGGATCCATTTTGGGTCGAGGCTATGCAGGAGGAACTACAGCAAATAAACAAGATGAATGTTTGGGAAATTGTTCCTCTACCCAAGGGTGCTCACTTGACGGGTACTCGTTGGGTTTTCCGTAACAAAATGGATGATCGTGGGGCTGTTATTCGAAATAAAGCCCGTCTGGTAGTTCAAGGAAATAGTCAATTAGAAGGTATTGACTATGATGAAGTTTTCGCTCTTGTTGCTCGTTTGGAATCTATTCGGATTTTTCTAGCCTTTGCTTCATTTAAAGGATTCCGCGTGTATCAACTTGACGTAAAGTGTGCTTTTCTATACGGAGATGTCGACGCAGTGATTTATGTGTGTCAGCCTCCTGGTTTTGAAGACCCAAAGCATCCTAATCATGTTTGCAAACTGAAGAAAGCTTTGTATGGTCTTCATCAATCTCCTCGACTTTGGTATGAGCGACTTGCCAAGTACTTGCTGAAGAATGGTTTTGACATAGGACAGATTGATAGCACGCTTTTCATCAAACGGGAAGGAGCGGATTTGTTACTTGTGCAGGTCTATGTGGACGACATAATCTTTGGATCAACTAATGATCAGTTGTGCAAGGATTTTGAAAGACTGATGAAATCTGAGTTTGAAATGAGTGATATGGGGGAACTTACATTCTTTCTGGGACTACAGGTTGAGCAATCTGACAATGGAATTTATATCCACCAGTCAAAATATGTCACTGACATGTTAAAGCGATATGAATTGCTCAACTGTAAACACTACGGCACTCCAATTGAAGCAAGACACAATCTTGGACCTAATGAGGCCGATGAAGATTGCAAGGAGAAAGACTATCGCTCAATGATAGGCTCTCTCATGTACCTGACTGCCTCAAGACCAGATATAGTGTTTGCTGTTTCTCTCTGCTCACGATTTCAAGCAAATCCGAAGGTGTCTCATATGAAGGCAGTAAAACGCATTTTTGGATATCTCGCTTTTAGGCCATCTCTGGGTCTATGGTATTCAAACGAGAAAAACTTCGAGTTAACTGCCTATTCGGATTCGGATCTTGGTGGCTGCAAGATAGATATGAAGTCAACTACTGGAGGATGACAATTCCTTGGATCGCGCTTAGTTTCTTGGCAGTGCAAAAAGCAGACTGCGGTTGCTATTTCCACAGCTGAAGCCGAGTATGTTGCTGCTGCAAGTTGCTGTTCTCAAGTTCTCTGGATTCAGCATCAGCTGCGTGATTACGGGTTCAATCTCTCTATGACTCCTATTTACATTGATAATACAGCTGCTATATCTATAACTCACAATCCCGTACAGCACTCTAAGACCAAACATATTGAACTTAGGTTCCACTTCATACGGGATTGCTTTGAGAAACACCTTATAGATGTCGTACATATAGATACCCTTAAGCAGTGTGCGGACCTTTTCACAAAAGCCTTTTTGCGATCACGTTTTATAGAACTGGTCAATCTGATAGGTTTAAGGTTCTTTCAGTCAAAGAAATGATTTGTGACTTGGATTTTTAAGTTTTTAAATTCAATTTAAAAAAAAAAAAAAAAAAAAAAAAATACGCAACAGCCATTCTTTATACTCTTTAGTATTAAAGAAAACGCAAGGTTGCTACATTTTTAAAATAGACGTTGAAGTTGTGTCTGTAAACAACTTGGGATATGATAGTACATCGGGTGACATGCACAAAATGGAATTTTACGATTTATCTTGGATGTGTCAGTAGGTTTATCTGACACACTTAAAACAGTTTTTTTATCTAAATTATTTTCATCATACGATGTATTGGTAGGCATGGTACACACCGGTCTCTGAGATATTAAGAAGTAATTTAAATACTTGTCTATTACTTTGAGAAAAATGTTATATGATGTATGACATAAGTCTTAATTGATAAATGGAAGTACTATCATACACTGTCATAATTATGTAAATGTAAAATGGGCATATAGTGATAATATGATTATTCGCCTAACTAATGGTGACTATTGTTGTACTCACGTACAGACCTGAATCCATTAGTTATGCAAATAGTCTCAAACTTGTTATGTTCATACTAAGGGACCCTCTGTTGTACTTTGTACAGATCTGGGGCCACTAGTATCTTCATAGTCGGTTTGATGTATGCCTAAATATAAATATCAAGTGTATGTTACGAGAAAACCGAGATAAACTTGGTCTTGTAATCTCTACCTTGTGTGAATATGCTGTGTTTGTTTTACTGCAGTTTATCAGTATATCATATAATAGGTCTCTCAAAATTAATATTCATATTAACAATAAAATGTTAACTCACAGACATGGATGTAACGTGTTTAGGTGGACAAACAATACCAATAATCGTTTTGAAATAATTTTTATAACAGGTGTTTTAAATGTGCCACGTAAATTTAAAGTGGAAAAATATACTGATGATCGAAATAACACTTACTATTCCTAATAAATGCATGTTATTCCGATATGATCCCTAATCAGACAACTCAACTCCGTCACCAAAAATAGAGTGTTAGTATTTTTATTTTGTTCATTTTTTACTTTTTGTAAAATTAAAGAAAATACCAAAAAGATTTTTTAGTTTTATGCTTTATTTTTATTCTGAGTTATTTTTCCAAAGTCACGAGTTATTTGGAAATTATTTGCTAAAATAACGAGTAAACGGTTTGAAAAATTCAAAATTTGATCAAAATTGTTTTATGCGACGTCCCATTCTACGTCGCCTGCGACGTCCCAGTCTACGTCGCATCTAGGGTTAGACTATATATAGTCTCAACTGCGACGTAACACGTCACACTATTCACTATTCACGTGCGACGTAGCCTGCGACGTACCAGTGGCGATTTGCGACGTAGCAATTTTCGAGCAATTTTCGTGATTTGTAGCCGTTTTCATTCCGATTCACTTACGTAGTTTTGATCTACTCGTTATTCCGCACACTTAGGTACCGATTTTACCATTTTTAACCGTGTATATTATGTTTAATGGCTATGTATGTATTACGGGTTAAAAGGGTTTCGGGTTTCGGATAAATTAGATGGTCTATTGTGTAAATTACTGGTTATAAATCATGTTTTCGTGATCACCATCGTTAGCCGCACCTTGTAGTGCGTTTGATTTTGAAAACCCCTAAAATCGAAGGTTAGGGTTTCTGGGATGGGGACGCCTGTTCGTCAGTGCGACGTACGCTGCGACGTCGTGGCCTACGTCGCTTTAATTAATTATTATTAATTTCCTACGTCGCCCTTCCCTACGTCGCTTTCACTGCGACGTCCGATGCGACGTACTCCTCTACGTCCCTATTTTAAATAAAGTGATTAAATTCACAATAAATTGCAAAATGCGACGTCCCCCTTGACGTCGCTCGAATTTTCTGCGACGTCAAGCCTTACGTCGCTTTTCAATTTATTCTGATTTTAGGCGACGTACAGTTCTACGTCGCTCTGTGTTTATGCGACGTAAGTGGCTACGTCGCTAGTTCCAGGAAGTTTGAAAAGGTTTTGTTTAAAAACTGTAACATTTTTTGCTAATCTTTTTCGAGTTGCAATCTGTTTCTGTTTTTGCAGATATGGCTTTGATTTTCGAAGCTCGTCACAATACGGCTGCTTACCTTACTGACACTTCTGATAAAGCTGCACCGTATCGTCAGATGATCGCGTTTTTGAGACGTTCAAGGGTATTCCACGCCATTTCCGACAACACTATGGCGTTTGGAAATTTGATCAATCCTTTTTGGAGAAATGCAACTGTCGTTACTGAAAACGACGTTAGACGATTGGTCTCTACCGTTCTGGGTACGGAGATCACTATTACAGAACAGAGCATTCGGGAACTTTTACAGCTGAATGATCAACCGGATATGCCTATTGGTTTTGATCATATTTTTGTTACTGGAGCTATGCAACGGATAGGATATCCCGGGATTCCCTCTGATCAGTATCGAAAAGCGAATCTCACACGCGTCTGGAGATATTTGATGCATGTGATTATTGTTTTCTTAGGGAATAGGAAAGGTGGAACAGATGGGATGAGCCGAAGTCTGGCTTCTGCTATGTTAGCATTGGTATACAACAAGCCGTTCAACTTCTCGGGATTTATCTTCAAGGCTATGGTTGATAATGCAAATGTCGGGGATCAGAAATGGATTTTATATCCGAGATTTGTACAGTTGCACATCAATCGTCATCATCCGGAACTTCAGGCACAGGGTGATATCGATCAACCGCTCAAGATTTCCCCGATGATGAGTCGGATTTTCACTATTTGTGCAGGGTATGAGAAAGGGGTCGAGGCACCAAGGGATGTTCCCTTATTCGGTGCTATTGTTGATGAAAATTATGTACCGCCTCCAGATCCTCAGTATATGGATATTCCAGCACCACAGCAACCGCAGCAACCGCTTATGAATGTTCCTGTTCAGGCTGTGGGGGAGCATGTGGATGCTATTTTGGAGAACATCGAGCAGTTCGGGCACGTTGACTCAGACAATCTAGCATCTCACGACACGGTCGAGAGTTCTGATTCTGAAGAACCAGCCAATGTAGGTCCTCAGGATGGAGGTCCGACGCCTGAGCACTCGGATGGTACTGTTCCGCATCCCTCTGAGATGGAACGTATCAGGCTTTCCGATTCATTCAGATATCTGCGAATTCAACGTCGGATCCGGGCAGGACGCAAGTATGTACCTCCAAGGGATACTGGGAAACGTACACGAGACGGTGATGATTCTGCTGATGAAACTTATCGTCCTCGTCGTCGTGTTCGTCGCTCTTCGTCAACACGAGCTCCAGTCAATCCACAGCAGCAGGATGCTTTTGAGATTCAACCGACTCCAGCTTTCATGCAAAAGATTATGGAAGATATGCAGCAGATGAAACAAAAGCTGGAGGCTCAGGACGAGAAGATTGCTGAACAAGCTGCGTTGATCGAGGTTCAATCTAAGGAGCTTGAGGATACGAAGCTTAGGGTTAATGTTTTGGAAGGCAGGTTACTTGCCTCGGGGGAGTATGGGTCTGGGATACCCACTTTAGAGTCAAGTGAACCTGCGTCTGTAAATCCCAACCCTGTAATTGAAAATGTTAATGAAAATATTTCTAGTTTGGATTATTTTTGTGTTGATGATATTCCAGGGCAACCGAGACCGCTGGCAGTTGACTACTCATTCGCTGACTTATCATTTATTCAGAGGATGGCCAGTGGAGTTGGCTCTGAGGAAGAAACAGAGAATGTTTTTGAGATGAATGAGGATGTTTCGATTGAAGAAGAGCAGTTGAATGCAGATGAAACGTATGATGATGCACAATCTGGGGAAGCTTATGATGGTGCACCAATTATTGAATCTGATTCAAGTGAAGACGAGAGTCCTGATAAAGCTCAACATGGAGAATCAAGTTCTGCTGCAACTCCAGCTTCAGAGACACAGGCACCGGACTCAGCAGTGAAGAAATTAACTGCTGAAGAAAAGAGAGAGAGAAACAAGAAATGGTGGCCTAAGGGACGAAATCCAGTTCCTATTCCAGTTAAATGTCAAGTGTACCGGGTTAGTCGAAATTATACCGGTGTTATTAAAAGCTGGAAGTGTCAGAGGAATCTGTTTATGATTAAGAGAGAAGATGGAGTTCAATACTTCAGAATGCGTTTTGATAGATTGAGCACGTTGCCAAAAGGAGAGATTAATCGATTAGCTCAGCTTAAATTGATTAATCCTTTCGAGAATGATTATGCTGAGTTCATTCAGAGAAATTTACGTCGGGAAGTGTTATCGAAGACATATTCGAAATTGAAACCGACGTTGGGAACTCGGTATACGTTGAAAAAGAAGATTGATCCAGTCACCAGGAAGCCTTTGGTTAAAGTTCACTATTCGCCTGCTAACTGTTTGACTGAGATACCTCTGGAATCAGTTCCTTATTATTTTCTGAGAAGACTTGTAAAATGGGAACTTGATCCACAGACTGGCGAAGCGGTTATTACTTTCGTTCCAGATTCTGAACCGTGGCCAGAAGTTGGAGGTATATGGAATTTGAAGCAAGCAACGTTTAGACTGTATGATCCGATGAGTTTGATTAATTTTCATGAAAAAGATTTAAGAAAACTCTATGATAATCGGATTCGTGTTGGTCAGAAGAATGAATTCAACAGACGTTTAGCACAGCAGTTTTACAATGTTGTTACTGTTTGCGTAGCTAATGGAATTCATGCCGATGGTCAGTTTCCTGCGGGCTGGGTTTAAAGAAGATTTTTGAAGACCAAGCTGAAGACACGGGGGAGTTTGTTAGTACATGTTTAGTGTCTGTCAGTTGGTCTAGCTCGTAGTTTGTAATTAGAATTAGTGTTCCTGACTCCTGCGACGTAGCGTGCAACGTCGCAGGTGCGACGTCGGGTTTTGGGCCTGCGACGTAGTCTACGTCGCATGGGCTTGGGCCTGCGACGTAGCGTGCGACGTCGCAGGTGCCAGATTTTGTATCAATTCGTTTTATGTTTTCTGTTTTAGGGTGGACGAAACCCTAAACGCAATTAGTCGAAATCTCTGTAATCTGACCGATTATAATACAATATAATACGTTTTGTTTGATATTCATTGCGTATTGATTGTTCGTGTGTTTAGTATTTAACTTAATCGTTGATTCCGCAAACGATTGAGTGACTCGGTTCGTACTAGATCCAAGGTTAGGGACAAACATCTTGTTTACTATGTAAGTAAAAGCCTATTAGATGCTGAAACCAGGTATTCTCATCTCGAAAAACTTATACTTGCATTAGTCATGGCATCAACTAAACTTAGGCATTATTTTGAGACACACCCGATACATGTAAGAACTAATTATCCTATTAAAAACGTTTTGAGAAAACCAAAAATGTCAGGACGTTTAGCTAAATGGTCTGTAAAATTAAGTGCTTATAATCTAATTTATGAACCTAGGAATGCAACTAAATCTCAAGCTTTAGCGGATTTTATTGCTGACTTTACTAGTGATCTCCAAAATGAAGTAGATTTAGAAGTACAAGAACTAAATCAAATAAGTGAAAGATGGACATTATATACTGATGGTGCTTCTAATGTAAAAGGGACCGGATTAGGAATTGTATTAAAATCACCTCAAGGTGATATCATGCCTCAAGCCATAAGATGTGAATTTCAAGCTACGAATAATGAGGCAGAATATGAAGCATTAATTGCGGGATTACAATTAGCTAAGGATATTGGAATAAAATACTTAAATGTGTATGTTGACTCATTATTAATTGCTAATCATTATCATGGATCTTATACTATAAAAGTAGATAGATTAGCTGCGTATTTGGAGATTGTTAAGGATCTTGCAGGTAGCTTCGAGATCTTCGACATTCAACAGGTACCACGTGAGGACAACACTGAAGCGGATGCTTTAGCTAATCTGGGATCAAGTCTAAGGATCCCACCGGATGTCAAACTACCAATTATACATATTGCAACGCCTGCCATCGCTGATAAGGATTTCAACGAAGAGCAAGTGTGTGACATTGAGGATCCTCAGCTTGGAGATAATTCGAATGCATCAGGTTTTGGGGGCAAGTCAGGGTCATGGATGCAGCCGATTATGGAATATATACAACACGATGTGATCCCTAAGGATGAAAATAATCCTAAAGCCTTCCGGTTAAAGGTATCTCGTTTTACTATTGAAAATGGTATATTGTATAAAAAATCACATGCAGGACCATTATTGCGATGCCTTGAGGATCCTGAAGCAAAAGCAGTTCTTAAGGATATACATGAAGGCGATTGTGGGAATCATTCTGGGGGCAGAGCATTATTTTCAAAAGTTTTAAGGACAGGATACTTCTGGCCTACTATGAAGAAGGATTCCATGGATTTTGCTCGCAAATGTGATGCTTGTCAAAGACACGGAAATATCCATCATCAACCAGCAGAACCGATGCATCCGATTATCTCACCATGGCCGTTTATGAAATGGGGAATGGATATTGTTGGAAAACTACCTGTTGCTCTAGGAGGAAAAGTGTTTATGATTGCAATGACGGATTATTTTTCAAAATGGATTGAAGCTGAAGCATTTGTTCAAGTAAAGGAAAAGGATGTTATCTCATTCATTAAGAGAAATATCCTCACAAGGTTTGGGATCCCGGCAAAAATAGTGTGTGACAATGGATCTCAATTTATTGGAAGAAGAACAACTACGTTTTGTGAAAGTTGGGGAATCAAGATGATAACTTCAACTCCAGTCCATCCTCAAGCCAATGGACAAGCAGAATCTAGTAACAAGATCATAATCAATAATCTTAAGAAGAGGCTGGATGCTAAGAAAGGAAGATGGGCTGAAGAATTGCCTTTTGTGCTATGGGCTGATAGGACCACTGAAAAGGAGGCAACTAAGCAAACTCCTTTTGCTTTGGTGTTTGGATCCAAGGCCATGATCCCAACAGAGATGGTAATCCCAACGGCAAGATCCCGGATGCAGACTTTGGAACCAAAAAAGGAAGCGTTGATTCAGGATCTGGACACTGTGGATGAGTTAAGGGATCGTGCTAAATTCAGGATTGCAGCATACCAACAGAGGATTTCAAGATCCTACAACAAGAATGTCAGGATAAGAAGGTTTAGAGTAGGAGATTTGGTATTAAGGAAAGTATTTTAAAATACTAAGAATCCTGCGGAAGGAAAGCTAGCACCAAAGTGGGAAGGTCCATATTTAATAGATTCGGATGCTGGAAAGGGGGCATATTGGTTGGCCAATATGGATGGTGAACTGCTTCCAAGATCCTGGAATGCCATTCATTTGAAACTCTACCATGTGTAAGTTGAATGTTTTTATTTCAACACAAAAGGTACTCCTGTGATCCTTAACTTTTCATTGATTTTAATACTTTTTACTATATATGTATGTGTGTATTATAATTATATATATATATATGCATGAAAGTTTATTATGATTATTATTCTCGTTGAATACCCTACTGACTTAAGCATCGGAGGGGTGTTAGGCAAACTAACACCCACCTTTACCCAAAATTTTGTATTTATTGTAGTTCATACATTTAAGGATCATGGAATGAAGATTAGGGGTTGGCCACCTCTCCTCCATTAAGGATCCCAGGGATTCTCTAAGGTTTAGAGGTTTCTGTACGGATAAACACCTCTCTACGAATAGGGTTTTGACACCTCGCCGGGTGAGCACGATGTTTGATTATAGTGCCATGGTTAGGGAATCGGTGATGCCTCTGGTACCCGACAACTTCATTTCCGTTGGCCTATAGATCAAGCGCTAACGAATGTCGATACTAATGTGCACTAAACGTATCGATCTAAGGTTTGTGTCGTTTTCACGTCACTCTAAGAGTTGTAATGTTTTCACATTACCAATTGGTTAGGCATTTTCATGTCTCAAATGGCGTAGCCCGAGAATCAAACGGTTTGTAATGTTTTCACATTACCTAATGGTTTGGCATTTACATGTCACTTTTATAGTTTTCATAAACTATCCAATGGTTATAATGTATTCACATTATCAAAATTTTCATTGGTTAAGTCTAATAAATAACTTTATTAGCTCTAATGTCTTCATGATTATCAAAAGCTGTTTTGATCTAAGGATCGCAAAATCTTTTTAAGATCACAACATTTTTCAAAAAATAAATTGTTTTCACAATTATTTGATAAATTATTAACATTTATATGTTACAGGAATTACTCATTGGGAGTTCCTCATTATCAGCAGTTTATTTTGGGATCTTGAAAGCTCAAGATCCTAAATCCGAGTTTATATGAAATACGGTTAAGGATCCTTGAATCTGAGGATCCCTATTCCGTAATTATCTCAGATCTAGTTATGGACTCTTGAAGCTTATAATGTTGAGAAAATCTTCTCATTATCCTGGATGTATTCTGAGGGAATCTCCTCAGGATCTTGTTTCTAAGCAAACATATATATGTATACTGAGGGAATCTCCTCAGTATCCTGAAGACACAAGACATAGATTGTAACACCCCCAAATTTACTGTTTAGCGGAAGCACGAATTGGGTGTTACTAATCAATATATAAAGCACATAAGATATAATGAACGACTACCATATGCGTCGTTTTACATTTGTATTGATAAAACCAAAAGTTTACATCAAAAATATTGTTTACATTAGCTCGGTTGAAATTGAGAGATTTAAGGTTATAATTAATCTATACAAAATATAATAATGCAGCTAAATCTCTGATTGTTTGCATGCTGACTCGAGCTAATTTGCCTTGATTGAGCAGTCCAACCTAGTGCTGGTTACCTGTGATACATGCTAAAATGGGTCAGCGAAATGCTGGTGAGCTCACAGGTTGGTATGTCAACACATATTTGTATGAACCGCAAGATTTTTATAATTGAATTTAAAATGCAATTAAGCAAAATAAAAGTTATACAGCCATGAGCACATAGTCTGAGCTTAACTTGAGTTGTCAGGTCCAATTAAGGAAACCTAACTTGAATGCCTCCTACGAGTGCCTAATCTACACTCGTCTTCCCAAATGCTAATACATCCGTTTGACCAGTTAGTGCGTGCTAACCCGGATGAGGATTGTCAATCCTATATGATATCATATACTAACATTCACGCTACTATGTATTACCAGACTATGCTATGGAGGGCTTTAAATTGATTAGCTTGAAACTCATGTAGTATTTGATTTGATTTGTACTTGCGTTCAACTTGTAAAACAAAACGAGCAATAATATCACACCCCTGATTGAAAAGCAGTAAAATAGGGGCCATGAGACTCACCTGAGCCTTGAGTGTTTATGGTAATAAACTTGAATTGATTAGCTGTGATGTGTTGTCAAAAGACTTGTAACCTGAAGGTGTCCATGACACGCGATGGTTATTAATTGGTCAGGCATCTCGAAAGACTACCTTTGTAGATGTTTGTCCAAATTACCCCGATTTGGTTGATTGACTTGTCCAAATTACTAAGATTTGGTTGATTGATTTGAGTATTTGAAAACGTGTACGGCCCGTTGGTGATTGTTTGTAATAATAATCCCATCATTATAATTTTGGTCTCGAAACGTTATACTTGAATAGTATGTTTCAATGTGTTTTAGAAGTCGTATCACACGAGTATTTGAAATTGTGCAAGTTCAACACTTGGTGAGAAATATTCTTACGGAATCTAAGTACGGGGGTCCGGGGGCAGCGCCCCTGGTAGCGGGCTCCAAGGGGCGGCAGCCCCTGGCGGGGTCTAAGGGGCAGAGCCCCTGGTTGGGGTCGAGCTGCCAAGTCAGCTTGGAAAATTTTTATTTCTACTATATTGCTTTGGTGAAAAACGCATCTGGACTTGAAATTGGGTGAAATCAAGTGATAAAATCAAGGGTCTCGACACTTAGTGAAAATCTGTGTTTTCTGGTTTGTGCGACGTTGGGTGCGACGTCGCAGGTCCTGACTACGACGTTGAGCATGGCGTCGCTATGTGCGACTTTCGCAATTTAATGCGACGTTGTGCGTGGCGTCGCTATATGCGACGTTGTTGATTTCTGCGACGTAAGGGCTTGCATCGCTAAGTGCGACGTCGGTCAATTAGGGCGACGTAGTGGCTGATGTCGCTATGTGCGACATCGTGATGTGTTTTGCGACGTCGCAGCTGACGTCGCATAAAGTCTGGGCCAAATGCGACGTTACGGTCTGATGGCCGGAGTTTGTGTCGAAAACGAGTTTTCCGGTTTCCGTTTGGTCCAAATCTTTTACCCAACCCTTATATGGACATTATAAACATATATAAACGATAAACATGTAAAAATGAGTGAAAACGAGAGGTTTCGACTTTTTGTCTGAAAACTTACAAGTGTCGGATTGAAAATCCGAAAAGATGGAAGTGTAGATCGTGATGAGGTGAACGTTTTTCTTCAAATGAGCGAGACGATCCGTGTGCTTTTGATGGTGTTATTTTGGTGATTTAAGAGATGGTGGTGGTGGTTTTCTTGAAAGAGAAAAGAGAGAAAGGAGAGTGAGGTGAGAGAGACAAGAAATGAGAAATGAAGAAAATGAGGGAGGTGGAAGGGTTTTAGTGTAAGTCCCTCAATTTCAGTCTGCGCAACGTGCCCCGTGCGGTGTTCGTTTTCCCAAATTATTTAACTTTAAATATTTATTTTATACATTTAAATATACGTTTTAAAATACGAATAACTATTCTCTATTTTCGTTGAAGTATATTACTAAATACTTAATAAGTACGTTATAAAAGGTAATTCGTCTCGGTTGGTTGCGCGTTTTTATTTTAATTGTGTACATGTTATTTATACGACACGAAATGACTACAAAATATTATAGAAATAATATCTTTGAATATAGCAGTGTTATTAAATAATATTTATATTTCTTAATAAAATCGTTCACCAACGTCCGTACTAATTGTGTCGAAATCCATTCGATTTGAGATTCGCACGATTTAATTAAATCGTCATTTCTTGTTTATATATTCAACAATATATAATATTTGATACACAAATTAGCCTAACACAAAACTAATTACATGTATTAAAACTTGATTAGGCCCTAAATAAAAGTCCTAATTTGACGGGTGTCACATTCTCCCCCTGTTAGAAGAATTTCGTCCCGAAATTTAAGTTGAAGTCGTGTTTGATGTTGAATCAGTGAAGAGTTGAGGATACTTGAGTCGCATTTGGTCCTCCCGTTCCCAGGTAAATTCCGGACCACGCCGCGAATTCCACCTGACCTTGACAATGGGAATGCGACTTTGTTTGAGTTGTTTGACCTCACGGTCCATAATTTCGGCGGATTCCTCAACGAAGTGAAGCTTGTCGTCAACTCGAATTTCATCGAGTGGAATGATAAGTGTCTCATCAGACAGACACTTCTTCAAATTTGAAATATGAAAGGTGGGGTGCACACTGCTTAGCTCGGATGGCAGCTGCAATCGATAAGCCACTGGACCAATCCTCTCGAGGATCTCGAATGGTCCAATGTATCTGGAATTTAACTTCCCTCATTTGCCAAATCGAATTACGCCTTTCCAAGGCGATACTTTGAGTAGTACTTGATCCCCAACCTGGAACTCGAGTGGTTTGCGTCTCACGTCAACATAACTTTTCTGACGATCACGTGCGGCTTTGAGCTTGTTTTGAATCTCGAAGAATTTCTCGGTTGTTTCGTGAATGATTTCCGGACCTGTGAGTTGGCTATCCCCAACTTCGGTCCAACAGATAGGTGATCGGCACTTACGACCGTAAAGTGCCTCGAAAGGTTCAGCCTTAATGCTGGTGTGATAACTGTTGTTGTACGAGAACTCGCACAATGGTAGGTGTTGTTCCAAGTTTACACCGAAGTCAACTACACAGGCTCGTATCATGTCTTCCAGTGTTTGAATAGTTCGTTCACTTTGGCCATCAGTTTGAGGATGGTACACGGTGCTCATATCGAGACGAGTACCCAATGATTTTTGAAGTGATTGCCAAAATTGAGATGTGAAATGACTATCCCTGTCGGAGATAATCGAGATTGGAACACCGTGACGGGTTACGATTTCTTTCAGGTAGATTCGAGTAAGGCGCTCCATTTTATCGGTTTCCTTGATCGCTAGGAAATGAGCAGATTTTGTGAGACGATCGACGATCACCCAAATAGTATCGCAACCGCTCGATGATTTGGATAGTTTGGTTATGAAATCCATGGCGATTTGTTCCCATTTCCATTCAGGAATGTCGGGTTGTTGGAGTAAGCCAGAAGGCTTCTGATATTCAGCTTTGACTTTTGAGCAAGTAAGGCACTTGCTAACATAGGTGGCGATTTCAGCTTTCATGTTCAGCCACCAATAAAAATCCTTGATACCGTGATACATTTTATCGGATCCCGGATGGATAGATTATTTAGACTTGTGAGTTTTATCCATCACCAAGTCTCGCAGGTTCCCGAAGCTAGGCAACCAGATTCGGTTTGAGAAACACCTAACTCCGTTAGGTTTGATTTCGAATTGTTTATCCATGCCTCGCAAGGCTTCGTTTTTGACATTATCAAGTTTGAGGGCTTCGAGTTGAGCAGCGAGAATATGAATGTTTAGATCATTGTGAATAGTCATACTGAGGGCTCGGACTCGAAGTGGTTTCGACCTTTCTTTTCAACTGAGGGCATCGGCCACAACATTTTCCTTGCCTGGATGATATTTGAGTTCGCAGTCATAATCGGTAAGCAACTCGACCCATCGACATTGCCTCATGTTGAGATCCTTTTGATCAAATATGTGCTGGAGACTTTTATGATAGGTAAAAATTGTGCACCTAGTGCCGTAGAGGTAATGTCTCCATATTTTGAGAGCAAAAACGACAGCTCCTAGCTCGAGGTCATGAGTGGTGTAATTTTTTTTTTGAATCTTGAGTTGTCGTGAAGCGTAAGCTATGACTTTGTCTCGTTGCATCAGAACGCAACCAAGACCTTGATGAGAAGCATCGCAGTATACCACGAAGTCATCGGTGCCTTCGGGTAATGATAGAATAGGAGCACTGCAAAGCTTTTGTTTTAAAAGTTGAAATACTGACTCTTGTTTATCGGTCCAGTCGAACTTTTTGTCTTTCTGAGTCAGTGTCGTGAGTGGTAGGGCTATTTTTGAGAAGTTCTCGATGAATCGTCGATAGTACCCGGCCAGTCCTAAAAACTGTCGTACTTCTGTTGGAGTTGTCGGCGGTTGCCAATTCTTGATAGCCTCGATTTTTGAAGGATCTACATGAATTCCCTGACTATCGATAACGTGTCCAAGAAATTGAACTGTTTGTATCCAGAATTCACACTTGGAGAATTTGGCGTAAAGTTCCTCGTGTCTAAGTAGTTCTAGAATGGTTTTAAGATGTTGCGCGTGTTCCTGTTTGTTTCGCGAGTATATGAGTATGTCATCGATGAAGATAATGACAAACTTGTCGAGATAAGGCTTGCACACCCGATTCATAAGGTCCATGAATACAGCCAGTGCATTGGTTAGACCGAATGGCATTACTTGAAATTCGTAATGCCCATAACGGGTTCTGAAGGCGGTTTTTGGAATATCGGTGTCGCGAACACTCAATTGATGATAACCTGATCGAAGATCAATCTTTGAATAACAACTCGATCCTTGAAGTTGGTCAAACAGGTCATCGATTCGGGGAAGTGGGTATCGGTTCTTGACGGTCAACTTGTTCAACTCTCGATAGTCGATACACATTCGGAAAGAACCATCTTTCTTTTTGACAAATAGAACCGGAGCTCCCCAAGGTGAAGAACTCGGCCTGATGAATCCTCTTTCCAGAAGCTCCTGTAATTGGGTGGACAACTCCTGAAGTTCGGATGGGGCTAAACGGTATGGTGCTCGGGCCACAGGTGCAGCACCTGGCACAAGATCGATTGAGAACTCAACCTGTCTTGGTGGTGGTAGACCAGGTAGTTCTTCGGGAAAGACTTCTGGAAAGTCTCGAACGATTGGCACATCCTCAAGTCGCTTCTCCTCCGACTTTTTCTCCATGATGTGCGCGAGGATTGCTGGATAACCCTTTCTCAGAAATTTTCGGGTTTTCAAACAAGATATGATATTGAGTCTCGTCCCACCGGTCTCCCCCTGTATGACCAAAGTTCTACCGGCGGCGAGAGGGATTCGAACGACCTTGTCGTAGCAAACGATTTCAGCGCGATGTCTGGACAAACAGTCCATGCCGATAATGACATCAAAACTTCCTATTTCAACGGGCATCAGGTCAATGGAAAAGATTTCGTCGGCTAGGTTTAAAGTGCAATTAGATATCACACTATCAGTTTCTATGAGTTTACCATTTGCAAGTTCTACGGTGTACTTAACATCTAAGGTAACGGGGGTGATGTCAAGTAGTGGACAAAACTCATCAGAAATAAAGCTTCTATCAGCACCAGTATCAAATAGAACAGAAGCAGTTAAGTTGTTGAGGAGGAACATACCCTTGACCACATTCGGGTCTTGACGGGCGTCCCCGAAGTTGAGTACGAACTCTCTTCCCCTAGCTTTGTTGCTGTTGTTGCTCCTTCGTTTAGGACACTCACTCTTGAAATGTCCAGCTTCTCCACATCCATAACAGGATTTGGGTTGTTGGGTGTTGTTGTTGGGTTTAGGAGCTCGGCAATCCTTAGATGAATGCCCGTACTTCCTGCAGTTGTTGCAGGGAGATTTGCAGGGACCATGGTGATGATAGTTACACTTGGAACAGTATGGCCTGTCCCCAGTGTAGCAACGTTTGGGCTCAGAATTGGTGTTATAAACTTGGATGGTATTGGGCTTTTTGCTTTGGTTGTTGTGAGGTTCAGAGGATTTGCGCTTGTTGTTGTTGGAGGAGGTGTTGGATGTCTCACGGTTGATCACTAGTGCCATGAGTTCATGTGCTAGCCGGATAGCACTTTCAGTGGTGGTTGGTTTGGCCGAAGCGACATTCCCCTGAATGCTCTCAGGAAGGCCGCGGATGTACCTTTTGATGCCTTTTGTCTCCGGTTCAACCAATCCCGAGCATAGTAAGGCGAACTGTTGGAACTTGGTGGTATAACCCTCAATATCTGTGCCCTGGACCGCCAAGTGCCAAAACTCTTCCTCCAGCCGGTGTAGGGCTTCTTCGGGACAATACTTCTCCGTTAGCTTCTTTTTCAATTCAGCCCAAGGGAGTTGATTTGCTATTTCTATGCCCACAGAATTTGCGTGGGTGTTCCACCACGTAAGTGCACCTTCCTGAAAGGTGTATGCAGCGAACTTGACCTTGTTGTCTTAAGTGCAATTGCAGAGGTTGAAGACATATTCCATACGTTCGATCCAACAGATCAGACCGATTGCACCTTCCGTGCCCTTGAAATATAGCGGTTTGCAGCTGAGAAAATCCTTGTAAGAACAAGGCTTGATGACAGGGGTATTACTGGGAGCTTCACCAGTATTTCGGGAGTTTCGAGGCGAGTCCCGAGCAGCCAAGGCATCGGCCACAGCTCGAGAAATGATAGCATTGATTTCCGCATCACTGTAACTTTTCTTCTTGGGCGGCATGATTCTTCAAAAAAGAAAGAAACAAAAGGTACATGAGAAATTGTACCAGAACGGTAATTTAGACAGATGTATATATATTTAAGCGGTAATATACAACATCAATAATGTAAGATAGTCGAGTGAGCTAGTTGAGGGAAATTGTAAATTGATATCACGTAGTTAAACGATTACAGACAATTTCAAGTTATGAGTTTCAAAAGTTACAGACTTGGGGAATTAACACTAGTACAAAAACGGGTATATATGGCGGTGAAAAAGGCCATCTGAAGCGGTGAACAGCCCGCCCCTGATGCCGGCGCCACGAAAAGTGGAAACTTGTTTAAAGCGGTCAAACGACCGCTATAAATTGTACCACTAGGAGCGGGTAAAAGAACATATGAAGCGGTTAAAAAGTAACAAAATTGGCGGGAATAATAGATATTTGAAGCGGTTTAGTGATTTCTATTGAGGCGGTAAATAGAGATACATATGGAGCGGTTCTAGTGAAAAGAAATAAAAAATTGTGTATTTGGAGCGTCGTCATTACTTAGTTTTCGTGGCGGTTTTTTAATTGAAATATTAAAAAAAAAGGTAATTTAAAAAAAATAACAATAATAAATTTCTTGTGGCGGTTTTCATCATTACATTTGTGGCGGTTTTTTAATTGAAATATTAAAAATATATATTTTTGGAGCGGTGCTTTCGCTTAGAATTTGGAGCAGATATGGGGGTTATTCGGTTATATATTCCGTTGTTGAATTGCTTGATTTCCTATGCAAAATAGTAGACTACATTTATGCCAAAACCAGCAGAATTCAATAACCAAATGACAAATAATTTAAAACAAAATCTAACCTAAACATATAAAACATGCTAAAATATAACCTAAATATAATGTACAACTATAAAAATAACCTAAATATAATGCTTAAAATGTGTTTATTTATTTGTTCTGATCGTCAAGAATGTACTATACCTCTTTGCAAATTCAATTGTGCCCTCAATTACCAACTTGTCCAAATCATTTGGTGAATAAGGTGACAAGTCGCTCCAAGCCTATAATAGATTCAAATTAAAACATAAAAAAGAGATCGAGGTTAATGCATTACAGAGATTATTACGTACTATGGACTTACATTTTGTGGGAAATATGGTTGCATACTCATAAAGAATTGTTGCATATGCATCATTACGTAATACCCACATTCCCAACTGTCTCGTTGTTGAGGACACTGATTTGAAGCACAAAGTTAGTTTAACACATAATTTATGATCAATTTGCATATATCATGTTTTTCACAGTATATTAATTATATGCTTACCAACACTATCTTCCATTGCCAATTCTCGCCTTCTCTCCTGAAAATTCAGTAGTGTGAAGTTAACTACAAGTTATAAGAAACAATTTGTTGGGTAAGAATGAACAGTGATGGAGAATGAAAATTATTCTAAGTGTGTTAGTACTGCTGGAGCTATCAATTTCAAGTACTGCTGGAGATATCAATTTAAAGTTAAAATCCGATAAAAAACCACTGACAATTTGTTAGCTTATCTGCTCGAAACACACGGAGCAGAGGATTTGTAACACCCTCAAATTTCGAATTGCGGAAGCGGTCGGGTTGGGTGTTACCAAATCAAATATCACAAGCACAAAGGTAAATAATGAACGACGCTAAATGAGACGTTTGAAAATAGTTATACATTTCCCAAAATAAAAAAGAATGTATACAAGTTGCGAGTTCGCGAAATAATTTCATTACATAATTGTACTACAAAAGTTATGCAAGAAATCCAGTTGTTTGAAAAGCATGCGACTCGAGCTAGGATCCTGACGGGCCGATCCTACTAAGCGGTACCTGAAATGCATACTAAAACACGTCAGCGATAAGCTGGTGAGTTCATAGGTTAGTTGAAAGAATAAATCTTAGTGAGCATAAATCTATGCTAAGTGTACACTCCGTGTACGATCCTGATTTCTTGAGATCCCTAAAATGGTAGGCGATTTGAATGAAGTGGTTCTTGTCCTAGTTCCTTGATCTAAACAGTTTCCACAATAATAACAACAGGCAACACAGATATAATACAAATATAGCAATTAACACGTATCAAATAATTTAGATAAATAGCAAGTATCACATAAGTAAAGTAAAGCGCACATAAGTTCTTGAAAAATCTTGTTTCTTGATCTTGAAAATCTTGAATATCTAGGTTCTTGAAAATCTTGTTTTTCTTGATCTTAAAAAGCCTTGAATTCTTGAGTTCTTGCACATAAGTTCTTGCAAATAGGATCTTGATTCTTGCACATAAGTTCTTGACCTATCTTGATTTCTAGTTCTTGATCTATCTTGATTTCTAGTTCTTGATTCTTGTGTTTCTTGTATTCTAGTCCTTGAATTCTAGTTTCTTGAATCTAGGGTTTCTTGTATTCTAGTCCTTGATTTCTAGTTTCTTGTTGTCTAAGTTTCTTGTTATCTGATTTCTTGTTATCTTGAGTTCTTGATATTCTTGCTACTTGTTCTAGGTTTCTTGAATCTAGTTCTTGTTTCTTGTATTTCTGAAATCTAGTTTCTTGGGTTCTAGTCCTTGATACTACGGTTTCTTGGATTCTGAATTAATGTACTCAACCTCGAGTATTATGCTTTCTAGTGTTTCAGTATTTACAATGATAGCCTACAGCTATTGAGGTTCTTGGAATCTTGGTTAAGTGTCTAGATAATCCATCTCATCTAGAAGTGTTTGTGTTCATGAAACCTATCTCTTATAAGTTTTACAACAGTGACTAGTGCTCTAGTCTAGTATGAGTAGTTATAAATCATTTGCAATGATTGATTTCATAAATAGGTTTTTGAATAGTAAATAACGAGTATGCATCTCACCCCAAAACAGTAGAAACAGTTTGAAAAGAGGGGCTATGAAACTCACCTGTGAGTTGTCAGCGATCCTACGATACGTGTGTTGTCCGAATGGTAACCTCCTAGTGCCCTAAACACGTGAGGTTATATGAGTAAGATACTAATCGGTTTAACTAAACGTGTCATGAAAGTACACTTCCGTTGTTTAGTTTTTAGAATTGCGTACGTTCCGTTTGTGACGGTTTGTAATAATAATAATTCTCAATTATATCATTATTAAAATCGTTTCGTTGTCTATTTTACGAAAATATAATTTTTGTTCGTAATTCATCGTTGTAAAAAGTGTAGTTGTTATTACGCGAAAGTCGAATCGTTGGGCAAAAACTCATTTCGCATATCAGATCAGTTCAGGAAGCTCGACTCGGCTCGAAGCTCGACTCGGCTCGCAGCTCGACTCGGCTCGCTACTCGGCTCGACTCACAGCTAAGCTCGGTTTGCTATTCAGTTCGACTCGCATTTCGGCTCGGTTCGCTGCTCGGTCCGGTTCGTAGTTCGACTCGGCTCGCTACTCGACTCGGCTCGCTCGACGAACTGCTGCGATTTTTGAAGTGGGTTTCGTGTTTTAAAACGTTTTTAACCGATTTCTTGGACATATTCTTGTTGTGTGGACTCAATAACATGTTAATAAACATAAATCAAGTGTTTTAAAGGTGTGAAATCGGGTGTTCTTACCAAATGTCGATTTCGAGCTCAAAAATGGCGGATCGAGATGGTGAAGATGATGGTGATGATGAAGATGATCCGCAGTTGCTGCTGCTCTCGTTGTTGTTGTTGATGATTCCGAAAATGATGATGGTGGTGGCGGATCCGTGAGGTAGAGAGGGAGAGAGTGAGAGATTGGGTTTGGTGTGTGTGTGTGTGTACCAAAATGAAGAAGAAAATGAGATAAAAAGAGGGGAAAAGGGGTGGGTCGGTTCGGGCTCGGTCCGCGGGTCTGGACCGATCCATCCAGGTCTTGATTTCGTGTTATTTCGTTTCTCCCAAACTCATGTTATGTTGAATTTTAAAAATAATCACGTACGTTTATATAATTATAATTATATATATAAAAGTTTTAAGTATTTTAGCATTAATACGTAACTAAATACGAGTAAATAAATGTTTAAATTGGGCGCGAATTTTGACCTTTTTGACCTGGTGTTACAGGATTTTTATGGAATAATTGATTTCTTAAAGGGAAGTAACTTGAAAGAAGCCTTTGTGATTTTTGGACTTAGCGTTTGAGTGATATTTAATATTTAAAAACGCGGAGGAAAGAGAATGTAGTGACATGTGGTGCATTCCTAGCGGTTCCTTCATTCTCACAGAAAATTGGTGTACTTATGTGAACCTAGCTTACTCAAGATTGGTAAAGGCAGGGAGAGCTCGGGTTGTCTCATCTTCTAGCTCAAGCTCAAACAGTGATGATGATCAAGAGAAGGATGATCAATATATGTTCACTGGAGCTAGTGGGTCTGGTAGTCATGCTCCAAAGGGAATGACTAAGGAAGAGTCAAATAGGTTGTTAGCAGAGGGAGTGCAAAGGGAGCAGCTTGTTGTTCATATTATTGTTCACTAGCTACAAGTAATTATCTTCCTTGTTAACAAGTGTGTTTCCGCCACTTCTTGTTAATCATTCAAAGCTAGTGTATTTAAGTTGTAATTTTGGTTAAGATCCAGGTCGATCTTGACACAATTGTCTAATTAGCATTGTCATTCAAGTAAACATATATACTTACCCATGAACATGCTCCGCGAATTTATAAGACGTCAAAGTCTTTGTCATCTTCATCGAATCCAATATGTATCTGCGATGCTCGACATTGTCGAGAATGATAAGCATCCAATGTTTACTACCCAAAAGTTTCAACATTTCAGATTTAAATAATAATTAAGGCAACGTAAGTAGCAAATATATATAGATATAATACATACCTTGTGAAATAGGGAGCAAGGAAAAAACGCTTATCACTGTGAGCAGTGAACACATCAGTGACGTGCTTCATGACAACGGAGTCGGAAACTGTTTCCTGGATTAGATGAGGATTAAGGAACGCGCAGTTGCAGGGAAAGCGCAGCTTCGGTCTGCAAAGATACAAGTACCTAAATAAAGACCAAAAAATTTATAGGATAGAATTAGAATATAATACACAAAGTCGTGTTGTGACATAACGGGACCAACCTAACAAAATGATAGAACAATTATGCTGATAAAACATTACGAAGTACAATATAATACCAAATGGATCTATGCATAGACGTATACAAATACCTCCATCAAGGTCCAACATCCCCAGGTAGAACACCTCCATCACATATGCCACAACGTCCAAGCCGAAACTCGTACCGACTAAGCATTAACATTGTGAGCCATGCGCTTCATTGGTGGTAGGTACCTTTATTTTAAATAATACCCATGGCAGGATTCAAACCCATGACCTCAAGGAAGTCATGGGCTACGTTAAGCGTTCACTATTAAAATGATCATAATGATCACAAATGCACAATGATCACAATTAACAAATATATATATCTTAAGTTAACAAATTTATATATTTGCAAATAGAAGGCAATTACCTCATCATCGTCATCAGGCCGGTATGGTGATCCACGAGTTGTAGAAAGGTGTATGTGTTCATCGTCCAGATTACCGACGTCTGTCTCTATCTTAACAATTGCTTTCCTCTTTTGACCCTTCCGAGTTCCAAGGGCCTTTTTTGATCCCCACCACACTGGACACCACCCGTGTCTGCCCTTCCGAGTTCCTATTGTCTCCAGTAGGTTCTCCTTGGGCGTTGAACTCAATGTGACGGTCTGGATCGGGAGTGTAGTCATTTTCCTTTGCCTTCCCTAGTCTACCTTTTTCAGCCATGTCGTTTATATTTGATGTCCTATAAAGAACATGTGCAATATAAATGATATTAACACGTACGCTAAACACTGGCTAACAATTAAAATGATAAATAAGCAGGCGAAGAACTCAGCGTCATCCATGGCCATCATTTCTTCGGACGTCTTGAGGGCGAGTGGAGAAATGGGGCTAGACGGAAATGAATCATAGAAAGATGTTTTTGTATTTTTCATTTTTAATTAAACTATCTAAATTATTCTAAGGAAAGCAAATAACTACCAACTAAGTTTGGGAAAACCTAATTGGAAAGGATCTCCTAAAAGCTATAATATCTAAGGCGGCTTCAAATTGTAACGCTCTGCGATCCCCGGCAGCGGCGCCAAAAACTTGTCGTCACCCCTATCGGTTGGTCGGATTTGACTCCGGTCGTTGTTCCAACAGCAACAGAAGCGGCGGACAGTGAGTTTTAAATTTATATGAGCTGGGGCTCAAACTATAAGTACTACCTACCTTGGGAGCAAGCAGTAAGTATAACTCGAGGTCGTTCTTAAATCGGAGCGAATTGAAATAAAGCGGGTCACCAAAGATTATGGTCGCAATTAGGATGGGGGTAGGTAGATAGATCTTGGATTGATTTGGTTTTCTAATTATCCAAAGTGCAGAAAAGTAAATAACGAGAAATGAAATTAGGGTTTAAGCAGACAGGTAGAGATGTGATTGCTGAAACTTGGATATTAGGGTTTCGGGATGATGTTCATTATAAAATTGATTGGAGATTCACCAAATAAAGAGTAGACATACTTTCGGTGTAAACACTAGGACCCTACGTTCAGGTGAAACCCTAGAAACATATGTCACTGGAATCCTAGGTTATCATGATTCTGATCAGATCAGGCTGTTTTCAAACCCTCCTGAGCCTTTGCTTAACTAAGACAAAGTCACCCTAAATGTTCTAGGGATCAGGCATAAGGCAACAGACCGCAATTGTATTTACTGACCTTTCTTAACACCTAATCGTCTATTTACTTTCATTATATCAAATACTGATTGTATCCTGTGTATGTTAAACTATTGGTGTGATTAGGGTTTTGCATGTCTAGGTATATGATTGACACTACCCTGTATTGTTTATATTGAAGCACATACTTAACCATCATAAATATAGACCCTCCTTTACAGTCAGGCGTTCATCCCTAGGAATAATCACGGTGTACAGGGCAATTAGGCATTTCCACAGTGTTCCAAACCCTAGATGTACTGACGGTGTACTGGGCATTTAAGCATTTCCACAGTGTTCCAGATCTTAGGTGTACTAACGGTGTATAGTGCAACAAGCATTTCCACAGCTTTGATTCCTAGACCACAGTTCTAGAAGGATCACTTCTAGGTAATTCACGATGAAACAGTCCATGGCATTTCCTTAGCTTCCACTTATTTGTACTCCACACGAGGTGTTTCCAACGCTATACGAAGTACCGTACCTTTTTAAAGGAAAGTTCATAGTTTCATACTGTAACTGGAGATAACTGCATATTCATAGTATTAGGGTTGATCAGATCCTATCCTAGGGCAACAGTCACGTGAAAGTCTGGAAAGGGTGATGAGAGACTAGATCTATATTCATAAGCTTAACCAGATACACAGCATAACAATTTCCAATCGTATAAATGAAACATTAATTTAACATCATCCCTACTCCTAATATCTACATTTCAACAATCACAATATTAAACTACTCTATAAACATGGCAATATGCAGAATACAAACTGAAATAACATAAAGCAAAAGCATTATAACAGTAAGTAAAGTTTAGATATCACCGGGAATACAGCAGCGTAATACTGAGGATTACAAATAGTCTGAACTTGAAAAACTCGTTACAACAAGATTACCAAGCTAAAACTTCCTCTAGACTCGAACCGTAAGCTCAAGCCTAACCTTTATCCTCTAACTCCTAAGAGTAGTGCTAGAGAGAGAAAGTTAGAGAGAGAAAGTGAAAGAAAAGAGAGAAATAAGAAAAGTGAGAGAATGAGAAATGTGTGAATGTGTTGAGGTGTGTAAAATGAGGAGGAGTGATCCCCTATTTATAGGCAAAGCTCAAAAATCAGCCGTACAACTCGCGAAACAGCACGTACAAGCAAACGAAGCAGCATACGGGGGCAAGGGGGCCATATACGGCCTTGGTAGGGCCGTATACGGTGTATACAAGGCCGTATACGGTCTGTATAGGGCCGTATACGGTTCCCAGGGCCGTATACGGTGTCTGTCTGATTTCGTTCGTTGCTTAAAACGCGCGTATCTCCTTCGTTATGCGTCCGTTTGACCCGATTCTTTCGCCTGTGGTTTCGTAATTCCGTTACGCTTCTAATGATGCCAACTTCACTGAAATTGGATGTGTATAGCTCAAGCATAGCCGAAATGACTTTATAGGGTCTGATACTGCTCAGTCTTCTCCGTTCTTTATCCGATTTGCATGATTCTTGATTTTCCCGTCTCGATTTTACCTGTTTTATCATATGATGAAGTTAGAATGTGATCTATATAAGGTAAATGAGGCCGGATGATTTTGTGCACGTTTATTCGTCCTGATTTGCTTGTTATTTGGACGTTTTTGGTGATTTTTGCAGCAATGCCTATATTTAGACCACTTTAGTGAATTTTAGTAAATAATGATCATTTTGGAATGTTTTCACTAAAGATACGTCCAAAAAGTGCGGAATATTGCCCTTAAAAACATGACTATTTGAGTCACATCAAGTTATCCCACACTTAGGCGTTGCTTGTCCTCAAGCAACACTCAGTTAGAAAAACATTTAAAATGGGTTTTTAAGGGGCGAGTCAAAATAATTTCAAAATGATACCACTTCTAATATGATTAAGATTGTTTAAGAATAAGGGAAAGGATAAGATGATCCTTTCAGAAGCAAGAAGCAATTATCATCAAGCATACTACCAATTCTCGTGATCTTGGAGTACACATGACTAGGCGATCTCACTATAGGTGGTTACTCAATTCACTCAAAGTGTATCGGGTTTCCTAACAATCTAGAACAATTGAAATCGCTCAAATAAGCCAGTCATGCAGCACTCATCGTCATAAGCTTGGTCGAGAATCGGATCTCCACCACTTAGGTGAGGACGGTGCTAACTATCCCAAGACATTCAACGGGTGGTAGTGTTTGGTGAGGTTTAAGGGTATGGGTAGTGGTATATGTTTGGTTGTAAGGGTTTGACTTATCTTAAAACTCAAAGATAGTGAAAAACTTTATTTCAGAACGGAACGAAGGATTTTGTAGCTGCTCGTCTTCTATCGAATTTTTCTTGAGAAGGTGATACTTGAAGCACTCAGCTTTATTTGATGGAACTGTTTCTTTTTCTTTTCTTGATTTTTCTACTTTTTATTTTTCTTTTCTTCTTCAGAACTTCTTTGCCAGAGAATTTCTAAGGATATTTTATGTTGATCCTTTCAGAAATCCTTTTCGGAACTATGATCTTTGATCTTGAACTTCAATTTCTTTTATCGTGCCAATTTTTCGCACTTTTGACTTTTTTAGAGTACACAGAAGAGGAAGACTTTAGAGCATAATTGAAGAGGATGTTCCAAAAGATGTTTTTCACGACCTTAGAAATTCTAAGATAAGGTTTTGGGAATTTTGGTTGAGTGGGGGTTTAGTACGAGGGTTTTTTCGAAATGAAAGGTTTAGGCTCAACAGTGTTTACTAGGCGAATCATCGATACTGAAAATAAGTATCGGAAGGGTTTTGGGCTTGAAGAGATATGTGAGAATTGGGTTTAAATCCTAAGGAATGTCAAGGTCATCTAGCTGCACCTATACCGCGTACGGTACACACCAATGTGGTCTTGAAACGTATGTCTGGAGTAAGTTCTAATTCAGAGATGCAAGCATCGGCACACACAAGAAATGAAAGTGAAGCATTAAAGATGAATGCTTTTAGGCTCAAGATACCTCACTACAAAATAGGGTTGTATGTGCCTAGCCATGCTCCTTTCAGATTATTGTTTCTTGCTCGAGAAATTTCTACCTTATTTTCCCTATATTCCAAAATACCTTACTCATATTTTGAGAATGATTCTTTTCGAAAGTATTTAACTCAAAAACTTAGAGTTTAGTCATAATTTAACTCATAATTTTAAATTTTTGAAAAAAAATTGTTTGAAAAATTTGTTATTTGGGAAAACATTTTTTGAGTAATGCTATTTTGGACATAAAAATTGCCTAAAATTATCCAAGGTATTCTATACCTTGCTATCCCACACTTAGAGGAACATTGTCCCTAATGTTCTCTTGAGTTGAGTTTTTACTGGAGGTAAAATCCCACACTTAGAGTTTGAACATGTAAGAAAATGTTTCTTAAGTGTTAAATTTGGGTTTGAATCCCACACTTAGTGATTAGCTCAGGATAGGGTATAGACTATAACAAGCTATCAAGACAGAATATATGTGATCATGAAATGGATAGAAGGTTAAGAAACTCCCCAGATAACGTTTTGAAGCATGTGAAATTTTGCAGGAGAGAGAGTCGAAGTGAGCTTTCTTCTGCATTCTTCTTAAAGGGCATCAAGCTTCATACGGGGTTATCCGGTGTCATGTATCCAACGTTATCAGAAATCAACTTCAATTCTTTTAAGTGGGGATCCTTATGGTGTAGAATCCCATACTTTAGGTTTTGAAGAAGTTGGAGTGATTTTGATAAGTGTTTGCGGTGTGGGGAGTGATCCCACACTTAGTTCTTTGAAGTGCTTGGATACAAGGAAGTTTTGAGAAGAACGAGGCCCCTCCATGAGATGTTTGAATGTTCCGCAGTCTGCAAATATTGAAAACTGGTTCGGGTTGCCTTTTGACTTCACGGATTTTCTTCTTGAAAGTGCGTCATCTCGCCTTTTTCCACGTCATACATCACAACATTTCTACTTATTAAACAGAAAGAAAATAAAACATAATAAGTAATAGCATAATGTAAATACGGATAGAGTGATCAACCAACTAGTGGCTGATACAAATAGGTTCCAAAAGTAAGTTTAACAGTAGCCAACAAACACAAGATAATAATAGTAATAATGTCTGAAACCAAAGTCAGATGATGCAAATGAGGTAGAACTATGAAGCTGGGGATCCCTGGTCAGGTGCATCAATATGCTGAGTAGGAGCTGGTGCTGTGGATGGTCCTACGACTGACTGCTGGCCACTAGATACTCTCTGTCCCTGTTCTTCAGCATTGATCAGTTTGAGCTGAATCAATATGTCTCTGAGGGTAGCTGCTGGCAGTCTCATCGGATCAGTGTAGCCCCACTCTAGCAAAATAGCCGAAGTAACCCCTGCCTGCTCTAGTAAGGTCATGTAAGCCTGACGTAGCATGCTCTATGTCGGTACAGCTGAGGAAGAGATCGGTCCCAAGTTTAATAGCATCCCGGAAGTGTCAAAAGATACAGCATCAGTACCCAAGTAGACTGTGTCAACACGGTAAGATCCACTGGCGACTGGTTGGGCAGGATGAGGAATCACAGGTGCAGAAATCACTGGCTGAACTACCGGTATCTCGGTCTCAACTGACTGGACCTGCTCTGGTACTGGTGTGGTCCGGATAGCGGGTGATGGTGTATGGGTGGTATGTGATGGGATGGATGTATGTGGTGGTGTTATGGCTGGTGGTGGTGGACCGCATCGGTACATGTAAGGCTCTGGGTCAGGAATACCAAGTTTCCTGGAAATCAACAGCTGATGGGAACGGCTAACCTGAAGAGCATACAAAAGATAATACTGTGTCAGCGAGGTCACTGGATCTGTGTAGTGAACAGTAGCCTGAGCTGGTGGCTCGGCTGTCTCAGCTCCTCTATGCGGGACACTAGCATGAGTAGTAGGTGCTCGGGCTCTATCAGATGGGCCATCCTCAGTATCTGCAATAGGTGAGGATCCTCTAACACGCTTCCCAGGGAGACGACATCCTGGAATGATCTGCTTGGTGTTCTTCCATAGGCACTGTCTCTGCTCATCTACCTCAACAAGATGGATCAACTTGCAATAGTCTAAGTTGAATGGCAAAGAACGAGAACAAACAGTAAACTCCTCAGTGTGGGCCTCAGTCAATAATCCCATACTATAAAGCAATCTAGTAATAATCGACCCCATGAACATGTGCCTATCCATGTCTGTCTCAGCTCCAAGTCTCTCAGCGATCAAGAAAGCAACATTCAGATTCTTTCCTCCTATGATTGCTTCCATGAACTTCAACTCTTCGGCACTCACAGCACCACCTTCCTTCTTTCCAAATATAGAACACGCTAACAACTTGTGAAGGATGTGATGAACCGGCTTGATGAAAGTGGATGACTTAACACAGCTCCTAAAGTTTGATCCTGCTAAATCCATCCAAATATCCTTATGGTTCCTGTTTGGTAGGCTGGAGATGTCTTGAACACTGTTTCTGAACCATGCAGAGTTGACCTGAGACTCTGTATATAAACCAAGATACACTCCTAAGTCGGCAACTGAGATATGATGAATCTGTTCCTGAAACCTGAATGAAATCTTTCTTTTGTCGGATACGCTCATCTTTGGGTTCAGCTGGTAAGTCATCATGAACTCTGTCACTACTTCTCGGTATGCATACTCATCTATATCGAAGAGACGGAGAAAGGCATTGTTCACTTGACCCTCGGTCTCATACATCAACAAACTCTTCAACTCATCCCTGATCCCTAGCTTAATCATGTCTTTCCATACCACATATCGATTACTGCCTATCGGTCGCTGCAACCACTGGCGAATGAGTGACCTATGCTTTGAAGATTTGGCCAAGTAGCTGAGTGAAGGTGGGCAATTTTCCATCTGTGATAAAAGACAAGAAAAGATTAGGCCATAATAGTGATATATTAATGGATATGCTAAAGTACTTCCAAATTTTCAGAAAAAATTGGAAATGTAGGCTTTAGAAATGGGCATATCCAGAAATTTTAAAATTGCTAAACCTAACCGCAACCAATCACAAATCCAAAAACTTTTATCAGCTTATGTCTAAATAAGGGTAAGTGGCACAAAGCTTCAAGTTCCTAGCATAATTAAAGCAAGTCAACAGGGTACCTAACTTAATTATCCCAAGCACTAAAAACTTAAATACTTCATGTTTATGGTTAATCAATCTAAATGAGATTAAGTCCAAGGTCATATAGTTACCTCAAGTAAATCAATTAATCATAAAAGGGCATATTACCAATTAAATATGCAATCCAATATTCCGTAATTTCCAAAAGACATAAAGCTTTATTTACATGATTTCAAGCAAATGACGGAAGTAAACTTATTTGACAAGATGGTAGTTTTTAGAAAATGGCATTTTTGTGGGTTTCATTTCAAAGTCATACACTTTATTAATTAAAGTGATAAACTTAAAAAATGATTAAATGAACCGAAGCTTGCTTTGATAATCTTGTAAGCTTTTTAAGTTTAGAAAAGTCATAAACATGGTTTTAAAATAAAAGTTTTAAGTAAAAATAATGTTTATGATGATTTTATTAAAAATGAGCTTACTTTAATTACCAAAAAACTAGCTTAACTCTTTTCTAATCGCAAATGATCAATCAAAACATGTTAACCTATCATATTTAAGCATAACTCAATCAACAAAAGTCAACATAAACAATTAATCAACCAAAAAGTCAAACTAGCCATAGTTCATCAAAAAGTCAACACTTTAATTCCCAATCTTGCAATCAAGCCAACAAATCACTAGATTAAGCTTGTAATCATGCTAAGCATCAAGATAAGCATGAAATAACACTAAAGATTGCAACTTTTAACCATGAAATCTATGAAAATGAGTTACAAGCCCTAATTTTTAAAGTTTCATGAAAATCACAAAAGTAGGTCAAGAATTACCTTAAACTTGATGTAATGATGTTGTGGATGCAAGAAAGATCATAAAATGATGAATTTTGAGCTTGGAATCATGCAAAATGGTTGAGTAATGAAGGTTTGGTGGTGATGGGGTGTAGGCCGACGGTTTTGGGGTAGGGAGGAGGAAGAAGATGAAGTTTTTAATGTTTTGTCTTATGTGTGTGGCCAAAAGTCCTTTTTATACCCTTTTAAACGTACGCGATTTAAAATTTGCGAAAGATACGAAACATACAAGTAAAATTTCAAAGTTTAAAAATTTTTAATAAAACAATTTTAAAAAGTATGTTCGTAATTTTCTGAATCTTTACGCGCAGTCTGAAAAGATATTGCGAATCGTATGCGAAATCGTATACGTTTTTATTTAAAACAAGACAATCTTTTTGTGTTCTTTAAAATTCAAGACAAATTCAAAATAAATTTTTCAAAATTTAAAAATAAACTTTTTTCGAACTTTCTGAAAATGTCTGAAATTCGTTACTGTGTTGTGCGAATTTGAATTTTAAAAGAACGTTTTCTTGTATTTTTAAATCCAAGCTTTTAAATTTAAAAATAAACCACTAATATTACTTAGCCTAAATACTTAAAATAAAAACTACATTAACTAAAGTTTGGGTTGCCTCCCAAAAAGCGCTTGGTTAAAGTCGGTAGCTCGACTTTTGGACAAATTTATTGAATATTGCCCAAGAGCAATTGTTTAAGTGAATTTGGTGCTCTTGGTTGAGGGAAAGTGTAGCGAGAAATAAAGTCACAAGTGAGAATCTTAATGACAGAATCAACTAGGTCTGCGGGATGTAACGAGAATCGTTCGTGTTCAGTGAGAAACATACGTTCCTTTTTGCCTAAATCTAGAAGATTGTCAATAAACTTGTTAAATTCCTTTCTAACTTTCTTAGGGTTTGAAATTCCGTTTCGTGATCCGTCATCTATATGGTTTAAGTCATGAAGAAGCATTCCTAGGGCTTGTTGAAATTTCCATTCTTCTCTTGAATCGGGATCTCCGGTGGTAGTGTGAACTGACTCCGTGATTTCTTCGATTAAAGATGTTTGTGAAACGGTGAAAGGGAATTTTGACTGAGCAAATAACAAAGTGAGTGAGACGTTAATATCCTTCCTTCCAGCAAAGAAAGTAGCTTCCATGTTATCGTCAGTGGCTCCAGGGAATATTTCTAACAACTTGTCGATCATATAAGTAGCGGGGTCAACGAAAAATGGAATTTTATCAGAAATGACGAGAGATATAGCGGGATCTTTGCTGATCCAGAACTCAAGCTCATAAATCATAGCTGCAACATGACGATTAATTAGGGTTTGGGAAACGGGTTGATAATCGGTACAGGCGAATAGATCCATTAGTAGGTCTATTTCTGATTTAAGCTTTAGTTCTTGCTCTCGATAATGTGTGAAGATACCTTCCTCCTTTTGATTTGGAAGATGGTGGAGAATACCAACCTGTTTCTTTATCCTACGAGCGACTTCTCTTTGTTCAACTGAAAAAGGAAAGTCAGACGTTTTGAGTTGTCTGGCAAAT
Source organism: Helichrysum umbraculigerum (assembly GCA_949592205.1). Lineage (NCBI taxonomy): Eukaryota > Viridiplantae > Streptophyta > Magnoliopsida > Asterales > Asteraceae > Helichrysum > Helichrysum umbraculigerum. The sequence goes on along the minus strand of CATIUR010000003.1, from coordinate 27,137,081 downwards.
GCCCGACAAACATCTAATCTCCTATCAGGATCAAAAGAGTTACCTACGTAGCGGATATTTTCTTCAGGTTTGATTGGTAAAGTCCTATCAACAACACGATAGATGGTGTACTCAGGTTCGGGTACGAGGTTCAAAAAGATAGGTGATTTTGGAGGGTATTCGTAAACTTCTTCGTCCCATGGTGGAAGACGTTCTTCAATGGGTGGAAAACGAAAGGGTTGAAGATGTTCAGAGTTACTCTCGACAAAACCAGATGAGGTAGGGAATTGAAAGAAGTTTTCTAAGGAATATGAAATCTCAGGAGCAGGCATAACCTGATAGCTTAGAATGCTAGATGCAGAAGTTGAGATCTTCTGATGAGAATCATGGTTTTCAAAGTCAAGATCTAAGAATTGCCCTATGGTTCTAGATTCATCGTCTGAATTAGCGGAGATAACTTCGGAAGAGGATAAAGATGAAGAGTAGACGTCAGATTCCAACTCTTGTTCTAAGCAGGCGAAGAACTCAGCGTCATCCATGGCCATCATTTCTTCGGACGTCTTGAGGGCGAGTGGAGAAATGGGGCTAGACGGAAATGAATCATAGAAAGATGTTTTTGTATTTTTCATTTTTAATTAAACTATCTAAATTATTCTAAGGAAAGCAAATAACTACCAACTAAGTTTGGGAAAACCTAATTGGAAAGGATCTCCTAAAAGCTATAATATCTAAGGCGGCTTCAAATCGTAACGCTCTACGATCCCCGGCAGCGGCGCCAAAAAATTGTCGTCACCCCTATCGGTTGGTCGGATTTGACTCCGGTCGTTGTTCCAACAGCAACAGAAGCGGCGGACAGTGAGTTTTAAATTTATATGAGCTGGGGCTCAAACTATAAGTACTACCTACCTTGGGAGCAAGCAGTAAGTATAACTCGAGGTCGTTCTTAAATCGGAGCGAATTGAAATAAAGCGGGTCACCAAAGATTATGGTCGCAATTAGGATGGGGGTAGGTAGATAGATCTTGGATTGATTTGGTTTTCTAATTATCCTAAATGCAGAAAAGCAAATAACGAGAAATGAAATTAGGGTTTAAGCAGACAGGTAGAGATGTGATTGCTGAAACTTGGATATTAGGGTTTCGGGATGATGTTCATTATAAAATTGATTGGAGATTCACCAAATAAAGAGTAGACATACTTTCGGTGTAAACACTAGGACCCTACGTTCAGGTGAAACCCTAGAAACATATGTCACTGGAATCCTAGGTTATCATGATTCTGATCAGATCAGGTTGTTTTCAAACCCTCCTGAGCCTTTGCTTAACTAAGACAAAGTCACCCTAAATGTTCTAGGGATCAGGCATAAGGCAACAGACCGCAATTGTATTTACTGACCTTTCTTAACACCTAATCGTCTATTTACTTTCATTATAGCAAATACTGATTGTATCATGTGTATGTTAAACTATTGGTGTGATTAGGGTTTTGCATGTCTAGGTATATGATTGACACTACCCTGTATTGTTTATATTGAAGCACATACTTAACCATCATAAATATAGACCCTCCTTTACAGTCAGGCGTTCATCCCTAGGAATAATCACGGTGTACAGGGCAATTAGGCATTTCCACAGTGTTCCAAACCCTAGATGTACTGACGGTGTACTGGGCATTTAAGCATTTCCACAGTGTTCCAGATCTTAGGTGTACGAACGGTGTACAGTGCAACAAGCATTTCCACAGCTTTGATTCCTAGACCACAGTTCTAGAAGGATCACTTCTAGGTAATTCACGATGAAACAGTCCATGGCATTTCCTTAGCTTCCACTTATTTGTACTCCACACGAGGTGTTTCCAACGCTATACGAAGTACCGTGCCTTTTTAAAGGAAAGTTCATAGTTTCATACTGTAACTGGAGATAACTGCATATTCATAGTATTAGGGTTGATCAGATCCTATCCTAGGGCAACAGTCACGTGAAAGTCTGGACGGGTGATGAGAGACTAGATCTATATTCAGGATAAGCTTAACCAGATACACAGCATAACAATTATCAATCGTATAAATGAAACATTAATTTAACATCATCCCTACTCCTAATATCTACATTTCAACAATCACAATATTAAACTACTCTATAAACATGGCAATATGCAGAATACAAACTGAAATAACATAAAGCACAAGCATTATAACAGTAAGTAAAGTTTAGATATCACCGGGAATACAGCAGCGTAATACTGAGGATTACAAATAGTCTGAACTTGAAAAACTCGTTACAACAAGATTACCAAGCTATAACTTCCTCTAGACTCGAACCGTAAGCTCAACCCTAACCTTTCTCCTCTAACTCCTAAGAGTAGTGCTAGAGAGAGAAAGTTAGAGAGAGAAAGTGAAAGAAAAGAGAGAAATAAGAAAAGTGAGAGAATGAGAAATGTGTGAATGTGTTGAGGTGTGTAAAATGAGGAGGAGTGATCCCCTATTTATAGGCGAAGCTCAAAAATCAGCCGTACAACTCGCGAAACAGCACGTACAAGCAAACGAAGCAGCATACGGGGGCAAGGGGGCCGTATACGGCCTTGGTAGGGCCGTATACGGTGTATACAAGGCCGTATACGGTCTGTATAGGGCCGTATACGGTTCCCAGGGCCGTATACGGTGTCTGTCTGATTTCGTTCGTTGCTTAAAACGCGCGTATCTCCTTCGTTATGCGTCCGTTTGACCCGATTCTTTCGCCTGTGGTTTCGTAATTCCGTTATGCTTCTAATGATGCCAACTTCACTGAAATTGGATGTGTATAGCTCAAGCATAGCCGAAATGACTTTATAGGGTCTGATACTGCTCAGTCTTCTCCGTTCTTTATCCGATTTGCATGATTCTTGATTTTCCCGTCTCGATTTTACCTGTTTTATCATATGATGAAGTTAGAATGTGATCTATATAAGGTAAATGAGGCCGGATGATTTTGTGCACGTTTATTCGTCCTGATTTGCTTGTTATTTGGACGTTTTAGGTGATTTTTACAGCAACGCCTATATTTAGACCACTTTAGTGAATTTTAGTAAATAATGATCATTTTGGAATGTTTTCACTAAAGATACGTCCAAAAAGTGCGGAATATTGCCCTTAAAAACATGACTATTTGAGTCACATCAGAGAGTAAGGATGGAAAGGTGGGCACGCAAATGGGGATGACCTTGTAGGAAAAAAGAAGTCATGAACATGCTGGTTGCAGATGGGGAAGGAAAAGGTGAACAGTTTGAGACTATTTTGTGCTGATATGTAAATGTTTGAGTTGTCCACAGTATTTTATGCTTTCTCTTCATGTCGTTTATATTTGATGTCCTATAAAGAACATGTGCAATATAAATGATATTAACACGTACGCTAAACACTGGCTAACAATTAAAATGATAAATGAGCAATTAACTACAGACATTATAATTTATTAAGAGTATAGGGAGCCTTTAAGGCTGTGCATAGCACAGCCCACCGTTGCTGATGTCCATTTCCTTGTGTTTTTAGCAATTTAGCCCTACAATACAATTAGACGACGAACCTTACGGTTTGAGATAATGTTTTATAAACTTAAAAAGCTCATGCTATTCTACCATGAGTGGGGTTCAAAACTTTCATGGCATTAACAGAACACTCAAAGTCCTTCGTACACATAATCTACACATTCAAAACTTTCCTGCAGCACAAACAGACGCGCCTCAATCAAAGTAATATTCACCGCATATGGTAAACTCCACATAACTTTCAACATGTACATTGATGCTTTTAAAAAGAAATGAAGCTTAATAAACACCATCATTAGATCCAGTTATTCATGTGCACTAATCACAAGTATTATACAGGTCAGACAAAACAAGTCCACTAATTTGTAGTAAATTTCTGAGTGGCAAAACATCAAACACTTGATGTGAAAAGATGAAATCCAAATAAACGAAAGCTTCAACCAACCAAAAACTCCCACAATGAATCCCAACACATGCTCTTAGGTAACAACATTTTATATAGAAACATACCTGCTAATAATTCCTGGGTAGATATTCTACTAAGAGCTATTTATTCAGGAATTGAAATTGGTGTCCATGAAGAACCTGAAGGATACAAAGACAATATAAACATCCACACACAACATTTTACTGAATAATCTCTAAAAACGTCAGAGAAGAGAAACCCAGCAAAAGTGAAAATCAACTAAGATAAGGTGAGGCAGAATTTAAACTTACAAATTTGAAGTCGGCCCCTGTATACAGCAGTCTTCATTACGAATGTTGAGTCCCTGTTTAGAGAAAGAACTTGAAATTCTAAAATTAACTTGCATAAATGAGAAATAGAGAAATTCTAGAATGAATGTATGGAAAATTAATAGCTGATTTTTTATCTAAAAATAGAGAAGTTAGGAAGGAGGAGAGTAAGGATGGAAAGGTGGGCACGCAAATGGGGATGACCTTGTAGGAAAAAAGAAGTCATGAACATGCTGGTTGCAGATGGGGAAGGAAAAGGTGAACAGTTTGAGACTATTTTGTGCTGATATGTAAATGTTTGAGTTGTCCACAGTATTTTATGCTTTCTCTTTATATTATTGGTAGATAATATGTAAGAGCAACTCGAAGGGTTTATGTAAAGCTTTTTTGTGCAAAAAAAGTGGTTGATAAAGCTTTTGATCATTGGAGCAAAAGCTTTTTTGATTAAAAGGTTGAGATTTATCAACCTTTGGAGGTAAAGCTTTTTAGCTCAAATATTTATACATTTAGGGCCTGCTTGGTTTAGGGGTTTTAACTATGGGGAATGGGTAAGGGAATGAATGAATAGGCCTGATTAAGAGTAATGCAATCCTCCATTGCTTAGAACTGGGTAATGGGCCATTACCCACTAAATTGGGGGGAATGGTTTTGATTGCCCGCTAATTAACCCCGCCAAATATTCTAACCTCGTATTTTCGCTCCCATTATTCCTCCTTTTTAATCTCATCAGTCTAGCAATTTCAAACAAATTGTTCGATTAATCACACTCCTGGAAAAAATAATATCTTGTGGAGAGCTTCACTGAAGGTACATCTAACCCATATAGCAACTATCGATCTTAATTAACATGAGAATTTCTATCGGTGTGATTACTTTGTTTTGTTGTTCTAATGTCAATACATTATTTTTTGTGCCTCCTAAAAGTAAAACTTTATTTGCGAATCATAAACTTTCAGAGTATCTATTCATGATCACGTTTCTTTTATTTGCAATTGTATACTATAATTATATTAGATGTTCATCTCATTAATATTGCATCAATCACTCTTACGTTGTTATGAAAAGATAAAATAAGATTTTGAGCATAGTGTAATTGATGGTCCCTCAAAAATGCTAGTATATAAGAAATATAATTTTTTGTGTAATATTGATTGCCATTGAAGGTGTTTCTCGACACTGCGTATAATAGTATTTGGTGTTGATGTGATGGGCAGTCATAAATAGTTATTCTTTGTTTATATCATACTGCATTTAAATGTACATGTTCACCGAGCAAACCATTCTTTGTAGACTATGGAGTATATCTATATGTAGCATTTGATAACAATAGTTCAACTATTTTGTAGATAAAAATGGCTCGCCCTCCCATTAACAATAGACATGGCAAATTAAGACGACTTTTGTTGATTGAACAAATAGCAACTACTATGCTGATCTTGCTATTTTCTTTCTACTACTATTTTGTTTGTTTAAACTTTCGAGTTAAGATTCATGACATCAAAACTAAAGAACAAAAAAGGAGGGAGCGGATGAAGTGGATGTTTAGATTGACCATGGAAAGTGATGCTGTTTGTATTAGTGAGCTTCGTATGAACAGAGCATGTTTTAGGATACTTTGTGATATGGTAAGCGACATTGGAGGTTTAAAGCCTACTAAAAACACATCGATAGAAGAGGTAGTAGCAATGTTTTTATACACTTTGGCTCACCACAACAAGAGTAGGACAATTGGTTATATGTTTTTCCGTAGTAGAGAAACAGTGAGTCGTCAATTTCATCAAGTTCTTTTTGCAATATTAAAATTGCATCATATATTGCTAAAGAAACCGGAGCCTATAACACAAGATTGTCAAGATGAAAGATGGAATTGCTTTCAGGTATGTTAGTTTTAAACTTTCATTTGTAAGTTAATACATATCGATAATTAAACACACAATTAATAAAGTATCTTACTTTATATATGTCTTTTGTGCGTGTAGGGCTGTTTAGGAGCTTTGGATGGAACCTTAATTAAAGTCATACCTCCTAGTAAGGAAAAGCCTCGATATCGTACAAGAAAGGGTTGTATTTCAACTAATGTTTTAGGAGTTTGTTGCCCGAACATGCAATTCATATATGTTTTACCTGGTTGGGAAGGATCGGCACATGATGGTCGTGTGCTTCGAGATGCAATCTCAAGGCCTCAAGGTCTAAGAGTCCCTCGTGGTTGCTATTATCTTGTAGATGCTGGTTATTGCAACGCGAGTGGCTTTCTTGCCCCATATAGAGGACAACGATATCACCTAAAAGAGCTTGATGGTCATCATCCAGAGACCGCTGAGGAGTACTTCAATATGAAACATTCCAAAGCAAGGAATGTGATTGAGAGATGCTTTGGGTTATTAAAAGGACGATGGAAGATCCTTGCGTCTCCTTCATTTTTCTCAATTCAAACCCAAGTTCGGATTATTATGGCGTGTTGCCTTCTACACAACTTGATTAGAAAGTATATGAGTCATGATCCACGAGAAGAAGAAGAAGACGATGATGATGATGAAGACAAAGATGATGAATCAAACTATGAGGCAGAAAGCCAAGATGTGGATTACGTTACTAGTATCAATCCGAGTGATGAGTGGGTTGCATTTAGAAATAATATGGCTGCTAATATGTTTAATGCATGAAAAAGTAGATAACTTTATTTATTTAGATATAGCTATGTTTTTATCATAGATGTTTTCTGGTAATTGAACTTTTTGCATGAGAATTATTTGTCATTTCTTTCTTATGAATTTTACGTTTTAAGCGTTTGTCCTTATTATGTACACTTTATGTATTACATATCTGATTACCATTTTCAGCTAGATATGGCTGCATCTTCATCTGATCGTGGCAGAGGAAAGAACAAACAGTACTGGAAAGATGAGGAAGCTGAAACTTTAGTTGATGTTTTACATGAACTTGCTTCTGATCCTTTATGGAAGGTAGATTGTGGATTTAAGAATAATTACATGGTTGAAGTTCGAAAGAGAATGGTAAAAAAGATCCCGAATATTGATAAGGACGTTAACCCACACATTGACTCTAAGATCAAATATCTTAGGAACAAGTATAATCCAATTTCCGAGATGTTGATGCAAAGTGGATGTCAATGGGATGAAGTCGAGCACAACATTAATTGTGAGAAGCAATGGTACGATGATTGGTGTAAGGTAAATGCATTTAACTACTCGTATCTTTTAACTGTATAATTTTCTTCGCGGTTTTTATTATTATGATTTGTTATTATTATTCTATGCAGAACCATAAGAATGCAACTGGATTATGGAACTTCAAATTTCCTTATCTTCAAAAATTGGACATGGTGTGGGGTAGAGATAGAGCAACTGGACTAAGAGCGGAAGATATATCAAATGCATGTGAAGATACTAATGATCAAAAAGATGTATTGTTGTGTTCCTCTGGTAGTGAAGATGAGGCCACCATGGTCTCTAATAAGCAACAATCTCCAACTGTTCCAACCATTCACGCTTCAAAGAAACAGAAAAAAGTATCACCACCAACCGAGAGTTTTCACAAGAAGAAGAAGAAGGCATTGACTCTTCAAGAAACCATGGATGCAAGGTTAGATTCGTTTGCTTCTGATTTTAAGTCGGTTTGTGGTAATATGGTATCACAAATTGGTGTTGTTACTAGTGCTTTGGCTTTTGATGCCAATAAATCTGAATCTGTGAGTGAAGAGAGGATGCAAGAGGTCATGAATGAACTTCTTAATCTTGGCATACCTCATTTGGATGTTGGCAAGGTTGTTGAGGCTTGCTATAATGATCCCAACAAATTTAAGACCTTGTTTACTTTGCCAAGTCATATGAGAAAAGGTTATATTAATGGGTTCCTTGCTTCTTGCAACAACAAAAGTAGTCCGTGAATCGTACCATGGCCTATATTTTACATTTTATTTCAGAATATAAGGATCCTACTAGTATTACTAGCATAGTGTTGGTTATGTTTTCTTGAACATGTTCTTTGTTTTACGTAAGTACTTTTATTACGAGATTTTTGTTATTGGATTATGGAGATTTGTGTTTGCATGATTGTAATGCTCCTGTTATGTTTGAATAAAAATGTCATTTTTATATGTTTGATCTTTTACGAAGAATAAAAAATAGAAGTTAAATGATTATATAGGATTTAACCAGGCAACATCTAAGATAATAATAATGATTAGAGATATGGAACCAGGCACCATCAATGCAATGAGTATACCCATTCCATTTCCTTAGTATTCCCTTTACCTTTCTCTTTCCCATTACCCAGTTCATACCAAGCGCCCCCTTAACCCTTCATTGTGGTTTAAAAAAGCTATTGGAAAGCTTTTTACATTGGAGCAAAAGCTTTTGTATAAAGCTTTTGGAATGACTTTATCATTGGAGATGCTCTAACACACACTATGCAAAACGGATAGCAAACATTACACACGTGCAAATAAGAAACTGATCGAATTGTCATACATATATATTTCCCTTTATTAGAACCAGCTACAGACCAGGAGAACACATGGATAAATAATACATAAGACAGTGATGGACGCACTTTCTCAAGTATTGAATAGGGTCTTTGCTGGCATATCTTAGAGTGTTCTCACAGGTTCAGGATTGGAGAATCAACAACTACGGGACCACATCTTTACAGAAATATCATCAAGATCAGTATTGAATTCAATATCTATTAATTTTGGCATATATAACGAGCTGAGGGTGGGGACCAAAAAAAGCGTTGTTTCATAAAGAACATTCCCTTTTGTATGTACTCACAACAATCAATAACATATGGGTGGTGATTTGTACACCACCAACCTTTAGCCATACACCACTAATTATGCATTAAACTGTTGTACAGAACAACAAACTGATGCACATTAGTGGTGTATGCCTGTATGGTTAAAAATTTATATATAAATTATATATTTACCTAAAAAATTATGTACAAATATATCAATATATGTTTCAATCCGGCATACACTAAAAGAAAAATTTTACATAGAAAAATACAATTAATTTACAATATTTAACAAACTACCACCAATAATGGATGAATCGGAGTTACATGACAACAGTTCAAAAGCCAATCAAGATTGGAAAACCTAGCAATTAATGCAACTGTTTGGATATGAGCTGCGGCAAAATTATACCGTTATAAAATTACCAAAGTGCAATGGGTTTACAATAACAAACTTTAACCTAGATTTACCGGTGTATATTTGGGGATACGGTGGTGGCAGAAGTAGAACGAAGCCAAAGACGATGAAGCGGAAAATCGCGATCAAAAGTGTATTCTGTCTCTGTGTAGACCAAAAAGTGTTTTTTCACCAATAAAACCTTAGTTCATTTGAAGCGGTTAAAAACAATACCCGCTTCAAATCACAAAGACAACCGCCACGCCATAAACAAACCGCTTCAATTTACTAGTGAAACTTTTTGATTTTTTAGCCCACGTTTGGCGGGGAACCAAAAAATTTGAAATTTGGTGCTTTAGTTTTTATCAAATGCATATATATTATAATTATATATAGTAATTATATATAGTATAGATATAGATCTATATATCTATAATCTATATATATATATATATATATATATATATATATATATATATATATATATATATATATATATATATATATATATATATATATATATATATATATATTGATAAAGCATATTGCTATTTTTCTGTTGCAAAGTTTAAGAAGTACGGAGTAAGACTCAATAATTCATTTTATATAACTATATATAAGTTGTGTAATTTTCAATATTTTGTTTTAATTAATATATTTAATAATATTTAATTTGGGGTTAAATTTAAATTTAATACTTAAAATGGTAAGTGTAATTATTTAATTAAATCTAAATCGTCGGATCACCTTGTAAATTTTCATTGAAAGGTCCAGATTGCTCAATAGGATTTTGGTTTATTTATATTAATAATAATATTATTATTGTTATTATATTCTAAACATTATTATTATTATTATTATTATTATTATTATTATTATTATTATTATTATTATTATTATTATTATTATTATTATTATTATTATTATTATATACATACATACATGTAAGATATAGTGCAAGTGTTTTTGAAAACTAACTAAAATAAAGAATCAAATAAATTATGTTTTCTTAATTGATGTGCATGCTTAAGATGTAATGCCCCCAAAGTCGAAAGCAGCGACTAACCGGATATTTTCAACTTTCAATGAAAAACCATAGTGGAAGGTAACTATTAGACACAACTTTAGACTAATAAAGAGCTCCAATTTGTTATCAGTTTTCGATGTGGGACGGTTTGTTACAGAGATCGAGGTTAGGGGTGTTCATGAAACCGTTAAAACCGTGAAAACCGGCAAACCGAACCGTTTAAACCGGTCCGGTCCGGTTTGCTCAACTACCGGTCCGGTCCGCGGTTTAAAAAATACAAAACCGTATGTTCCCGGTCCGGTTTACGGTTTCTACTGATTACCGGACCGTTTAAACCGGACCGGACCGTTTACTATATAATATATATAATTTTATAATTTTGTAACATATATATATACTGATTTATTTATTTATGTATACTTAAAACATGTTTTAAGTAGTATTATTATAATGAATTATTGTATATGTTAACACAGGTGCATCATTTTATCGAATACAGGTGCATTATGATGCACATGTACTAAGTAGTAGTATCGAATACAGGTGCATAATTTTGTAAACATGTTTTAAGTAGTATTATGATGCACATGTATACTTAAAACATGTTTTAAGTAATATTTATCAACAACAAACTATAAACTATCTATTATCATTTTTAGTAGTATTATTATATAATGAATTATTGTATTTTTGCATGTTTTGTTCAAATTTGATGTGTATAGAAGTTGTTTTGGAAGATGAAGTATGATTATTGTTATCGAATACGAATTAATGATGTTATAATGTTGTGTTGTTGTACGTATTTATTAAAGTTTTTTTTTTCATTTTTCAATTTTTAGCAAAAAACGAAAAACCGCGAAACCGGCCAAACCGAACCGGTTTTCACGGTTCGGTCCGGTCCGGACTATACATCTCAAACGGTCCGGTCCGGTTTGAATTCTGCCAAACCGTCAACTACCGGTCCGGTTTCGATTTTCGCCAAAAACCGGTCCGTCCGGACCGTGAACACCCCTGATCGAGGGATTCATGTGCCATTCAGGAAGATATATATTAATGAAAACCTCATGGAAGACGATGTGTCTCAATGGGGTTATGACTTGTGGCATTTAGCTTATCCCACATTAGTTGGTGACGATTTGAAAATAATTGTGGTCAACATGCATTAGCTGACAACCTCTTATTTCCATTGTCCATTTTTCGATATTTTAAGGTTTATGATGACAAGTTGAATCTAAAAATTCCCTGAGGATTTTTGGGGACATGAGAGGTACGTGTTGGGTGTATAAGGTAAACCCATGTTACAAATCACAAACGCTCTTATTGTGGCCAAAAAGGTCATTGGACCCGTAAGAACTATAAAGTTACAAGGAAGACGATGTGTCTCAATGGGGTTATGACTTGTGGGCATTTAGCTTATCCCACATTAGTTGGTGACGATTTGAAAATAATTGTGGTCAACATGCATTAGCTGCCAACCTCCTATTTCCATTGTCTATTTTTCGATATTTTAAGGTTTATAATGACAAGTTGAATCTAAAAATTCCATGAGGATTTTTGGGGACACGAGAGGTACGTGTTGGGTGTATAAGGTAAACTCCTGTTACAAATCACAAACACTCTTATTGTGGCCAAAAAGGTCATTGGACGCGTGAGAACTATAAAGTTAAACGTTTAGTGGAAGTACATTGATCAGCTATTTGGAAGTTCTCGTGTGGTCCTGCAAATTTTTCGTGCGCTAAAACTTATATGTCCGAATTTCATAAGCAAGCAACACCATCTTGACTGTTTATAAATTCAAACGTATACATTCACTACTTCGATTCACTATGACAAAAACGCCATATTAATATCACCACAAAATTAAACACATGGTGACTTCCTACAACACTAGCGTCCAACATTATAACCATAAAGCATAAGCATTTGACTTCCTTAATTACCCCACTACTATCATCCTACTCGTCGCGCCACCAACATCTAACATTACGGTAACATCCCGCCTTACCACGACACAATATTGTCCGATTTGCCCGCAGGCGCACGACTTTTCCTTGGCGACCACACTACTATCCATGAGGTCACCCATCCTGGAACTACCACGCTCGAGCACGCTTAACTGTAGTTTTCTCACGGGATCTACTACCCTTACGGTCCCAAAATGTGTTGTGTCATGTAAGGATGATATTATCCTTATAAGCCCCAATGTAACTGCCCTTTACCACGGCACAATATTGTCCGCTTTGCCTGCAGGCGCACGGCTTTGTTCTTGGCGACCACCACTTCCACTTCCCAGGAGGCACTCATCCTGGACGCTTCCCCTACACGAGCACGCTTAACCACGACGTTCTCGTACAATCTACTTCCACTGTGGGCCGAAAACGCGTTGTGTCGTATAAGGATGACTTTTTCCCTTATAAGTCTTCAGATCTCCCATGTGCCGATGTGGGATTTGCCTAGAGTGTTACACCCAAATCCCTCATGTTCATGGCCAAATTATTTCCATTAATATGTAGATCACTATAGTTAAATCATATTTGTTTCTATTACATTTCACATGGATAAATAATACATAACACAAGCATTATACAATAAATCTTCAATATATTTACATTTACGTTTTTATTTTAAAATCGTTACTCGCACCTCCATCCTGCGTCACCAATTTTACCGCGGGTGTAATGCTAGCTAGTACAGTAGTACTCAAAAATGAACGATACATGTTGTAGGAGCGATATGATATATCGGTTTTAAGCTAAAGTCATTCTATTATCCAATAAGTAAGAACAATTAAGAACAATATAAATAAAGAACAAATACACAAAATTGAAAGTTAACTATCCGCTAAACTAGGCAGTTCATCATTAATCCACTTTTCTTTCTGTTCGATCATTCGATCTAGTGTCTCCACCATCTTTTCGCAGTTCTCGAGTAACTTTCTTTCTTCGGCAATAGATCCACGTAGACATTCCATATATGAAGATTCAATTATATGAATCATCATATTCCGTCGCTCAATATGCTGAATCTTTTGCCTTTCAAAAAAAATATGCTGAATCTTTTGTTGTTTATCATAAATTGAATGATTTAGTTCATCAATCGTCTTTACTACTTCTTCTTTTTGTTTTTTATCCTCATCTAGCATTTCTTTCACACAATTGGTGTACAATTCGGAATACACTCGGAATCGATGCGTCGCTGTATTCCCTCTTTTAGAGGGTGGTTCTGTAGACCCAGAAGATTCTTCCATTAAACTATACCTGTTTTAATTTATTTTGGAAACTGGCCGGCCGGAGAGTTTTGCAAAAATATTTTTTATTTGTTCGAATTTATACAAATGTTGTCAAACGTACAATTACCACACCGATATATGTAGCCAGAAGCGGTTTTGCATAATATTGTAAACATCTTCCCCCAAAAAAAGTAAATGGCCAGACCGCTCCAATTAACATTCTAAATATCTAGAATATTTTTTATGCTACACGTATAAATTCTAAATATATATCCTCCCCCCAAAAAAGTAAATGACCTACACTTAAAGGAAACTTATAGGCCGGCCTACTACAAGTCAACAACATATGAGAAATTAAATTAAATGGACTCTTAAATGCCCAACCACCAAATCAATTCCCACTTTTAACCACGCGGTTTTGTGTTAAATACACCGCTTCATATTACACTAGAATACTTATACACGAATTAATTAAGCATTAATATTTTATTAAAATACTCCGCTTCATTTACGTCATATATAACCGCTCCAACATAACTTTTTAATAAAAAACGTACTTTAAACTGGCGGAATTTGATTCTCATAAATTAATACTCCGTATTTGTTATCAATATATATATATATATATATATATATATATATATATATATATATATATTCATGATAATATATTGATGAATAATAATACTAATAGAATAATACTAGATCGATGAAATGATAACACGGTGGATCGGAGTAACATATATTTTAAACAATAAGAGAAGCAGATTCATAAAAGAAAGAAAAACTTGCTAATTCATTTGATATACATGTAGATTACACATGATTACAACAAGTCATTAAAAAATTCATTTTGTTCCACATTTTGGTTGAACCAAACAATTTGTGCTTCAATCCTTTCCTTCTGATTCACGTAAAACCTAAGATTATAGTCAAGTTGCTCCTTATAGTCAACCTCATCAGTGGAAGGCTCTTTAATTTTGCGGGTCTTTTGAAGTTCTTTCATTATCTTTTTTATCGTGCTTGTAATCTTGGTAACTTGATATTGCAATTCTTGGATCATTTCATTATCAACATCTATCAAAGTATACACCTTTGAGCGGATACGATGACGTTCCTGTTCGCTGACATTCATGGTGCTAGTGACCTCATCTCCGGAAGAAGCCATATATTGCATGTTAATAATGTTAACAAATGTTACGGAATAATTTTTTTAGATAGGTTTTTATCGAGAAACTGATGTCACTTTTTTTGGGTGTCTTTCTACGGTTTATATATTTACTTTTTTTTGGAGCGGTTTTTATTTAAACCGCCTCACCTTCGAAACTTTATAATAATACGGAAATAATAATAATAATAATAATAATAATAATAATAATAATAATAATAATAATAATAATAATAATAATAATAATAATAATAATAATAATAATAATACAACAGAAATTATTGTCTTCTAATTTTAAACACAATTAATAATAAAAAACTCCAGAACACTGTCCAGAACACTGAGAATTCAGTTTCACCACACCACAAAATCCTCACTTTCAACATTCTCCAGAACACTATCCCAAAGGCCAAAACACCGATACCACGCGGAAGGTTTTTTATCAGATAAAAGGTTAAAAGGTTTTTTCATTTAATCAATTATTACTACAAGTAAGACTATTCAATTATTAAACTAAAATAGTTTATCACGCGGAAATCTATATCTTTAATAACAAATATAGTAATATAAGTCGTTATGATAAGAGGTCTCAGGTTCAAAACTTACTAGAAGCAAAAAGATCTTGGGGTGGCCACGAGAAGGTTCGGAAACGGCCACGGAAACAGTTAGGCCGCGTACATCACAAGCAAAAGCTTGGCCAACCTGAGGGAGCCTGTTAAAAATGGGAATATCCTTTAAAAAGAGGGGAAAAATGAAGAATTCAAACATATAATATCAACATAATAACCTCAAAATGGGAAACACGACGTCCTATTTGTGTGAATGTAAAAAAACAACTTTGATCGATCCACATTCGTATACGTAAAAGTATTAATGTAAAAAAACAACTAACGTTGACCTATCTAACAGACTTATGACTTGTGACAATGTTTGATGAATTATAATAATAATAAAATGAATCATAGTATGTAAAATATTGTATTATATTGTTTCTCCCTCTTATCCACCTAATTTTTCTTCTTTTTTGATCCCGTTATATATATATGAGGTGAGTTCTTTTAAGAATGCTAAAAAGGTAGAGAATGGGAGAACCAATAGGATTCTTCAATTTCTCTACAAAACCCACTTCTATTTTTTACCCCCTTGGTTAATTATATATATATATATATATATATATATATATATATATATATATATATATATATATATAGTATCATTTGAACCTCCCACCATAGTTGTTAACTCGTGACTCGACTCGTGATTCAGAATGTTATTTTTTAACTCGTGACTCGTGACTCGGCTCGACTCGTAAGAGTCATAATTTTACACTAAATACATATATTTATATCTATATGTACATTATTGTTTAGATTTCTATCCTAAATTGAAATTAAACATAGTGAAAGTCATTAGATAACACAAATGTGTAATTTATAATGGATTATTAGTCATTTTCTATTATATTTTGTCATTTTATATTTTTTTATTAGATTACATTAAACATGTGTCCGGTTTCTGACTCGTAAGAGTCGCCCACGACTTGGAAGAGCCAATAAATGACTCGTAAGGGTCAAAGCCATTTAAGAGTCGGGGTCTGAACCACCTCATTTTTTTAATTTCTGAGTCGAGTGAATCGTAAGAGTTTAACAACTATGCCTCCCACTATATATATATATATATATATATATATATATATATATATATATATATATATATATATATATATATTATCATTTCGTGCTTGTAATTTTATTAATTTATTGCATATATAATAAATAATAGTAATAGTAATCTAAATATTAATAAAAGAAAACTTGTCCTATTAAATTTTTTTGAAAAATTGAGACATATTAACCAATCAAATGCTTCAATTTTACTAAACATTTAATTAACCAATCAAATGCTATAATTTACCTAAAAGATCTCATAGAAAAATAAAAACTCAATATATATATTTATTAAATAAAAATTGATTAAGTTTCTATCTAGCTCACGATTGCTTTCATATTCCGATCATATCTCCATATTAATTAATTAATTATTAAATATTAATACTATATCTATATTTAATTCAACACTAATATGAATATTTTATTATTATTATTATTATTATTATTATTATTATTATTATTATTATTATTATTATTATATAAAAACCAAAATATAAACAAATAAAAGAAATTATGCTATTGAAATTTTTGACGCATTATTTAAAGCCATGTAATCTGTAACACCCCAGTTTTCAAGGTATTACTTTAGTAAATAAAAATAAGTTTTTATAGCTCAGTTTTACAGTATTATTTTAGTGTACAATAAAATATACATCTTTTTAATTTTAGATCTCTAAATAACGAGATATAATAGAAAACGCAAACTAGTTGTTCAGTTCCAGACTGTGTAGTATAGAAATTTAAAAGAATTTAGACACTAGTACGTGCCTTTCTTCTGTAATATGAAGATAGACTTCAAAATATTTCCAGAACCTTACGTGAAGAACTAAAAATTCGTAGGAGGCTAAAATCCAACAAGAAATCAGTTTTTCAATCCCAAATTCAAGCTCAAATCATCAAAAGAATCATCCTCCATCATCTCTAGATCTTTGTAAGTTGTTCTTTCTCTTTAAGAACCCTAGAAATTGGGTTTTCATGGGTTTTAGCTAATTAGTATGAATTAATCCGAAATTAGAGTTTGTAATTGGATAACTAGTGTTAGTCTAGTTTATAAATGATAAGTAGATGCTTAATTTCATATTAGAAGTGATAGATTATGATTAGAGATCATGGGGTTTCTTATGAACCATGTAAATTAGTTGAAATTAAGAGTTAAGGTATTATTAGATGTTAGAATTATTATGAAAGTAGTTAAATTCATAATAAAGCTATGATTATGATCATGATAAGTAAGTTAATTAATTTGGTTAAAGTGAAATTAGTAAATCTCAAGTGAGGGAGAAAAGAATTAGATAATAGTAGTTTAAAGTTGTGACTAGTTATTGATTTTGTGTTATGCATATTGTATTAGGTGCTCAAGAAGAATTATTATTGTTTGATCATCTTATTACAAGTTGTGCTACAAATCAAGGTGAGTTTATGAATTGATTAGATCATGATCATGTAACTTGTTGTGATTAGCTTATGATTATATCATGATTATGATGAAAGTTTGTGATTAGAATGGTTAATGCTTATTAGCCATATTTTGATTAGAATAGCTAATCAAGATTAGCTTTGTACGATTAGTGGTTAACTTATGTTAGCCAAATATTGATTAGCTATGTGCACATATGATTAGAATTGTGAAAGTGGTGTTGCAAGAAAAAGGGAAGTAGTTCCTTACTTTGTTCATTATTTGCTTTATGTCAATAATGCCTTGTATTGATTAGATTTCATATTCTCACTAAGCAAATTGCTTAATTAGTTTAGTTATGTTGTAGGTACAAGTGAAAGTGGAAGAGGTAAAGATATTGCAAAAGGCTAGAAGTGGAGTTGTTAGCTTGTTGTAAGTTACACAAGCTTCCTCTTTAAATTATCGTTTTGAAACCTTGAAAGATCGCCCAAACAATGTTTTGACATGTTTTAGTTATGAAAGTAATGACTAGATTGAGTATGTGTAATAGTGTAAAGTTGTGTAAGACTAGTAGATAAGGTTTGAAGAGTGTTAAGTTGTAAGTTGTAGTGAAAGTGATATTTTGATTATGTACATGTTGAAAGTTTTAACAAAGGTCAATGATGTTAATAGTTAATTTGGAAGTGTGTTTAGCCATTGAATGGGTCAAATTATCTCTTTTGGATCAGCGGGTCAAAATGGGTCCAAATGGATACTAACAATGCTTAGGAACAAATTTGAGTTAGACGAATATTGGAAGCATGATGATTAATCTTGCAAGTTTGTTTTGATAGTAGAAATGTGTGCTTAAAGTCTCAGCTCTTAAGTCTCAATGGTTTGAGACTTGGTGTGTTAGAAAAATGTTGAAATTTAGCCGAAAATGACCCATAAGTCCAAAACCCGAAATAGTGAGAATTTTGAGAAAGTGCGAAAATAGAAAGTTTCATTTTGACTATAGTAAAGTGCCTGCAAAGTTTCATGTTTTAATTCTCAGTCGTTTGTAAGATATGCGTGTTCAAAGTTCGGTTTTTGGCATAAAATAGTGCAGGCCCAGGATTTGCCTGCAGATCATGGGAATCCGGCGGATTCATCTGAATCCGGTCGGATTGCCATGAATCCGGGCGGATTCCGGGACCGTATTCCTAAATTTCAGTTCTGTCCACGAGTTGAGTCTGAATGTATAGGGAATCCGGCGGATTCCTGTGAATCCGACCGGATTCAGCTGTTTTCTAGGAAAGATCATTTTAGCTATTTTAAATTGAAGTGTAAGATAATAACCAAGTATTGGGACCATAATAAATCAGTAAAAAGTGTAACAAGTATAAAAAAAAAAAAAAAAAAAAAAAAAAAAAAAACTGTTTCAGATTTTCAGGGCGTTTCAAGTTGGTATCAGAGCGATGGTTTAAGAGATTTAAGCAATCCACAGTAGGATTGCCTAAACTTAAACCACTCATAAATGTGCAGTAGTTAATTACAGTTATGTTTTTGCAATGTTTTGCATATGATTAGTAGATTATGATTAGAGTAAGAATGATTGCTTGAATTCGGAATATATTTAAGAAATTTGAATAGAAACATGTATTTAGTTTAATATAACTACGTCTGGCCAACGAGGTTATATTTTGCTAAAGCATGTGGGAGATTCAAAGTTGTTAAATATGTGAAGATAAAGGCAATCATCATGTAATAGTTGAAGTAGTGATTTTCTATGTTATTAATTGTGTTCTTATATTGTTTAGTAAATGGAATCCACACCAAATAAAGAAGCTGAGGGTTCAAATGTACGTTCTCCCATTCAAGAGGAGAATGTTTCAGAAAGAAGTTTAGATCCTGAGGATCGGATGCTATTAAAAGATGTGATTGGGCAAGCCCTACAAGAATTTGCTCCCAAGGTATATACCCGAATGGAGCAAATTATTAATACACGATTAGTAGAATTTGAACAGAAGCATCATGTCTTAGTTAACCCTCAGTTGAATAGTGAAATGTTAAGTGCTCAGCAGCAAATTAATAAAGAAAAAGAACGTTTTGAATATAAAAACTTCGCAAACTGTATTCCTCCAGAATTTCATGGTGAAAGGGACCCGATTAGTAGTCATAGGTGGATTAGTAAGATAGAAGAAACTTTTCTACTCTGTGATTGTCCAGAAAGGCTACGGGTGTTGTTTGCTGCCCATCAGTTGAAAGATAGTGCTCAGGATTGGTGGGGTACTGTTGAGACCTGAGACACTGCTAGATTTGCTCTGAATACAAGTATCATGCCGCTGTTGGTATAAGACTTCAACCACTGTTAGTAGAAGTCAACCGCTGTTAGAAGAAGACAACCGCTGTTAGTACATTTGTCTAACAGGGCCACTGTTGGTATATGTAAAGTATTTTGTATCAAGTACTCAACCACTGTTGATAATATACGAGTACTACCCCTGTTAGTTATATACTCAACCACTGTTGGTTAGTCGGTTAGAGAATTATGGAATAGATAGGATTTCCATAATAGTTTGATTCTGTAAAGGACTCTATGTGTTATAAATAGAGATTCTGTAAAACCCTAGAGTTAGGTGAGACGAATTCATTCTAGTTATTAGCTTCAAGGTTGTAAACCCTAACACAAATTGTGTGTTCGTATTATTGTTAATAATATTGAAGCTTTTGGTTAGATATTCTGTTATATACAAGTTTGTTCTTCAAGTTATTAATAAACTATTCCGCAAGCTTATTAATAATCAATCAAAGTAATACATACTAAGATCTCTAGCTGGGATCATCAAGTGGTATCAGAGCAGGTATTACTTTGATCTTGAAGAAGGTAATTGAATTTCACAGCTTTCTCAACAAATAACAAGATGTCTACTGAATCAATGGAAGGTATTCAAGCTACAAAGATTCCCATGCTCAAACCTGATGAGTTTGAGCTATGGCAGACTAGGATTAGGCAATACATGTTGCTTACGGATTATATGATGTGGGAGGTGGTTACTAATGGACCAAACTATACTAAGGATGCAGATGGTAAAAAGGAAGAAAGACCACCACCAAAGTCTGATGCAGAAAGAAAAGAAAGAGCAACAGAGTGGAAGGCATTAAGTACTCTACTTTTGTCTATTCCTAATGAGTATCAAAGGAAGTTTGAAAACTGTGAAGATGCTCAGGTTCTTATGCAAGCAATTGTTAAGAGATTTGGTGGTAATGATAACACCAAGAAGAATAAGAGATCTCTTCTCAAACAACAGTTTGAAAACTTTGCAGGTGTAAAGTCTGAAACTCTGACTCAGACTTTTGATAGGTTTCAAAAACTTGTGGGTGATTTAGAAAATCACAATGTCAAGATTGATAAAGATGACTTGAACAGGAAGTTTCTAAGATCACTTGGTACAGATTGGAATATGTACACTGTGGGACTTAGACAAAGTCCAGATCTTGAAGAGAAAGAGATTGAAGACCTGTACAATGATCTGAGGAATTTTGAGCCTGAAGTTCTAGCATTGAAACAGTCCAATGGTAGCTCTAACAATGCTGCTTTTGTTTCTATTGGTGAATCTGGTAGTTGTAGCACATCTGGTGCTAATGATAATGTATTGGAAGCATTCTTTGCAAGCCATGTGAATTCTTCATTAACTACAGAAGATTTGGAGCAGGTTAGTGAAGAGGACCTGAAAGAGATGGATTTAAGATGGCAGATGGCCATGATTACAATCAGAGCAAAGAGGTTTATGCAGAGGTCTGGGAACAGAAATTTTTTTTACAAGAGAGATGGTGTAGCTGGTTTTGACAAGAGCAAGGTGGAGTGTTTCAATTGTCACAAGATGGGACACTTTGCTAGAGAATGCAAGAGCACACAGGCTGGAGGATCTCAGAATGGTATTATGAGAAATAGTTCTGCTCCACAAAGAAGATTGGTACCTGTTCAGAACACCACTTCTGATTCATTGGTTGCTCAAGATGGAATGGGAGGATTTGACTGGAGTGACCAAGAAGAGCTTGTAGTTCAGAATCAAGCTTTGATGGCTGTCACAGAAGAACCAGAGCCTTCAGACATTCCATATGAGGTACAATCTAAACTATGTTCTCCTGCATGTAAGAAAATGGTTAAATTTTATAGGGATCATAATATGGTTGTGTGTAATGAATTAAAAGCTTGTAAGGAAAAGAGTCAACATGCCACTTTAGCTATTGAAAACTTAGAAAATCAGATAAAAGCTTATGAAAAGAATGAATCTCAATTTCACTTAGATGTTAAGTATCTAAATTGGGAAAAGAAAGCTTTACAAACAAAAGTTGATATGCTAAGTGCTAAGTTGGCTGAGGCAATTTCTGATAAGGAGTCAATAAAATTGAAAGTTGATGAATTGGAAAATGTTTCAAAAGGTGTTCAAAACTTAATCAAGTCTCAAATTCATGATAAATTAAAACTTGGATTAGGTTACAACCTTAATGCTGTTCCTCCACCTTATAATCATACTTATTTCCCACCTAAAACTGATTTTGTTTTAGAAACACTTAAGGTAGGTGTGTCTGAGGAGGTTAAAAAGGTAGATCCAGTTGTTAATTGTGATGATAATGTGAATTTTGATAAAGTTGAGGTATCTGATTGGACTGAGGAAGATGAGTGTGATAGTGATAGCTCATCTAGTGGTAATTCTGTGGATGGTAGTGTTAAGTCTATTACTGGTCTAGTTTCTGAACTTAATAGTACTAAACTAGAAGAGGGTAAAAAGATGTTTGTTGAGAAAGCAAAGGCTCAGTTAGATCAAGTCAGGAAAACCAACAAGGCTAGTTCAGGTTTAGGGTATGTACACAAAAAGGTCAATACTGAATCAAAAGACAAGTTGAAATCTGAGTGTGATAAGTGTACATGTAAATCAAAGAAGTCTGAGTTACATACTGCAAGTAATGTGAATAAATCCATTCCCAGGGGTAATCAAAGAAATTGGAACCAATTGGTTTCACAAAGGTTGGGTAATGGGTTTGAATGTGTGAAAAGAAAGTCAGGTTTTATTTGTGGTAGATATAATCATCTTCAACAGGACTGTTACTACAATCCTAAAAATAATAGGAACAGTGGTACAGGTCATGTGTTGATAAATAAGCCTAACAGAGGCAAGGCTGCAGCCCCTGTTAATGCTACAGCAGTGCCCCTGTCAACGGCTAACAGAGGCAAGACACGAACAGGGGAGGGTTTGACCACTGTCGGGCATGGTACCTCTGCTGGTATTAAACATTTCAAAAGAATGTATATACCAAGTAAAGCTACCACTGCCAGGGTAATCAATACAAACTTAAAGGTGACCACTGTCAGACCATTAACCCCTGTCAGGTCTAAAACAGATTGTTTTTGGAGACATAAAAATGAGTGTAAATCTGAAGTGTCCAAAACCAATGCAGCACTGAAATCAATCACTGTCAAAAGGGTTGATGTCAAAGGTGCTCATGGGAAACCCAAAGCCAAATTGGTTTGGGTTCCCAAGAAAAACTAATTGTTTTTCTCATATATGTGCAGGGCAAGCCACCAAGCTTATGGCATATTGATTCTGGCTGTTCAAGACACATGACTGGAGACAGGAAAAAGCTACAGGACTTTAAAGCGTTTTCTGGAGGAGATGTAGCATTTGGAAGCAATCCTAAAGGTGGTAAAATCACAGGTAAAGGTAAGGTAAGAAGCAGTAAGCTCACTTTCAATGATGTTTATTATGTTGAGCAATTGAGATACAATTTGCTTAGTGTGAGTCAAATCACAGATAAGCAAAATCCTGTATATTTCACTGACACAGAATGCCTTATACTTTCTGAAAAACTCAAAATACCTGAAGATAAGATTTTAATGAGAGTTCCAAGAAAGGATAATGTATACTGTAGTGATTTAAACAAGATGGAATCTCAAAATGTTAACTGTCTCATTTCTAAAGCTACTGTATCTGAATCTGAACTATGGCATAGGAGGATGTGTCACTTGAATTTCAAGACCATGAATAAACTTGTTAGGAATAAGCTAGTGAGAGGCTTACCTGAAAAGTTATTTGAATGTAGTGACCACTGTGTAGCATGTCTCAAAGGCAAGTAGCACAAGACCTCTTATAAGACCAAGCTTGTGAATACCAATACCACTCCCTTACACCTGTTACATATGGATTTGTTTGGCCCTACCAATGTAGCTAGTCAAGGGAAGAAATCTTACTGTTTGGTAATAACTGATGATTACTCTAGAATGAGTTGGGTGTTCTTTCTTAGGACTAAGGATGAGACAGGTGAAATACTTAGATCATTCATAACTAGGATTGAGAATTCAACTAATCAAAAGGTTAAGATCATCAGGTGTGATAATGGGACAGAATTTAAGAATCATGAGATGAATAAGTTCTGTGAGGATAAAGGTATAGAAAGACAGTATAGTGCACCTAGGACTCCACAACAAAATGGAGTAGCTGAGAGGAGGAATAGGACACTAATTGAGGCTGCTAGAAGCATGCTAGCAGATGCTAAACTACCAATGTCCTTTTGGGCAGAGGCTGTTAGCACTGCTTGTTATGTTTTGAATAGGATTTTGATTATTAAACCTCATAACAAGACACCCTATGAGTTATTCTTTAAGAGAAAACCTTTGGTTAGCTTTTTAAAACCATTTGGATGTCCTTGTACTATCTTAAATACCAGAGATCATCTTGGTAAGTTTCAGAGTAAGGTAGATGAGGGTGTATTTGTTGGATACTCTATACAAAGCAAGGCTTATAGAGTATTTAACAAAAGGACTAGGATCATAGAAGAGACCATGGATGTGACCTTTAATGAACATACAGCAAATGTAGAAGGAAAAGGTCCAGAAGTTTTGTTTGATATTGATGCACTAACCCATGCTTTTAGATATCCAGATTTGTCTATTAGTGTAGGTACAGATGCAGGTACAGATGCAGGTAATGATGCAGGTAAATATGGGCATTCAACCTCAAGTCAAACTAAAAAGGATGACTTGAAGTATGTCTTGTTTCCTATTTGGACTCCAGATCCACCAGAAGTATTTCAACAGGAACAGGATCAACCAGAGAAAGATGCTTCTTCTGATGATTCAAATAGTTCACCTGGTAAAACTGGTGCAAGCAAGGGTGCAGATGATTTAACTTCACCAGATCATCAACCATTCACTTCAAAGGGATTTCATACAGATCCAGAGCATGAGTCAGAGGAAGAGCATGATTCTCCAAAATTTGTTGAACAAAGTCCTCCATTTCAAGTTTTGGAAAGGACTTCTTTGTCAGATTCTGAAGCAACTCCAAAGCCATCAAAGGAAAGAGAGGAAAGAGAGTCTTTTTCAGACTCTGAGATAGATAATCTTTTGGGTTCTAATTTGGAAAGAGAACTACTTGATCCTTCTACCTCTAAGTATTTGGTTCATAAAGATCATTCTTTGGATTTGATCATTGGTGACATTAGTACTCCTGTTCAGACAAGACATCAAACCAAGGTAAGAGAAGAAGATGTACATACTTCATTATATAGGCACAAGGTGGATCTTCAAGAACAAGGTGTTTTCTTTCTCAGATGGAACCAAAGAAGGCAGTGGAGGCTCTCAAAGATCCAAGCTGGATTGAATCTATGCAGGAAGAATTGTTGCAATTCAAACTGCAAGATGTGTGGGATTTGGTTGATCTTCCAAAAGGAAAGAAAGCTATAGGCACAAGGTGGATCTTCAAGAACAAGAGAGATGAAAGAGGTATAGTGATCAAGAATAAGGCTCGGTTGGTAGCACAGGGGTACACACAGGAAGAAGGCATAGATTATGATGATGTCTTTGCCCCTGTTGCTAGAATAGAAGCTATTAGATTATTTTTAGCTTATGCATCTTATCAGGATTTCAAAGTCTATCAAATGGATGTGAAGAGTGCTTTTCTTCATGGTCTAATTGATGATGAGGTGTATGTTTGCCAACCACCAGGGTTTGAAGATCCAACATATCCAGATAGAGTGTGCAGATTGAAGAAAGCATTGTATGGATTACATCAAGCTCCAAGAGCTTGGTATGATACTCTATCTGAGTACTTGCTCAAGAATGGATTCAAGAGAGGCACTATTGACAAGACATTGTTTACCAAGAGGGTTCAAAGAGATATATTGCTGGTACAGGTGTATGTTGATGATATTATTTTCGGGTCTACAAGGGATTCATTGTGCAAAGAGTTTGAAGATTTAATGCATAAGAAGTTCAAGATGAGTTCAATGGGTGAACTCACATTCTTTTTAGGATTGCAGGTCAAGCAGAAGTTAGAAGGAATCTTCATTAACCAAGGGAAGTATGTGAAAGATATTTTGAATAAATTTGGTTATAAAGACGTGAAGGTAGCTAGCACTCCCATGGAGGCACATAAACATCTTAATTCTGATCCTGAGGGGGAGGAAGTAGATGTGCACTTATACAGGTCAATGATTGGTTCATTGATGTATTTAACTTCATCTAGACCTGATATAATGTTTGCAGTGTGTCTTTGAGCTAGATATCAGACCAATCCAAAGCAGTCACACATGTATGCTGTGAAGAGGATCTTTAGATACTTGAAAGGTCAACCAGACTTGGGCCTTTGGTATGCTAAAGGATCAGATTTTGAGCTAAAGGCATTCACAGATAGTGACTATGGTGGTGAGAATATGGATAGGAAATCGACTAGTGGAGGATGTCAATTTCTTGGAAATAGGTTAGTGTCATGGCAATGCAAGAAGCAAACCACAGTTTCCACTTCTACAGCAGAAGCAGAATATGTTGTAGCATCAAGTTGCTGTGCACAGGTTCTTTGGATTCAGAATCAAATGCTGGATTATGGTTTGACTTTCATGAACACTCCTATTTATATTGATAATACTTCTGCTATTAGTATCATTCAGAATCCAGTTAAGCATTCAAAAACCAAACACATTGAAATCAGATATCATTTTATAAGAGATTGTTATGATAAAAGATTGATTCATATTTTTAAAATTCATACTGATAATCAACTTGCAGATCTTTTTACAAAAGCATTTGATGTAGGAAGATTTACATTTTTGATAACTAATATTGGTATGATCAATCTCACGTAGTGTTTTGGTCTGGATTTGATACTAACAGGGTTAAAATATATTGTATGTGACAGGGTCAGGTGTTGCCACTGTTAGCTTCATCATGATAACAGATGGTGCCACTGTTAGTTTACCTTTGCCACTGTCAATGTATTTTAAACCCCTGCTGTATATGTGTGTAATTTAACCCCTGCTAGTTGTTTTTCTTAGTTTAATATTGCAGGTTTCAGCCACTGTCAAGAGACATCACTTGAGCTGGAATTTAATGTTTTCTTTGTTTCTTCTTATTTGTTTTGAAAAAAAAAATAAAAAATAAAAAATAAAAAAATAAAAAAAAATTTCGTTGTCTAACTAAGCTAAGTTTATGCCCCTGTTAGTTCTAAGTTGGCGTTTCCTTGGTCGGATGCCCCTGCTAGACTATCAGCCGCTGCTAGCTTTGTTAGATGGTTAGAAAGGGTTGACTATAAATTGACAAGTGAGGTACCCCTGTTGGGTTTGTTTGTAAATTGTACCCCTGTTGGGTATAACCAGAAGTGCCACTGCTAGTTCTATTTTTAGGGCTTGGCACTGTCATCAAATAAATACTCAAATACTTCACTTTTTCAATTATGCTTTCAAAATTTTCAAAACCCTTCAATAATCGCTCTCGCTTTGAGTTGTTTATTGTAATTCACTCTTCGTTTGTTCATCAATTTCTTCAATGGCATCGTCATCTTCGTCTGATTCTGGTACTTCTATGCTAAGTGTTCATTCTGAACACAACATGAGGGCTTTCTTGAATAAAGAACTTGCCGATGAGTATTTTCACCCTATCATCGATTTCTTGAGTAATTGTCCAGTTACTTATGCCCTTACTGTCGCTCCACGATTGATTCGATCACATATTCAGGAGTTCTGGCAGAATGCAAAGGAAGGGAATGTTAATGGCATTACTCACATTCATTCCACTGTCAAGGGTCAGAAGGTAATGGTTACTGAGATTGTTCTAAGAGAACTTTTACAGTTTGATGATGAAGGTGGAATTCTGGAGTTATCGAGAGAAGATTTGTTTAAAGGCATTATGGATATGGGGTATGAAGGTTCAGGAAAGACACGATCAGAATATACTTTCTTGAAGTCATGGTTTTGTCCTCAATGGAAGTTCTACATTCATACTTTTCTGGTATGTTTGTCTCAAAAGAGAACTAGTTTTAATGAATTTAGTTCTACGATTGCATATCCTATTATCTGCTTGGCACAGGGTATTAAATTTAATATGTCTAGATTTATCTTAGATAATATGATTAGGAATGTAAAGGGTGATACATTCGTTATGTACCCTAGATTTGTTCAGCTTTTGTTGAATAATCAATTGTCAAATCTGCCAGCAGAGGATAGTGTGATTGTTAGTTCTACTCTATCTTTGAGGACTATTCAGGCTATGAATAAGTATCAAAATGCTTTTTCTAAGAAGGAAACTGCATTATTTTCTACAATGCTAGTTACTCCTTCTGCCACTGGTGGTGTATTACCAACACCATCTGGACCAAATGATGACAGACCAACAACACAAGTTGGTTCTGAACACACATCAAGAGGTGGCATCAAAAGAAAACAAGGGAACAAACAGCCTACCCAATCTAAAGCCAAGAAATCCAAGAAGGCTACACAGGCTATGGAGATTCCTGTTTCTCCACAGTCTCAGTCAACTGTTCCAACACAACAGGTGAACATACTTGATGAAAATGTTCATTCTGGAAGGGCTGCCACTACTGTTTCTAGCCCACTGGCAGGGCAGGATAGTGGTAACATTACTCAGACCCAACCAGAGGCAACTATGTTTGATGAGCCTATGGGTGATGATTCAAATGTAGGTCCCAGTACCAATAACCAAGGGACATCTGCAGTGGCAGATGTGGGCAAGGATTCAACTAAGAGGTCACACTCTAATGTTGATGAGCCTAGTGATACTGATGAATTGACGATTTCTTATCTTGTACATGATGTCAATAAACTATGGAGCAAATATGAGAGGGAACGGGCTTATAGAAAAGAGGCTCAACAGAAAATTCAAGCTCAGGATGAGTTAATTGCTAAGCAGAAGGAGGTCATTGATCATCAGAAGGCAGAGTTGCTTGATGTGCAGAATAGATTGTTAATGCTTGAGGAAGCTGTCAACAATATTCTTTTACCTGCAAATAGGTTAAAGGAATCTTCAGGCAAGGGGGAGAAAAAAGCAGATGATGATATTATGCCTGAAGATGATGGTTCAAGAGCAGGTGATGATGATGATGATGATTCACATGGACCTCATTATGATATGGGTGGAGAAATGATAAACATTGATGAGATGAATGATGATTCTGCAGCTACAGAGGTGTTTGATGATAATACAGCTACAGAGGTGCTTGAGTTTGATGATGATACAGTTGAGATGAATGTATGTGAGCATAATGTGGCACAATCAGAAGACACTGTGGAGTTAGTGTTTGATGATAAAGATGATGATTATGTGCAGAGCAGGGATAAGGCTGAGGAGGAGCTAAATGTATCTGATTATGTGATACATGAAAGTTTAGATGATGAGGTAGTTGATGGTGCAGGAGCAGAGCAGACTGATGAAACAGTTTATCAGGTATTTCCATTGAATAAAGGATTGCCTGAGAAAGCTGCACTTAGATTATATGTTTGGGATGTGATGGGTGCTAACCTAGATGATAAGAAAAGAGTTAGTTTCAGTGATAGGTCAGTGTATGAGGTGGTTGATGATGTTGAAAAGGAGATGAAAGGAGAAGTTGAGATTAAGGGGGAGCAATCAAAGTCAATTGATGAAAAGAAGAAGTTGCAGACTTTTACAAGAAAGAAGTCTATTCCAAGAAGAAAGCCAACTAAAAAGTTATCCCCTGTCAAAACTTCTACCTCTGTTGTTACAATTTCAACCCCTGTCAACACTAACACAACCCCTGTCAACACTAACCCAACCACTGTTACATCTACCCCTGTTAGTACACCAACTCCTACCACTGTTAATACACCAATCACCACTGCTGTCATATCAACCCCTGTCACAACTACAACAACAACAAGACCAAGAGAGGTACCTGTTACAATAAGAGAACCAACTTCACCACTTAAACCTAAGTCTAAAGTGCCTATGATTGATCCAAAAGACAAAGGTAAAGGAAAGTTGAAAGAAAAATCAAAGGTGAAAGAAGTTAAAGAACCTCATATTGAGTCTCATGATATGCTGAGAATGCAAGTAGAAGAAAGAGAAAGGTTGATAAGGAGAGCTGCAGAAGCTAAAGCTGAAGAAGAGGGTAATGATGTTAAAATGATTTGGATGATCTGAGTGTAGTGACTATTACACAAAAAGCTGCAGAGATTGTTAAAGAAAAGACTGCACAAGGATTAAAGCTTCCTGCTCAGAGAGTTCATGATTATTTAAAGAAGAAGAAAGGTAATGAAGAGGAAGAGTTATCTTCTGGATTTTTGTTGATGAAAAGGGCAAATGAGGAAAGGGCTAGAAAGAAAAAACAAGAGGAATTAGCCAAAAAGAGGAGTAAACCTTTACCATATGCTGAAAGGAGAAGACAAATGATCAATGCATTGTCTGAAAATTATGCCCCAGCTAAAATTGTTCGAGGATGGAATATGCAGAAGCTGCAACAGGCATATGATAGGTATATGGGAAGAGATGATGAGTGGACAAAGAAAATGGAAGAGAATAGGCATTTGAATGCATTAATGAAGGAGAAGAAAGAAAAGGCAGATAAGGAAATGGAAAAGTTTTTGAAGGAAGAAGAAGAAAGAAGAGAAAAGGCAGCTGTTGAAGCAGCAGAAAAAGCTTTAGAGGATAAGCAGAATGAAGTTAGAAGAAATTCATGGAAAAATCAGATTTCTAAAGATAATGTTATTCCTGATATTCCAAGATTTGATCCAGAGCTGAAAAAGAGAATCAAGATTCTGACTGATAGCAAGGAGATTTCTGAAGGACCAAGAAAGGCTAGAATTATAAATTGGGAAGGAGTAGCAATTGATTATGGTTTCAGAAAAATGATCCTTGAGATCAAGATTGAAAGGGAAAGAGGATTTGATGATCATGTTGGGAGTATGGTTGATTTGCTCAGAATTTGTACAAGAGATGATCTTTTGGAATTGTATCAAGTGAGCAGAATCAGGAATAGAAAGAACTCTGAAGCAGTGATTGAAAGACAAATGATGGAGTTATTGCAGAGCATGTTTGAACCAGCCAGCTTGTATCACTTATTCTTTCATTGTTATCAAAGGGTTATAACCTGGAGATATTTTGCCAGAGCTGGAGTACACATGGTAGTATTCAACAATGGGCAGGTGATCTACATGTTTGATGATCGACATTATGTGCTGGGAACAGGGCTGCTGAATAGATTGGTTGATTTGAAGTTATCTACAACCATCATTACTGAAGGAGCTTACAGAGCTTTATACATGGTGTTCAATCAACTGCATAAGAGGCAAACGATGAAGGAGAAAGAAGAAGAAAAGAAGGATTGAAACTTGAATCATTACTCTGAATGATCAAGTTTAGGGGGAGATTGTTGAGACCTGAGACACTGCTAGATTTGCTCTGAATACAAGTATCATGCCGCTGTTGGTATAAGACTTCAACCACTGTTAGTAGAAGTCAACCGCTGTTAGAAGAAGACAACCGCTGTTAGTACATTTGTCTAACAGGGCCACTGTTGGTATATGTAAAGTATTTTGTATCAAGTACTCAACCACTGTTGATAATATACGAGTACTACCCCTGTTAGTTATATACTCAACCACTGTTGGTTAGTCGGTTAGAGAATTATGGAATAGATAGGATTTCCATAATAGTTTGATTCTGTAAAGGACTCTATGTGTTATAAATAGAGATTCTGTAAAACCCTAGAGTTAGGTGAGACGAATTCATTCTAGTTATTAGCTTCAAGGTTGTAAACCCTAACACAAATTGTGTGTTCGTATTATTGTTAATAATATTGAAGCTTTTGGTTAGATATTCTGTTATATACAAGTTTGTTCTTCAAGTTATTAATAAACTATTCCGCAAGCTTATTAATAATCAATCAAAGTAATACATACTAAGATCTCTAGCTGGGATCATCAGGTACTCAAGTTAAAACACATGGTGCTATAGAAGCT
The DNA here is from genome assembly GCA_949592205.1 of Helichrysum umbraculigerum. NCBI lineage: Eukaryota > Viridiplantae > Streptophyta > Magnoliopsida > Asterales > Asteraceae > Helichrysum > Helichrysum umbraculigerum. The sequence continues at coordinate 27,104,978 of CATIUR010000003.1, read as the reverse complement.
GCAAAGTTTTCTTGGAGTATGTTTAAAGAAAAGTTTATAGCAGAATTTGCTCCAATGGCAGAAGTAGAAAGACTGAAAGGAGAGTTCTTAGCCATCAATCAAGGGAAAATGCCGGTTACTGAGTACACTAACATGTTTTATGATAAATCTCAGTTTTGTCCCGAATATACCTCGAATCCAGGGTTAATGAAGGATCATTATTACCGACATTTAAACATTGATATCAAAGAAGCGGTTGACCCAACTATTTATGATTCTATTCCTAAGATGATGAATAAAGGGTTGACTCGAGAGAAAGAGTTGCAAGTGAAAGCTGAGGATAGAGCCAATAAGAGAAAAGCATAACAATCTTCTTCTCAATCACAGCAATCTAAGAAATTCAGAAATTTCGGAAAGCAGCAGTCATCGCAACCACAACAACAGAAGTCACAATCTCAACAATCAAACCGTCAATCTCAAGCTCCAGCTCGGGAATTTCCCAAGTGTAATAATTGTGGCAGAAAGCATCCAGGAGAATGTCAGTTAGGGAGCACAGCTTGTTACAAGTGTCGTCAACAAGGGCACATCGCTGCTAATTGCCCTAATCCATATAGAATGTGCTTTTATTGCTATAAGGATGACCACTTACAAGCTAACTGTCCTGCTAAACTAGAAGATATGAAAAGAAATGAACAGAAGAAAGAAGCGGAAAAGAAAAGAGAAGCGGGCGTACAGAAAGCTAAAGGTCGTTCTTTTCAGATTACAGCAGATGAGGCAAAGGAGTCACATGACGTGGTGACAGGTACCTTTATAATTAACACTATACCTGCCCATGTTTTATTTGACTCTGGAGCCACCAAGTCTTTTGTGTCATTATCATTTTGTGAAAGTTGAATACTCCTATTGTTAAATTAAAACGCCCTTTGGAAGTTGAAATTGCTGATAGCAAATTAGTTATTGTTAGTGATGTTTATAGAGGGTGTACTATTGAAATAGGAGGTGAAGTGTTCAAAATAGACTTGATTCCTATGCAAATGGGGGAATTTCATGTAGTTATAGGAATGGATTGGATGGGAAAGAATAAGGGTATGATAAATTGTCATGAAAAGATAGTCCTCCTGAAAGCACCTAGCGGAATGGAGATTGTTGTTTATGGTGAGCGTTCTAGTAGATCCATTCCTGTTTGTACTTTTGCTCGAGTTAAAAGATTCTTGTCGCACGGGTGTCAAGCCTTTTTGGCACACGTGGTTGATAATTCTAAAGTTGCACCAGAACTTTCTAGTATTCCAGTTGTGAAAGAATTTCCTGAAGTATTTCCTGACGAACTTCCAGGTATTCCACCTGATAGACAAGTGGAATTCCGAATTGATCTTATTCCTGGAGCTATTCCAATTGCTAAAACTCCTTATCGGTTAGCTCCAACTGAAATGCAAGAAATGATGAAACAGTTGCAAGAACTTTTAGATAAAGGTTTCATCCGTCCTAGTAGTTCACCTTGGGGAGCTCCAGTGTTGTTTGTCAAGAAGAAAGATGGTTCCTTAAGAATGTGTATAGATTACCGGGAACTAAATAAAGTGACCATTAAGAATAGATATCCCTTGCCTCGAATAGATGACTTATTTGATCAGTTACAGGGTGCCAGTTTCTTTTCAAAGATTGATCTTCGTTCTGGTTACCATCAGTTAAAGGTAAGGGAAGAAGATATTTCAAAGACTGCTTTTCGTACTCGCTATGGTCACTTCGAGTTTACAGTTATGCCATTTGGCTTAACTAATGCTCCAGCTGCATTCATGGACTTGATGAACAGAGTTTGTCGGCCCATGCTTGATATCTTTGTTATAGTTTTCATTGATGATATTCTTATCTATTCTAAAAGTGAAGCTGAGCATGCAGCACATCTCAGGCAAGTTCTTGAAACACTTCGTTGTGAAAAGTTATTTGCCAAATTTTCTAAATGTGAATTTTGGTTACGAGAAGTCCAATTTCTTGGACACGTAATCAATATTCACGGCATTCAAGTTGATCCTTCAAAGATAGCAGCAGTAATGAAGTGGGACCCCCCTACGAGTCCTACTGAAATTAGGAGTTTTCTTGGTCTAGCTGGCTATTATCGACGTTTTATTCAAGATTTTTCAAGGATTGCTACTCCTTTGACTCAGTTGACTAGAAAGAGTGTTCAGTGGAAGTGGGGAGAGGAGCAATCCAAAGCATTTCAGATGTTGAAAGAAAAGCTTAGCCAAGCCCCTATTCTTGTTTTACCCGAGGGCAACGAGGATAAGGTGGTGTTTTGTGATGCTTCAAAACTCGGATTAGGCTGTGTTCTTATGCAGCGTGGGAAAGTCATTGCTTATGCTTCACGCCAGTTAAAGTCACATGAGCAGAACTATCCCACTCATGATCTTGAGTTAGCAGCTGTGGTCTTTGCTCTTAAAATTTGGCGCCATTATCTCTATGGTGTTAAATTCATTATTTATACAGACCACAAAAGCCTCAAATATTTCTTTGATCAGTGTGATTTGAACAATCGTCAGAGAAGATGGCTAGATTTAGTTAAAGATTATGACTGCGACATACTTTACAATCCTGGCAAAGCGAATGTTGTAGCCGATGCTCTTAGCAGAAAGGTTAGCCATTCCGTTCTTTCAGTAAAATCTCTTCAAATGACTGTGCTTCCTCAGTTATTTGATTCTATTAAAGCTGCTCAGATTGAAGTTTTAGCCTCTAATGACTCAAATAACCAACGTTTAACGGGTCAACTTTCTGAATTAGTAGATGATTCTAGAGGTTTAAAGACTCGTTATGGTAGAATTTGGATACCAAGAACGAGTGAAGTAAAGAAAGTGTTACTAGATGAGGCACACAAATCGAAGTATTCAATTCATCCTGGTGCTACCAAGATGTATCGTGACCTGAAACGTGACTATTGGTGGCCAGGTATGAAGCGTGATATAGTTAAACATGTTCAGAATTGCCTTACTTGTCTGCAAGTTAAAACAGAGCACCAGCAACCATACGGTAAACTTCAGCCTTTAGATATACCGATATGGAAATGGGAACACATCACCATGGATTTTGTTACAAAGTTGCCAAAGACCCCTAGGCAACATGACACTATTTGGGTGATTGTGGACCGATTGACGAAAAGTGCTATCTTTCTTCCTATTCAAGAAGCTTCTTCTTCAGAAAAGTTAGCCGATCTTTATGTTAAAGAAGTTGTTGCTAGGCATGGAGTTCCACTTTCTATAGTTTCAGATCGTGATACTCGTTTTACTTCTCGATTCTGGAATAAATTTCAAGAAGATTTGGGAACTCGATTGCATATTAGTACCGCTTTTCATCCTCAAACTGATGGTCAGAGTGAATGTACCATTCAGACTCTTGAGGATATGCTTAGAGCTTGCGCCATTGACTTTGGTGGCAGTTGGGATACTCATCTTCCATTGGTCGAGTTTTCCTATAATAACAGTTATCATTCTTCGATCAAAATGCCACCATATGAAATGTTATACGGTAGAAAATGTCGAACTCCAATTTGTTGGGGTGAGATTGGTCAGAGAGAGCTTGGAAGTACAGATATAGTACAGTTAACTACTGAAAAGATTGATCAGATTAGAGAAAGATTAAAGATGGCACAAGATCGACAAAAGTCATATGCAGACAAGCGAAGAAGGCCTATTGAATTTCAGGTAGGCGATAAGGTGTTACTTAAAGTTTCACCTTGGAAGGGAATTATCCGATTTCGGAAGCGAGGAAAGTTGAGTCCAAGGTATATTGGACCTTTTGAAATTATTGATAAAGTTGGAAAGGTTGCATATCGATTACAATTACCAGAAGAACTTGGTAGTATTCATGATACTTTTCATGTATCTCAGCTCAGAAAGTGTTTAGTTGATGAGGCTTCTTATGTACCACTGACAGAAATAGAAATAAATGATAAGTTGAGTTATATAGAAGAGCCAGTTAAAATTCTTGATCAGAAAGTAAAGCAGCTCAGAAATAAATTAGTTTCGATAGTTAAAGTTCAATGGCAACATAGGAAGGGTTCAGAATTTACTTGGGAACCGGAGGAGTGGATGATGATATACTACCCTGCGGTATACCAAGAATGGTTCGTGAGGACACGAACAGAATAAGTGGGGGAGAGTTGTAACACCCCAGTTTTCAAGGTATTACTTTAGTAAATAAAAATAAGTTTTTATAGCTCAGTTTTACAGTATTATTTTAGTGTACAATAAAATATACATCTTTTTAATTTTAGATCTCTAAATAACGAGATATAATAGAAAACGCAAACTAGTTGTTCAGTTCCAGACTGTGTAGTATAGAAATTTAAAAGAATTTAGACACTAGTACGTGCCTTTCTTCTGTAATATGAAGATAGACTTCAAAATATTTCCAGAACCTTACGTGAAGAACTAAAAATTCGCAGGAGGCTAAAATCCAACAAGAAATCAGTTTTTCAATCCCAAATTCAAGCTCAAATCATCAAAAGAATCATCCTCCATCATCTCTAGATCTTTGTAAGTTGTTCTTTCTCTTTAAGAACCCTAGAAATTGGGTTTTCATGGGTTTTAGCTAATTAGTATGAATTAATCCGAAATTAGAGTTTGTAATTGGATAACTAGTGTTAGTCTAGTTTATAAATGATAAGTAGATGCTTAATTTCATATTAGAAGTGATAGATTATGATTAGAGATCATGGGGTTTCTTATGAACCATGTAAATTAGTTGAAATTAAGAGTTAAGGTATTATTAGATGTTAGAATTATTATGAAAGTAGTTAAATTCATAATAAAGCTATGATTATGATCATGATAAGTAAGTTAATTAATTTGGTTAAAGTGAAATTAGTAAATCTCAAGTGAGGGAGAAAAGAATTAGATAATAGTAGTTTAAAGATGTGACTAGTTATTGATTTTGTGTTATGCATATTGTATTAGGTGCTCAAGAAGAATTATTATTGTTTGATCATCTTATTACAAGTTGTGCTACAAATCAAGGTGAGTTTATGAATTGATTAGATCATGATCATGTAACTTGTTGTGATTAGCTTATGATTATATCATGATTATGATGAAAGTTTGTGATTAGAATGGTTAATGCTTATTAGCCATATTTTGATTAGAATAGCTAATCAAGGTTAGCTTTGTACGATTAGTGGTTAACTTATGTTAGCCAAATATTGATTAGCTATGTGCACATATGATTAGAATTGTGAAAGTGGTGTTGCAAGAAAAAGGGAAGTAGTTCCTTACTTTGTTCATTATTTGCTTTATGTCAATAATGCCTTGTATTGATTAGATTTCATATTCTCACTAAGCAAATTGCTTAATTAGTTTAGTTATGTTGTAGGTACAAGTGAAAGTGGAAGAGGTAAAGATATTGCAAAAGGCTAGAAGTGGAGTTGTTAGCTTGTTGTAAGTTACACAAGCTTCCTCTTTAAATTATCGTTTTGAAACCTTGAAAGATCGCCCAAACAATGTTTTGACATGTTTTGGTTATGAAAGTAATGACTAGATTGAGTACGTGTAATAGTGTAAAGTTGTGTAAGACTAGTAGATAAGGTTTGAAGAGTGTCAAGTTGTAAGTTGTAGTGAAAGTGATATTTTGATTATGTACATGTTGAAAGTTTTAACAAAGGTCAATGATGTTAATAGTCAATTTGGAAGTGTGTTTAGCCATTGAATGGGTCAAATTATCTCTTTTGGATCAGCGGGTCAAAATGGGTCCAAATGGATACTAACAATGCTTAGGAACAAATTTGAGTTAGACGAATATTGGAAGCATGATGATTAATCTTGCAAGTTTGTTTTGATAGTAGAAATGTGTGCTTAAAGTCTCAGCTCTTAAGTCTCAATGGTTTGAGACTTGGTGTGTTAGAAAAATGTTGAAATTTAGCCGAAAATGACCCATAAGTCCAAAACCCGAAATAGTGAGAATTTTGAGAAAGTGCGAAAATAGAAAGTTTCATTTTGAATATAGTAAAGTGCCTGCAAAGTTTCATGTTTTAATTCTCAGTCGTTTGTAAGATATGCGTGTTCAAAGTTCGGTTTTTGGCATAAAATAGTGCAGGCCCAGGATTTGCCTGCAGATCATGGGAATCCGGCGGATTCATCTGAATCCGGTCGGATTGCCATGAATCCGGGCTGATTCCGGGACCGTATTCCTAAATTTCAGTTATGTCCACGAGTTGAGTCTGAATGTATAGGGAATCCGGCGGATTCCTATGAATCCGACCGGATTCAGCTGTTTTCTAGGAAAGATCATTTTAGCTATTTTAAATTGAAGTGTAAGATAATAACCAAGTATTGGGACCATAATAAATCAGTAAAAAGTGTAAAAAAAAAAAAAAAAAAAAAAAAAAAAAAAAAAAAAAACTGTTTTAGATTTTCAGGGCGTTTCACAATCGTTTTTATATCGTTATCTTATTATTATTTCAAAAATAGAGCAAATTGTCAAACAATAACCAACTAATCCAAAAAAAAAATTCAGATTTTGCGGTATCAACTAACTTTTATATTTAAAAAGGATCACTTATTTAAAGTATATATCCAATTGATGCACATCAATTGTTTCAAATAAATACAATTAGCATATACTTTTCAATGTGTGTGTGTGGTTTTTTTGAAAAGTTATTGTACATTTTTATTGACGATCCATTTACATACATGGGTTTATAGATAATACATTTTTTGTGTTATCATTGTCAAATTTATATGGGTTTTGCTAATGGAAGCCCTAAGGGTTTTTGTTAAGATTTTCAGACATACATAAGAGATTTGTACATTCACCAAAATTTCGGGGTCAAAATAAAGTCAATGGTAGATAAAGAGTTGGTTATGGTTATGGTACAAATTTAATGCATGTCTGAAAGTCTCAACGAAAGCCCTAACGACTCCCGTTAGCAAAATCCAATTTATATTATAATGTCATTGTCAAATCTATATTATAATGTCATTGTCATGTTTATATTTATAAAATGTGTATATACAGGTTTAAATTAATATTAAACGAAAAAATTTGCTATTGAAATATTTAGTAAAATAGAGACCTTATAACCAATTGAATAATTTTATTTTATAAAACTTTGGATTAACCAAAAAAAACACTAATTTATCTAAAAAGTATATTTTGAAAAGAAAAATATACCATAATCCCCATACTATAAAGTTTTTACCTTTATATTATTTTATTATTATTATTACTAAAGGGTAATTTTGAGGGAACCCCTGACCCCCGTCATATTTCAATGGATACAAGTCTGCCCCCACCCGGAAAAAGCATCAACACTGGGCAAATCACATGTCCACAAATCAACAACATGTGTTGAGGAACGGAATCGAACCATTGACCTATAGGTTACGCATGTGGAGTCCGGGCATTTGTGGTGACGGTATGTGACACCCGTCAAATTAGGACTAGAAATTAGTGCCTAATCAAGTGAAATACGTGTAATTAGTTCTGTGTTAGGCTAATTAATGTATTGAAATATATATTGTTGAATATATACAATTATGCGATTTGATTAAATCGTACAAGTTTCAAATTGAATGTAATTCGATTCAATTAATACGGATGTTGGTGAACAATTTAATTAAATAGTATAAACGTTATTTAAATACACGATTATATCCAAAGTATTATTTTTATAATATTCATATTCATTTTGAATCATACAATCAATGATCACGCAATTAAAATAATAAACACGCAAACAAAACAAAATAAGTTAAAAGTTATATTTTATAACGTAATTATTAAGTATTTGGTAAAATACTTCAACAAAATATTGGGTAAGTATTCGGATTTTAGAATGCAAATTCAAACGATAAAAATAAATATTTAAACGATTAAACAATCGGGAAAACGAATACCGCACGGAGCGCAAATGCACGGGAACAAAAATTGGTGAAGTCCACTCCGCGGACCCCACCGAAATCAGCCCCAAAAAGGGGTGAGGGGATCAAATCCCCACCCATTTCCCATTCTCACTCTCTCTCCCTCCATTTCTTTTCTCTCATTTCTCTCAACAACACATCACCACCACCACCACAAATCATCACATTAACACCATAAAACGCGCTCGGATCATCTCGTCCATTTGGAGAAAAAGAACCACCACGCAACGATCTACGACTTCATCTTTTCGGAATTTTGATTCGCTACTTTGTAAGTTTCCGACAAAAACCCGAAACTCTTCGATTTCACTCATTTTTACATGTTTGTTGTTTATATAAGTTGATGATGTCCACATATGGGTTGGGTAAAAGATTTGGGCCGACCGGTGGCCGAAAAACTTAATTTTTGACAAAAAGTCCGTCATCAGACTTAAGTGTCGCAACGATGACTGCAGTATAGCGTCACTTAAGTGACGCATTGAGTGTCGCTAAAAGCCCTAATCTTGCGTCACTTGTCTAAGTGCCGCATAAAACCCTCTTTTTCCGTCACTACTTAAGTGACGCATTTTCAATATCCGTCACTAAAACCGACACTTCTAGCGTCACTTGTTTAAGTGACGCCTATAATCGAGAACAGATTTCATCCGTAACTAACGTTAGTGACTCATGACCTTTATACCAACACTTACAACCGACACTTCCTTAAGTGTCGCCCTCTATGCGTCACTTGCACAAGTGACGCCATTGGATCAGAATCCGTCATTTCATGCGACACTTCCTAAGTGTCACCTAAACCCTTGAGTGTCGCTATAAGTGACGCTGAAAACAGAATGTTTACAACTCATTTTTTACTAAGTGTCGAGACCTAAATTTTATCACTTGATTTCACCCAAATTCAAGTCCAGATGCGTTTTTCACCAAAGCAATCTAGTAGAAATAAAAAATTTTCGGGCTGACTTGGCATCTCGACATCAACCAGGGGCCAGCCCCTTGGACCCCGCCAGGGGTTGCCACCCCTGGAACCCCGCTAACCAGGGGCGCTGCCCCCGGACCCCCGTCACCTAAAAGTTTGTAAACACTTTTTAAGTACAACACTTCAAAATCAAAATAATAATGTTGAAAATTATTATTACAAACAATCACCAACGGGCCGTACACCCTTTCTAAACTCAAGTTAATCAGCCAAATCGTAGTAATTTGGACAAGTCAATCAACCAAATGGGGATAATTTGGACATTATAGTTGAACGAACAACTACAAAGGTAGTCTTTTAAGATACCTATTCAATTAATAACCATCGCGCGTATTGGATGCCCTCAGGTTACAAGTCTTCGGACATCAATTCACAGCTAATCAATTCAAGTTATTTCGATAAACACTCAAGGCGCAGGTGAGTCTCATGGCCCCTATTTTACTGCTTTTCAATCAGGGGTGTGATATTATTGCTCGTTTTGTTTTACAAGTTGAACGCAAGTACAAATCAAAATCAAATACTACATGAGTTACTTCAACTAATCAATTTAAAGCCCTCCATAGCATAGTCTGGTAATACGTAGTAGCGTGAATGTTAGTATATGATATCATATAGGATTGACAATCCTCGTCCTGGTTAGCACGCACTAACTGGTCAAACGGACGTATTAGCATTTGGGAAGACGAGTGTAGATTAGGCACTCGTATGAGGCACCTCAGTTGGGTTTCCTTAATTGGACCTGACACTCAAGTTAAGCTCAGACTATGTGCTCATCGTTGTATAACTTTTATTTTGCTTAATTGCACTTTAAATTCAATTATAAATCTTGCGGTTCATACAATTATGTGTTGACATACAAACCTGTGAGCTCACCAGCATTTCGCTGACCCATTTTAGCATGTATCACAGGTAACCAGCAGTAGGTTGGACTGCTCAATCAGGATCAATTAGCTCGAGTCAGCATGCAAACAATCAGAGATTTAGCTGCATTATTATATTTTGTATAGATTAATTATGTACTTAAATCTCTCAATTTCAACCGAGCTAATGTAACTATATTTTGATGTAAACTTATGTTTTTGTCAATACAAGTTCAAACGACGCATATAGTGGTCGTTCATTATATCTTATGTGCATTGATATTTGATTAGTAACACCCAAGTATGCTTCCGCTAAACAGTAAATTTGGGGGTGTTACACGGTAGTACTTGAACCATGCTCAATTGTTATTGTTATTATACTAATTTACTTTTATTATTATTATTATTATTATTATTATTATTATTATTATTATTATTATTATTATTATTATTATTATTATTATTATCAATTTATCATTATTATATTAGTACTATTAATATAGGTAAGAATATTATATTTATCATATGTTGAAAAGGAGCATTTTATATAAGTTTGTTTGTGACACCCCCAAATTTGATGATTTGCGGAAGCTTGATTTGGGTGTCACTAATCAATATACAAAGCACATAAGATATAATGAACGACCACTATATGCGTCGTTTTAAACTTGTATAGATAAAGTAAATGTTTACATCAAATTATAGTTACATTAGCTCGATTCCCAAAATTGAGAGATTACATAGCATAATTACTTTTACAAAATATAATAATGCAGTCCAATCTCTAGTTGTGTGTATGCTGACTCGAACTAATAATTCCTGCTTGTGCAGCCAAACTACTGCTGGGTACCTGTGATAAATACTAAAATGGGTCAGCGAAAACGCTGGTGAGCTCACAGGTTTGTATGTCAATGTATAGTTGTCAGAACCGCAAGATTTATATTGAATTTAAAATGCAATTAAGCAAAATAAAAGTTATACTGTCCATGAGCACATAGTCTGAGCTTAACTTGATTTGTCAGGCCCACTTAAGGAAACCTAACTTGAAATGCCTCCTACGAGTGTCTAATCCACACTCGTCTTCCCAAATGCTAATACATCCGTTTGACCGGTTAGTGCGTGCTAACCCGGATGAGGATTGTCAATCCCATATGATATCATATACTAACATTCACGCTATAAAATACTAGAGACTATGCTTATGGAGGGCTTTAAATTGATTAGCTTGAAACTCATGTAGTATTTGAAGTTTGGCACTTGCGTTCTACTTGTAAAACAAAATCGAGTAGTAATATCACACCCCTAGTTGTAAAGTAGTGAAAATGGGGCTATGAAACTCACCTGAGTCTTGAAGTGTTTAATTTAGTAAACTTGAAGTAATTAGCAGTGAATTGATGTCCAAAGACTTGAAACCTGAATGTGTCCACGACACTTAAATTGTCATTAATTGTATTGGTATCCCGAAAGACTACCATTGGAATTGTTTGTCTAACTAAATGTCCAAATTACCCCGATTTGGTTGATTGTATGGTTACAAGTTACTATGACTTGTTTGATTAAATTGATACAAGTTACAACGACTTGTTTGAATAAATTGGTACAAGTTACAATGACTTGTTTGATTTTGAAATATGTTTTGAAAACGCGTACGGACCGTTGGTGATTAGTTGAAATAATAATAATTCTAAAATGTTGACTTTGCTACAGTACTGCTACAGTAAATTTGACTTTTTTGAACAGTAACTTTGACTTCAAAATTTTGAGGTTTGAAGATTCTGTTTTGTGCGACGTAGGGTGCTACTTCGCAGATCCGGACTGCGACGTTGGGCATGACGTCGCTATGTGCGACTTTCGCAATTTAATGCGACGTTGTACGTGACGTCGCTATAGGCGACGTAGTTGATTTCTGCGACGTAAGGGTCTGCGTCGCTAAGTGCGACGTTGGGGTTATAGTGCGACGTAGGTCGCTGCGTCGCTATATGCGACGTTGGGGATATAGTGCGACGTAGGTCGCTGCGTCGCATTTGCTCCAGGCCAAATGCGACGTACGGAGTCTGATCGGAATCACAACTTCAAAAACGCATTTTCCGACCATCGATCAGCCTAATATTTTTACCCAACCCATTTTAGGACATTACAAGGTTATACAAACAACTAGCAAGTTATAAAACCTAAAAACGAGAGTTTTCGGAGTTGTGTCGGAAACTTACAAATCGCCGAAATGAGATTCCGGAAAGGTAGGATTGTAGATCGTCGCGAGGTGGTCGTTTATTTCCAAAGGGGCTTGAAGATCCGAGGTTGTTTAGTATGTTTATTTTGCGGTTTTAGTTGATTTTGGTTGTGATGAAACTTGAGAGAAAATGAAAGAGGGAGAGAGAAAGAAATAAGGAAATGAAAGAAAGTGGGGTGGGAGTGGGAGGTTAAGTCCCCATTTTCGCCCCGCGTTCTCGCTCCGTGCGGTGTTCGTTTACTCCGTCGTTTGAACGTTAAATATTTATTTTCTATGTTTTAATATACGTTTTAAAATACGAATAATTATTCAGTATTTTTGTTGAAGTATTTTACTAACTTTTTAATAATTACATTATAAAAGGTGAATTGTTTCGTTTTGTTTGCGCAATTACATTTTATTCGCGTTTATATAAATTGTGTGATAAAACTTGAATACTAAATATTATTGACATAATATTTTTAAGTACAATAACGTTATAACAATCCTGGTATTATTTAAATAAATTGTTCACCAACGTCCGTATTTATTGTATCGAAATTCATTCGATTTGAAACTTGTACGATTTAAACAAACCGCATAGTTGTAGATATATATTCAACAATATATATAATAATTGATACATTAATTAGCCTAACACAGAACTAATTACATGTAATAAAGCTCGATTAGGCACTAAATTCTAGTCCTAAATTGACGGTTGTCACATTCTCCCCCTGTTAGAAGAATTTCGTCCCGAAATTTATGTTGAAGTGGTGTTTGACGTTGAATCGGTGAAGAGTTGAGGATAATTGAGTCGCATTTGGTCTTCCCGTTCCCAGGTGAATTCCGGACCGCGCCGCGAATTCCACCTAACCTTGACAATGGGAATACGACTTTGTTTAAGTTGTTTGACCTCACGGTCCATGATTTCAGCGGGTTCCTCAATGAAGTGAAGTTTCTCGTCAACTCGAATTTCATCGAGTGGAATGATAAGTGTCTCATCAGACAGACACTTCTTCAGATTTGAAACATGAAAGGTGGGATGCACGCTGCTGAGTTCAGATGGCAGCTGCAATCGATAAGCCACTGGACCAATCCTTTCAAGGATCTCGAATGGTCAAATGTATCTGGGATTCAACTTCCCTCGTTTGCCAAACCGGATTACGCCTTTCCAAGGCGATACTTTGAGTAGAACTCGATCTCCAACTTGGAACTCGAGTGGTTTGCGTCTCACGTCAGCATAACTTTTCTGACGGTCACGTGCGGCTTTGAGTTTGTTTTGAATGTCGACGATTCTTTCGGTCGTCTCGTGAATGATTTCTGGACCTGTGAGTTGGCTATCCCCAACTTCGGTCCAACAGATAGGTGACCGGCACTTACGACCGTACAGTGCCTCGAAAGGTGCAGCTTTGATGCTGGTATGATAACTGTTGTTGTACGAGAACTCGCACAATGGTAGGTGTTTTTCCCAGTTTACACCGAAATCTACTACGCAGGCCCGTAGCATGTCTTCCAGTGTTTGAATGGTTCGTTCACTTTGGCCGTCGGTTTGAGGATGGTATGCGGTACTCATATCAAGTCGAGTACCCAGAGATTTTTGAAGTGATTGCCAAAATTGTGAAGTGAAGCGACTATCTCTATCAGAGATAATTGAGATTGGAACACCGTGTTTGGTCACGATTTCCTTCAGGTAGATTCTGGTGAGGCGTTCCATTTTGTCGGATTCCTTGATTGCCAGGAAATGAGCAGACTTTGTGAGACGATCCACGATCACCCAAATGGTATCGTAACCGTTCGCTGACTTTGGTAGTTTGGTTATGAAGTCCATAGCAATTTGTTCCCATTTCCATTCAGGAAGACTGGGTTGTTGAAGTAAACCAGAAGGTTTTTGATATTCAATTTTGACTTTGGAGCAAGTAAGACACTTGCTGACATAGGTGGCGATTTCAGCTTTCATGTTCGGCCACCAATAGAAGTCCTTGATACCGTGGTACATTTTATCAGATCCCGGATGGATAGAGTATTTGGACTTGTGAGCTTCATCCATCACCAAGTCTCGTAGGTTCCCAAATTTAGGCAACCAGATTCGGTTTGAGAAATACCTAATCCCGTTAGGTTTGACTTCGAATTGTTTATCCATGCCTCGCAAGGCTTCATCTTTGACATTCTCGGGTTTTAAGGCTTCGAGTTGAGCAGTGAGAATTTGAATATTTAAATTGTTGTGAATGGTCATACTGAAGGCTCGAACCCGAAGTGGTTTCACTCGCTCTTTCCGACTGAGGGCATCAGCAACAACATTTGCTTTGCCTGGGTGATATTTGAGTTCGCAGTCATAATCGGTAAGCAACTCTACCCATCGACGTTGCCTCATGTTGAGATCCTTCTGATCGAATATGTGTTGAAGGCTTTTATGGTCGGTAAAGATTGTACATCTGGTACCGTAAAGGTAATGTCTCCAGATTTTGAGGGCAAAAACGACAGCTCCTAGCTCGAGGTCGTGGGTGGTGTAATTCTTTTCATGAATCTTGAGCTGTCGGGAAGCATAAGCTATGACTTTGTCTCGTTGCATGAGCACACAACCGAGACCTTGATGAGAAGCATCGCAGTATACCACGAAGTCATCGGTGCCTTCGGGTAATGATAGAATAGGAGCACTGCAAAGCTTTTGTTTTAAGAGTTGGAATGCCGACTCTTGTTTATCAGTCCAGTCAAACTTTTTGTCTTTCTGGGTCAAAGTCGTGAGTGGTATGGCTATTTTGGAGAAATTTTCAATGAAGCGTCGATAGTATCCGGCCAGTCCCAAAAACTGCCGTACTTCGGTCGGAGTGGTTGGCGATTGCCAATCTTTGATAGCCTCGATTTTTGATGGGTCAACGTGAATCCCCTGACTGTCAATCACGTGGCCAAGGAATTGAACGGTTTTGATCCAGAACTCACACTTAGAGAACTTGGCATAGAGCTCCTCGTGTTTAAGTAGTTCAAGGATGGTTTTGAGGTGTTGCACATGCTCTTCTTTGCTTCGTGAGTATATGAGGATGTCATCAATGAAGACAATGACAAACTTATCAAGGTAAGGTTTACACACCCGATTCATAAGGTCCATGAATACAGCCGGTGCATTGGTTAGACCGAATGGCATCACTTGGAATTCGTAATGCCCGTAACGGGTTCTGAAAGCGGTTTTTGGAATATCGGCATCGCGGACACGCAATTGGTGATAACCGGATCGGAGATCAATCTTTGAATAACAACTCGACCCTTGAAGTTGGTCGAACAAATCATCGATTCGAGGAAGTGGATACCGGTTCTTGACAGTTAACTTGTTCAACTCTCGATAGTCGATACACATTCGAAAAGAACCATCTTTCTTCTTAACAAAAAGGACCGGAGCTCCCCAGGGTGAAGAACTCGGCCTGATAAACCCTCGTTCCAGGAGTTCCTGTAACTGGGTGGACAGCTCCTGAAGTTCGGATGGAGCTAAACGGTATGGTGCTCGGGCCACCGGCGCAGCACCTGGTACAAGATCGATTGAGAACTCAACCTGTCTTGATGGTGGTAGACCAGGCAGTTCCTCAGGAAAGACTTCTGGAAAGTCTCCAACAATTGGAACATCCTCAAGTCGCTTCTCCTCCGACTTTTTCTCCATGATGTGCGCGAGGATTGCTGGGTAACCCTTTCTCAGAAATTTTCGGGTTTTAAGACAAGAGATGATGTTAAGCCTCGTCCCTCCGGTCTCCCCCTGTATGACTAGGGTTCTACCAACGGCGAGAGGTATGCGAACAATTTTATCGTAGCAAATGATTTCGGCGCGATGTTTGGACAACCAGTCCATGCCTACGATGACATCGAAACTTCCTATCTCAACAGGCATAAGATCTATGGAGAAGATTTCGTCGGCTAGATTTAAAGTGCAATTAGGTATCACACTATTGGTTTCTATCAATTTGCCATTTGCTAGCTCTACGGTGTACTTAACGTCTAAAGCAACAGGTGTAATGTCAAGTAGAGGGCAAAATTCATCGGAAATAAAACTCCTATCGGCACCAGTATCAAACAGAATAGAAGCAGTTAAATTGTTAAGGAGGAACATACCCGTGACCACATTCGGGTCCTGACGGGCGTCCCCTGAGTTGATCACGAAGGCGCTACTTTTGGCGTTGTTGTTGTTGTGGTGGTTGTTGTTGTTGTTGTTGCCCTTATTCTTCAATTTTGGGCAAGAATCCTTGAAGTGTCCTGGGTGTCCACATTCATAGCAGGACTTAGGTTGTCGGGCATTTCTGTCAGAGGGGTTGTTGTTGGATTTGGGGGCTCGGCAATCCTTAGTCAGATGCTCGTACCTCCTGCAGTTGTTGCAAGGAGTACCGCACTGACCAAAATGGTGGTAGTTACACTTGGGACAATAAGGCCTGTCCCCGGTGTAGCTGCGGGTGGTTTCAGAGTTGGAGGTGTAGACTTGGATGGCGTTGTTTTTCTTGTTTGAGTTGTGGTGGTGTTCAGTGGATTTGCGTTTGTTGTTATTGGAGGATGAGGTGTTGGAGGTCTCACGGCTGACAACTAGAGCCATGAGTTCGTGGGCCAATCGAATGGCACTCTCAGTGGTGGTTGGTTTGGATGAGGCGACGTTTCCTTGGATGTTCTCGGGGAGTCCACGAATGTATTTCTTAATGCCCTTACTTTCTGGTTTGATCAAACCCGGGCATAATAGGGCAAACTGCTGAAACTTGGTGGTATATTCAGCAACATCATTTCCCTGCACCTCCAGATGCCAGAATTCTTCCTCCAGCCTGTGCAATTCTTCTTCAGGACAGTACTTTTCTGTCAGTTTCTTCTTCAGTTCGACCCAAGGAAGTCGGTTTGCAATCTCGAGGCCTACAGAGTTTGCGTGGGTTTTCCACCACGTGAGTGCACCTTCCTGAAAGGTGTAGGCAGCGAATTTGACCTTGTTATTCTCAGTGCAGTCGCAGAGACTGAAAACAGATTCCATGCGCTCAATCCAACGGATTAAGCCAATGGCACCTTCCGTGCCCTTGAAGTATAGCGGTTTACAGCTAAGGAAATCCTTATAGGAGCAGGGTTTGGGTGGTGGAGTATTGGTTGCAGTGTCCTCGCTACCGGGTGGTGTTCGGGTAGCCAAGGCTTCGGTCACACTACGGGCAATGATTCCCGCGATCTCAGCTTCGCTAAGGGTAATTTGACGACGAGGAGGCATGATGCTGAGTAAGAAAGAACAAGGAAATGAAATAAGATACTAGTCCGAGTATGATGAACTAGTGGTGTGTTTGTCATTTCGAGACAAAGCGTTAGAGAGAAAGAGGCCTATATTCATATAATATAATATAGCCTAAAGTTGTAATGAGGTCTACTTATGTAAATATATATGTATATCACATAATAATCTATTGAGTGTCTAGCACAGACGTGTTTTGAGTCCCGTTTCTCTCGAGGTCAGAGTCAACTAATGCATTCCTGTTCAACATAACTCTTTCAGATTTCACATCATCTTTCTCTAATTGTACATAGTTGATCAGGCTATGTTAAATTAAAGTCGTATGATGTAATCCCTGAACTAGTCATAACTAATAAGGAATACTGCCTAACGGTCATAGTCTAGGCCCACTAAATGCAACCTAGTTCACTATAACCTTAGGCTCTGATACCAATCTGTGACACCCCCAAATTTGATGATTTGCGGAAGCTTGATTTGGGTGTCACTAATCAATATACAAAGCACATAAGATATAATGAACAACCACTATATGCGTCGTTTTAAACTTGTATAGATAAAGTAAATGTTTACATCAAATTATAGTTACATTAGCTCGATTCCCGAAATTGAGAGATTACATAGCATAATTACTTTTACAAAATATAATAATGCAGTCCAATCTCTAGTTGTGTGTATGCTGACTCGAACTAATAATTCCTGCTTGTGCAGCCAAACTACTGCTGGGTACATGTGATAAATACTAAAATGGGTCAGCGAAAACGCTGGTGAGCTCACAGGTTTGTATGTCAATGTATAGTTGTCAGAACCGCAAGATTTATATTGAATTTAAAA
Organism: Helichrysum umbraculigerum; assembly: GCA_949592205.1. Taxonomy (NCBI): domain Eukaryota; kingdom Viridiplantae; phylum Streptophyta; class Magnoliopsida; order Asterales; family Asteraceae; genus Helichrysum; species Helichrysum umbraculigerum. The sequence continues at coordinate 27,086,998 of CATIUR010000003.1, read as the reverse complement.
TGCAATTAAGCAAAATAAAAGTTATACTGTCCATGAGCACATAGTCTGAGCTTAACTTGATTTGTCAGGCCCACTTAAGGAAACCTAACTTGAAATGCCTCCTACGAGTGTCTAATCCACACTCGTCTTCCCAAATGCTAATACATCCGTTTGACCGGTTAGTGCGTGCTAACCCGGATGAGGATTGTCAATCCCATATGATATCATATACTAACATTCACGCTATAAAATACTAGAGACTATGCTTATGGAGGGCTTTAAATTGATTAGCTTGAAACTCATGTAGTATTTGAAGTTTGGCACTTGCGTTCTACTTGTAAAACAAAATCGAGTAGTAATATCACACCCCTAGTTGTAAAGTAGTGAAAATGGGGCTATGAAACTCACCTGAGTCTTGAAGTGTTTAATTTAGTAAACTTGAAGTAATTAGCAGTGAATTGATGTCCAAAGACTTGAAACCTGAATGTGTCCACGACACTTAAATTGTCATTAATTGTATTGGTATCCCGAAAGACTACCATTGGAATTGTTTGTCTAACTAAATGTCCAAATTACCCCGATTTGGTTGATTGTATGGTTACAAGTTACTATGACTTGTTTGATTAAATTGATACAAGTTACAACGACTTGTTTGAATAAATTGGTACAAGTTACAATGACTTGTTTGATTTTGAAATATGTTTTGAAAACGCGTACGGACCGTTGGTGATTAGTTGAAATAATAATAATTCTAAAATGTTGACTTTGCTACAGTACTGCTACAGTAAATTTGACTTTTTTGAACAGTAACTTTGACTTCAAAATTTTGAGGTTTGAAGATTCTGTTTTGTGCGACGTAGGGTGCTACGTCGCAGATCCGGACTGCGACGTTGGGCATGACGTCGCTATGTGCGACTTTCGCAATTTAATGCGACGTTGTACGTGACGTCGCTATAGGCGACGTAGTTGATTTCTGCGACGTAAGGGTCTGCGTCGCTAAGTGCGACGTTGGGGTTATAGTGCGACGTAGGTCGCTGCGTCGCTATATGCGACGTTGGGGATATAGTGCGACGTAGGTCGCTGCGTCGCATTTGCTCCAGGCCAAATGCGACGTACGGAGTCTGATCGGAATCACAACTTCAAAAACGCATTTTCCGGCCATCGATCGGCCTAATATTTTTACCCAACCCATTTTAGGACATTACAAGGTTATACAAACAACTAGCAAGTTATAAAACCTAAAAACGAGAGTTTTCGGAGTTGTGTCGGAAACTTACAAATCGCCGAAATGAGATTCCGGAAAGGTAGGATTGTAGATCGTCGCGAGGTGGTCGTTTATTTCCAAAGGGGCTTGAAGATCCGAGGTTGTTTAGTATGTTTATTTTGCGGTTTTAGTTGATTTTGGTTGTGATGAAACTTGAGAGAAAATGAAAGAGGGAGAGAGAAAGAAATAAGGAAATGAAAGAAAGTGGGGTGGGAGTGGGAGGTTAAGTCCCCATTTTCGCCCCGCGTTCTCGCTCCGTGCGGTGTTCGTTTACTCCATCGTTTGAACGTTAAATATTTATTTTCTATGTTTTAATATACGTTTTAAAATACGAATAATTATTCAGTATTTTTGTTGAAGTATTTTACTAACTTTTTAATAATTACATTATAAAAGGTGAATTGTTTCGTTTTGTTTGCGCAATTACATTTTATTCGCGTTTATATAAATTGTGTGATAAAACTTGAATACTAAATATTATTGACATAATATTTTTAAGTACAATAACGTTATAACAATCCTGGTATTATTTAAATAAATTGTTCACCAACGTCCGTATTTATTGTATCGAAATTCATTCGATTTGAAACTTGTACGATTTAAACAAACCGCATAGTTGTAGATATATATTCAACAATATATATAATAATTGATACATTAATTAGCCTAACACAGAACTAATTACATGTAATAAAGCTCGATTAGGCACTAAATTCTAGTCCTAAATTGACGGTTGTCACATTCTCCCCCTGTTAGAAGAATTTCGTCCCGAAATTTATGTTGAAGTGGTGTTTGACGTTGAATCAGTGAAGAGTTGAGGATAATTGAGTCGCATTTGGTCTTCCCGTTCCCAGGTGAATTCCGGACCGCGCCGCGAATTCCACCTAACCTTGACAATGGGAATACGACTTTGTTTAAGTTGTTTGACCTCACGGTCCATGATTTCAGCGGGTTCCTCAATGAAGTGAAGTTTCTCGTCAACTCGAATTTCATCGAGTGGAATGATAAGTGTCTCATCAGACAGACACTTCTTCAGATTTGAAACATGAAAGGTGGGATGCACGCTGCTGAGTTCAGATGGCAGCTGCAATCGATAAGCCACTGGACCAATCCTTTCAAGGATCTCGAATGGTCAAATGTATCTGGGATTCAACTTCCCTCGTTTGCCAAACCGGATTACGCCTTTCCAAGGCGATACTTTGAGTAGAACTCGATCCCCAACTTGGAACTCGAGTGGTTTGCGTCTCACGTCAGCATAACTTTTCTGACGGTCACGTGCGGCTTTGAGTTTGTTTTGAATGTCGACGATTCTTTCGGTCGTCTCGTGAAAGATTTCTGGACCTGTGAGTTGGCTATCCCCAACTTCGGTCCAACAGATAGGTGACCGGCACTTACGACCGTACAGTGCCTCGAAAGGTGCAGCTTTGATGCTGGTATGATAACTGTTGTTGTACGAGAACTCGCACAATGGTAGGTGTTTTTCCCAGTTTACACCGAAATCTACTACGCAGGCCCGTAGCATGTCTTCCAGTGTTTGAATGGTTCGTTCACTTTGGCCGTCGGTTTGAGGATGGTATGCGGTACTCATATCAAGTCGAGTACCCAGAGATTTTTGAAGTGATTGCCAAAATTGTGAAGTGAAGCGACTATCTCTATCAGAGATAATTGAGATTGGAACACCGTGTTTGGTCACGATTTCCTTCAGGTAGATTCTGGTGAGGCGTTCCATTTTGTCGGATTCCTTGATTGCCAGGAAATGAGCAGACTTTGTGAGACGATCCACGATCACCCAAATGGTATCGCAACCGTTCGCTGACTTTGGTAGTTTGGTTATGAAGTCCATAGCAATTTGTTCCCATTTCCATTCAGGAAGACTGGGTTGTTGAAGTAAACCAGAAGGTTTTTGATATTCAATTTTGACTTTGGAGCAAGTAAGACACTTGCTGACATAGGTGGCGATTTCAGCTTTCATGTTCGGCCACCAATAGAAGTCCTTGATACCGTGGTACATTTTATCAGATCCCGGATGGATAGAGTATTTGGACTTGTGAGCTTCATCCATCACCAAGTCTCGTAGGTTCCCAAATTTAGGCAACCAGATTCGGTTTGAGAAATACCTAATCCCGTTAGGTTTGACTTCGAATTGTTTATCCATGCCTCGCAAGGCTTCATCTTTGACATTCTCGGGTTTTAAGGCTTCGAGTTGAGCAGTGAGAATTTGAATATTTAAATTGTTGTGAATGGTCATACTGAAGGCTCGAACCCGAAGTGGTTTCACTCGCTCTTTCCGACTGAGGGCATCAGCAACAACATTTGCTTTGCCTGGGTGATATTTGAGTTCGCAGTCGTAATCGGTAAGCAACTCTACCCATCGACGTTGCCTCATGTTGAGATCCTTCTGATCGAATATGTGTTGAAGGCTTTTATGGTCGGTAAAGATTGTACATCTGGTACCGTAAAGGTAATGTCTCCAGATTTTGAGGGCAAAAACGACAGCTCCTAGCTCGAGGTCGTGGGTGGTGTAATTCTTTTCATGAATCTTGAGCTGTCGGGAAGCATAAGCTATGACTTTGTCTCGTTGCATGAGCACACAACCGAGACCTTGATGAGAAGCATCGCAGTATACCACGAAGTCATCGGTGCCTTCGGGTAATGATAGAATAGGAGCACTGCAAAGCTTTTGTTTTAAAAGTTGGAATGCCGACTCTTGTTTATCAGTCCAGTCAAACTTTTTGTCTTTCTGGGTCAAAGTCGTGAGTGGTATGGCTATTTTGGAGAAATTTTCAATGAAGCGTCGATAGTATCCGGCCAGTCCCAAAAACTGCCGTACTTCGGTCGGAGTGGTTGGCGATTGCCAATCTTTGATAGCCTCGATTTTTGATGGGTCAACGTGAATCCCCTGACTGTCAATCACGTGGCCAAGGAATTGAACGGTTTTGATCCAGAACTCACACTTAGAGAACTTGGCATAGAGCTCCTCGTGTTTAAGTAGTTCAAGGATGGTTTTGAGGTGTTGCACATGCTCTTCTTTGCTTCGTGAGTATATGAGGATGTCATCAATGAAGACAATGACAAACTTATCAAGGTAAGGTTTACACACCCGATTCATAAGGTCCATGAATACAGCCGGTGCATTGGTTAGACCGAATGGCATCACTTGGAATTCGTAATGCCCGTAACGGGTTCTGAAAGCGGTTTTTGGAATATCGGCATCGCGGACACGCAATTGGTGATAACCGGATCGGAGATCAATCTTTGAATAACAACTCGACCCTTGAAGTTGGTCGAACAAATCATCGATTCGAGGAAGTGGATACCGGTTCTTGACAGTTAACTTGTTCAACTCTCGATAGTCGATACACATTCGAAAAGAACCATCTTTCTTCTTAACAAAAAGGACCGGAGCTCCCCAGGGTGAAGAACTCGGCCTGATAAACCCTCGTTCCAGGAGTTCCTGTAACTGGGTGGACAGCTCCTGAAGTTCGGATGGAGCTAAACGGTATGGTGCTCGGGCCACCGGCGCAGCACCTGGTACAAGATCGATTGAGAACTCAACCTGTCTTGATGGTGGTAGACCAGGCAGTTCCTCAGGAAAGACTTCTGGAAAGTCTCCAACAATTGGAACATCCTCAAGTCGCTTCTCCTCCGACTTTTTCTCCATGATGTGCGCGAGGATTGCTGGGTAACCCTTTCTCAGAAATTTTCGGGTTTTAAGACAAGAGATGATGTTAAGCCTCGTCCCTCCGGTCTCCCCCTGTATGACTAGGGTTCTACCGACGGCGAGAGGTATGCGAACAATTTTATCGTAGCAAATGATTTCGGCGCGATGTTTGGACAACCAGTCCATGCCTACGATGACATCGAAACTTCCTATCTCAACAGGCATAAGATCTATGGAGAAGATTTCGTCGGCTAGATTTAAAGTGCAATTAGGTATCACACTATTGGTTTCTATCAATTTGCCATTTGCTAGCTCTACGGTGTACTTAACGTCTAAAGCAACAGGTGTAATGTCAAGTAGAGGGCAAAATTCATCGGAAATAAAACTCCTATCGGCACCAGTATCAAACAGAATAGAAGCAGTTAAATTGTTAAGGAGGAACATACCCGTGACCACATTCGGGTCCTGACGGGCGTCCCCTGAGTTGATCACGAAGGCGCTACTTTTGGCGTTGTTGTTGTTGTGGTGGTTGTTGTTGTTGTTGTTGCCCTTATTCTTCAATTTTGGGCAAGAATCCTTGAAGTGTCCTGGGTGTCCACATTCATAGCAGGACTTAGGTTGTCGGGCATTTCTGTCAGAGGGGTTGTTGTTGGATTTGGGGGCTCGGCAATCCTTAGTCAGATGCCCGTACCTCCTGCAGTTGTTGCAAGGAGTACCGCACTGACCAAAATGGTGGTAGTTACACTTGGGACAATAAGGCCTGTCCCCGGTGTAGCTGCGGGTGGTTTCAGAGTTGGAGGTGTAGACTTGGATGGCGTTGTTTTTCTTGTTTGAGTTGTAGTGGTGTTCAGTGGATTTGCGTTTGTTGTTATTGGAGGATGAGGTGTTGGAGGTCTCACGGCTGACAACTAGAGCCATGAGTTCGTGGGCCAATCGAATGGCACTCTCAGTGGTGGTTGGTTTGGATGAGGCGACGTTTCCATGGATGTTCTCGGGGAGTCCACGAATGTATTTCTTAATGCCCTTACTTTCTGGTTTGATCAAACCCGGGCATAATAGGGCAAACTGCTGAAACTTGGTGGTATATTCAGCAACATCATTTCCCTGCACCTCCAGATGCCAGAATTCTTCCTCCAGCCTGTGCAATTCTTCTTCAGGACAGTACTTTTCTGTCAGTTTCTTCTTCAGTTCGACCCAAGGAAGTCGGTTTGCAATCTCGAGGCCTACAGAGTTTGCGTGGGTTTTCCACCACGTGAGTGCACCTTCCTGAAAGGTGTAGGCAGCGAATTTGACCTTGTTATTCTCAGTGCAGTCGCAGAGACTGAAAACAGATTCCATGCGCTCAATCCAACGGATTAAGCCAATGGCACCTTCCGTGCCCTTGAAGTATAGCGGTTTACAGCTAAGGAAACCCTTATAGGAGCAGGGTTTGGGTGGTGGAGTATTGGTTGCAGTGTCCTCGCTACCGGGTGGTGTTCGGGTAGCCAAGGCTTCGGTCACACTACGGGCAATGATTCCCGCGATCTCAGCTTCGCTAAGGGTAATTTGACGACGAGGAGGCATGATGCTGAGTAAGAAAGAACAAGGAAATGAAATAAGATACTAGTCCGAGTATGATGAACTAGTGGTGTGTTTGTCATTTCGAGACAAAGCGTTAGAGAGAAAGAGGCCTATATTCATATAATATAATATAGCCTAAAGTTGTAATGAGGTCTACTTATGTAAATATATATGTATATCACATAATAATCTATTGAGTGTCTAGCACAGACGTGTTTTGAGTCCCGTTTCTCTCGAGGTCAGAGTCAACTAATGCATTCCTGTTCAACATAACTCTTTCAGATTTCACATCATCTTTCTCTAATTGTACATAGTTGATCAGGCTATGTTAAATTAAAGTCGTATGATGTAATCCCTGAACTAGTCATAACTAATAAGGAATACTGCCTAACGGTCATAGTCTAGGCCCACTAAATGCAACCTAGTTCACTATAACCTTAGGCTCTGATACCAATCTGTGACACCCCCAAATTTGATGATTTGCGGAAGCTTGATTTGGGTGTCACTAATCAATATACAAAGCACATAAGATATAATGAACAACCACTATATGCGTCGTTTTAAACTTGTATAGATAAAGTAAATGTTTACATCAAATTATAGTTACATTAGCTCGATTCCCGAAATTGAGAGATTACATAGCATAATTACTTTTACAAAATATAATAATGCAGTCCAATCTCTAGTTGTGTGTATGCTGACTCGAACTAATAATTCCTGCTTGTGCAGCCAAACTACTGCTGGGTACCTGTGATAAATACTAAAATGGGTCAGCGAAAACGCTGGTGAGCTCACAGGTTTGTATGTCAATGTATAGTTGTCAGAACCGCAAGATTTATATTGAATTTAAAATGCAATTAAGCAAAATAAAAGTTATACTGTCCATGAGCACATAGTCTGAGCTTAACTTGATTTGTCAGGCCCACTTAAGGAAACCTAACTTGAAATGCCTCCTACGAGTGTCTAATCCACACTCGTCTTCCCAAATGCTAATACATCCGTTTGACCGGTTAGTGCGTGCTAACCCGGATGAGGATTGTCAATCCCATATGATATCATATACTAACATTCACGCTATAAAATACTAGAGACTATGCTTATGGAGGGCTTTAAATTGATTAGCTTGAAACTCATGTAGTATTTGAAGTTTGGCACTTGCGTTCTACTTGTAAAACAAAATCGAGTAGTAATATCACACCCCTAGTTGTAAAGTAGTGAAAATGGGGCTATGAAACTCACCTGAGTCTTGAAGTGTTTAATTTAGTAAACTTGAAGTAATTAGCAGTGAATTGATGTCCAAAGACTTGAAACCTGAATGTGTCCACGACACTTAAATTGTCATTAATTGTATTGGTATCCCGAAAGACTACCATTGGAATTGTTTGTCTAACTAAATGTCCAAATTACCCCGATTTGGTTGATTGTATGGTTACAAGTTACTATGACTTGTTTGATTAAATTGATACAAGTTACAACGACTTGTTTGAATAAATTGGTACAAGTTACAATGACTTGTTTGATTTTGAAATATGTTTTGAAAACGCGTACGGACCGTTGGTGATTAGTTGAAATAATAATAATTCTAAAATGTTGACTTTGCTACAGTACTGCTACAGTAAATTTGACTTTTTTGAACAGTAACTTTGACTTCAAAATTTTGAGGTTTGAAGATTCTGTTTTGTGCGACGTAGGGTGCTACGTCGCAGATCCGGACTGCGACGTTGGGCATGACGTCGCTATGTGCGACTTTCGCAATTTAATGCGACGTTGTACGTGACGTCGCTATAGGCGACGTAGTTGATTTCTGCGACGTAAGGGTCTGCGTCGCTAAGTGCGACGTTGGGGTTATAGTGCGACGTAGGTCGCTGCGTCGCTATATGCGACGTTGGGGATATAGTGCGACGTAGGTCGCTGCGTCGCATTTGCTCCAGGCCAAATGCGACGTACGGAGTCTGATCGGAATCACAACTTCAAAAACGCATTTTCCGGCCATCGATCGGCCTAATATTTTTACCCAACCCATTTTAGGACATTACAAGGTTATACAAACAACTAGCAAGTTATAAAACCTAAAAACGAGAGTTTTCGGAGTTGTGTCGGAAACTTACAAATCGCCGAAATGAGATTCCGGAAAGGTAGGATTGTAGATCGTCGCGAGGTGGTCGTTTATTTCCAAAGGGGCTTGAAGATCCGAGGTTGTTTAGTATGTTTATTTTGCGGTTTTAGTTGATTTTGGTTGTGATGAAACTTGAGAGAAAATGAAAGAGGGAGAGAGAAAGAAATAAGGAAATGAAAGAAAGTGGGGTGGGAGTGGGAGGTTAAGTCCCCATTTTCGCCCCGCGTTCTCGCTCCGTGCGGTGTTCGTTTACTCCGTCGTTTGAACGTTAAATATTTATTTTCTATGTTTTAATATACGTTTTAAAATACGAATAATTATTCAGTATTTTTGTTGAAGTATTTTACTAACTTTTTAATAATTACATTATAAAAGGTGAATTGTTTCGTTTTGTTTGCGCAATTACATTTTATTCGCGTTTATATAAATTGTGTGATAAAACTTGAATACTAAATATTATTGACATAATATTTTTAAGTACAATAACGTTATAACAATCCTGGTATTATTTAAATAAATTGTTCACCAACGTCCGTATTTATTGTATCGAAATTCATTCGATTTGAAACTTGTACGATTTAAACAAACCGCATAGTTGTAGATATATATTCAACAATATATATAATAATTGATACATTAATTAGCCTAACACAGAACTAATTACATGTAATAAAGCTCGATTAGGCACTAAATTCTAGTCCTAAATTGACGGTTGTCACATTGTTGATTCGAGAAAATTTGATTTTTTAAAATAATATTTTAGAGCGATTGCTTATCGGTTAGTCAATTGGGACTCTATGTGAGCGTATAAGTTGTACTTAATACTCCATTTTATCAGAAGAGAAAAAAACCTCCGATGTTTATAGCTTTTTACTATTAAGTTGTAATAATTACACTTCAATCTATATTATGACTAATTCATCAAAAAATATAGGTTCCTACATTTATGATTTAGTTTATTCAAGTTAATTACAAGTTTTGATTATCTAATATCTCATCCTCTAATAAATTTCAATTTACAAAGGGTATTCATACAAATTCTCTATGAATATTTTCGGGTAATGTATGTAACAATCTATCATTTGAATAACTATCCAAAACGATACTCAAGTAGTAGATAATGAGACTCAACACAAATAATATGAAGAATTGAAAAATAGTTTGCTTTCGACATCCCGTGTTTATACACGGGTCTAAAATCTAGTAATAATAATAATAAATAATAGTAATAATACTCAGCGAATTAAAGAACTTCATGTCAATTTCAGTAATGAAATAACTAAAGGATAAAATTACATTATCAAATAAAAAATTACAAACGTATCAGATCGATCCAATCCCTAAGGATTCGATCATACATCTCGAAACGAAATAGCATGTTTTCTGCATTTTTTTTCTCGGAGGTGTAGTATTGAAAATCATCTTCAAGTTTCTTGAGAAATTTGAGCTCGGATGCAGAGGGTTGAACTCCAAATTCGTCAAATTTATCATTGAGGTCGTTGATCCATTTGCCGATCTTCCCAATTGCCGTATTAAACTTTTCGACGTTTTCTTTTTGTAATTTGATCATTTGTTGGTCTATCTCCTTTAAAACGCCTGCTTTCTCTCCTACAACATACTTCTCTTCTTCGGTTGCCATTTTTTCAGTTTAACAAAACAACTGAACTATCTCTTATAATCTACGAAATATCTTTCTATTTTATATAGTTACAGTATTGAAAGCGGTTTACTGAACACCGCCACAAAAGTGTGTAGCTTCCTTGTTACGCTACTACTCGTACGGCCATAGCTAATGAATTCATCTGTCCATATCCATTCCAATATTCCATAACATATACTAGCTGCTAACCCGCGCGATGAGACGGGAATAAATTTGAAATCAATAAAAAAAGAACTGATTAACTATCGAGTGATGTCTTGCAAAAAATAAAACTGAATATAAAATTTAGTAATTGACTACAAAAGTATAAAAGGCCACCACATTTTAATTTTAGCCGCTTCAATCTGGAGATGCTCTAGAAGACTTAAATAAAGTCAAATGTTTGTCAGTGAAGGGGGCTGGGGAAGTGGGGAGGGAGTGGTGTGGTCTGACTCTGGATTATGGCTAGGTATAGGAGCATGGTGGTCTGGTCAAATAGATTTTTTGATAAGATATGCTGTATATCCAGTAGCTATAGTAAATATTACTAGGGATATTACTAGGTATGCTTCGTTCATTTTGATAATCAAGTTTAATACTAGTAGTTTAGTCTAAAATTTTATTCTTTTACTGCACCAATGGGGTGGCCACCTAGTCAACCGATATTGCAACCAAATCATTTGTCCATCAGTTTTGTAGACACAATAATCAAAATGATTTCAGTTGTTAAATTAAACCGATTAATAAAACATTTGAAATATACAAGTAAATAAATAAATTAATGATTACAGAAAAGCACCATATATAATTAAGAACATAATATTAATTAATCTATTATTAATATTAATATTAATTAATAATATTGAAATTATTAATTAGCCGATTGAAATATATATAGTATAGAACGAGTAGTACAGAAAAGGGGGAAAAGCACCATATATATATATATATATATATATATATAAATATATATATATATATATATATATATATATATATATAAATATATATATATATATATATATATATATATATATATATATATATATATATATATATATATATATATATATGAGGGTGTTTGGCATAGCTTATTTTTGTGCTTATGCTTATGTTTATGCTTATAAGCATAAGCAGATAAGCATCAACCCACTTGCTTATTGCAAACTGCTTATTTCAGCTTAAAATAATCAAATAAGCATGAACAATTTTACTTTTCCAAACACTCCAAACTACTTAACTGCTTAAAAAAAAAAGCAATAAGCACATAAGCAGAAAAAATAAGCTATGCCGAACACCCTCTATATATATATATATATATATATATATATATATAATATAACATTAATTAATCTATTATTAATATTAATATTAACATAAGAGTCCGTAATAATAACATTTTCTCTACTACATTTTATCAATTAATAAAACATTTGAAAAATGTCAACGATATGAAGGTTTGGATGGAAAATGGTCTTCCATTATCTTTTTTCCTCACAGTCCGTGATCTTGCTTTCTTTCGCAATCTGGACAAGTAATTCACATTCATTAATCATCATTCATTACACTCCATAGATCGAATTCGTAGGAAATACCCTTTTTCTTGGACGACGATTATGCTTTTGATGCTGTTGGCGGGCCTGTACTCCATGCTCTCTTGGATGAGGAAGAGGATGACATTATATATATATGAGGTCAATGTTTGGACATGACTTTTTCCGTGCTCATTCCCTAACAAGGCCAGGAGGCAGGAGTATCGATGTGTAAACAGATCGAAGAGCAGAAACACAAAAAGAGAGCTGATTCAACGATACTACGGCCAAGCTCTGTGATTCAACGATACTAAACACAAAAATGCCAACCAACAATCGGAAGCGACGTGGAAGCAACGTGGGAAAGATATTATTTTTATAAAGTGGAACAAGGCTTTCTTTCAAACGGTCTTGACTGTTGGCCAGCAGCACGTTTGGAGTACCAGAACCATTCGTTACTTAATTAAGGCGGTTTTACAAACCACCGCCTTACATTGATGTATTAAAAACCGCTTTAAGTTTTTCATTTTTATATGCGCGATTGCAATTGTCAAAAACCTGAAAACGTCAGCTAATTGTACACTTCATGGTTTTTTATTTTTTTATAATACTCCGAGACATTGGTTTAATAACGACAAGAAAGCACAACATGAGAAAAGGAATGTAATATTCACGAAGCACAACATGGCCGGGAAGGGAGGAAACGAAGAGAACAATTTTTGTATATCCCATTCCTGTTCATTACCGGTTTTGTTGTGATAAACCAGTGCCCGGAGATCTTAAACAGAGAAATGGCGGTCGTGAAGGAAATATTGTTTACTTTTTGTAGTGGATATTGACATGATCACAAATATAGGCTGATTCACACTGTTGGTGTTTGGAGATGACATTAATTTTGTGTTAATTATCTTTTGATAACAACTAAAGCAATGAACAAGTTGATGGATGACAAAGTGACCATTGTGTGTGTGTGTGTGTGTATATGTCTATATATATTTTATATATGGGAAGTGATCCTTACACCACCAATAATTATCCATACATTTACCAAAGTAAATGTGAATAAGTTATGAATAGTATTTTTAATATTATTTTATATTTTGTTTTACCAATCAAAGATTTTCACCTTGTTAGTTTGTATTTTTCCTTTATAAAGTAAATGCTTATTTTGTTATACTAATCAAAGCTTTTTTTTATTTTGCACTGATAATTATTGGTGGTGTATGGATCATCACCCTCGGGAAACATTCATTTCATTAACCGATTAATTCTCAACACCAAACTACTGTAATTACCAACCGGAAATTTCTAATAATTCCATCCTATTTGAAATGTCCACATTATTAAAGAACTAAAAGGTAATTTTTATGTAAAACTAAAGAAAGCGGTCTGACGTAAACCGCCATATATTTTGTTAACAGTCAATTAACCAAATATTTTTGGTATGGGAAAATGAAAAGAAAAGGCGGTTTTGCGTTAATCTGCCACAACTAATTGGTTGTTTAATTTGTTAAATTAATAACCTTAAATTTTCCAATGGGCGGGAGGTGAAAAGTTTATTGCGCCATTGTACGTGATGGGTTTCCAGCTAGTATAAATAGAGACCCTTGTCTACAGTTGAAATACACACAACGTGATATCAAACTCCTCATCTCTCAATACTTAATCCGAGAAGTTCAGGCAATTAAATAGTATGGCAACTAAAGAAGAACAATATGTGATCGGCAAGAAATTTGACGTATTAAACAAGATTAACAATAATGTCATCCACTCGCTTGAAGAAAGTATCCAAAACATCAATGACGCAATGAAGAAGTTGAGCAAGTGGATTGTTGACCTGAAAGACAAACGTGACGAATTTGGGTGTGAACTTTCCCAGCCCGAGATCGAATTTCTCGAAAAATGTGAGCATTATGATCTAACATACTACACGCCTGAGAAAGCATCATTTGAAGCATTGTTATCACGTTTCAAGAAGTATAATCAAAATCATATAGAATGGAAATAGATTATGTTAAGAGGAGATGAGGATTCGTTTTTTTTTTTTTTTCTCTCTGTAATTTTTATTTATGTAAAACTTTAATTTTCTCGTCTCTTATTTTAGTTACCAATTATGATTTTCATATGTTACCACAACATTTCTTTCTCATAGAACAAATTAAAAAGACATTTATACTTGAACTATTAAAATTAACATACATAATTGAAATTAATAGTGCCAGAAGATAATTTTTGAATCTCTTAACTAATTATGAAATTCATATCGATTCATCCGTCTTTATAATAATTAATTAATATCTACTAATTATCAGTCGTAAACGCAAAACTTTTCGATGCCCCCATTCCCTCAACAACCAAATCTATTTTATCGTGAACTTTTAATACTTAAATAATTAATAACCATTTTGTTAAAATAGAATCAACTATCTTGAAGCGGTTAAAAACATTATTTAACCGCTCCAAAATATATAAAACCGCCACAATTTCTTTATTGAAATAAAATTGAAAAGGGAAGTCAAGAATACAATATTGATTTTATTTTGTATTATCTTATATCAGGGAAAGGGGCTGGGGAGGAGGTGGTGGTGCAGACTGCAGAGTGATATTATCATAGAATTGACTAAGGCTAGGATAGGAGGCTAGGAGCATTGTGTGTGTCACACCCCGCCAAACGGTAATTACAATTACATAGAGTGGTTTGCGGAAGCTTAGTGACGTGGCGGGGGTGCGAGCAGTAATACAACCAACAGTTACATACATACTCAGAGCATATGATTATCGCAGAACGAAATAGATTAAGATGCCATTAGTTAAAGTTTTACAAAAGATTACCACTTGAAAAGTAGTAACAGTAATAATAGTAGTTGAAATCAGTATTTCATAAAATACATAATATCAAAAGTAGATTTCATAGGTATGACTGCAGTAGTTGCAGTTATACAGAGGAAATCCAAGTGTCCCAAAAGTAGTGGCATCCTAACAAGTCCAGGGTAGTCCGTCCTGATATGCATGCAGATCTTACTTACGCTGCTAATTCCCTGAAAAACATAGAGTAAAACGTCAACAAAATTGTTGAGTGAATTCACAAGTTTGTTTGTTATGTAGGAAACACAAGTTAATCATTTAAGAATAACATTTCCAAATAAGTGTTGTTTGTCAAGTAGGAAACACAAGTTATAAACAAATAACATTTCCTAAATCAGTCATCAGTAGGAAACACAAGTTAATCTAAATAAAGATTAACATTTCCAAATCAGTGTACGTAGGAAATCATTTCCTAATCAATAGTTTAGTGGGAATATTTAGACGGTGATCCCTCGAAAGGTGAGCTAAACCTGTCGAGTAAGGTAACCCGATCTAACCCTATAACCAAACCACAACCCTAATCTGTTGTTGTTTGCCATGCTGGACAATTAAGTATACGCTCCCAAATCCGTAGGAGGGTCGTCACGGCGATAGTACTATCCGTATACTCAGTGGCTAGAGTCACCTAGCTAATGGTTATAGTCTGTAGCCATAAGGTCTTTTATGCACTACATCGTTCAGCCTAGATCTGTACCAAGATTCGTTGCCTAAATTCCCAAAATAGTTATGAAAGCATTTCATAAACCATAGTTCAAATAGTTGTGTGAAATACCCTTTCACAAATAGTTCATGTATGAAATACCCTTTCATAAACAGTTTAAGCAAATACGTATCGTATTTAATCAATCACAGCATGAAATCTCATTTCATCAAAAGTTTAAGTAAATACATCAAGTATTTAAACAGTTGTCGCATGCAATTATACATACGATTCTATGTTTTCCACCCCGAGGTTTTAAAACATTTAAAAGGGGTTTGTGAACTCACTGTGAGTGCTCGGATGTGAATGCTAGCGAGATAAGATAACGAAGCCCAAACGTAGTCAACCTATACACAACAATGTATTAACTATAAGTACTTTGTTTACTTATGTTAATAGTTTATTCGTTTGAAGAAATTATCAATTTCTTAAGTTTGTGTATTTCGTTGATGTTTGTTGTTGGAAAATAAATAATATTTTTCCCAAGTTATGTTTGTTTGTCGAATCGTCCGAAATGTATAAGCATATATGCTTATATAGTTGAATATATATTCTGATATATATATTAGTTGTCGTCGTTGTTGATGTCCATAGATATAAATGTAGTTGTCGTTGTAATTGTCCGAAGTATCATGTCTCAATAATATGTCCGTCTAGTTCTAAGTCCCATGTCGTAGCATTCTGTACCATTAATTGTTTGTACATTATATTACAATGCAAAAGTCAGTGACTGGACCAAAAAGGGTGAATACGCCGTATTCTGGTGAATACGCCGGATTCGGGCCAAATCAGGGGAATACGCCGTATTCTGGTGAATACGCCGTATTCATTCGAAAATAGGGGAATACGCCGTATTCTGGTGAATACGCCGTATTCATTCGAGTTTAAAAAGGATCCACCGGATCACCGATGATCCGTCGGATCAAGCGTGTCTTTTACTCGTTCATCGTTTTAGCCGAGGGTTTGTGTGCGGTCACAGGTGGGAATACGCCGTATTCGGAGTAATACGCCGTACTCAAAGTTTAGAAATTGGGAATCCGGCGTATTCACATGAATACGCCGGATTCATAGGAGTTGTTTCAAAGTGTTCGAGTTTTAAGTGGGGAATACGCCGTATTCGATGAAATACGCCGTATTCACATGTGTTTCGGCTGGGAATCCGCCGGATTCAATTGAATCCGCCGGATTCAATGGTTTTTCATGTTCTGGTTCGTCTCTGTTATTTCAAATACATACGGGTTTATATATGTAACCGTCTTTTAACATGATCTAACACCTTAATATGTTATATAAACCTATTATAACAAGTTTTTAACAACTTATAACAACAATCATCAACAATCATAATAACTTAAGAAATTTTAGAAATGAAATAAAATGGAAAGTTTGATCCTCACAATGATGTTAAGGTGGAGATGCTGATTATGATTCCTGTTGATGATGATGACAAACGATGATGAGGATGATCAAGAACCCATTTTGTTTAGTGTTTGTGTTTGTGTGATGTTTGTGAAGATGATGAAGTGGTGAAGATGAAGCTCAGCTTCTTTCTTTTGCTGCTGCTGCTTGCTCCAGTACACACACACGCACAAACAAGATGAAAAAGAAGAAATGGTTTTGAATGAATTATTGGAGATGGAGGTAAATGTATAGCAGAAGTTTTGGTTCCAGATTTTCAAACGTGAGTATGGAGGGTGAATCAATCTGTCGCGAGATATTTTGTTTAGGTGTATTATTGGTAGTTTTTAGCCCGTTAAGTTCGTGTACGGGTATAATTATAGCAATATAAAATTTAACATTTTATATTTTTATTTTGTAGAAGCTCTCCTGGTTCGTAATATATTTTCAGGATGATGAGATTATCATTATTTTTAGTAGTTGTACATTTTTGTACATTTTACTGCGCACGTCCAATTGAGCGCCAAATTTTGGTTGAGTTTCGAATTCATAATTCTAAGTAATGTTCTAAATACTTGAAAACGTACTAGAAAAATAACATTTTTCAGATTTTGACCTTTTAGGTACGTTTTAGAATTGTTTCTGTTCGTTATATGATACGTTATATGTTAAACGTATCATTGAACCATTTTATCTATATGTTATAGATATATAAATACTCGTAATTAATAATTGAATTATTAATTATTTCATGTCACCAAATCTGGTAATTATTTTTGTCGGCTTAGTTCCGATACGTTCGTACGTAATTTATAAATACTACGTATAATGTAATACTTTTTGTATTATTGCTTTGGGCTCGCTAGACTCATATCACATCATAGGTTTAGTTTAAAACAAATGCAGGGAATTAGCGTAAGAAATGCATGTAATTAAGTATAGTTATATACCTAATTTGGAGGAGTGTCACATTCTCCCCCCGTTAGTGAAATCTCGTCCCGAGATTTAAGTCGAGCCATGAGTCTCGGTCACGTTCTCAAATAGGTTGGGGTATTTCTTTCGTATTTCATCCTCTCGTTCCCAGGTAAACTCTGGGCCATGCTTCGAGTTCCAACGAACTTTAACCAGTTTGATTCGTTTGTGTCGAAGTTTCAGCGTTTTAGAATCCATAACTTCAACACGTTCCTCCACAAAGTTAAGTTTTGAGTCAATGAAGACTTCGTCCGGAGGAAGGATAAGTGTTTCATCAGAAATACACTTTTTAAGGTTGCTAACGTGGAAAGTATCGTGTATGCTACTAAGCTCTTGAGGTAGTTTGAGCTTGTAAGCGACAGGACCAATCCTAGCAAGGATTTCAAATGGTCCAATGTATCGTGGGTTCAGCTTTCCTCGTTTGCCAAATCGTGCTACTCCTTTCCAGGGAGATACTTTGAGTAGGACCTTGTCCCCTACTTGAAACTCAAGAGGTTTACGGCGGTTATCAGCGTAACTCTTTTGTCGATCTCGTGCCGCTTTCAGTCGGCTCAATACTTGAGTAATTTTGTCAGTGGTTTCCTGGATAAGTTCGGGTCCAGATAGTTGTCTGTCGTCCAACTCTGCCCAACAGAGTGGTGATCGGCACTTGCGTCCATATAACGCCTCAAATGGTGCCATCTGTATACTCGTGTGATAACTATTGTTGTAAGAGAATTCAGCTAGAGGTAGGTGAGTATCCCAGTTACCTCCAAAGTCTATCACACATGCTCGCAACAAGTCTTCGAGCGTCTGTATAGTTCGCTCACTTTGGCCGTCAGTCTGCGGGTGATAGGCAGTACTCATATCAAGTCGAGTACCCATTGCCTGTTGTAATGTTTGCCAAAAGCGAGAAGTGAATCGTGCATCTCTATCAGAGATGATGGATAGTGGCACACCATGCCGAGAAACAATCTCTTTAATATAGATTTTAGCTAGTTTCTCCATTCCATCCGTTTCCTTAATAGCGAGGAAGTGGGCTGATTTCGTCAATCGATCGACAATCACCCATATGGCATTTGCTCCCGATGCCGTTCTAGGTAATTTCGTAATGAAGTCCATTGTTATTTGCTCCCATTTCCATTTGGGCAACTCAGGCTGTTGCAAAAGCCCAGACGGCTTTTGGTATTCCACCTTTACCTTCGAGCAAGTTAAGCATTTGCTAACGTAGGTGGCAATGTCACGTTTCATTCCAGGCCACCAGTAGAAGCCTTTCAAGTCCTGGTACATCTTGTCCGCACCAGGATGTATCGAGTAATTGGACTTGTGCGCCTCATCCAAAATCAGCTTGCGTAACTCATCTACGCATGGTACCCAAATTCGGTTCATGAAGTATAACACTCCGTTGTCCTTTTTCTCGAGTTGTTTTTCCATCCCTTTCAAGGATTCATCCTTAAGGCGTTCGGATGTGAAAGCAAGTTCTTGTGCCTCGCGAATTTGAGTAATGAGATTCGAGTGGATCGTTAATCCCAAGGCTCGAACTCTTCGAGGTTTGATTCGTTCCTTACGACTCAGGGCATCTGCTACTACGTTAGCTTTACCCGGGTGATACTTTATTTCACAGTCGTAATCGTTAAGTAATTCGACCCAACGTCTTTGTCTCATGTTAAGTTCCTTCTGGTCGAATATATGTTGTAGGCTCTTATGATCAGTGAATATCGTACACTTTGTACCGTATAGGTAGTGTCTCCAGATCTTCAGTGCAAAAACAACGGCTCCCAATTCCAAATCATGAGTTGTATAGTTTTTCTCATGCACTTTTAGTTGTCGTGATGCGTAAGCAATGACCTTTTCGTTTTGCATCAGTACGCAACCCAATCCCTGATGCGAAGCATCACAGTAAACAATAAAATTATCTACTCCTTCAGGTAGGGATAGTATGGGTGCGCTGCTCAGTTTCTGTTTCAATAGTTGGAATGCATTCTCTTGCTTCTCATTCCACTCAAATTTCTTGTCTTTTTGAGTTAATGTGGTAAGTGGCTGGGCTATCTTTGAAAAGTTTGTGATGAATCGCCTGTAATAGCCAGCTAGACCAAGAAATTGTCGTATTTCCGTTGGGGTTTTCGGTGCTTCCCAGTTGTTGATTGCCTCAATTATGGATGGGTCTACGTGAATTCCCTTGTCATTTATCACATGACCAAGGAATTGAACCTCTCGAATCCAAAATTCGCACTTAGAGAACTTTGCATAAAGCTTCTCTTTTTGTAGTAGTTCGAGGATAAGCTTCAAATGTTGCTCGTGATCCTCTTTCGACCGTGAGTATACCAAGATGTCGTCAATAAACACAATGACGAATTTATCCAGATAGGGTTTGCATACTCTGTTCATCAAATCCATGAATACTGCTGGTGCGTTGGTCAGCCCGAAAGGCATGACTAGGAACTCGTAATGACCGTATCGAGTCCTAAACGCAGTTTTCGGTACATCCTCTTCTCGTACCTTGAGTTGGTGGTAACCAGATCGCAGGTCAATTTTTGAATAATGACTCGATCCTTGTAGTTGATCAAACAGATCGTCAATGCGTGGTAACGGATATCGGTTCTTGATAGTTACCTTGTTCAATTCTCGGTAATCGATGCACATTCGCATAGATTCATCCTTCTTCTTAACAAACAAAACCGGAGCTCCCCAAGGGGAAAAGCTCGGTCGAATGAATCCCAAGTCTAGAAGTTCTTGCAATTGTGTGGATAACTCTTGCATTTCCGAGGGAGCTAGACGATAAGGTGCACGTGCGATAGGTGCAGCTCCTGGCACCAGGTCAATGTGAAACTCAACTTGTCGTGGGGGTGGTAATCCCGGCAACTCATCAGGGAACACTCCTGGATAGTCGCGTACAATGGGTACATCGTCTATACGTCGCTCCTCGGGTTTCTTTTCTACCACGTGTGCCAGAAATGCTTGGTACCCCTTTCGGAGATATTTACCGGCCTTCAAACATGAAATCATCTTTGTAGAACTTTTTCGTTTCTCACCTTGAACCACAAGTGTTTCTCCTGTTGGTAACGGTAAGCGAACCATCTTATCATGACATATGATCTCGGCGCGGTTCTTAGATAACCAATCCATACCGACTACAATGTCAAAACTTCCCAACTTAACCGGTGGTAAGTCTATTTCGAAGAGATGACCTTCTAGCTCCAAGGTACATCCCGGTACTATTTCTCCTGATTCGATCAACTCACCATCGGCTAATTCTATGGTATATTTGTTGTCTAATTTACGGGATTCAAGTTCTAATAGTGGTCTAAACTCAGTAGACACAAAACTTAAATCAGCACCCGAATCAATTAACACAGAGGCATAATGGTTGTTTACGAGAAACGTACCAGTGACGGTGTTTGGGTCCTGGCGTGCCTCTTGTGCCCCGATCACGAATGCCCTTCCTTGAGCCGGTTGGTTGTTGATGTTGTTGGCTCGGTTATTGTTGTTACCGCGGTTGTTGTTGTTGAGCTTAGGGCATCGGTTACGGTAGTGTCCTTGCTCACCACATTCAAAACATCCCTGGTTTTGACGCTCAGTGTTTGCTCGTGGGGGAGGGTTAGTTTTGCATTCTCGGGTTCTATGTCCCCATGCCCTACAGTTTCCACAATACCCATACCCACCTTCGTGGTGTCGGTTACACTTACCACATTTGGGTTTGTTACCCAGGTATGGTTTCGATTCGGTGGTAGTGGCAACATATGCTTTCGCATTTCCAGAATATTTCTTGTTCTGCTGACCCTGACGATCAGTACCACTACCGTTCCACTTTCGCTTTGCACCACCAGAACTACTAACATCAGTACTGTTCGGTTCACTTTTTCCCGACACAGCTTTCTTAGTCAGATTTCCCATCCTGACTGCCTCCTCGGTCAAACTTTGTGCTAGAGTAACAGCACTCCTGAATGAGTCCGGTTTAGATGATGTTACCAGACTGCGGATTTGCGGTACCAGACCGTATATGTAGCGCTCGATACGCTTATACTCAGGTGTCACCATGTATGGCACTAGACGTGCAAGTTCCTGAAACTTAGTGGTGTACCCAGTAATATCAGCACCAATCATGGTGATGTTCCACAACTCTGTTTCTATTTTCTGCATCTCACTGCGAGGGCAGAATTCCTCCAACATCAGATTCTTAAATGTTCCCCATGACATTGAATAAGCAGCTGGTCGACCAAGTGATTGGATCTGACTGTTCCACCAAGTGAGCGCTTTGTCAGCCAAAGTGCAAGCAGCATACTTCACCATACAGTCAGGTGAACAGTCACTAATATCCAATACCGACTCAGTTTTCTCTATCCAGTGAATCATACCAATTGCACCCTCGGTGCCACGAAAAGAAATCGGCTTACAAGCCTGAAATGTTTTGTATGAACACCCTCGGCTAGCATTCACGAGTGTCTCAGTATTAACAGGGGTAGATCCACTGTTGTTAGCTCCAGGTTCACGACTACGGCTTGCCTCATATTCAGCAATACCTTCAGCTATTCTTCGTGCGATCATTTGTTCAGTGGTTTCGGTGGGTGGTGGTGGTGGAGGCGTAGTCTTCTTTTGACTTGTTCTAGTGACTCGTCGTTTGGGAGGCATGATTCAGCTTTGCGATGAATAAAATGCAGAGTGTTAATGTTGAGATATTGAATGTGAATAGATCAAAGATTCACATTTGATAGAAATGAATGACATGAAAAGATGAATGAATAGAATTTTACAACACGTGCCATACAACTTTGAAACACCCACATGTATCTAGCATAATATAATCACGTTGGCCAGGCTTCATTATATAATGTCCAATACATATTTCTTTTCATTGTCATTTAACACTGTAAATTTCAGAGGTTCTCAAGAATAATCAATCATCAAGCTGTAAAATGTTTCAGGGTTTACAAGAGTTGGTCACAAAGTGTCGATAAAGTATAGGTTTAATCACAAGTCGACAGTTGTAAGAGGAAATAACATGGTTGATAATAAGCATAATGAATACAAGACGTAAACCAAGCATACATTATATATTAAAGATCATAACGCTGTTACATGAGTTTAGTACAAAATGAGATGGGATTTCTAATATACCCATCGATGGTTAGCGTTATACAAAAGATGATGGGTTTCCTATACATATACCCATTCTACTAACAAAGTTCCATCCAACATACAGCTAGTCCATAATTAATACATACATATATTTCCCCAAAAGTAATAGTCTAATATGGTGTAGGCACAACCGCCACACACAGGCCTAACGGAACCATGGTAAATACATCCTAACCGCAACCATCACTGCTGCAGTCATCACACAAACACTAGCTACAATCTCTGACACCCTAGCACGCCTCTCTAAAGCTGCAACGCGTGCACGGGTGGATGCTAGACTCTGCCAGTCTGTCTGACGGTGAGTCTCCACAAAATCCATCCTCTGATGGAGCATAGCCATATCCATGTCAGTGCGGGAGGCATCACTCAGTAGCTCCACCAAATCTCTGCTCCTGCTAGATGATATCCTAAACATGGTGTGGACCACAGCCACAAGGGTAGGCACAGTGAGCTCCAGAGGCTCACCAGTGAGATATGCAGATGGTGGTGAGTGGGAGGACTCTCCAAACTCAAAGGTCGAGGGAATACCCTCTAGTGATCTCCACTCTCTCAATACTCGAGGCATCCAGTCCAGATGAGAAGGTCGGAGCCTCTTCTGTGGCGGCTCGACAACTGGAACCTCAGACTCAGTCACTGGCGCCTTATCGCGCGGCGCGAGTGGTCCCCTGGGAAAATCCCGAACACAGATCCTAGCTGTCATCCGAGGAACAGGCACACGAGAGGTACTCGCAACAGGTGGTGTAGGGGTAGGAGTGACCACAGGTGCGGTCGGAGGTGGTACTAAGTAAGCATCACTAGTGTCATCAGACATAGCTCTCACATGAACTGATGACTCATCCCCTACTGTAATCGTGGGACCCTCAAAAGTAGCCTCGGTCGGCTCTTCATCCGAAGCGTAAACATGATAATGTGATTGACTAGACATACTGTGACAAAAGAAATTGAGTGTGGCGTGTCAGTCGTATGTTAGTTGTATGCAAAGTATGTATGCATGAATGCACAAATGTTCTAGCCAAGGCTATAGTCTAGGTCTCTAAGGTTTTCAGTCACCTAAAGACTTCTAGTTCGCTATAACCAATGGCTCTGATACCAAGTCTGTCACACCCCGCCAAACGGTAATTACAATTACATAGAGTGGTTTGCGGAAGCTTAGTGACGTGGCGGGGGTGCGAGCAGTAATACAACCAACAGTTACATACATACTCAGAGCATATGATTATCGCAGAACGAAATAGATTAAGATGCCATTAGTTAAAGTTTTACAAAAGATTACCACTTGAAAAGTAGTAACAGTAATAATAGTAGTTGAAATCAGTATTTCATAAAATACATAATATCAAAAGTAGATTTCATAGGTATGACTGCAGTAGTTGCAGTTATACAGAGGAAATCCAAGTGTCCCAAAAGTAGTGGCATCCTAACAAGTCCAGGGTAGTCCGTCCTGATATGCATGCAGATCTTACTTACGCTGCTAATTCCCTGAAAAACATAGAGTAAAACGTCAACAAAATTGTTGAGTGAATTCACAAGTTTGTTTGTTATGTAGGAAACACAAGTTAATCATTTAAGAATAACATTTCCAAATAAGTGTTGTTTGTCAAGTAGGAAACACAAGTTATAAACAAATAACATTTCCTAAATCAGTCATCAGTAGGAAACACAAGTTAATCTAAATAAAGATTAACATTTCCAAATCAGTGTACGTAGGAAATCATTTCCTAATCAATAGTTTAGTGGGAATATTTAGACGGTGATCCCTCGAAAGGTGAGCTAAACCTGTCGAGTAAGGTAACCCGATCTAACCCAATAACCAAACCACAAACCTAATCTGTTGTTGTTTGCCATGCTGGACAATTAAGTATACGCTCCCAAATCCGTAGGAGGGTCGTCACGGCGATAGTACTATCCGTATACTCAGTGGCTAGAGTCACCTAGCTAATGGTTATAGTCTGTAGCCATAAGGTCTTTTATACACTACATCGTTCAGCCTAGATCTGTACCAAGATTCGTTGCCTAAATTCCCAAAATAGTTATGAAAGCATTTCATAAACCATAGTTCAAATAGTTGTGTGAAATACCCTTTCACAAATAGTTCAAGTATGAAATACCCTTTCATAAACAGTTTAAGCAAATACGTATCGTATTTAATCAATCACAGCATGAAATCTCATTTCATCAATAGTTTAAGTAAATACATCAAGTATTTAAACAGTTGTCGCATGCAATTATACATACGATTCTATGTTTTCCACCCCGAGGTTTTAAAACATTTAAAAGGGGTTTGTGAACTCACTGTGAGTGCTCGGATGTGAATGCTAGCGAGATAAGATAACGAAGCCCAAACGTAGTCAACCTATACACAACAATGTATTAACTATAAGTACTTTGTTTACTTATGTTAATAGTTTATTCGTTTGAAGAAATTATCAATTTCTTAAGTTTGTGTATTTCGTTGATGTTTGTTGTTGGAAAATAAATAATATTTTTCCCAAGTTATGTTTGTTTGTCGAATCGTCCGAAATGTATAAGCATATATGCTTATATAGTTGAATATATATTCTGATATATATATTAGTTGTCGTCGTTGTTGATGTCCATAGATATAAATGTAGTTGTCGTTGTAATTGTCCGAAGTATCATGTCTCAATAATATGTCCGTCTAGTTCTAAGTCCCATGTCGTAGCATTCTGTACCATTAATTGTTTGTACATTATATTACAATGCAAAAGTCAGTGACTGGACCAAAAAGGGTGAATACGCCGTATTCTGGTGAATACGCCGGATTCGGGCCAAATCAGGGGAATACGCCGTATTCTGGTGAATACGCCGTATTCATTCAAAAATAGGGGAATACGCCGTATTCTGGTGAATACGCCGTATTCATTCGAGTTTAAAAAGGATCCACCGGATCACCGATGATCCGTCGGATCAAGCGTGTCTTTTACTCGTTCATCGTTTTAGCCGAGGGTTTGTGTGCGGTCACAGGTGGGAATATGCCGTATTCGGAGTAATACGCCGTACTCAAAGTTTAGAAATTGGGAATCCGCCATATTCACGTGAATACGCCGGATTCATAGGAGTTGTTTCAAAGTGTTCGAGTTTTAAGTGGGGAATACGCCGTATTCGATGGAATACGCCGTATTCACATGTGTTTCGGCTGGGAATCCGCCGGATTCAATTGAATCCGCCGGATTCAATGGTTTTTCATGTTCTGGTTCGTCTCTGTTATTTCAAATACATACGGGTTTATATATGTAACCGTCTTTTAACATGATCTAACACCTTAATATGTTATATAAACCTATTATAACAAGTTTTTAACAACTTATAACAACAATCATCAACAATCATAATAACTTAAGAAATTTTAGAAATGAAATAAAATGGAAAGTTTGATCCTCACAATGATGTTAAGGTGGAGATGCTGATTATGATTCCTGTTGATGATGATGACAAACGATGATGAGGATGATCAAGAACCCATTTTGTTTAGTGTTTGTGTTTGTGTGATGTTTGTGAAGATGATGAAGTGGTGAAGATGAAGCTCAGCTTCTTTCTTTTGCTGCTGCTGCTTGCTCCAGTACACACACACGCACAAACAAGATGAAAAAGAAGAAATGGTTTTGAATGAATTATTGGAGATGGAGGTAAATGTATAGCAGAAGTTTTGGTTCCAGATTTTCAAACGTGAGTATGGAGGGTGAATCAATCTGTCGCGAGATATTTTGTTTAGGTGTATTATTGGTAGTTTTTAGCCCGTTAAGTTCGTGTACGGGTATAATTATAGCAATATAAAATTTAACATTTTATATTTTTATTTTGTAGAAGCTCTCCTGGTTCGTAATATATTTTCAGGATGATGAGATTATCATTATTTTTAGTAGTTGTACATTTTTGTACATTTTACTGCGCACGTCCAATTGAGCGCCAAATTTTGGTTGAGTTTCGAATTCATAATTCTAAGTAATGTTCTAAATACTTGAAAACGTACTAGAAAAATAACATTTTTCAGATTTTGACCTTTTAGGTACGTTTTAGAATTGTTTCTGTTCGTTATATGATACGTTATATGTTAAACGTATCATTGAACCGTTTTATCTATATGTTATAGATATATAAATACTCGTAATTAATAATTGAATTATTAATTATTTCATGTCACCAAATCTGGTAATTATTTTTGTCGGCTTAGTTCCGATACGTTCGTACGTAATTTATAAATACTACGTATAATGTAATACTTTTTGTATTATTGCTTTGGGCTCGCTAGACTCATATCACATCATAGGTTTAGTTTAAAACAAATGCAGGGAATTAGCGTAAGAAATGCATGTAATTAAGTATAGTTATATACCTAATTTGGAGGAGTGTCACAGTGTGGTCTTGTCAACCGGATTAAATATTGATTCTTTTATTTTTTTTGGCAAAATAGTTATTTTTTTAAAGCATTAGTTATTTTTATAATACAGTAGTAAATCATCGTCATCGTCGTAGAAATATAAAAATCAAATTGATACGAGAGTTTGATCGGAATGAATAATTATCCATCATCAAATATACAAATAAAATCAAATGAATGGAAAATCAACATTAACAGTCTTATAAGGATACAATATCTCCTTTTATGATTAAAATCCAAGTTCCAACAAGCATAAAGAAATAACATAAATTATATATTTTCATAAATTTATAAGATAATATAATAATATCTTTTGAACTCCTTTGAAGCCCGCATCTTCGCCTTGTGTATAATCTTTTGAACTCTTTTGAAGCCCGCCTCTTCGTTTTGTGTATCGACGATCATCAGTATTATCATATAAAATCATATATACCCGGCTGACAATGAGATCATCCGTCACCGGCAACGAGATCATCAGTGATTGTCAGCCTCCCTATTTTGGACCGAACACCAGGAACTAAGTGGTCGAGGATGTGTGTAGTCTTTGCAATCAAACACAAAGCTCCTATGGTGGATTGCCCAATTAGGGTTTCAATTAAAACCGACTCTGAGACGGATTTCGTCTAACGAGACGGAGCATTTAAATAGAGAAATAGCGGCCGTGAAATTATTATGAAAATGAACATCAAGACGATGATCATGATCATGTAAAAGAGATCTGACAATAAAAAGAGCGAAGAGATACTGCTGCATATATATTGATCGTTCTTTCATTTTATTCTGATTGAAATATGTCATGTCATGAATAAATGAATGGGTTTATTGATGTTTGCTTATGCGCTCAACTTTATACTAGTTATATTGAAGGCGCTGTATTGAAGCGGTTATAAGAACGGATGTGTAGCTTTTTGTATTTTGGATCGGTTTAATAAATTTTTCCCGCTTCAAGATATGTTGGTTCATTTAAGAAAAAAATAAAAAATGATTAATGAAATCGATAATTGGTTGTTGGGGGATCGACTTGGACACTTGGTCATGAAAAGTTTGCATTTACGTCTGAATATCTGATGATAAAAAAACTTATTAATTAAGTACTTATTTTTTGTATCACTGAAACTACTGTTCATTTCTGAACGGGAGATGATTTTTACAAGAAATATTTTACGGAGTACTTCCTACAGGTAAATGAAAGGTTCCTTGTGAATATTAAAGTCATATTTCCTTGTAACAAGTAAAAAATTCCATGTAAAAATTTTGCTCCCTTTCTGAACAACGTGAGGTGAAAAATACCCCACATAATTTTGATTCCAACACCACAAGTATGCTAATGAGTTGTACTGCGAGCTGTGACTGCTGTACAGTGTGTTGTCCTAATCATTTTTACTGTTGTATCTATCAACCTAATCAACATTAATTAATTAAACTTAAAAATGTGTGGGAAACCGGATTAAATATTGATTATTCCACCTGTATAATACGAGTAATTAAAAGTCGGTTGTAAATGCAAAACTTTTCGATGCCCCCATGGCCCCATTCCCCCAACAACCAAATCGATTTTATCGTCGACTTTTAATACTTACTTAATTAATTAAAAACCATTTCGTTAAAATAGAATCAACATATTTTGAAGCGGTTAAAGGCATACTGAACCGATCCAACATATATAAGACCGCCACATTTCCTTTTAATAGAAATATAGAATTGAAGGCAATTGATAAATACGTACAACATAGAATTTGTTTTCTACACACAGTTTATGCTAACAGTACAAGTATATAATAACATAATTTTGGTGCATGAATCATAATAGGTGGTGTATTACTCCATACTATTTAATATTTATCAGTTATCACCTCCCGAAATAAAGATATTACGGAGTAAAAGAAAGTCAAATATATGTCAGGGAAGGGGGCTAGGGAGGGAGGGAGCTGAGAGTGATATTATCATAGACTTGACTAAGGCTAGAGATAGGAGCATTGTGTGGTCTTGTCAACCGGATTAAATATTGATTCTTCCACCCGTCAAAGTTTAATTATCATCAGACGTAAATGCAAACTTTTCATGACCAAAAGTTGATCAACCTAAAAGAAGTATTACTCTCGAGCATTTTAAAATGCACATATTTATAAGATAATACAATAATATCTTTTGAACTCTTTAGAAGCCCGCCTCTTCGGGAATTTTGTGTATCGATGATCATCACTATTATCATATAAAATCATATATATGATAATGGTTATGACACAAAACGAAGAGGCGGGTCTAAGGACTTCAAAACATATATTGTATTATATTATAATTTTTTTTATGGAAATATAGAATTGATATTGTTATTTCTTTATATTTTGACAAGTTTTGAGAAGTGATATATATCATATATGTAATTTTCCCTTTTTTAAATTAGAATATTAACATACCTTGAGGCGGTCAAAAACTAAATTCAAACTGATCCAAATTATAGAAAGCCGTCACATTACTTTTATAACCGCTTCATATGTTGATATAAAAATACCGATTGTTCAAAAGAGTTGATTCGAACACATGACTATCTTTTCGAAAATTATGTATATAACCAACTTTGTTGAACACCGGTAATTTTTTCGGTGAAACATAATTAATTTATATTATAAAATGTTATAAACACAAAAAGACAACATTTCTATCAACCCTACGTGGACCGATAGTTGAAGCAAACACTATTTTTGGTAAAACATACATTAATCATATTAGCTTAGATTTGGTTAGGTATTGTTAGGTGTTGAAATTGAATTCATTCATTAATGTTACGTATCCTCATTATTGTATAAATATTTTTGGTAAAACATACATTGATTTGGTTAGGACTGTTAGGTGTTGGAATTGAATTCATGTTCATCCTCATCATATTATAAATATATGTTCACACATAAGCTGTTTTTTAGTATACTACACACACCCTATTTAATAACAATATGATCATCAAGTTTCCCAAAATGATCTTCCGATCCATCTCCAGTTTCGCAATCGTCCTTTTTCACAAGATAATTTACAATATAATACTGTCTCACGGCTGCGATTTCCCTGTTTAAATATTCTGACGGACCTTGGCAGCGAGACCATTTACAGTCATGTCGACGAAGTATGATTAGTACACCAATTCGGGGTTTGCCACAACAAGTGTAGCATTCCTTACTATTGGTCAAAACATCTATCCGCACGTGAAATATCAGATCTCGTCGAAAACAGTTTCAGTGCGGGATTTCTGCAGAAACAGTAACGAGATTTATTGTTCGTATACAAGGTTTTGTTGTGTCTCAACTGTGTATTTGGGACTCAAACATCGCCTTCTGCTTTGTAATAACTTGAAGATGTGTCTCAACTGTGTATTTGGGACTCAAACGTCGCCTTCTGCTTTGTAATAACTTGAAGATGAGGATGACTATGGAACCAGTGAAGAGGAAAAGGCTAGGGTAAATTGTCATTAACTCATGTACATCAATACTATGTTATTTTAATTTAGTGTTTGTAATTTAAATTTTCAATCGTATGAATTAACTTGAAGATGAGAATAAACTCATGGAATAGTGGAACCATTCAATCGTATGAGTTACCATTTTAATTACTTACTCTAGTTTTGATACCGGAACGTAAAAAACAGACAGAAAACACAAATACAGTTGTTTGGTATCGGAATTATATTCATTCATTAATGGTATCTATACTCGGCATCGAGTAATTAAGTAACAACTTAACCTCACCAATAAGATTGTATCAAATGCAGATTTTTAATTAAGTGCTAACTGCTAACAAGTAATTAACAACCATGCACATCAATAATATCGTCGACCTAAATAATTTATTAAATAATCAAAAACTGATCCAAAGTATAACCGCCTTACTTTTTATATTCTAGCTTTATGATTTAAATATTATCTTTTGGGCCGATCCATGTACATCATCGCATGGGCCAAACAAATGAACCATACCCGAAGAATTAAAAGGATCGTATTAATTACGGCTTTTTGGGCCGAAAGCCTGAAGGCTAGCTAGATTCCTGCACAAGGAGGATCGTCACTCGATATCAGAAGGTTAGATCAAATGCTCGAACGTATCTTACCCGCTAGTGAGTCTGATACGACATTAATCGCCAATCAATCTTCCATTAAAAGAAACACCCAATAATTTAATATAGCCTCTTTCAATTCGAGATCATCCGTTATCATGTAAGTTACCACCCGTTTCACAAATCCGGCCACCTTGATTTCCAACCACATCAGCAGCTGTAGCTGGCTCGGGAACGTAGTGTGTGACAACGAGAGACATTGTGTTGCCACAATTATATAATAGAGAATCTACCAACACTCAAACTTCACGGAAATTAGTAGATTCGTGATGCTGAAAAATTTAAACAGAGAAATCTCGGTTGAAGAAAAATTAATATTTTACTTTCATTTTGAGAGATCATATCTGATCACGAAAAGTGAATTTGATATACATCGAAGAAATTAGATGAGAGAAGAGACGGAGAAGATCAGTCTCTGAAAATTCTGATAATTGATGATCATAAAGGGTTTGGATGAAAAAGTGACCTAATGTACGTGTTATTTATACTACAAGAATGAAACAAACAACCACAGAAAAATAATAATTAACATCATATCCAAAAAAAGATCATTCTTAAATATCTTTATCAACATATTTACAACTCTAGTGACTGATATGACTATACGAATTTTCAGTGCTCTGCAATTGCAATGAAACCTACCACCAACATCTATTTAATTCTTTTCTCCGAGTAGCAAACAGCCTAAAGAGAAGGGAACAACCAAACCTACAATGATAATGATACAAAGAACAACCAATTCTTAAATATCTTTATCAACATATTTACAACTCTATCTGCAACTGCAATGAAACCTACCACCAACATCTATTTACTTCTTTTCTCGCGAGTAGCAAATATCTTTATCAACCTACAATGATAATGATACAAAGAACAACCAATTCTTAAATATCTTTATCAACATATTTACAACTCTATCTGCAACTGCAATGAAACCTACCACCAACATCTATTTACTTCTTTTCTCGCGAGTAGCAAATATCTTTATCAACATATTTACAACTCTACTCTGCAACTGCAATGAAACCTACCACCAACATCTATTTACTTCTTTTCTCGCGAGTAGCAAAGAGCCTAAAGAGAAGAGAATAACCAAACCTACAATGATAATGATACAAAGAAATGACCTTTAAGTAAGGAACATCAAAAAACGTAAATAAACCAACACACCTTTTCAATTATTTCCGATGTGGGATACAACTCATACAAGTTTGTTTTATATAGGTAAGAAAAATGGATAAGATATGTCTATATATATACACTTGTGTTTAACTATTAATGAATTCATTGAATGCTAAACCGACTGTAACCGCCACTAAGGCATTTCAATTGGGGCGGTGTTTAACTAACCCGCTACTAATTGTTTCTCACAATTGAAGCGTGATAGTTTTACCCGCTTCAAAATGAATTTTCTCGTGGAGGTTTAAAATTAACCGCTATAAATTGGTTACCCCTATTGTAGCGGGTTATTTTACCCGCCATAAATGTTATTACTTGAGGCGGTTTAACCTTAACCGCTATATTTGTGTAGTTGGGACCCCACCTTTTGACTGCTAAACCGCTACAATTTAGATAATTGGACCCACTTTATATTCAATATAGCGGTTTTCACTTATAACCGCTATAATGCTGCGCTCTTTTTTCTCGTTTTTGTACTAGTGTAACAAAAGCGCCGGAAATTGTTTCATCCGGTTGAATTACATAGGTCCTACGAAAGCATATTAGGGTACAGATTCAGCCTAAGCTAATTCTGACGTAAGTTGAGTTGTGGCAGCACTGCGTTGAGATGGGCCATAGATTATGCAAGTCTGTTGGCCTTTCGGAGGGCGTCCTCGGTTTCCCTTAGACGTGTCTCGCACTGACGCAGCCTTGATTGTAGGACAAAGATTTCATTTCGGTTGCCAATCACTTGGTTGTGGACAACCTCCATGGTTTCGACTGTTTCTCCCACTTGATTTTGAAGAGTGTTCATGGTGCTAACAGTGTGCTCGTGATCTTCGGAGACTTGTTCGATTCGTTCCATTGCTGTGAGTCTCCAGTTTTCGCGGGTTTCTTGTAGTTCGATATCCATAGCGTTAAGTCGTTGTTCGTGATGTTGTATTCTAGCGGCTAAGTCCGTTAGAGTGAGGTGAGTGGGATATGGGCTAGCTCGAGGCAACCTGGCGTCCCTCCTAGCTACCCTTGAGTTTCGTGATCCATGTGGATAAGAGCGTGATGAACTTGGTGGTGTGTTTGCCATTCTGAGACAAAGCGTTAGAAAGAATGAGGCCTATATCCATATAATAACTTATATAATATAGCCTAAGATTATAATGAGGCCTATCTATGTATACTTAGTATCACATAATAGCCTATTGGGTGTCTAGCACAGACTTGTTTGAGTCTCGGTTCTCTCGAGGTCAGAGTCAACTAGTGTATTCCTGTTCAACATAATCGTTTCAGACCTTACATCATCTTTCCTTAATTGTACATAGTTGATTAGGCTATGTTAAATTAAAGTCGTATGCTGTAATTCCTGAACCAGTTATGCATGATGAGGATATACTGCCTAACGGTCATAGTCTAGGCCCACTAAATGCAACCTAGTTCACTATAACCTTAGGCTCTGATACCAATCTGTAACACCCCCAAATTTACTGTTTAGCGGAAGCACGAATTGGGTGTTACTAATCAATATACAAAGCACATAAGATATAATGAACGACTACTATATGCGTCGTTTTACATTTGTATTGATAAAACCAAAAGTTTACATCAAAAATATTGTTTACATTAGCTCGGTTGAAATTGAGAGATTTAAGTACATAATTAATCTATACAAAATATAATAATGCAGCTAAATCTCTGATTGTTTGCATGCTGACTCGAGCTAATTTTCCTTGATTGAGCAGTCCAACCTACTGCTGGTTACCTGTGATACATGCTAAAATGGGTCAGCGAAACGCTGGTGAGCTCACAGGTTGGTATGTCAACACATATTTGTATGAACCGCAAGATTTATAATTGAATTTAAAATGCAATTAAGCAAAATAAAAGTTATACAGCCATGAGCACATAGTCTGAGCTTAACTTGAGTTGTCAGGTCCAATTAAGGAAACCTAACTTGAATGCCTCCTACGAGTGCCTAATCTACACTCGTCTTTCCAAATGCTAATACATCCGTTTGACCAGTTAGTGCGTGCTAACCCGGATGAGGATTGTCAATCCTATATGATATCATATACTAACATTCACGCTACTACGTATTACCAGACTATGCTATGGAGGGCTTTAAATTGATTAGCTTGAAACTCATGTAGTATTTGATTTGATTTGTACTTGCGTTCAACTTGAAAAACAAAACGAGCAATAATATCACACCCCTGATTGAAAAGCAGTAAAATAGGGGCCATGAGACTCACCTGAGCCTTGAGTGTTTATGGTAATAAACTTGAATTGATTAGCTGTGATGTGTTGTCCGAAGACTTGTAACCTGAAGGTGTCCATGACACGCGATGGTTATTAATTGGTCAGGCATCTCGAAAGACTACATTTGTCGGTTATTAAAAGGTGAAAAACGCATCTGGACTTGAAATTGGGTGAAATCAAGTGATAAAATCTAGGGTCTCGACACTTAGTGAAAATATGTGTTTTCTGGTTTGTGCGACGTTGGGTGCGACATCGCAGGTCCTGACTACGACGTTGAGCATGGCGTCGCTATGTGCGAATTTCGCAATTTAATGCGACGTTGTGCGTGGCGTCGCTATATGCGACGTTGTTGATTTCTGCGACGTAAGGGCTTGCGTCGCTAAGTGCGACGTCGGTCAATTAGGGCGACGTAGTGGCTGATGTCGCTATGTGCGACATCGTGATGTGTTTTGCGACGTCGCAGCTGACGTCGCATAAAGTCTGGGCCAAATGCGACGTTACTGTCTGATGGCCGGAGTTTGTGTCGAAAACGAGTTTTCCGGTTTCCGTTTGGTCCAAATCTTTTACCCAACCCTTATATGGACATTATAAACATATATAAACGATAAACATGTAAAAATGAGAGAAAACGAGAGGTTTCGACTTTTTGTCGGAAAACTTACAAGTGTCGGATTGAAAATCCGAAAAGATGGAAGTGTAGATCGTGATGAGGTGAACGTTTTTCTTCAAATGAGCGAGACGATCCGTGTGCTTTTGATGGTGTTATTTTGGTGATTTAAGAGATGGTGGTGGTGGTTTTCTTGAAAGAGAAAAGAGAGAAAGGAGAGTGAGGTGAGAGAGACAAGAAATGAGAAATGAAGAAAATGAGGGAGGTGGAAGGGTTTTGGTGTAAGTCCCTCAATTTCAGTCTGCGCAACGTGCCCCGTGCGGTGTTCATTTTCCCAAATTATTTAACGTTAAATATTTATTTTATACATTTAAATATACGTTTTAAAATACGAATAACTATTCTCTATTTTCGTTGAAGTATTTTACTAAATACTTAATAAGTACGTTATAAAAGGTAATTCGTCTCGGTTGGTTGCGCGTTTTTATTTTAATTGTGTACATGTTATTTATACGACACGAAATGACTACAAAATATTATAGAAATAATATCTTTGAATATAGCAGTGTTATTAAATAATATTTATATTTCTTAATAAAATCGTTCACCAACGTCCGTATTAATTGTGTCGAAATCCATTCGATTTGAGATTCGCACAATTTAATTAAATCGTCATTTCTTGTTTATATATTCAACAATATATAATATTTGATACACAAATTAGCCTAACACAAAACTAATTACATGTATTAAAACTTGATTAGGCCCTAAATAAAAGTCCTACTTTGACGGGTGTCACATAGATAATATCCTAATATCATTCACGGCAAAAAGTCTAAGGATTATCTAAATCCTTAGATTGAGTTCAAAAGAAGTGCAGAAGATAAAATTGTCTTGTGGCCAACATAAACCACAATAAACACCACCATGGTTGACCATACCAGGTCAACCTCACCCCAAATAATTGTTTGATACAAACACGACCCTTAGAAAGTAAAGGAGCGCCAAAATAGAAACAAAACAAAAAAATTAGGCTCCGGCTAGTCAAATACCTTCCTCGCCCGAGGATCCTTCGCTGTCAACTATGTCGACGGCTACAGCTGTTATCTCATCGTTTTTGAAGTTAGACGATTCGCCCTTGTTCGGTGCATCAACGATCCTCATCTTGGGAGCCTTGGTTGCTTTTCCCTTAGCTTTAGATCTTCCGATACCAATAAGGAATGGGTTTGAGGGATAGTCGTCCTTCATTTTTTCTAATTTGTTTTTCCATCCCTTGACATCCCACAGGCTGGCGTCTAGCCCATTTTCAGCGGCTTCCGTGGCCATATGAATCTTGGATTCCAATACCGCAATAGTGGCGTCCCTTTTCACCTCTTCCAGTAGGTTGTTTTTTGTATTGGATTCTTCTTCACGACCGGATTTGTCGGCAAGCTCAACTTTGAGCGCTTCGATTTTTCGCTTGGCCTTTTCCAATTCGAGAGTCCTCTTTTTGAGAGCAGCAGTCAGAGCGTCAATCATTTTGACCTTATCTGTGTAATCTTCTATCATAATATCTGCGGCCTGATAAAAGGGTTAGTATAAATTTTTGCATTGATTAAAGGGAATTAAGAGAAGAAGGGCCTTACTATTAGAAGATTGGAAGTAGGATTGTTGACATCGTATAGTTCTTCGACTTTTCTCTTTTTAGAGAGAAAGTGTGTTGGAAAAGGTTCGAAACTTGAACCACCGGCCCTGGTCGTTTCCTTCTGAGGAGGGATCTCCGAATCGATGTCGGACAAACTAAAATGCACTGGAACAGTATGAAAGAATTTAGAACAAAATGGTGAACGGAAAAGTAAGAAAAGAAGTAAAATTACCTGACATGGTTGATTTTTCGCGGCCGCTCCGATTATTTTAAGGAAGAATGTGATATGGGGATAAGATTGTGGAGTAATGGCGATGAAGGAAGATGAAAGATAGAAGGAATTATGTGAAGATTAAATGACGGTTTGATGTGATAAAGGTTATCATTGATATTTGGGCACGATCCTCGATACACGTAAAATATCTTACCTAACACGATTTAAGCGGTTACTCTGAGAAGTTACAACGTTTAAGGATCCTGAAAAACGTTATAACTTTGGGGGCAATTGTTGTGGGCAGATTTTTTACTAACCTTTGCAGGATCCTAATTAGCATCATATGTACGTCTTGCAGGTATGAAAGTCGTTTATATTTTATATTCGTATCTCAGGATAATGATGGTTTTTAAGTCTGTTTTCAGGATCACTGATACAGGTAAGGATCCTGGATATATTGTTATTATTTATCTTGCAGGATCATGGTCAAAATATACTTATCTAATATAATTGTGCAGGATATTGAGCGTGGAGGATCCTTAAATGAGGATCCTAAGTTTATTATGGAGTACACATAGCTCAGGATCCTGAACCCGTATTAGTTCAGGATCACGAGCCGATTAACGTGTTTATTTTCTTTGAGTATTGACCAGGTCATACATGGAACGCGTTAGTGAGATACGCTCCGGATTATGTGGCTAGGCTGTGATACGATTTGGAGAAGACGAAGTCTTATGCACGTGTGAAATAGAGTCAAAAGAGACGTTGGGAGTCTTCATCATTCCTCGGAGGATCCCTGATATTTCGGAATTATTGTTAAACGCTCTTAGTATTTAAACGAGGCTTGGGTGATCGATTAGGTTAACGTTTACTCACTATTTTCACTGGAAAAACACACAAACACTCTGTTCTTTCTTTCTTTTACGATTATTTCACCAACACTTAGCTAAATTCACACATATTCACTTAGCCGATCATCCTTGTGCTCTTAGTTTGTAATCAATTACTTTCATTTTTATAAGATTAACAAAGGCAAGGATCGTTTGATCCTTCCCGAGGTTTTGTGCCGGCGATCAACCTTGATCAAGGGCTTTCCTCGTATATCATCGTGTCGATTTCATTTACTTGTCATTTATATAGCTTCCATAGCATTCTGTTCACATTTTCATCGTCAACATTGTCATTATTTTTAATTTATACTCGAACCTTGATATTAAAACATTTGTTCAACAAGGATCCACGGATTTAATCAATATTTTTAACACGAAATATTGACTTACTAATAGAGGTAATCGTGTAAAGGCGTAATTATCTTGATAGTAATTTTTACACCTGACCTCACAA
Organism: Helichrysum umbraculigerum; assembly: GCA_949592205.1. NCBI lineage: Eukaryota > Viridiplantae > Streptophyta > Magnoliopsida > Asterales > Asteraceae > Helichrysum > Helichrysum umbraculigerum. The sequence goes on along the minus strand of CATIUR010000003.1, from coordinate 27,048,499 downwards.
ACTAATTTTTGATCACTTAATTGATTTTTGTAATCTTTTACCAAAACAATGCTCATCTACCATTCATGACTGGGATGTCGAGGATCATGAACTAGATGGTGAACTAACCATGTAAACCCCGCGTGGTACCCGGCTCGAGTACGCTCAAGAATCGCGATTCTCACATCACCTCTCAATATGTCCTCATATTAATGTGCCGGTTAACCACACACGCTCCATTAACAGTCCATACGAGAGATGTGCGGTTTTCATGGATTAGCATACTTTTCACATTTTCTATAGCTAAAACGGGATTTTATTTTGCTATTTTAAGCCTACGTTTAATCTTGACATCATCCTATCAAAAGTCCTCGATAGCTCCATTGAACGCACAAAGAAGCGGAGAAGCAGGTCAACGCGAAGCTTATTAAAAACCTACTTCTTTAGGGAAGCAAAGCGATCCGCCTTATACCTCTCTCATAGTTTGTTCACTATGGGTGAGCCGATTTATCAATTAACTGACGATGTATTTAGACTTAAATGATAGATATATATAAATCATATTATATATAGGGTCTCTCTTAAACATTTAAGATTCAGGGTTCTATTTTAAAACATTTTAAAATTGAGCGTATATTTTAAACCATTAAAATACTAAAGTCTGATTAGTAAATAAATTAACTGTATACATATACAAATCTATTATACATATATAATTAATTTAGTTATTTGGACAAAATAAAAACAATTCTATTTCCAAATACATTTTATCTACATTTTGTATTGCTAACAATATTAAGCTATGGCTCTGATATCACTGTTGGGTTTTCTATTCCCCAACTAGATTAACTTATGCAGCGGAAAAATAACAATTAATCTAGAGCAACTAGGAAACTAAACTCTAAGGACCTTGACTTAATAAACAAAAGCGATAATACAAAATAAATAGATAAATGAGAAAATACTAACCTTTGAGAAAACCAATTTCTCGCGCAGCACAACTTGCAGAACCTTCACGCAGACTCCTTGCTCGACCTTCCATGCTTTGGATGGCAAGTACCCAAAATAGAATACCTCTAATGCTTCACACCCGTGAACTAAGAGAAATTCCATATCCTAAGGTCCCGACTCTAAGTCGTGTAAACTCTCACAAGGATTAAGAATGAGAAAGAGATAAAGAAACGAATTGAATTTGAATCTGGGATACCTTGAAAGCTTAGGGATGGTTTCTATTTATAGGGAAAAGGATGTCTTGGGGTTTGGTCATCCAGCCGATGTGGGACAACTGAATTCATCCTCCAACCGCCGGTTGGACTTGATTCCTGCCCAAGTAATGACATGTCTACACCGACTTACAAACCCTAGCCTCCAACCGCCGGTTGAACCTTCCAACCGCCGGTTGGACTCTGGTTCCAGAATATTCCATTCTCGTTACCAGCCTTATGCCATTTTAAACTTTCATAATTGTTTCTATGAATTTCTTTTAGCTTCTAATTAATTTATCAATATGATAAATTAACAAACTAATTAATTAACTTATAATATTAAATCTAATTAATATTATCTCTCAATTAGTTTCTCTTATTGTTCATCGAGGGCAACCTAAAAAGGACTCTACTTTAGCAATAGTCTTACCAATACGTCATATCATGCATTTTTAAAATACTGTAAACAACATTTAACAAATTATAACCACATGCAAATTAATTCTTTCTCAAGTACAAATACGACCTCTGCCATTTGTCGTACAATTATGACCTCTGCTATTTGTCATTTGCTGTCGACCTCTAGTCTTTTATCATGGTACCAGATAACTCTAACTTTTCATATCATATCAAATAGAACTAGTCAGTAAATTCTAGCATGCATATAATTATTTTAAAACAAAAGCATGATAATAATTATGTAAAACGCATTTACAAAATCTCTCTACTAGCATGTACCCCAGTTGGGAAAATCTCATGAAAACTCACCTTACAAATCTCTAGCTAGCTCTTCACTTCTTACCTTATATATCTCCTATAATTTCAATACAAATTTTTCTAAACTATGGGTGTGTTTGGCAACACATTTTTAAGGGATTATAAGGGATTCTAGTGGCTTAAGCTTCTCATTTTAAGAATCTACATCCCTTGTAATTTCTAAAACTTTGTTTGGCATAACAAATAGAGAAACTATTCTTTAAAATATAATCCCCTCAAAAAGAAGCTTTCAAAACTAGCTTTAAAAAAAAAGCTCCATCCCCTAATTAACAAATTACCATATTAACCTTCTTTCAAATATAAAATACTTAGAGTTATAGAATTGCTTGTCCATTTATGTCATTTTACATTGATAATCTCCAGCCTCAGATAGTTTGCCAAACACTTATAAAAAACTAAAATCTCCAGCTCCAGCCCTAAATAAAAGCTCTATCTTCAGCTTCCAGATCCATCTCCAGCTCCATCCCCATCTCCATCTACATCTCCATCTCCGTCTCCATCTCCATCTCCAGCTACTTTTGCCAAACACACCCTTTATACAGAACAATTATCGTACTCTTTAAATAAGAGCTCTAGTCGATTGGTTGAGTGTCACGTATGCTACCACTCTTTTAATACACAATAGCTTTTAACAAACTTTCATTACGATTTAAAAATCTGGATTTTGCCTTTCAAAAATACAAAGGATAAATTTGGGTGTGTTTAGTTGAAGAAAAATGTGGATGTTTTTCAGAAAATTTTTCTAGGAAAAGTGGAAAATGTGTTCAAAATGAGGTTTTTTCTAGAAAAAATTTCCTAGAAAATGGAACACTCAATTTTCTATGTTATAACTAAGGGGGCGCTTGGTTCAGATAGGGGAATGGGAAAGGGAATGTAAAAGGGAATACTAAAAAATGGAATGAACATTATCATTATCTTTGATGGTGATTGGTTTAAAAACACTTTGATTCTGAGCTAAAGTACTTTAGACCATAATAACTAATAAGCAATTTAATTTTAATATTTAGCTACAAGTCTTTATTTATAATCAATTCTTATTATTATTATTAATATGAATAAAAAAGCATAAATAATAAACAAAAACTTCACTAAAATCAGATATTAAAATATGAGTTCATTGCTATTATAATATTTCAATCTAAAATATTTCATAAAATTTAAGCAGAATAAGCCAATAAGGGTTTCGTTCTTATATGTAGCTACAGCCAAATTTCAGAAACGGAGATAATTTATCAAATTAAGTTATTGGAGGGAACCTTTAACCCCGGATCCGTAGATCCACGGAGCCCCACCCGCAAGAGGCAACCCGTCCGGCTAAACACCTGGCCCCAGTGACCCCACACACGGAGCATAGAATTTTTTGTACTCCCAGAGGCTTGAACCCCGGTGGGGCGTGGGGATTTGCGGCGGCGGTACCACTGAGGCAAAGCCCCATTGGTCAAATTAAGGATTAGAACTAGGTTAGTTGCGTTGCTTTCATTAAGCCAAAAGATAAATTAAAAAAAATAAATAAAAAAATAAAAATGATATACAAATGAAATACGATAGTAAAAATCAAATTCGTGAATGTCCGTAGTTAGTTAATTTTGTGTAGTGATATAACAAAAATGAAAACAGATAAACATAATTGTAGTTAATGGCAGTTACATACTTACATCTATAATGATTCACATACCTTCCAATTTAGTGGGGAATGCCTCATTACCCTATATTATATAATGATTGATTGCATTACCTTTAACCAATCATCTTCAATGACTATCATTATCATTCCTTACCCCCATAAAACCTCCTACCAAGCAATTTTCTAAAAACAAGGAATTTCACTTTTCAACTTTTTTCCTTTATGACTACCTCCACTTTTCTAAAATTTTCCAAAACCTTCTGTTTTCCAAATGAAAAATGCAACAACATTGAACACATTTTCTAAAATTTAAACAATTTTCTAGAAAATGAAAACACTTTTCATTTCTTAAAAAATTAGAGATTAAAAATTTTCCACAACTAAATACATGTGAGAGGATATGCACTTGCATACCCTGTGAATTATAGTTGCAGTGTTAAATTTCAAACTTTTGTGGATGGTTTTGATGAAGTTATTAAGAGTACATACCCTATATAATAAAGGTGAACACCCTCTTACAATCCAAAATCCAAGTCGTGTTCTTGAAGAAGATGACGACAGAAGAATTAAATTAACATCGTTTTTATTATGAACATAGAGAATGACGAGAATAAATGCTTCAAATTCTCTGTTCCACTTAGGCTTGTGCTAACGGGCCGTCGGGGAGCCGTCGGTGGGGGCGTCGGTTGTGCCGACGCACCGACGCCATTGGCACGGGGCGTCGGTACGCCGCGTCGGTTGGGTGGCGTCGGGAATCCGACGGGAGAGAGAGGAAAAAAGTGGGGGCCACGGTGGTTTTGATCCGTTGCAAGATAAAAAAAAAAAAAAAAAAAATTTAAAAAACCAATTTACCACTATAAATTCAAACCAAATCCAACCAATTTTTCACAACATTCATACTCCAACTTTCAAATATTCCACAACTTTATACAATTTTACTTTTCAATTTACCACTTTCAACCTATTTTCACAACATTCACACCTTAACTATCAAATATTCCACAACTTCTACAACTTCTACAACTTCAATATTATTTCCATTTCATTTCTTTTACCCATTTTTTCACCATTTTTATACCAATTCATCTACAAAAAAAAAAAACATTTACTAAACATGTCTGGATCCGATTCCGATCTAGACGATTTAAATGCCGTCCTAGCCGCATATAATCCGATCGCTAGCCGTGTACAACAAGATACGTCATCCGATTCGGACGAGGAGATTGAAGTAAGCGTTCCACGTCCGAGACGTTATTTTCCAAGAGATCGTTATGCCGCCGGCCAACGTTTATATCAAGACTACTTTGCCGAGAACCCGACATTCCCGCTTGATTTCTTTCGTCGTCGCTTTCGGATGAGTCGGCCAATGTTTATACATTTATGCCAAGGTATCTTATCGTACTCCCACCATCCGATACCCCCTTACTTTCTTTATTTCCATCAAGGTCGAGACGCAACCGGAAAACCCGGATTTAATGTTTTCCAAAAAGTCACGTCGGCCTTACGGCAAATGGCATACGGTTGTGCCGCCGACTTGTTCGATGAATACTTACATATGGGTCAAGAAACATCATACGATTGTTTGGACAACTTTTGTAAATGTGTTTTTCATCTGTATTCACGTGAGTATTTAAGAAAACCAACACTCCATGATGTGCAACGATTGCATCAACGTCATGCGAAACTACACGGTTTTCCGGGTATGCTTGGAAGTATTGATTGTATGCACTGGGCTTGGAGAAATTGCCCAATTGCATGGCAGGGTCAATACACTCGAGGTGATCACGGCTATCCAACAATCATGCTTGAAGCCGTTGCCTCCTACGACTTGTGGATTTGGCACGCTTTCTTTGGTCCTGCCGGGTCGAACAACGACATCAACGTTCTCAATGAATCTGATTTATTCCAAGACTTACTACAAGATCAAGCTCCTCAAGTCAACTTCACTATTGCCGGTCAACAATTCACCAAAGGGTATTATCTCGGCGATGGAATATATCCGGAATGGTCGACGATTGTGAAGTCGTTTAAGTATCCGTTAACAGAAGCCGAGTCAAGGTTCAAGAGGTACCAAGAATCGGCAAGGAAAGATGTGGAACGGGCATTCGGGGTACTTCAAGGCCGTTGGCAAATCTTGAAAAACCCCGCTAGACCATATAGCATCAACAAAATACGGCGAATCATGTATTGTTGTGTAATTTTACACAACATGATAATCGAAGACAATGGACGCAATATGTGTACACACGAGGAAGAGTATTGGACAAACCCGGAAAATCTACCTCAACGAACGTGGGAAGAAAGGGTAGCGGTGCAACTACGTATGGATAAAGAGTTGCGTGACCGTGTCGTCCATCATCGTCTTCGCGATGCCCTCATCGAACACATCTCGAGCCTCCCACCAAATTTCCGAACGCGTTAGCTAGTTTTAATTTCTTATTAATAAATGTATTTTTTTTCTTTTTTAGGATTTGTAATATTTTAATTTTTAATTAATGTATTTTTCTTTTTTAGGATTTGTAATATTTAATTTTTAATTAATGTAATGTTTTTAGTTTTAATTTAAATGTGTTATTTAAGTTTTTGTATTAAATAAATAGATTAAATAGTGTGTGGGGCCCTGAAAATAAGGGAAGTGATGTTGCTGTTGGCAGGGGTGTGTCAGTTGTGTGTCAGTTGTGTCAGTCTGACGTGGCGCTGAGCTGGCAGGCAACTGACGCGTCAGTTCGTGTCACTGTTGGGAGCAGCCTTAATACCTCTGAAAAAGAAGATGGTGAGTCATCACCTACGTGATTAATGCTAATTGCTAAACCCCCCAATACCATCTATACCGTTTCAATCTCCAATTATCATGAAAAATATAAGTATTAAATGAATATTGATTTATGAATTAGTATGTTTTTTAATTCATCTAGTATTAGTATACATTTGAAGGTTTCAATACAGGTAAACAATGAAATGAAATGGGGTTGGAGACCTATATTTAAATTAATCTCAATATTTTATGTGTTAACATTTCAATATTCAAATGCTGTCGTTCAATTAATTTCAAAGCCGATCAAACTTCACTTGAACCCGAAAGACCAAGTGATTTTGAGATGATATAAATTCAATTAGCCATATCACTATTAGATAACTTCAATCCAAAAAATCAAATGAAGCTTAAATAACCTAAAATGGTCAATAAAACCCGAATCCGGCCAAAAAAAATTTTTTCCATTTAATCAACAATTCGGTTAAATAGTGCATATCCTTATTCGAATTCCTAGATCCGCCACTACCTCTCACGTCAAATTTTGATTCTTGGCCATGGACGCTGATGACTGAACACAACATTCTACCTTTTCTTTATCAACAATAAATCTTACAATTAATTAATTAATTAATTAAATTGACTCACCAAGCCATATTTCAAATTCATATGGCTACTGTATTTTCTAAGACAATCAAAAACGTTGACAGCTTTGCTTTTCATCTACTAAAATATTTGTATCTCTTTCTAACACAATATATATATTCTCTGCCGTTAATACTTCCATTGACCAAACGACGTGATTAATACGAGTGGTATACTCCGTATTAATTACTACTAGTACGAAAACTGTGACTCGTAAAGTAACAATTAATACAAAACACGTTCAATTTGCACACTCGAACTCTACCAATCTCCACTCTCATTACTCTGATAAATTACAAACATTATATAAAGTTATAAACCAAAACCAAGACCGAATTATAGCTCTAAACGGTACCGAAATCTAACCGTAACTCGCAACCGATTAACATCAACGAAATGGTTCCTTCGTTTCTCAATTGCTATTGCCGTCTACATCACTGATCGATCAACTCAATATATCTTTTAGGATTTTTAAAGTAATAATTGGCTACGGTTTATATTTAATATCATCGCAAGGGAGTCGGAGATATCACAACTGAAAGTACTTACGTATCTCTATCTCCACCGACTCCACTACATATATTACACTTTAACCTTTCCATTTTCTATCTTTTATCATATGTTGGCTTTTCTATCTTTTATCATATGCAACCCTCCATAAATAAAAGACCGGGCTGTTTATTTTTTTTTCCATTAATTCCCATATGGATATAGATGGCATTATGGATATAGAATGACTGTATGCAGTTATCAGTGAATGAATAATCTTGTTTACTTTTTGTGTTGAATAAACCATCTGAATGAGAAAAATGACTAATTTACCTCTAAGTTAAATAATTATATGTTTTTTATTCAATGTAAAACCTAATTGTATAACTCATCTGTATATAAAAATATGAATTATCTTATTATTCATAAATCATTTGACACAAGACACCTAATACACAACACTCCAAACTCACAAAAACTATACTTCTTAAATAAACATGACAACCTGCAGGATACGGGTCGTACAACTTCCAGCAAACAACAATAACCAAACATCGACTACAATAAAATATTCCAAGTGACCAAAACTATCACTACTGAGGTCACCACCCATGATCGAAACACTCCCAGCAACAAAAATCACACAAACCTGCATACCCATGACCCAATAAAAAATGACCAACCTGTGATTACTTTTGTACAAACTAAGGATTTTAAAAAGGTATCTATATACCCCTAACATAAACCAAAATAACAAAATGAGCCAAATATATATGTACACATCCGAGCTCAATCATCAATTGTTTGCAATTTCATCACGTAGATTTGTCATGTATTGTGTACTTTGAGCATCCCATTGTGTTTCATGTCTTCCCCATCTTCTACATGTTGTGGTTCTTCTCCAACACATTCTTCATCTTCCTCGTTGCATTCCATGAAAAGCTCATCATGAATATTCCACCTTCTATATAATTATGTATCGCAAAACAAGCAATCACTACGTTTCTTTGTACCCGGAATGAATAAGATTATAGATTCATCTTCGGTGTCCATATCTCACCTACAAAAAATTGGTCATATTTCAAATTTGGAATATGTAACACCCGCCAAATTAGGACTAGTAATTAGTGCCTAATCATATGTTAATACATGTAATTAGTTCCTTGTTAGGCTAATTAATGTATCGAATTATATATATTGTGAATATATACGAATATGCGATTTGATTAAATCGTACGCAATTTAAATCAGATGTATTTCGATTCAATATTATACGGACGTTGGTGACTCATTTTATTAAATAACGCTTTTATGTCAAAAATATTATTTTGATAATATTTCGTATTCATTCGTATCGTACAAACCGAACTTACACAATTCAAAATATTAAAACGCGTAAACTAAATAAACTAACTTACATTTTATAACACAAATATAAATTGATTTGTAAAATATTTAAACAATATATCGCGTAATAAATCGTATTTTAAAACTCATAATTAAAATGTAAATAATTATTTAACGTTAAACGACGGAGCAAACGAACACCACACGGAACGCGGGGCGAAAACTGGAAAAGTGGGGATAAACCCCACCTCCCATTTTCTTTCTTCATTTCATTTTCTTTCTTATCTCTCTCTCTCTCCTATTTTCTCTCTATTAATCAAAATCACCACCATCCACCTAAAACGCACAATACTACTACCAAACGCAACCGGATCATAAATATTTTTAGAGATTCTCGACCACCTCGCGACGATCTACAACGCTATCTTTCCGGATTTTCATTTCGGCAATTTGTAAGTTTCCGACAAAATCCCGAAATCTCTCGATTCTTAGTATTTTTCAATTGTAGTTGTTATTATCACTTGTATATGTCCATAACAATGTAAATATCACGATTTTATAGCTTAAAAACGAGTTTAAAACGGATTTTTGGCTGGAAAAACCTTGACAGCCGGACTTTCTGGGCTGATGTTCATCCATGCGACACAAGCCTTGTGTCGCATGTTGTGTCGTATTTTGACCTTTGTGTCGCATAAAAATCCCTTGTGTCGTACCTTGTGTCGTACTTGATAACCAGTGTCGCAAGACCTGCGACACAACCACTATGTCGCATACCCCATACGACACAATCACTATGTCGCTGTTGAATCAGCATCTCGCATCTATGCGACACAACCATTGTGTCGCATAGACATTGTGTCGCATTTTTATGCGACACCACCCTTGTGTCGCATAACTAACCTTGTGTCGCATATTGTGTCGCAAAACACAGAAAACTCAGATTTTTACTAAGTGTCGAGACCTAAAATTTTAACACCTGATTTTACCCAAATTCGGATCCAGATGCGTTTTTCGTCAAAGCAATATAGTAGAAATAAAAATTTTCCAAGCTGACCTGGCAGCTCGACCCCAGCCAGGGGCTCTGCCCCTTGGACCCCGCCAGGGGCTGCCGCCCCTTGGACCCCGCTACCAGGGGCGCTGCCCCCGGACCCCCGTACTTAGATTCCTTAACGGCTTCAAGAACACATTTTTCAAGTAAAACGCCACGAAATCAAAATAATAATAGTTGAGATTATTATTACAAATCCGTCACCAACGGGCCGTACACGTTTTCAAACACTTATCAAATCAATCAAATCGAAGTAAGTTGGACATATATAGTTGTGTAACAACTACAAGGGTGATCTTTTGAGATACCCAATCATGATTATAACCATCGCGTGTCGTGGACACCCTCAGGTTACAAGTCGTTGGACTTCATTTCTCGCTAATCAACTTACGTTTGTTTAAACGCATTCAGACTCAGGTGAGTCTCATAGCCCCTCTTTTTACTGTTTTACTCAGGGGTGTGATATACTGCTCAAACTTTTAACATGTGAACGCAAGTACCAACTTTTCATATACTACATGAGTTTTTCGAAACTAATCATTTAAAGTCCTCCGTCAGCATAGTTGTTAATACGTTGTAGCGTGAATATTAGTATATGGTACCATATAGGATTGACCCTCCTCGTTCGGGTTAGCAAGCACTAACCGGGTAAACGGACGTACTAATATTTGGGAAGACGAATGTTGATTAGGCATTCGTGGAGGCACCTCGCCCGGAATTCTCTATAGGGGACCCGGCCCTCGAGTTAAGCTCAACTATGTGCTCATGGCTGTATACACGACGATTATCATTAAATTGATGGATGCAATTCATTATTTTATTGCTGGATGCAATACATTATTTAAATCTTGCGGTTCATACGATATTACTTGATTTCAAACCTGTGAGCTCACCAGCTTTATAGCTGACCTTTTAGCATATATCGCAGGTACCCAGCAGTAGGATGATTCTGCTTCAGGATATTAGCTCGAGTCAGCATGCAGACTACTGAGATTTTCTTGCATTAGTATATTTTGTATAAGTACTTATGTACTGAAATCTCATTTTATTTAACTCGAGCTATGTAACGCTTTAAATGTTGTAAACATTTCAATTATCAATATATTTTGTTAAAACGACGCATATAGAGTCGTTTGCTATTATCTTTGTACTTTGTTATTGATTAGTAACACCCAAATCAAGCTTCCGCAAATCATCAAATTTGGGGGTGTTACAGATTGGTATCAGAGCCTAAGGTTATAGTGAACTAGGTTGCATTTAGTGAACCTAGACTATGACCATTAGGCAGTATTCCTTATTAGGTATGACTGGTTCAGGGATTACAGCATACGAGTTTAATTTAACATAGCCTGATCAACTATGTACAATTAAGCAAAGATGATGTAAGATCTGAAAGTAGTTATGGCTGAACAGGATACAATAGAAGACTCTGACCTCGAGAGAACTGAGACTTAAACATGTTTATGCTAGACACTCAATAGGCTATATTATATAGGAACTATATGAATATAGGCCTCAATCTTACTAACGCTTTGTCTCAGAAATGGCAAACACACCATCAAATTCCTCTCGTTCTCAATCCGGGTCGCAGAACCCAAGGGTAGCAAGGAGGAACTCCAGGTTGCCTCGAGCTGGCCCGTACTCCACTCACTCCACCTTGCCGGCTCTAGCCGCTAGGGTGAATCAACACGAGCAACGACTTTGCACCATGGATGTCGTGTTGCAGGAAACAAACGAAAACTGGAGACTTACATCCCTTGAACGCATCGAACAAGTCTCCGACGACCTTGAAACCACAAACAACAACATGGATGTCCTCCGTAACCAAATAATAGAAATAAGGGTGGAAAATGCCCTTCTACAACGAAGGATGGAAGAATGTGAGCAACGCTCACATGAAGCAGAAGAATATGCGCGTGGACTAACACAACGACTAGCACTCGCAGAAGACAACGCCCGACAAGCCAGCAGGCTTGCAAACACTGTGGACCGTCTTGTCACGATGATGGAACAAATTAATCTACGTTAAGACTAGTGTAGTCTTTGTCTTGTAATCTATCCTGTAATCTAGTAACTCTCTACGCGCTACTCTATAATTCAGTCGGATGTAACAGTTCCCGACATCTTTTGTAATACATCTGTAGGATGTAACCTTTGAACTCGTACTATCTATTAAATGTTCCTTGCTGTTTCAACTCATATCGATTGCCATTATTCCTGTTGATGTTATGTATTACTGCTTTTATACATGTACATCTGAGATAAATACAACTTTCTTGCAAAATCTCATGTATCTTCATTTCTTTTATTGAAGAATCATGCCGCCAAAGTCAAGACCTTACACCGATGCACAGATTACTTCACTCATAACCCAGGCTGTTACTGAAGCCTTGGCTCGGAATACCCCACCAAACTCCACAAGAAACAGCGATACCGCTGGAACCTCTACCACCAAACCTTGTTCTTACAAGGACTTTCAGAGCTGCAAACCCTCGAGTTTCAAGGGTTCTGAAGGAGCCATCGGATTAATCAGATGGTTCGAGAAAATGGAAACTGTTTTCCGTGTCAGCAAATGCGCGGAGAACGACAAAGTAAACTTCGCCACCTGCTCTCTTGAAGATGATGCCCACTCTTGGTGGAATTCATATACTCAATCAGTGGGTGCTGACATTGCCTACCAAATCACTTGGGAGGAATTGAAAGCCAAACTCACTGCCAAGTACTGCTCTATCGCCAAACTCCAAAAGCTAGATGAGGAGTTCTGGAACTTGAAGGTTCAGGGTGGTGACATCGATGGTTATACCACCAGATTTCAACAATTAGCTGCCCTCCGACCAGCTATGGTGAGCACTGAACCTGATAAAATCAGGAAGTACGCCCTTGGTCTCCCTGATTTTGTTCGGGGACACGTCATCTCTTCAAAACCAACCACCATTGACAGTGCAATCTCATTGGCCCAAGACCTGATGTCTATGAGCCAAGATTCTGAACCACCCACTTCATCCTCCCAAAACAACAAACGCAAGTGGTCTGACTACCACAACAACCACTCCAACCAACAAAACAAGAAACCTGACACCATCAAAGCCTACAACACCACCACTGATATCATCCGGGGTTACACTGGGAGCAAGCCATATTGTCCCAAGTGCAACCATCACCATGAGGGTTCCTGTGGTTCCTTTTGCAACAACTGCAAGAGGTACGGCCATCTCACCAAAGACTGCCGCTCACCCACCAACAACAACTCCAACAACAACACCAGACCACCCAAAGTATGTTTTGAGTGTGGAAACCCCGGGCATTTCAGGGATACGTGCCCAAAACTGAAGAACCGCAACAACAACAACAACAACAACCGCAGCAACAACAACAACAACAACAACCGCAGCAACAACAACAACAACAACACCCGCAGCAGAGCTTTCGTCATCAAATCTGGGGACGCCCGCCAGGACCCGAATGTGGTCTCGGGTATGTTCCTCCTCAACAACTTAACTGCGTCTGTTCTATTTGATACTGGTGCTGATAGAAGCTTTATCTCCGATGATTTTTGCCCACTACTTGACATCACTCCTGTTGCCTTAGATGTTAAGTACACTGTAGAGCTAGCAAATGGAAAACTCGTAGAAACCACCAGTGTGATACCTAATTGCACACTAAACCTAGCCGATGAGACCTTTTCGATCGATCTTATACCCATCGAAATTGGCAGTTTCGACGTCATTATTGGAATGGACTGGTTGTCCAAACATCGAGCTGAAATTGTTTGTCACGAGAAAATTGTCCGTATCCCACTCGCCGTTGGTGGAACCTTGATCATACAGGGGGAGACCGGTGGGACGGGGCTCAATATAATCTCCTGCTTAAAAACCCAAAAATTTCTGAGAAAGGGTTACCCTGCCATACTCGCACACATCATGGAGAAGAAGTCGGAGGAGAAGCGACTTGAAGATGTGCCGATTGTCAGAGACTTTCCCGAAGTCTTTCCGGAGGAATTACCTGGTCTACCTCCGCCTAGACAGGTTGAGTTCTCGATTGATCTTGTGCCGGGTGCCGCACCGGTGGCCCGCGCACCGTACCGTTTAGCCCCATCCGAACTTCAGGAGTTGTCCTCTCAGTTACAGGAACTTCTGGATCGAGGATTCATTAGACCGAGTTCTTCACCTTGGGGAGCTCCGGTCTTGTTTGTCAAAAAGAAGGACGGTTCATTCCGAATGTGCATCGACTACCGAGAGTTGAACAAATTGACCGTCAAGAACCGTTATCCACTCCCTCGCATTGATGATTTATTCGACCAACTTCAGGGTTCAAGTATTTATTCAAAAATCGATCTGCGATCAGGTTATCATCAGTTACGAGTTCGCGACACCGATATTCCAAAAACTGCTTTCAGAACTCGTTACGGGCACTACGAATTTCAAGTGATGCCCTTCGGTCTAACTAACGCACCGGCAGTATTCATGGACCTCATGAATCGGGTGTGCAAACCTTACCTCGATAAGTTTGTCATTGTCTTTATCGATGACATACTCATTTACTCGCGCAACGAGCAAGAACATGCGCAACACCTCAGAACTATCCTGGAACTACTTAGACACGAGGAGCTTTATGCTAAATTCTCTAAGTGTGAGTTCTGGATCCAAACTGTTCAATTTCTTGGTCACGTGATCGACAGTCAGGGAATTCACGTGGACCCATCAAAAATCGAGGCTATCAAAGACTGGCAAGCACCCACCTCTGCAACTGAAGTACGACAATTCTTGGGTCTTGCTGGGTATTATCGACGATTTATTGAAAATTTCTCCAAAATAGCTCAACCACTCACGGTACTGACTCAGAAGGATAAAAGGTTCGATTGGACCGAGAAACAAGAGTCAGCATTTCAACTTCTGAAACAAAAGCTTTGCAGTGCTCCGATCCTATCCTTACCCGAAGGCACCGATGACTTCGTGGTATACTGCGATGCTTCTCACCAAGGTCTTGGTTGCGTGTTGATGCAACGAGATAAAGTCATTGCTTATGCCTCACGACAGCTGAAAATTCACGAAAAGAACTACACCACTCATGACCTCGAACTTGGAGCTGTCGTTTTTGCTCTCAAAATCTGGAGACATTATCTCTACGGCACTAAGTGCACAATCTTTACCGATCATAAAAGTCTCCAACATATCTTCGATCAGAAGGATCTCAATATGAGGCAACGTCGATGGGTCGAGTTGCTTACCGATTACGATTGCGAGATCAAGTACCATCCAGGGAAGGCTAATGTTGTAGCCGATGCCCTCAGTCGAAAGGAACGACCAAAACCACTTCGAGTCCGAGCCCTCAGTATGACCATTCATAACGATCTTACCATTCAAATTCATACAGCTCAGATCGAAGCCTTGAAAGCTGAAAATATCAAAAATGAAGCCTTGCGGGGCATTGACAAACAATTTGAAAACAAACCTAACGGGATTAGGTATTTCTCAAACCGAATCTGGTTGCCTAGTTTTGGGAACCTAAGAGACTTGGTGATGGACGAGGCTCACAAGTCTAAATATTCTATTCATCCGGGATCCGATAAGATGTACCATGGTATCAAGGAATTTTATTGGTGGCCAAACATGAAAGCCGAAATCGCCACTTATGTCAGCAAGTGTCTTACTTGCTCGAAAGTCAAAACCGAACATCAGAAACCTCCTGGTTTACTTCAACAACCGGAAATCCCTGAATGGAAATGGGATCAAATTGCCATGGACTTCATAACCAAACTACCAAAGTCGTCGAGCGGTTACGATACCATTTGGGTGATCGTCGATCGTCTCACCAAATCTGCTCATTTCCTGGCAATCAAAGAAAACGATAAAATGGAACGCCTTACACAAATTTACATCAAGGAAATCATTTCTCATCACGGTGTTCCAACCTCAATCATCTCTGACAGAGATGCCCGTTTCACCTCTCGCTTTTGGCAATCACTTCAGAAAGCATTGGGTACCCGTCTCGATATGAGTACCGCATATCATCCTCAAACCGACGGCCAAAGTGAACGAACCATTCAAACACTGGAAGACATGCTACGAGCCTGCGTAGTTGATTTCGGTACAAACTGGGAAAAACATCTACCGTTGTGCGAGTTTTCGTACAATAACAGTTATCATGCCAGCATTAAGGCTGCACCTTTTGAGGCACTGTACGGTCGTAAGTGCCGATCACCGATCTGTTGGATTGAGGTGGGAGATAGTCAACTCACTGGTCCTGAACTCATACACGCCACCACTGAGAAAATTGTGGAAATCCAAAACAGACTCAAAGCCGCACGTGATCGTCAGAAAAGTTATGCTGACGTGAGACGCAAACCACTCGAGTTCCAAGTTGGGGATCGAGTTCTCTTAAAAGTATCGCCTTGGAAAGGCGTCATCCGTTTTGGCAAACGCGGGAAGTTGAATCCCCGGTACATCGGGCCTTTTGAAATCCTTGAAAGGATTGGCCCCGTAGCTTATCGATTGCAGCTGCCATCCGAACTCAGCAGCTTGCACCCTACTTTTCATATCTCAAATTTGAAGAAGTGCCTGTCTGATGAGACACTTATTATTCCACTAGATGAAATTCGTGTTGACGATAAACTTCATTTCGTTGAGGAACCTGCTGAAATTATGGACCGTGAGGTCAAACAACTGAAACAAAGTCGTATTCCCATTGTCAAGGTCAGATGGAATTCGCGGCGTGGTCCGGAATTCACCTGGGAACGGGAAGACCAAATGCGACTCAAATATCCTCAACTCTTCACTGATTCTACATCAAACACGACTTCGAACTAAATTTCGGGACGAAATTCTTCTAACAGGGGGAGAATGTAACACCCGCCAAATTAGGACTAGTAATTAGTGCCTAATCATATGTTAATACATGTAATTAGTTCCTTGTTAGGCTAATTAATGTATCGAATTATATATATTGTGAATATATACGAATATGCGATTTGATTAAATCGTACGCAATTTAAATCAGATGTATTTCGATTCAATATTATACGGACGTTGGTGACTCATTTTATTAAATAACGCTTTTATGTCAAAAATATTATTTTGATAATATTTCGTATTCATTCGTATCGTACAAACCGAACTTACACAATTCAAAATATTAAAACGCGTAAACTAAATAAACTAACTTACATTTTATAACACAAATATAAATTGATTTGTAAAATATTTAAACAATATATCGCGTAATAAATCGTATTTTAAAACTCATAATTAAAATGTAAATAATTATTTAACGTTAAACGACGGAGCAAACGAACACCACACGGAACGCGGGGCGAAAACTGGAAAAGTGGGGATAAACCCCACCTCCCATTTTCTTTCTTCATTTCATTTTCTTTCTTATCTCTCTCTCTCTCCTATTTTCTCTCTATTAATCAAAATCACCACCATCCACCTAAAACGCACAATACTACTACCAAACGCAACCGGATCATAAATATTTTTAGAGATTCTCGACCACCTCGCGACGATCTACAACGCTATCTTTCCGGATTTTCATTTCGGCAATTTGTAAGTTTCCGACAAAATCCCGAAATCTCTCGATTCTTAGTATTTTTCAATTGTAGTTGTTATTATCACTTGTATATGTCCATAACAATGTAAATATCACGATTTCATAGCTTAAAAACGAGTTTAAAACGGATTTTTGGCTGGAAAAACCTTGACAGCCGGACTTTCTGGGCTGATGTTCATCCATGCGACACAAGCCTTGTGTCGCATGTTGTGTCGTATTTTGACCTTTGTGTCGCATAAAAATCCCTTGTGTCGTACCTTGTGTCGTACTTGATAACCAGTGTCGCAAGACCTGCGACACAACCACTATGTCGCATACCCCATACGACACAATCACTATGTCGCTGTTGAATCAGCATCTCGCATCTATGCGACACAACCATTGTGTCGCATAGACATTGTGTCGCATTTTTATGCGACACCACCCTTGTGTCGCATAACTAACCTTGTGTCGCATATTGTGTCGCAAAACACAGAAAACTCAGATTTTTACTAAGTGTCGAGACCTAAAATTTTAACACCTGATTTTACCCAAATTCGGATCCAGATGCGTTTTTCGTCAAAGCAATATAGTAGAAATAAAAATTTTCCAAGCTGACCTGGCAGCTCGACCCCAGCCAGGGGCTCTGCCCCTTGGACCCCGCCAGGGGCTGCCGCCCCTTGGACCCCGCTACCAGGGGCGCTGCCCCCGGACCCCCGTACTTAGATTCCTTAACGGCTTCAAGAACACATTTTTCAAGTAAAACGCCACGAAATCAAAATAATAATAGTTGAGATTATTATTACAAATCCGTCACCAACGGGCCGTACACGTTTTCAAACACTTATCAAATCAATCAAATCGAAGTAAGTTGGACATATATAGTTGTGTAACAACTACAAGGGTGATCTTTTGAGATACCCAATCATGATTATAACCATCGCGTGTCGTGGACACCCTCAGGTTACAAGTCGTTGGACTTCATTTCTCGCTAATCAACTTACGTTTGTTTAAACGCATTCAGACTCAGGTGAGTCTCATAGCCCCTCTTTTTACTGTTTTACTCAGGGGTGTGATATACTGCTCAAACTTTTAACATGTGAACGCAAGTACCAACTTTTCATATACTACATGAGTTTTTCGAAACTAATCATTTAAAGTCCTCCGTCAGCATAGTTGTTAATACGTTGTAGCGTGAATATTAGTATATGGTACCATATAGGATTGACCCTCCTCGTTCGGGTTAGCAAGCACTAACCGGGTAAACGGACGTACTAATATTTGGGAAGACGAATGTTGATTAGGCATTCGTGGAGGCACCTCGCCCGGAATTCTCTATAGGGGACCCGGCCCTCGAGTTAAGCTCAACTATGTGCTCATGGCTGTATACACGACGATTATCATTAAATTGCTGGATGCAATTCATTATTTTATTGCTGGATGCAATACATTATTTAAATCTTGCGGTTCATACGATATTACTTGATTTCAAACCTGTGAGCTCACCAGCTTTATAGCTGACCTTTTAGCATATATCGCAGGTACCCAGCAGTAGGATGATTCTGCTTCAGGATATTAGCTCGAGTCAGCATGCAGACTACTGAGATTTTCTTGCATTAGTATATTTTGTATAAGTACTTATGTACTGAAATCTCATTTTATTTAACTCGAGCTATGTAACGCTTTAAATGTTGTAAACATTTCAATTATCAATATATTTTGTTAAAACGACGCATATAGAGTCGTTTGCTATTATCTTTGTACTTTGTTATTGATTAGTAACACCCAAATCAAGCTTCCGCAAATCATCAAATTTGGGGGTGTTACAGAATACAAACAAGACACAGGTGGTGACATCCGTTTTTTCGGATCTCTTGCTTTACCTAAAACACAACCATGTACCATCAAATTCTTATTCATTTTTTATATATCATGACTGCTCACCAACTATAAACAATAAGGCTAGGACGGTAGGACTGTAATGATCGATTTATTACTATACAAATCAGCAACCAAAACTTCTAAAAACAGGAGTTCTTACAAACTTCTTTTTATGATTTATAATAAAAAATAAAATATCAGTAAATGCTTGCAATTGGCTTGTCCTCATAACAGTTAAATAAGTTGTTGTCTACATCAAGATGGCCCCAAAAAAACTAACAAATTATTAATCATTCTAATTGAACAAAACAGATAATATAATAGCAACAATTTTTGTTTAAACCAAAACCCCAAAAATTGAAAACCTAGAATTTGTTTACCTGTAACAAAAGTTAGATGGAGATGGCGATGGTTAATCACGTGTAAAGTTCGGGAAGAAGGAGCTTCATATCGATTTTGGAGGGGGAGATGTGCGATTTGGTTGTTGGAACGGTACTTTTGTGTGTATACGGTTGAGGAAAAAGAGGGGCAAGGTTGGAAAGTTTTGGGCAATATGGGGACAATAGCCATTTCTTGGATGACCGAATAAGTCCTTTAATTTGTTCAGGTGGACTTAAAATTTAAGTCACAAGTAAACAACAAAAAATGGTGAGCGAATAATCTTTCCAGGCCATTAAGCCCAATAATACACAAGTAAACATTATAAATTGTCATATGGTCGGTCATTTAATATATTATTAATATAAAGTTTGTTTGGCACAAATTTTCGACTGTTACATCTGTCTAAACCATGTTTAATTAATTCTTCTACATCAAAATCATCAAGTCCTTTTGGAAACAGGTCACGAGTTACGGATCGAAGTACACAATCGTTAAATCACTAAAATCTCAGATCCATATAAACATTGGGGTCAAGCGGACCAAGACTTCTATTGGTGTCCTAACGGCAGTGCACTTAACGATCGAGGTCTAGCTAGGGGCAACCGGTCCCAAATCCTGAACGGAAATAACAAAGTGTGATGAAAGATAAATTCACAATGTGGTTCCTTTCATCAAACAATATCAGTTATTAAATGTGGCTATATTATTTTCAAAGTATGCTCTAAACAAAAAGTTATTTTGATACCTTTTTTATATAGTAACTAATAGCTGGATTTTAGATAAATTAATCACATATGGTTTGATATTTTAAACGCCTAAAGGGTGTGGATTCCTTAAGATGTCTGGTGGGCATTTTTTTTAATTTATATACAGCTTGTCAACAACAAGTGTCACTGTTTTGGTGTAGCTTTGTATGCTTTCTCTAAATTATATTGGTTTCTTCACAGAATAAATATATAATTAATAATAATTGTTTTCTTAATCTTATTTTTTCTGCCTACTTTAATCTGTTGCTTTTACATCCTTGTCTATCTATATCTATATGATATATATGATATAATAAAATAAAATAATGATAATAATATTATTCTATGTACTTCATAATGCATATGCATGGATGGTAATATTAAATAAATAAACAATCTGCCTTTTTCTAAAAAAAAATTAAAATAGTATTTTATCTATTCATACTTGTACAGTTCTATTTTTTTTTTTTTTATTTGTGATTATATTATGCAAGAACACCCCATCGCACACATAAACTAACCATGGATGGAACTCAAATTTTCCTCATCTTTGTTTTATATTTGAACTTTCTTGTTCTTTTTTTCAAATTGTTTGTACACAAAACCAAGATTAATGTTGCACCAAGTCCACCTTCAATCCCAATAATTGGCCATCTTCATCTAATGAATGGGTCGATTCATAGAGTCCTGCAACACCTTTCTTCCAAATATGGTCCTATCATGGCTCTAAAGTTCGGTTCCCGGCCAGTTGTTGTAGTGTCCTCACCATCACTCGCTGAAGAATGCTTTACCAAAAACGACATCGTTTTAGCCAATCGACCACGTCTTTTAAGCGGCAAGTATTTTGACTATGAGTACACCACACTTGTTGCTGTACCTTATGGTCGACTCTGGAGGGACCTTCGTCGTGTTATGACCCTTAAATTATTATCTACAACTCGACTCAAATCGTACATGAGGATTCGAGAAGATGAAGTTAGATCATTGATCAAGAATCTTTCTCAAGATACTTGTCAAGATTTTACAAAAGTGGAAATGAGATCAAGAATTCAAGGGTTATCGTTTAACATAGTCATGACAATGATTGCTAATAAACGACTTTTTGGGACAGAAGAGAAGAACTCTGAAGAAGCTAATAAATTTGAGAGTTTAATATCAGATGTGTGTGAAATCAGCAAGGCAACAAATCCTGGAGACTTTATTACAGTTTTACGATGGATCGATTTTCATGGTTATAAGAAGAAGATGTTGAAAGTGCAACATGAATGTGATCGCTTTGCACAGAGTCTGATTGATGAAATACGAAGTGAACGTTCTAATTCGTCTTCGGAAAAAGGAAAGGATAAGACGTTCATCCACACTATGCTTGCTATGCAGGAATCGAACCAGGAATGCTACACTGATAATATAATCAAAGGCAACATAATGGTAAGTATGTTCAAAGCCTACTTATTTTCACATTAAGGTATACAAAATGTTCTAAAAGGGATTCTTGAACTGTAAGATATAAAAATTATATTATTAATTTTTACCGAAACTTTCAAATTGTCTATTGTCAAAGGAAATACTCTTGACTTATAACTTGTTGCGTGGTTACAATATACTGTACAACAGTAACTTTTTATGGTAGAAGTCTAGAGCATGAAATTTGATTTTGAAAATTTACTTTAAATTATAATTAAGTTTTGGTGTAGCTCGATGATGAATCTATCAACTAAGAGATCGAGTATTCAAGCATCATTGGAGACCATTTGAATATGTGTGGCTTGTATATATATACTACGTGGGATAGATGGTAGGGGTTGTCATCTAGTAAAATAACTAGCAAAAATATTTCTGATACGTATTGGATACATTGTCATTTAAGAAATGTGAGTTTAAAATCAAAGAAAGGGTATAATACATTATTGTGTATTGTTACACGTTGGATCTCGCTTGACCCATAGAATATGAACTTGAGATAATGATCGTGTGTGATCCAAAGTGTAACAGTTCGCAAGATGTGTAGCGCTAGCAACACGGATCATATCTTCATAAATGACTCATAGTTTATTTACAACGTATTCAAACTAAATAAGACCATATTAAAGATGCTCTTAAAAAGTCATAGTTAGTGAAAGGCTTTGCATACTTTAAAGCTCTAGCTTGTTGTATAAATTCCCTATCAGTTATTCCTCAATTTGATTCTTAGTAACTTAATTTGATGGCCTAACATTTTTATGTAGAAATTGATAGAAGCAGGAACAGACAGTTCATCAATAACAATAGAGTGGGCTATGTCGCTTCTTCTAAATCATCCAAATGTGTTAGAGAAAGCTAGAAAGGAACTTGACAAATATATTGGACAAGAACGTTTGGTACAAGAGTGTGATCTTCCCGATCTATCATACATCCAATGCATCATCAACGAAACGCTAAGACTATTCCCAACAGCACCATTGTTGGTGCCACACGAGGCTTCAGAGGACTGCACCATTGAAGGGTTTGATGTAGCCAATGGAACAATGGTGTTGGTGAATGTATGGGCAATACATAGGGACCCAGAGGTATGGGATGACCCCTTAAGTTTCAAGCCCGAGAGGTTTGAGAAATTGGGAAAAGAAGAGTATAGGTTTATACCATATGGAATGGGTCGTCGGCAGTGTCTTGGGTCAGGGTTGGCGAACCGGGTTATGGGATTGGTGTTGGCATCGTTGATCCAGTGCTTTGATTGGGAAAGGGTTGGTAAAGAGTTGGTGGACTTGTTGGAAGGGAGAGGTCTAATCATTTCTAAAGAGGTACCATTGGAGGCTAAGTGCAGAGTACGCCAAACTATGAGTCGTATTCTTAGGGACCTATGAGTCATGGTGTCATAAAATAACTTGTGGTAAGTGTGAGTGTGTGACATTGGTCTCATGTTTTGTTTTCCTACTTATTTCAAGACCATATATATAAGTGTTGTGGGCTCGAAAGACGGGCGCAAGAGGAAAAGGTTGTTTCTAGGCCATGTGCTTCTAGATCGAGAGAAAGTATACATTTCTCTTGGAGAAGATAAAAGGATTTGTTGAACCATAAGGTTACAATTAGTCTTTCCCGTATACTAATTATCTATATTAGTTTGGGTGGGTATTTCTCATGATGATGATGTGAAACCACTTGATGAAGTCTGTAAATTAGTCGTGTCATGTTAGAAGATTAAATTTTCAATTTTTTCATTGTATTTAAGGATAACATCCGTGCACGGATGATGAGTGTTATGATGAGTGCTCTTAGGTGCAAATATAATTATAAAACTTACAATTTTGATCCATTAATACCTCATATTTACATAATAGAATTATGTGTTTTATGTGCTCCACATAATATTTCCCTTTCGCTTATCTATATCTATAATCTATAATTACATATAAAGAGTTTTGTTTGTTGAGTCTTAAATCTTAATTAAAAATTAAAATTACTTATTTGCCCTTATTAATTATTAATTACTTCAAATTATTTTTGGTGGGTATTCAAAACATTACATTTTCCAAAGCCATCATATTTTTTCCTTAATTAAAACAACCAATTAGAGTAGACATCTTATTATTCAAGATTTAAAACATGAAACATATTACTCCTTCCGTCCCAAAACAACGAATCACGGGTAGAAAGATATGTTGTATTGATTTTGAAACTTGAATATTCACAATAAACTTCTTTTTTTACCGACGTATTGTGCGGGTTTTTTTTATTACCGCCGCATTGCGTGGGTTTGCTGCTGGTACTTCATAATCCATTATTAATCATTTGTGCTTTTATTTTATTGTTTCTTATGGTGAATTGATCTATAACCAGTTAACTTATGACGTATAGAGACTGATATTTTTTGCAATATGAAAATTCATATTTGTTTTTCCTCTAAATTTGTAAATTCCTAAATATTCCTTTCCCTTCTCTATTTTAGTTTTATCAAAATTCATGCAATGGGAATTAAGGTTTATTCTCATCATCATGTATTATCTATTACCCTTATGTGTCCATTTAATCATAAACATATGGAATAAATCGTGATCCAAACTCAAATTTAATTGAATATTCAATATATGTGTTCGTAACTTCGTATATTGAGGATATTTGAAAGTACTCATATTTTTACAATAGGTTTGCAGGGTGGGATTCAAATGAGAATAGGAATTTGTGTGAGAATGAGGGAATCAATCTTAGCCACTCATTTTCATCAAATACCCATTTACACCATCTTTTTTAAAATTAAATATCTCACAAATGATAAGTCGAAAAATTATAAAAATTACACCATAAAATTCAGCGTTTTATCCTCTTCGATTTGCCATCCCTCAAGACATACTTTTGACAACCTTTTTTTATTCATTTTTTGATGGATTTACAAATTAGTAACACATATGTTAGTGTTGCGTTTAGGGTTTAGGATTTGGGGTTTAGGAGTTAGGGTTTATGGTTTGGGGTTTCTCCGCGAAAGCCCAAACCCTAACCTCAAACCCTAAACCCCCAACCTTAAACCCTAACCTCAAACCCTAAACCCTAACGCTTTACAAAACTCTAAACCCTAAATCATACTAAACCCTGCTAAACCCTAACCCTAAACCCTAGCTCTAACCCTAACCACAAATCAAATGTACAACCAATCACTAACACATGTGTTACTAATTTGTAAAACCCACCAAAAAATGAAGAAGAAAAAGTTGTCAAAAGTATACCTTGAGGGACGGCAAATCGAAGAGGAGAAAACGCTGAATTTTATGGTGCAATTTTCATGATTTTTCGACTTACCGTTTGTGAGATATTTGAGTTTCAAAAATGTGGGGAAATGGGAGTTTGATGAAAATAAGTGGTTGAGATTGATTAACATATTCTCACTCAAAATTGATGTACTCATTTGAACTCTACTATATATATATATATATATATATATATATATATATATATGGGAATAACTTAGCTACACCTTGGTGTAGCCAACTTAGCTACACCAAAACGCCCATTTCAAGCATAAAACTATAATTTTTGATGTCGATTTGTATCCTAAACTTGTTAATACCTCTAATCTATCATAAACAACATCTATAATTGATCTATTTTTCGTTTTCATGTGCTTCCTGAAATTTGGTCAAAACCTACATAAAAAACACCAATTTTTAGCCAAATTTAAGGAAGCACATGAAAACGAAAAATAGATCAATTATAGATGTTGTTTAGGATAGATTAGAGATATTAATAAGTTTATGATACAAAACGACATCAACAATTATAGTTTTATGCTTGAAATGTGCGTTTTGGTGTAGCTAAGTTGGCTACACCAAGGTGTAGCTAAGTTATTCCGTATATATATATATATATATATATATATATATATATATATATATATATATATATATATATATATATAGGGGAAGGATCAAGAGGGCAGCTTTAAAATTGGGGGAAGGAGGGAAGCAAACCTCAACCACTCATTTTTTCTTCTCTTCTATATTCATCCACAATACCCATTTAATCAATTTTCATCTAAAATTCCAAATTAAAGCATGTAATTCAAAGATTCATCAATCAAAAATGTTATAAATCTTCGAATTCATCAATCGCAATCATACATATCTTCAATTCGTCATACTTCGAATTCATCAAAAATTATGAAATTGGAGTAACTTTTGAGTTTTTGAGAAAATTTTGATTTGGCAATGAAAACAATAAAATTAAACGAATTTGATCATACAAAACTTATAAACAAGTAGATAATCGAATTATGATTGTCATTCCAATTGAATTTTACAGATTGAAAAAAAATCCAGACCGTTAACATTCATCTGGAAAGCATCTTAATCAAAATTACAACTTAATACTCTTAAACATTCATTTATGATGAATATTAATTTTTCTATGTTATTATACACAATTGAATGTGATAACATTACATTCATCGGTGTATCATAATGTATATGCGTTAACATTCATCGTAAATGAATGTTAACGTGCTGAAAATTTGATTTTGATTAACATGCTTTTGAAATGCATGTTAACGATTTGGGAGGGGATTTCAAGTTATTTACAGGTTTGCCACCGCGTTGACTTTTGTGTTGACCAGAATGTGTGGCTAAAAATAGTTTCTCTCCTTCCCTCATATTTTTACTTCCCTATTGATCTTCCCTATATATATATATATATATATATATATATATATATATATATATATATATATAAAGTAAGTGACAACGATTATAAGAATCTTTAAGTCTTAAAGTTTCTAAATGACAATGTCAGAACAGACCAAAAAATCATCGAAATCTTTGCATTAACCTAGTTTTATCTAAACGACTAAATCAAAAATTACTTTTTAAAAATCGAAATAAATAAATATTATATATATATATATATATATATATATATATATATATATATATATATATATATATATATATATATATATATATATATATTCCTCCGTCCCAAAATAAGTATCTGATATCAGTTTTCACAGAGTTTAATAAATTCTGGTAGTGAAGAACTGAAGATGACACTTTTACCCTTACTTTTTGCACAGACTTTCACGTATCAGTTTTGAGAAAAAGTAAACACGTATTTTGGGAAAAACTAAAATAGGAAGATGGACACTTATTTTTGAACGGTGAGAATAATAAACTAAATTTACACAATGATAAATATTTCAATTTTAAAGGACCGAATATTAAAATTTATAGTTCGTATAAAGTCGTACTAAAACGGCCATCATTATAAGTTTATAACCCAACCCGTTAACCTCTCAACCACCCGAAAACATAAAACCCGGGGTTTGCCCCAATTGTGAACCCTTGTCCCCATTTTTAACCCCCTTCACTCCAAAACCCTTATTCCTCCCTAAAATACAAAATTAGGGCTTGGATGTTGTTCATTTTGCAATGATTAACATCAATTCGCAAGAGTTGAACTATTTAGTCTACCGATATCTTCACGAATCAGGTTTCTTTTGTTTCTTTTATTGTTTTTATCTTTTATTTTTATTTTATGGAGTATATATTTCTGTAAATTGTGTAAATGTTTTTATCATGTTTTCAATTATGTATATGCTTGACTTTCAAATTTTCTGCAGCTGATAGATTCTGTGTTCTTTTTCTAGGGCTCAAATTTACCTGAATTCATGAAATTAGAGCTCAAATTTTGGCACTTTAAATAATTCGAGAGTTTACGAGTTGAATTACGTAATTTTGAATTATGTGATTTTGAAAGTCATAAACTTGATGGATTTTGAATCGGAAATGTAAATTTTTAGTCTTTGTGGTTTTTTTAGGCTAAATTATCATAATTACTAGTCTTTTTTCTTGAAGGATATAAGTTTTGCTTGAAGCTTGAAATAAACCATTAACATTTATCATTTATGTCAAAATGAATAATAAAATGTATATAAGAAAAGTGATTGTGAGCCTGGGGGAGCTTATTTTGAAGGCTTATTGCTTATAAGCAAATAAGCTAAAAATTTGGAGCTTCCTTTGAGCCTTTGAAATCCACTACTAAATAAGCAAATAAGCTTAGTAAATAAGCCCTCCCAAACACCAATACTTGAGCTTATTATGTTAGAATAAGCAAATAAGCTAATAAGCTCCCAAAATAAGCCCCCCCAAACATGCTATCACCTGTTTAGAAGAAAGGTGTTACCGACATGCTATAAAACTTAGGGGGTTTGTATTAGCTTATTTTTTTAAGCTTATAGCTCTTAAGCCCCCAATAAGCTCCAAAAATGGAGCTCAATTTTTTTGTCTTATTGCTTCACAAAAGAGCTTATAAGTTCATAAAAATAAGCGTACCCAAACACATATGAGCTTATAGTATAAAAAGTTAAGCTAATCCAGAAACATTATTAGAATCTGCTTAGTCACTTAAGCTTGGTCTCTCTACCTTTGCAAACTTGAAGACTGACCCCACTGTAACAATCTGAATGTGCTATTAGAGATAGTTTACCTACTCCGTATCCAGCCAGCCAGATAAATTTCATACCTGATTATTTATTTATAGTCTGTTTTCTGCATTAGAGTATCTTCAATGTTGGCCCTTTACTTTTAAAGCTAATCAGTGTAATAATGGAGCCTTTTTTAGTTTTTAAGATATGTTTACACGAAAAAACCTTACTCCAATGTGTGCACGGAATCTTTACTCTGAAATTATTGAAAATTGTTTTAGTACAATTTATGTATATCACTTTATGCAGAGCATCTCCATAGTCGACTAAGTAAGTGTTTAATCGAGGCTAGAAATACAGAGCCTGCTGATTTTTACACCTTTTCTCTTTATACTGTGTGATGTACCTTTTTGATATATATATATTAACTTTGTAGGTGATTTCAGGTTTCACACATACTGCCTTCACGTTAGGTTACGAGGCTGCACTGAATAAAAGTACAATAGATGGAAATGTAGTTCCACCTGGTGCTCTTGTTACATTCGTGCAGAAAGGAATTCAGTATCTTGAGCTTGAAGCGAACCTAACATGCGTAAGTGTGGTTTCTGAATGTGCTACTTTTACTGTTGTGAGGTTTATAGTTATTTGACTAATAATGCGTTTATTTGGATTCCAGAATGATACCGACATCGATGAAGATTTCTCCTTTATACAACCTATTGATCTTATCACAAAAGATGTTTATGAATTACAACAAATGATAAAAGAAAAGAAGCAAAGTCTTCAGAAAAGTAAAAACAGAGAAAAGAACAAAGAGAATAGTACTTCAGCGCGAGACCATGAGCAAGAACATGCCAGAGAAAAAGAGAAAGAACATGCCAGAGAAAAAGAGAAAGAACATGCCAAAGAAAGAGAGATGGAAATTGAAAAGGAACATGTTAGAGAAAGAGAAAAAGAACGCAGCCATGCTCGAGAAAAGGAGAAAGAGCAGGAACGTCAACATCTTCGTGAAAGAGAGAAGAAAATTGAACTTGAACATCAACGAGAAAAAGAGAGGGAAAAGCAACAAAGGGAAAGAGAACGGGAGTTGGAGAAAGAGAAGATAGAGAAGGATAGGGAAAGGGAAAAAGATAAGGGTAAACACAAAGAAAAGAAGAATGAGGATGCTGCTGATGGTAGACGAGATGAGGACAAGATGCGAGTCCAACCTGAAGAAAATGTGACCGCCGAAGGTTATTTACATTCTTGCTGTAGACTAAAACCAGCGTGGATATAAGATAACTCATGTGTGATTGATTTGCCGTGGTCCATGCAAATATTGACTATATGTTATATATCTGGTATTCTTTGTATTTCTTGATACGATTCTTGTGTTGTGCAGTTGGACCAGAACCTATGGAAATTGACACAAATTCGACATCTGTGTCTTCAATTATCCCCAGTTCTGATGTGACCGTTTTAGAAGGTCATACTTCTGAGGTATGTGTATTTCCTATTCTCTGAAATATACTTGAGCAATTCTATGTATTTCATCAGTCTCATTTTGATATGTTGCTTGAAAATAGGAGTTCATTTTGGTGTATTAACTTGTAATTATTGTGAGTTATTCTTTGGACTGGAATGAGGACACTTTGTTTCTTGTTCCAGTTATATAGAAGGCAAGTCATTTTTTTCTGGACTTTTTCAATAGGACTGAATTCGAAGTAACTATGGGAAGTTACACTTTGTATAAAAATTGACCTTAGTACCTAACAAAAGCAGTTAAGACCTAACCTAAACATAAACAGCCTAATAGAGTAAATAAATGTAAACTCTTAGAGTTCAATCCGAGAAAGCCAAATTAAAAGATGAATAGTAAATGTGTTTGAGAGGATTCAACTGCCTGTGAATTATATAAGTAATTAGTTTAGTGACAAAGAAGATTATGTAGGCTACATATGAATAAGTTAGTGTTCAATTGGCGTGGTAGTTTTTGATCACTCGAAATTTAGAACTGTAGTTTGGACTTTGGTTCTGTTTGTGATTGCTTATAGATGTAATTTTTTTTCTCGTGAGATGAAGTATGTAACCAGAAGCAGATAAACTTGGCTAGGTGTGAGCTTTAAAGTGGTATTAACATAGAAGGATTTTGGAATGAAAATTCTCTTTTTATAGTTAAATTTCTAACGTATGTACTTATTAGTTACGTATGGTCGCTACTTCATGCTTCTTTTTTTACTTTTTTTTTTTCAAAATTAAAAAATGAACAGCCTCTTGATCTTTATAGTTCGTACAGTAGTACTTATTATAGTTAGTAAGCAACAAAGAAATAATTATTGCTAAGCACAAATATATTCTTCTTATTAGAAATTAAGGAATAATAAGAAGTACAGGATAATATGCGAGTTCTGGTTAAGATATAGTAATAGGAATTACATATTTGCTAATAATAGTGGAAGAGTGGTGACTTCTAGTAATAAAGTTGACGGATTCTTGCAGGTTTTTGTATGTGCATGGAGTCCAGCTGGTTCTCTTTTGGCATCCGGGTTTGTACTTCCTCTTTTAGAAACACTATTATTTATGATCTCATCTAGCCTTTTTTGGAGTAGAGTTGGTTTATAAGTTCTTCTGTACCTTTTGATGGTAATATTTAGTTTAAGTATATAGCTAGATTCTCACTTGAATTTGTATTTGCTTATTCTGACTTTCTAGGTCTGGAGATTCCACAGCTCGAATTTGGACTATTGGTGATGGACCTTGCAGCTCTAATGCACAAAAGGGCCCCTTAGATGTTGCTGTTTTGAAGCACTACAGAGGTAGAACAAATGATAAGAGCAAGGATGTAACTACACTTGACTGGAATGTGAGTTTTGTTAGCAAGATTATTGTTTGGCACGCTTCATGATGTCTCATTCTTATTCCTGCGTACTTTTATGGCTAGAGTTAGTTAGATGGGTGGGTTCGGCTTGTTGGGTAACTGTTCAAAATGGCTCAGGCGGAAACATGTCATGTTTGGCCCAAGTCGGTTTTGGATGCTGGCTTTATCTGCGAACACTTTTTTGTACAATTTGAAATGATTTTGTATGTTTATTCAGGTTGATTAATGAGTTAACTATAGTGATAAAACAGTTTTGTTACTTTATTAAGTTTAATCTAAAAGTAAACTGACTTTAATAGGCTGTATGCTTCCAAAATAGACTTTGGATGACCTTCAGATCATTTGACCCGTTTCTCATTTTCCCAAAATTTTTCTAAGTTAATGGGTTGAAATTGCCAATTATAGTTATGACTCATGCTCTAGGTTTTACTTAGCTGTGGAGTGTTTGGACTTTGGATGCTTTCTTGTCATTTTTTATCTTCATATTATTGACTCTTTGTATCATATAGGGTGAGGGTACACTACTTGCAACCGGTTCTTATGACGGGCAAGCCAGAATATGGAGTAAAGATGGTGAGTTATTGTTTGTTAGCTGCTTGTGGTTTTAAGATGGATATCTTAAGTCAAATGCTTGATTCTCTAATTTACTCTTCTATTTAGGGGAGCTGGTAAGTACGTTAACAAAACATAAAGGGCCAATATTCTCTCTTAAGTGGAACAAGAAAGGAGACTATCTTCTAAGTGGCAGTGTGGACAAAACTGCAATTGTATGGGACATTAAGACCGGAGAATGGAAGCAACAGTTTGAATTTCATGCAGGTGCTTTTATGTCGAATTTCACTCTACTGTTTCATTGTATTTTATCATTTGGAATGTTCTACTCATATTAGTGTAAGTTACTGACTATTTGTTACAATGGTTGTGGACCAAAATGAACCCCATCTCAAATAACTATTATAGGAGCTGGGTCACATTAATATAAATCTTATCTGAAATCGAAATATTTAAGAGTGTTGCAATCATTGCAGCTCCTACTCTTGATGTAGACTGGCGCAATAATGTCTCATTTGCAACGTGCTCGACTGACAACATGATATATGTTTGTAAAGTTGGAGATAATCGTCCAGTAAAAACTTTTGGGGGGCATCAGGTATGTTTATGAAGTCAGAAGTCCTTTGTGATTTTTATTTCATGATTGTCTTCCCTAAAAAAATCCGTAAAAATTATTCAATGTTTGAATGGTGTTCCTGTATCGTATAATAAGTTCTAAATGTTATTCCAGGGTGAGGTTAATGCTATCAAATGGGATCCTACTGGTACACTTCTGGCTTCATGTTCTGATGATTCCACTGCAAAGGTGATTCTTTAATGACACTGTGTTTGTGTTTGTTAGAGTTTGTTTTAGAACGAAACATATTAGGCTACTACAATGTGCAAAACTTCGTATCTCACCTACCTGGTAAATTTTGTCAAAAGTAAACCTTTCTTGGTCATATAGGACTAAAAGTACTCAGACAAAAACCTTTAATAATTTGGCTCATGCCTAGTATGTCCAAAAAATGCCTGAATGCTGTTAAAGTGATTTTCAAGGAAATAATAGGCTTTGTTCATGA
Source organism: Helichrysum umbraculigerum (assembly GCA_949592205.1). Taxonomy (NCBI): domain Eukaryota; kingdom Viridiplantae; phylum Streptophyta; class Magnoliopsida; order Asterales; family Asteraceae; genus Helichrysum; species Helichrysum umbraculigerum. Next base: position 27,015,746 of record CATIUR010000003.1, on the reverse strand, counting down.
ATATTATTTCTTCCATGCATAATAAACTTTTTGGCCCCTATATGCGCATTTCCAAACCTCGGGTACCTTACTACTTGATGGAATATACAGCTGTTATTTAATGGAACTTCTTATGTTATCCTAGTTGGTTAATGAAATAACGATTGCAGTTGGATTAATTACTAAAGTTAATCATTATGTATAGATATGGAGCTTGAAGCAGGATACCTGTGTGCATGATCTAAAGGAGCATACAAAGGTACAACATATTACATACTTTTCCTGTATGTGATGGTCAGCTTTAGTTGTCATTAACATTATCATATTATTTTTCAGGAGATATATACCATCAGATGGAGCCCCACAGGTCCAGGAACAAATAACCCTAACCAGAAATTAGTTCTCGCTAGGTACATATGCTTCCCTTAAAAAATAAGTTATTATTGTAATTTCTTTTTTCTTTGATATTTTATCTTATGATGTCTCTTTGCGGAACAGTGCATCATTTGACTCTACAATCAAGTTATGGGATGTGGAGACAGGGAACCTTCTTCACAGCCTAGTTGCCCATGGGTACAATACTCATCATTTTCACATTTTATTTTTTTCTTATATAATCATTGAACCTTTGGTCACATATTTCAATATTTGGCTTAGAAGACTAATTTATGCACTGTTAAAAGGGAAAATTGCATAAGGAGGTGATCTCTTCTGCTTTGATTTCTGTTTTGAGTAACCTACTTCTTTAGGCCAGAAAAAAAAACTATGAAACTTCCAAAATTACTTGAGGGAAGTTACCTAAGATTTAGACACCACGTCATCAAATGAAGTCGACATGGCCAAAAGTTACTGACATTTCACATGCTATGTCATCATTTTGACCGTGTAACTGAAAACTTTGAAAGTTGGATCAAAACTCTTTAAACTTCGATGTTCTTTTTTGACCTAATAAAAGTTGGTAAACCATAACTGAGATGAGAGAACTACACATATTAACTCTTGCACGTTTCACGTATCGTAGATTACCAACATATATTTTAGTGATGATTGTAAGTAACGTTGGCTTTGCTGTTTTAGTGCATAACCAATATTGGTTTTGTTTATGTAGAGTAACCCAACTTTTGTAGGCCAGAAAAGACCATCAAAACTTTATGAATTCTACTTTAAGCTAATTCTATGATAACCAGTTTTCAGTCGTGACATTGGCAAAAGAAGTCAACATGGCAAAAGTTACTGAAACCCAAGTTGCCATGCCACGGCATATTTATTGATTGACTACCGAGTCAATTACCTTGAATCAAAAAAGTTAAAAGTTGGTTTACATTTAATCAAATAAGGTTTCTTTCTGGTCTAAAAAAGTTGGTTGGGCAAAGCTAAATCCGAATAATTGGTTAAGCTTTATGCATGGAAAGAAAAACTGCACATATGAGCACTAGTTTGAAGTAGTTCAACATAGCTTTGAGTAATTGTAATGTAAGCCTTTTTTTTAATTTGAATACAGGGATCCTGTATATTCTGTTGCATTTAGTCCGAATGGTGAGTATTTGGCTAGTGGATCATTGGACAAATGCATGCACATATGGTCTGTAAAGGAAGCAAAGGTGGTGAAAACGTATGTGGGAAGTGGTGGGATCTTTGAAGTTTGCTGGAACAAAGAAGGTGACAAGATTGGTGCATGTTTCTCGAATAATGTAGTTTGTATCTTGGATTTCCGTATGTAATTTTGTTATATCATTAGACTCTCCGGGATTGGTTCAGGAGGTTGTTTATCTTGTGAAAGTTTGTTTAGTTGTAGGTATTTGGTAAGAATTTCTTAACTTGTAGCGTTTTTTCAGTTAACATGTCAATGTGGTAACATTTGCCTGCAATTTAGAGATGTTGATTAATAGAGGAGTCATACAAATAAGTTTGTATTGCACTTATTTGAGTTTTGCTTTTATATCTTCCAGATGACATTTCGCTCAAAATGTGTTTTCTGGCACCATGAATTTAGTAACTTTGTCTTTTTGAAATTTTACAAGTCATTTTATATATTTTCTGAAAAGAATTTGGTTGTATACCTGTGTGTTTAACCCAAAGTTGTATATTTAAGTGCATCAAAACAAAAGATTCTAATAGGTTACTATTACAAACACGAATGGTGACACAAATTTCGTCATTGCACAATGGTACTACCATTTAGGGGTGGTGTTTAATCCTTTTATACGGGTTGGATTATTCGGGTTTTCATCAATCAAGTTGATTTGGTTCTTATTAAAGAAAGATAAGAGTACAAAGCACAAAGTTAAGTAGCAAGCAATGTATAATGAATAACATCATGTTAAGTTTGATCGAATTCTAAAACTCTGATGGATTTATACTTGTATACTCTCATGGGCAATGAAAGCCTTTAAATTACTCTCAAATGAGAAGTCTTCAATTCACAAAAGCTATGATACAAGTATACAACTACCAACTGCATGGTTAGATAACTCAACTCATGGTTCTATAAGGAGCTACATAATCAAGGCTTAAGCCATATTATGTAATCGCCTTTTCAATCGTAATGCTAATGTCTCGCCATTGTATGTATAGTTTTGGTATATCTATAAACAACAATGGTGTAAATATCAATTACATGTCACTGATTGACTTCGCCAAAAATAAGTAGGGATTCGATGTAGTAAGTTTTAGGGGTGAGCATGGGTCGGTTTGAGTCGGTTTTTGGCTAAAACCGAAAATCGAACTATAAACTTCGGTTTTTGAAAACTTAAAACCGAAACCGTTCGGTGATTATGATTCGGGTTTTTGGGTTTTAAATTCGGTTTTGGATCGGTTTTCGGTTTTGTTTGTTTTGACATTTTTTGGGCCTGGCCAAATGAAGCCCATTAAATTTTGCTACAGTAGTTTTTTTATAGCACAACAAATTAATTAAAACAAATCATAGTATCATACCATATGTATAAAATATCTTTTTAATGATCCAACTTATTACGATTTAAGTTATATTAATGTAAAGTATATATTACTTGTACAATACAAATTATAAAGCTATAATCCAAAGTATAAAATTTTTAGTATATGTTTTTCTACGTATGGTTCAGTTTGGTTTTTTCAGTCGGTTTTTCCATAAAAATCAAAACTTAACCGATACTTGGGTTTTTCTAAAATCATAAACCAAACCGTCAGTTATTGATATGGATCGGTTTTTTTGGTTTGGATTTCTCAGTTATTTTTGGTTTTTGAGTCGGTTTCGGTTCTCCGTGCTCACCCCTAGTAAGTTTATCCAAGATTGTAACTTTCTTCAACATTCTTGATGTTGTAATTATTTAGATGAGAATAACTTTTAACTTTTAAGTAGTGTAAATGTTACAAGGCAGATTATAAGTAGTTCAATCATGAATATGTAAGGCACAGAAAAGTATATACCTGTAAGCTTATTTTTATTACATACTGCAATTACTAAGAACCAAGCCTTCTAAAACGATACTAATCTATTCCTTCAATTTAAACAACTAAGCAACCTCTATTTTCAATCCAAAAGTTGCTATCTAGAAGAACGATTACAGTCATAGTCATAGCTTGTGTTACAAAGGTCAAGACCCTAAAGCGTTACACCAGCTTCGGAATTGTAAAGTTATGATACAAAGATTCATCATGCTGCTTCCAACCCTTCAAATTTCAATACTCAAATGTGAATCTTGATCAATTTGGTACAGTCAACAAATACCCTTTATCGTTGACCAAAACTATCATGCTCTAATGTCGTCATAGAAATAAGCTGGAATCACCAAAGGAGATGACAATTCGGATACACATTTGAACTGCCATAAGAAAATAACATACTTTGTCAGATCTCACAGCAATGGTAACAAGATAATGTACTCCTAAGTTAATAATGCAAATGTTACACAAACCTTATGTTGCTTGTATTTTTCTCTAATAGCTACCAAATTTGCAGCTCGTCTACTCGACTGCAAATCATGCAAAATCTCAACACATGGTTTTAAATCTGATGGCCTATATCCTGAGAGCTGTTCCAAAGCCAAATTCTGCAGAACCCACAGTATAAACACATAAGTATCACATGAATTTTACACACACAAATAAAAAATCAATTGTTATGAATCTTATTTTCTTACCCATGGATTTGAATTTGGTTTGAGAATAAATCTTGAAAGAAACGTAACAGATGCAGCTATCATTGAAGGCAAAAACTTGATGCAACCGTATTCTAACAAACTCAATTCTGCTAGATAATAACTCAAGAACTCCAACTGCAAATTCGGTGTCTGCAAAATGCAAAATAGACACATCAATAAACAATTCCACAACCAATCAAGTACTAAAAAACAAAAGGGAGATATAGCTTACCTCATAATCTTCTTGAGCAATTCTAGTGAATCTTCTAAGAAATGTTTTAACCGTAGGATTTCCCATTTCAAATTTAAGTGTTTTCAACACATCAGCTTCCATCTTCACTACTTCTTGCTTCGTGTATGTATTATCAGTTATGTAACAAAAATCTTCAGTATGTGGAGGACTAATTTCTTCATACTTCCTATTAATCACAAAACACAATAAAATTATTAACAACAAATAATAAAACAAATCCCTTAACAAAACAATTAAATTAAACATTCCGATCGTTGCACTTACGATGCAATGAGCATTGAAGAAACACCAAGAAGTTGCAGTCTCTGTCTATTGAGTAAATTCACCGATAAATATAGATCAATATATGAAATTGTGAGATACAAAGTATCTGGAAGAAGTTTGTACTCTTGTGCAACTTCAACCAACCAATCAACCAAAACACCCCTCATATTCACTGTCACATCTTTTTGCACTTTTTCAATATAATCTCCTAATGGCCTTCTCTTTACCTCCATCTGAATTAAAAAAAAAACATCCGAATTTCAATAAATACTTTAACAAATCAAGCAGTTCGGTACCTAATTACAGTAATCAATTTCTAACATATGAACACTTTGAAATAAACAATACAATCATACACACTCTATTTTGATTTGATTTTCCAAAATACTTTTAAAACCCTAGAAATTAACTACTAACAGAAATAAAAGTATGAAGTTATGAACTGTACCTCCATGTTACGAAGATAGTCATAAATATCAGAAGCGTAAGTTTCGCACATCTGCGGATCAGAGGATGACACATCTTCAAGTTTCTCAACTGATGATTCATGTTTAGTAATTACAGGTTTCTTCACATTCTTCTTCTTCGGTACGCATTTCTTCTTCTGAGCATTATCATCAGATCTCAACATTGAATTATTCGACAACTCACCTAACACGACTCGCTTCTTGTTCGCCGGTTGCGATGTCGATTCGATTGCTTCCATGGCTCGTTTTTTCGCTAATCGAGTAACTCGAACACCACAGTTGTTGTTGTTCTCCTGGTCTGCCATTGAATAGTAGTGATTAATAGGTTAATGACAGGAACACAGGAGAGAAAAAACCGGAGATTGATGGTGAGGAAATTGTGTGAAAGTGAGATTAGATATATAAATGAAATGCCCCGCCATTTTTAAATATTTTGAGGTTTTGGAAATGGAGGGTGGAAAGAGTGGGTTTAGTGAAAATATTTGAGATGAAAATTTTGAAGTAACGAATGGGGAGGTGACACGTGGGATATGCTGTCCGGAGGTTACAAAAATTGGTGAAATGTTTTGGGTGGCCGCTATTTTTACGGGTTTTGAAATTTAAAAACTGAAAACAAAATTAGTAAAAACACAAATTGTGATTTGAAAGCATTATAAAACCACGCGCCTTTTTGATAAATACTCCGTATTTCTTTAGTTTAAATTCATTTATTTATTTGGTTGCAAATTGTTTAACATGAATATGTATTAAGAATGTGAAATACATTTGTATGCTTTAAAAATAAATTGAAGTGTTCATGATTTGGTTCGTATCTAAAATCGATTTCGGTCCACGATACTGCCACAACCGGTTAACCGAACGAAAGTTTAAAATTGCTATTTTGAATATGTGTTTATATATAGATATATGATAATATCTTCTAGTTTAGAATGCGATTATTATATATTTGTATTTATGTTAGTACGAATGTTCACATTTTTGCATTTTTAGTAGTTAACTATTTAGTTTGGTGACTAACTTAGCTCGGCGTTTATATATTAATGTTTTGTACATAATTAAAAAGCTTTATGTTTTATTATTAGAATGATCGACGTGTTGAATTTATAACAAATATTCATCAATGAGTGTGTATTTGTGTTTTGATATTTATATTTTAAATGATTGGTAAATAAACCGGTTAATTTGGTTAACCGTATAACCGAACCGGAAAAGCCGGTTAACCGATTACTGGTTAACCGAACTTTTCGATTTCGGTTTAGGTTCAAGAAAATGATAAACCGGGGATCCGGTTAACCGGTCTTAGGTTAATCGATCATCCGGTTAACCGTCTGTGAACACCCCTAGTAATAACTAACACCGTATTTGTCAAACTCATTTATATTTTTATTGGTATGGTATTTGTACGAGTATATGGGTCTAAATGTCTAATCTCTATAATTTTTTCTTATCTTAAATAAAAATATAATAATTATAAAAGAAGTAGCATTATGACATCATTAACTAAAATCAGAATTATATAACTAATTAACTAGCTCCCTTAATTTTCTACTTTAAAAATTAAAACTTCTATTTTAATGAAACAATCTAGACTCTATGTATATACACGAGTTTGGATTCTAATAAATATAATATATAATATATGAAACGTTTTTATGATGTCACTAATTTAGATAACTGAATTACTCCCTCCGTCCCATTTCTATTGTCCATTATTTCCATTTTGGGGTGTACCAAATTAATTGTCCACTTCCATAAATAGAAAGTTTAAGGAAATAAAGTTCTTTTTTACCCCTAGTGTATATATATAAGACAAAAAAATAGGTAAAAAGTAGAGGGTAAAACTGTCATTTTATCAAAAAGTAAGAGAGAGATAGTTATATTTTCTTAAACTGCGTGTCTTTTTGTCTGGTGACAATAAAATTGGGACGGAGGGAGTAGTAAATTAGGTCGTTCCTTTCCATTTTACAGGGCTTATGAACTTTATAAGAGTATAGATATAACTTATAACAAACATATAATAGATACCCGCGCTTCGCTGCGGGTATATACGTTCAAAAATAATTGTCACCAGGAGTCGTCAATTTATACCATATGAAGTAATGTATAAGAAAACAATATTGATTTTATATAATTTATTTACATTGTTTAAAAACTTAACACGTGTATTAAACATGACACCTCATTTCTTCAAACATTGACACATCATAAGACACATTCTTTAATTTGCTTTAAAACATAACATAGTAAATAAATTCTCAAAGGTTTTCTTCAATGACACCATATTTTACTTTTAACTTATAATCATCCTCATTGTTTACCCACTTATTGATAACAATATTGGTTTATTAATCTTATTTGATTATGACATATAAATTTTAAAAGTTTATTAGATTCAAATGAGAATGGAATTTTTGGTGAGAATGGAGGAACCAACTAGAACGCGCCACGTGTCACAAAGCCCAGTTTCCCCAGTGTTTTTTAAACTTAAATATCTCTCAAATGGTAAGTCAAAAAATCATAAAAATTGCACCACAAAAATCAGCATTTTTTTCTCTTCGATTTGCCATCTCATAATGTATACTTTCGACAATTTTTTTTTGGGGGAGTTTTTACAAAATTAGTAACACATGTGTTAGTTGCTGTCAACACATGTGTTACTCGCTGCTAACACATGTGTAATACGCTAGTAACACATGTGTTACTAGCCTGTAACACATGTGTTACCAGCGTATAACACATTTGTTAGCAGCGAATAACACATGTGTTACCAGCTTCTAACACACGTGTTACTCGATTTCAAAACCCACCAAAAAACCGGAAAAAAGAAGTTCGCCAAAAGTATACCTTGTCCCATCTCTAATCGAAGATAATTAAACGCTGATTTTTATGGTACAGTTTTTATAATTTTTCGACTTACCGTTTGAGAGATATTTAATTTTTAAAAATTTGGAGGAGAAAGAGTAATGTGACACGTGGCTCATTCTTATTGGTTCCCTTATTCTCACCAAAAATTGTTGTATTCATTTGAACCTTACTCAATTATCATATTTCGCGTGAAATATCCTGAAGTTATAAAGTTAATCAACAAAATTATTCAAAGTAACTTAGTTTTACCAATAAAAATTGTTGTTTCGTTAAAAAAAAATGATGTTCAATTAGTTTAATACCAAAAAATGAAAGTTTATTTTATCGACAAAAGTACACTAATAATCTACTTATGTACTACTCAACCAAAATGAGAATAGGGATCATTTTAAAACTCGTATCCTTACCTGGGTTTGGAAAATCCCTAATTTTGAGGGTTGCATTCTCTATTATCAAAAGCTACATCCCTAAAATAAACATTTTCTATCATTCTCTTCCTTTCCGATTTCTAATCTTTAATCCAAACCCAACATAAATGATAAGAATGTTAATAATAGTTTTATCTTGATAGTTAGAGCAGTCCCAACGCAATAACCACTTGCAAACTGGTTGTGAACCGGTTTGCATTTTCGTGCCATCCCTCAAACCACTTTCAAACCGGTTGGGAGTATAATTGGAAAACCGATTTGTAATCGGTTGGAAAAAATGGGTCTGCGTGTTTTTTTGTTTTGTTTTTTGTTTAGTGTATAGAAATAGTGTTATATTGGTAAATGTGTGGCTCAGAAAAATGAAGTGGTTAATCATTGATGGCAGTGAGTAATCGGTTGTGAATCAGTTGTGAAAATCAGTTAGAAATAATCAATGGAAGACCAGGAGTATTGCGGTTATTGAGAACAAGAAGCGGGCCGTGTTAGGTGAATTGTCGAATAATTCATTATTGCCGATCTGAGGATAATGTTCCAAAGAAGAAACGCATACCGAGAAAGAAGAATGTGGAGAAACCTGTAATTACAAAACATGAATTATCAGTTGAGAAAGTTGAAGATGTATCATCCTCAATCCGCAGATATGCGAAACTTACGATTCGGATATACACCATGATCTTTGTAACTTGGATGTAATGCTATTGTGTCTTTAAAAGTGTTTATATGTTAGTATAATAATATTGTAATTAGGTACCAAACTGCTTGATTTATTCAAGTATTTATTGAAAATTTTGATTTTATAAATTCAGATGGAGGTAAAGAGAAGGCAAATGGGAGATTATATTGAGAAAGTGCAAAAAGATGTGACCGTGAATATGAGGGGTGTTTTGGTTGGTTGAAGTTGCACAAGATGACAAGAATACAAACTTATTCTAGATACTTTGGATGCGTTTAGTTACAAAAAACTTCCCACTTTTCTAAAAAAATTCTCTAAGAAAACAAAAAAATTAGAAAACGTGTTCAAATTCGAGTTTTCTAAAACACTTTTATAAGAAAAAGAAAATCTCTGTTTTCCTTTTTACAACTACAAAGTTGAAAACTACTTTTAATAATTTTCTAAGTTTTTCATCTCTACTATTTCTTGGAAAAGGAAAATTCCACCCTTTGTAACTAAACACGTTTTCTAGATTTTTCATGCTTTTCTAGAGAAGTAAACACTTCTCATTGTCTAGAGAAATGGAAAAAGAAAAATGAAGAAACTTTTCTGTAACTAAACGCACACTTTGTACCTCACAATTTCATATATCGATCGATTTTTATCCGTAAATGTACTTAACAGACATAGACCTCAACATTTTGGTGTTTCTTTAATGCTCATTGCATCGTAAGTGTTATAATTTAAATGATTTAATTAATTGAATAGTGATTTCATTGTCTATTGTGTATAATCCAACTAAGAACATAACCCGCGACTTCGCGGGACTAAGCAAGGTAAAATTGTATATGTCTACGTAAAAAACATGATTGAAATCGCATTTTATGTCGGTTGTTTTTTAATGTTTGTGATGATAACATAATACAATATTAATAATGTGTAAGCCTTTTATAAATTCCCCAAAAATAATATGTAGCAATCAAAAATTAAAACTTTACTTATCAAAATTTATGGTTATTCTCCTAAGAGTTAATCTTAACCCTTCAATACCTTAATCACTATAATCTCTCACCATTAATCTAATTTTTTGAGTTTGTCCATGTAATAATTCTCATTATTCATGGTTATCTTACAATATTACCCCTAATTAATACATAGTACTCCGTAATTAATTTCCATAACTTATTTCCATTAAATTTCGAGTTGACTTTGTAAGGAAAAATTCAATTTTTTATCGATTAACAATAAAATAATATTAAATAACAACAAACTTCCAATTATTATGAAAATCAATTTGAATGTGTAACAAACTTATACAGATTTTATAAAATCAATTTCTTAGTAAACTTCAACATTTTCATTTCATAATTAACTAGATTATAAACCCGTGTATACACACGGGCTGTGTTAAAAAAAATTAGTTAATTAAGTACAGCAACAAATTAAATTCAAAATGCTTTTAATAGTATATACATATATACTTTGGAAGATAATCAGTTTTCTTCCACACATATCCTAAAAATAATTTTTTTCACACCTATTTAATCACACGGTTTGTCATCTGAAATTTTATTTTAATTTATTTATTAACCAATCAAATAATTTTATTTGAAAACATGGTGATATAATTTGTAGAAGGTGAATTAAAATTTCTTTGTAAGCTCACTAATATCAAACTTTTTAAAGGTGTATACAAAGCAACAGTTATTTAGTTAAATTTGTTGACAACCTAATACTGAAAGTTTAGAAAATTTTCTATATCATATCTACAATCTAAATTAACTTTTAATTCAATTGGAAGTGTATCCTCCTTATAATAAAGATACATGCGTAACTATTTAATATGAATATTCATTTTACTGAAATGCTTTGTATTACATTTTAATTGAATATATATATTGGACGATAATAATTTTTCTTCCACACAAATTAAAAAAAAATGATTATTTTTCACACCTATCTAATTATACGGTTTCTCACCAAGAGGTTTTATTAATTTATTCTATTTTTTTATTAATTTTTTCAATTTATATAATTAAACTTTTTAAAGAGTCATTGATAAGATTTAATTAATAGTTTGATATGATTGATTAATTAAAAACTTGATGAAATTGAGACATTAGATTGATTAATAGATCTCTATTTATAAAAATTAGCTTTTGACATTCAAATAGAACATATATCACGGATATCGGAACATTTGACAAAGTGGATCTACCATTCAACTACCATTCCACATTATCCGTTATAAAATATATTTAAGACGGACTTCTACGTAATGTAAAACGGATTTTGACAAAACCTGTTATTTCAATTATTTATTTTGTTTTCTTTTTGTAAATATCTTCTATCTTATCGTTATTATTATTCTACTAAGTATTAGTATTAGTATTAATATTATAATTATTTTTATTGTTAACTTTTTCTCTTTACTTGGGAAAAAACATAGTTATAACTAACTTTTATTATTCTTTTTATAAGATTTATTTAATTATAAAATGCTCTTTTAATGAAGTATAAGTACAACGAACAAAGGAGTTCGACAAAACCCGTTGGATAATTTTAATTGATAATGACCATATCATAAAAGCCACTATTTTCAGTTTTAAACCCGTGTATACATGATGAATGTAAAGTAAAATATTTTATATTTATTATTATTTTAATTCAGTAATATAGAAGTTTTAAAATTATTATTATATAAATAATTAGTTTTATGATATTAAAATATAATAAGAAAAGGATAAAATTAAATAAAATAATAGTATTTCTTAGTATATTGGAATCGAAATTATTGTGTACGGGTAACTTAGCATTATCATAATAATAATAAGTTCTATTAATATTAAATAAAATTTAGTGTTTTGATAGGAACGAATTAACTTTTTTTTTTAAATAGATTTTTTAGGTAAATAAATGAATTTGATTGGTTAATTGAATCCTTAATAAAATCTAAGCATTTGATTGGTCAATAGGTCTCAATTTTAACAAAAATTTTCATAAGACAAGTTTTCTTTTATTAATATTAAGATTAAGATGTTAGACCAAGTTCTTATTCTTATCATGTTTGAAAAAATATTTGAGTATATATATGTTGGTTATACCTATATGCCCAAGAATGATCATAAAATAATATTGCTAATAACATATGATTCTATAGGGTTACACCAATAACAAGCCGACACTTAAATTGATATTTTAATATATGAATATGATTTATATTAAAATGTCACAACTCTTGTAATTATTATGGAGATAATAATAATATAATTCATAAGTGTATGAATTATTATAAGTATGGTACTTATACTTTATTTGATTAAATAATTATTATAAGTATGATACTTATATAATTTTAATCAAATGATTTGGTTTGTGTAAGTTTTGTTTATTTAATTTAAGGAGTTAGATTAAATAAATAAAACAACTAGTTTATATATATAATGGATGGAGGATAAAAAAGTTTGTCTTGTAGTGTTTGTCAAAACTCTCTTGGCTTGTCATATTTTGGTCCAATGCATGCCAAGTCTTGGTCATAAATGATGATTGATTTTTGCATGTTCTTGGCCTATTTAAATGAGAGTAAGACGTTCATTTGGGAGCTCCTTCTTGGCTGATTTTACACACACAAACACACACATTTTCTCTCTAAAAGTTCGAAGAAAAATGTAGAAACAATGCTCTCTTGAACACCATTCTTGATCATGGTGATTTAAGCTTAAGAAATTGTTTATACAATACTGAACTATCATTCAATAGTGTCATCAAAGCTTGTTGGTGGACTATTTCTAGAGGAACTCTTCTTTGGGTTCTTGCCATCAATCAACCACCATAGAAGATTAAAGTCTACAAAGGTTGTAAACTTTCTATGGTTGATAAATTCTTGTATGTTCATGTAAAGTGATCCTTTGTAAGTAACTTTTGTTGTTCAAGTTTTTCAACTTAAAGTCTTCCATTGCTAAACTCTTATAAATTGTTTATGAAACTCAAGCTTGAACACTTTAGTTTCCATCAAGTGGTATCAGAGCCATCTTTACATGCATACATAGATTTTTAGTTTACATGAAAATATTAGTTTTTGGAAGCCATAGGTGATTTTCATGGTTACATGAAAGGTTCGTATATGGCTTATATGGCAACATTAAAATGTTTATATAATTAGTTTATGTGATCAAAGTTTTATATATGATAAACATGCATCTTGATCACATAAATGTTGCTTTTGAAAAACAAATGTTGTTTGGTTGATTCATATGATGAAATGTGCATAAACAAGCTATAGACCATGTGTTGTGTGTTGTTGGACTATTCGATTTGGTTGTAATAATATTTATTTATTCAAATGGTTTGTAATAGTAAATAGTTATTTTCTTCATTTTGTTCATTTTGTATGTATTTTAAAAATGTAACAAGAGATGAAGACGGAGACATATTGAAGTTAAAAGGTTTGAAATATTCTGTTTTTGACATGAAAATTTTGGCCATGGAGATGGTGTCTTTTTGTCTAACACAACTTGGAGTTTCTACATCTTGCAAGCATTGGATGTTTTAGCAAGTGGGAGCTTCTACAACAACTTCTTATGAAATTTATGGTTGATTATGTCGGACTTGATATTTCATGTTTGGCTCACATGAAATATCTACTAGTTTGGCTTGGTTTATGCACTAATGGTTGTTTGTGGAGATTGTGTGTTGTTGTGTTTGTTTGTACACATGAAAATAGGATTTTGCATGATAGACAATCAAATAACAAAACATAAATTATCATGGAATTGTTAGCTTTTAAAGTCACAATTTTAATATAAGATGCTAAAATAGACTTTTATAATAAAAGGAGTTTTATTTTAATAATAAGTCTTAAAATTTTGAAATGGCTAGATGGGTTAAAATGGAGATTATTAGCTCATAACAAATTCCAAAATAAGGAAAATATGATTTTCAAAAGTACCATGTATTATTAAATGCATGCAATATACATGATACAATATGTTTATAAAAACTAGAATTATAAAACATATATAAATCCCTTTAAAATACAAGTCTATGCCATCCTTCTAAAAGACACTCGTACATCACTTGTATAACCCTTGTGGGATAAAGGTCACCTAACCACTTGGATAAAATTTATCTTTTGACGTTCGAGGTAGTTTTGCAATTTATAGTGGAAAAAAAGGTCACCAAACCGCTAGTTATATGCCATTCTACATATGCTACTAATTGGATGACTTGATCGGGAATCTTTTGTGATAAAGGTCACCTAAGCATTAGAGACCCGAGGCATAAATGGGATCAAACATGTCATTAACAAAAGTTGTTAAGGATCCCATACATCTAGGAATTGCATTCGGATGCAATTGATAAACGTTATCTACCTTGTTGAAATAAATAGACGGAAAAAAGGTCACCTAACCGTTTGTTTGATTTGCAATGTTGGATCCTAGACTTTAATTAATTAATGTTTAAGAAACAAAAGGGTATTAATTATTAAAGAATTAAATGTCAAAAATACTAAATTGAACTTTGTTAATATTTTGTAGATGTCCCAAACTGCAAACCACCCTAACAATTACCTTCGATCGCTCCTTGAGAAGGAGAAGTTGAGCCATACGAATTTTCTTGACTGGTACCGAAACTTGAGAATTGTTCTCAAGCTAGAAAAGAAATTGTATGTGCTTGATAATCCTATCCTCGATGAGCCTACTCAAACTCTCAGGGCAACTTACAATTCTAGTCTTGTTTGGTTAGTAACCGGCGGGTAATGACCCGACCCGGCGGTTAGTGGGAATTGAGGGAGAAACCGGCGGGTAATAACCCTAACCGGCGGCTTGTATAGGCTTTAAAACGTGTTTTACTTCTGTTACCTTATTATGCAATTTACCCGGCGGTTAGCTTTAGAAGCTGGCGGTTTGTATTAGAACCCGGCGGGATCTCTGTTGTACCCGGCGGGTACTTGCCATAGCCGGCGGTTAATATCTGGTTCCAACATATTATTTGATTTAGATGCTTATGATCAAAGTTTATAAACTAAATATGATTTGTTAATATATGTTATAATCCTGAGTAGTTATACTTATAATTATTATGAAGTAAGTTATAAGTTATGACTGAAATGATATTATGATGTAAATGTTAAATATCATTTGACGATTATTATCGTATTGATATAATACGCTGAATAATGAGATATTGTAATATGTTATATTATTGTAACATGAGATCATTATTATGAATGAGTTACTGACTTGTTGTATCCAATTTTATTCTAGATACGGAGAAGGCTCAGTAACATTAGAACTCTGAGCTTGCGGTTGAGGTATCGGTGAGTGGACCTGTACCTTCAGTATGATTGAGTTATAACATGTTTGGTTACAACGGGTAACCATGAATGTTATTATTGATAGATTATTAATCTGATATGTGTTCCATGATGATTGTGGATTATGTGCTATATGGCCTTTGAGGCATATATGTGATGATAAAGAGGTCAACGTGTGTTGGGCAAGATTGCTATTGTTTAGCCGACGGAAGGTTCTCTGTACATATCGTTAATGAGAACTTTAGTCGTGTGGAAGAATAGCAATGGGCTATCGGTAAACCGTTGTATTGGCCTGCAACTCAGTAGGGTTTATAAGCGTCTCTTGAGGGCCACCGCGGCTTGAGGGTTCCTCAAGGACCACCGGTCCTCTTTGATGCGTGTGTGTTGCAATGCTTTATATTGAAACATTGTTGTTGTGGTTTGCGATTATTTATTGTAATCTGATGTGTTATATCTGAGTTGGACTGTCGGGTACAGTTCTATCTCACTTAGCGTTGAGCTAACCCCCACATTCACACTTCTTGCAGATTATGATTAGTTGTGTGGCTGAGCAAGAAGCTGTTGGCTGAAATGGATTGTTTGACGACCTTGCGTATTACTCTGATATTGATTTTGTTAAATCAATGTTGATGTTTTGGATTCTATAACACCCAACTATTGTAATTCGGTTTATATAACTTTATACATATGTTTGAAATGATTGGGATTTTATGTTTATAAAAAAAGAAGTCATGTTCTGGGACAATCGCTTCCGGTCTAAAATACATTATTGTATTGTTTGGAAAATCGAAGGGTGTTACAAGTGGTATCAGAGCAAAGGTTTGGGCGAATTGAACTTTGGTAGTGTTCAATCCCAAATCTATTCGTGTTCGGTCAAACATTCCATTGTGTGGGTTTAGTGTTGCATGAGAAATTGGTTAGCATGTTATGTACTAACCGTTAACAGTTTTGCGAGATATTGTTGTTGTGATACAGATATGGCAGAATATGATAACCCGACCAATGCTCCTAATAGTGCCTCCTGGATGGATACTTCTTCTTTGGAAATACAGAATGATAGACATGGGCAGGCTGGATCTTCTCAGCAGAAAGTTTGTTCTTTTAACATTTATGTCGTGTAAACCTTCGAAATTTCCGGGCAGTTCAAATCCTTCAGATACTTTGGATTGGTTGCGAGATATTGAGAAGAAATTTGAAGTGTGTCAGTGCAGAGAAGAGGATAAGGTTCCGTATGCATTACAGCCATTTTGACACCACAGCAGAAATCCTCTATTAAATGGTCAGATTTTTATAAGGAAGTATGCAAGCGATATTGTTCTGAGTTTGATATATCTCGTATTAGACATGAGTTTATGGAACTTCACATGACTGACCAAATGACTATTGAAGAGTTGATTAATCAGTTTACAGAGAGATTGAGATTTGTTCAGCAGTGGGTCCTGATGTGTTAAATCTAGTATTAAAATTTATCGTTGAAAAGTAAACAAGAAAGTACCGTGCTAGACCAAAACACAACCGGGCAGTGGACCCTATCGTATAGTAGTATAGTTGGGTAAGTTCGGGTTCGATCACAGGGAATGTGAGTTTAAGAATTATATTCAAGTGCAAGTAATTTATACAAGAAAGTAAATGTGGGGGTTTTGTGACCGAATTGTCACGTTGCTTAAAAACTACTTTTTTAACTAAAACTAGGCAAGTGTGGACTCAGGAAGAGTCAAAGTGAATTGTAGTAACTTTCGGATATTTAAAACAATACTTGCTTGGATTATGTCACTAGTGATTTCGGGGTGCAAAGTTATAACCAGTTTATATTATGCAAAAGTAAATTTACATTTAACATAGGATTAACGTTCGCCATCTCCTAATGATTCAACTTCAATTTACAAACCTATGATTTAATCTAGTAACGGACGTTCGCCATGGTTACCATCTTGCACAATTAAGCCTAAAGAATCTTGCTTATTCCAAATCTACGTTCGCAATGTTTGTTCAATCATTTATAGACAAATAACTGATAGTAAATTACCAATGAAAAACGTTCGCTAAATTCACTAGTTATCTACCAAATAAGCAAAGAAACTATTTTAAGCTCAATTACGCAAGGGTCACGATTAAATATAAAGTTCAAGTTTCACAAGCTTATAATTCATCCAAAACGAAAGACGTTCGCCATATTCATCAACTCATACATTCTAGCTCATTTGTGTAACTAATACCAAATTTTACAACCGCAAATGATGGCTCATTCATACATCGACATACAAATGATAGGTATTTTTAATAAGCAACAAACATTTGCTATAGTTGCTTAGCTAAAATACCAACAAGTTCTACCACAAACAAGCTAGTTACATACAAATTAATGGATGAATCATAAACTCAAAGCATAAATCAAACACCAAAATATACACCCCTAATCAACTAGTTAATTTATCCAAGCAAGCATACAAATCTAGCCACTAATCATAATCATATTAAAGCAAACACATATAATCATTGAAATCAAAGGAAACATAGTTATATTCGAATAAAAATGCAAACCGAGTGATTACAATGTTTGGATGATGATTCTTTGTAGCCAAATGGTTTAAGATGATTAGAGATCTTCAAGATGATGAAAAATGACTCAAGGAACCCTAAAATCGCCTATGGGGCTGCTGGTTTTCGAAGTGATAAAAGTTAGGTGAGATATGAGGAAGAAAAGGTGTTTAAAGGGTCAAAAAGTGCTCTGCCGACACTAGAACCCGGCTGCTAAACACCCCTACCCGGCTGCCCCTCTAGGCTTAAAATGAAGGATTTTTTCTGTTACCGATTTTTGAAAAGAACCCGGCTGCTTCCCTATTGAACCCGGCGGCTTCTCCTACTTTTCAGCAGACCATATTTTTCAGATTTGTAGATCTCTGAAATACGAACGTTTGGCCGCCTGAATCACCTCAATCCGAGTTCGTATGAGGGAGATATGGCCAAAACGGTGCAGCATAGCCAAATCTGAAAACTCTTTCATCTTTTCATCTTTTCTTCCTCAATCTTTAACCTTAACACACGAGATCAATTTCAAACTAAATAAGTACCGAAAGTTCATGAAATTGACTAGAAACAAAAACAAAAAAGATGATATCGCGAGAGATAAACATATACTAATCGAGCGATATCAAATATCCCCACACTTGAACTTTGCTTGTCCTCAAGCAAACTCTCATTTAACATTCCAAAACAACTCCTCTTGCATTTAGAAATGATTGTTAGGCTTATCAAAACAATACTAACATCAACCATCAAAGTAATCATGCTAGCAACATTATAAAATTAGCAAAAACCTGAGATGATATATTTGTCAAGCCCGAATGCACGACCTAGCACCTCACAATAGGATAAGTGTTTAATCACTCACTCTCAACCTATAGAACTACAGGGTAACGATATAAATGATGTAACACTCAATCAAGCCAAGTCGTGATGCATGTTACCATAGGCTTGCAAAAGGATCAAATCTCCACCGTCTTGGCGTGAGCACCAAGTGAGATCTCGGAAGAGGTATTCTAAACATGTGTTGTAACAAATTTAGGCTAATATGAATTGGGTAAGATAGACACAAAAAATGGTGAAAAATGGTGGTCAAGACCCGTGAAAAAGTATGAAAACGTTACCTAATGGTTTCATGAAGTGACAGTATTAAAACTTAGGATTCCCATGCCAACTCAATTCAAATTATTCCTTGTTCTCACTTACAACTTATATTCAATAATCGCACACTAAAAACTCAAATTGATTTACACAATTGATTGGAATAATTTCATTCTATGACTTTCTATGAACCCTGTGTAACGAACTTTTGGACCAACCATCCTAG
Organism: Helichrysum umbraculigerum; assembly: GCA_949592205.1. NCBI lineage: Eukaryota > Viridiplantae > Streptophyta > Magnoliopsida > Asterales > Asteraceae > Helichrysum > Helichrysum umbraculigerum. Next base: position 26,996,551 of record CATIUR010000003.1, on the reverse strand, counting down.
ACCGGATAAAGGCCTTAAGTGGCTAGGCATAAAACACCCCTCGGGAACTACTTGTTCAGGAATTCAAAGGCCATTTAGTTGACTACAATCACCCAATCTTAAGCATTAAGCTCCACTTGTTAACTTCCAATAACTCTATTGCCGTCAATTTCAATCATTTAACTTTGACAACTTAAACAATTTCCATTTATTACAACTCAATTATAGAATTTAACACTATAATCCCACTTTAAAACGATTTAAGTCACATTTAGATAAAACTCATTAAAAAATTCCAACTAGGCAACATCTTAGAAAAGTAAATGATTCGGGAATTGACTACTCAAAAATAAGGCTAACATTATTAGTGGAATGAATGTGGAAGTTTTCTAGGGGTTTCTTAGCACTAAAATTGAGTGCTAACGACCTGGGTGGACTGGATATAAATGGTTTTTAAAGAAAATAGGATCCAAGATAGTTAAGGTTCCTTGACCGATTAGTAAATTCGTACAATCCATAAAAGATCAAGCACAAACTCAATAATTGGTTAGAAAGTCAAAACTACAAGGATTAAGCTCCAATTCCTAAGAATACCTCCCCGTCTCCGACCCCACCTATATCACATTTCTGTGATCCCACAGCGGTCTCAAAATGCATCACTAAGGCAAGTTCTAGAACAAACTACAATCACCGGCATACTCATATAACAAACAATATAAACACTAAAGGTAAGTGTTTTTTTCTCGATAAGGTTCAAATTTCTCACAATTTAGTGGAGGCTACAAGTGTGCTAGTCATGCAATTCACCCTATGAGGTTTCTTTTATGACACATCTCAAAAAGTTATGTTGCAAGAGGGAAGATTAAATTACTTTCAATAGATTTTAACAAACACATTTCAAAGCAATTAATCTTATAAGGACAAGCAAATTCCTAGCAAATCACCATTTCATAACCCGTTATTAGAATTCGTAAAGTTCTATTGGAAATCCAAGATCAGTAACAGACCTAATAAGTGGCTAGAAACAATAATTTACTATGAACAAATTTCAAGTGAATAAAACCTCCCCACACTTGAGGTTTTCATTCCCCTCAATGCAACAAAACAATAATATTCAATAAAATCACGTGTATGAAGTAAAAGGGAACAAGTACTTCCCCGGAGGTTTTTCCTTGTTCAAATTCTGGATAACCTTCGATCATGATTTCAAAACATCCATTTCTTTCAGGTACATTCTTATTATCGTACAAAATTGCCTTCATCAAACATTCATCACTATGAAGTACGGGTTACCTCCCGCAAAGCGCTTGGTTTATTACTGAGTCCCGAGCCAGACTCGACCCTTACTTTCTCATAACCAATCCTCAATCACGCTACCACCTCCTTTCTCGTCATACTCGCATAGGAGGATGTCTTCTTCTGTTTTGACATTTTGGTAGAACATCCTCCAACTACAACTTGTAATGTGAAAATAACCTCTCCATTTCTTGAGTGGTATAATGATAATCCGGATGATTGCCACTTTCAAGTATGATTGACTCGTTATCCCCACGTCTTCAGAAAAATCTTTGGCAAGTATACAAAGATGATCGGGTGGTTCTTCAAAATAGTTTAGATGCACACACTCAATACTCCTTTCCAACCTTGCCAACCTATCTACCTCAAGTGCTTGAGTGCTACTAGCTCGATACAAATTTTCAAATTCTGCCTCTAGAATAAGATCATCTCCAACTCTCTAGCTCATGATCACTAATTCCCAGCAGTCCTTGTAACTCCTTTATATCGGCATCATAGTCAACAATGGCATAAGAATCTGGGTATGAAACATTTGGCTCGTGCTTCTCCAAAATAGATGATGTAGCTGCTGATTCAACAGCTTCCAAATCAGGCATTACTAGAATTTCTTCGACTTCATCCTCTATGCTTTTTTCAAAATCAGAATCTTCATAATCCAAGTCTTTCAAATATGATTTTTCAGTCCCTTCAGGCTCAAGAGAGTGTGATTCCTGCAAAACAGATATTGAAACTTCATGAGGGTAATTAGTGACTTCATTCTCTTCTTCCTACTCATCCATTTCTTCATTATCATCCTGAAAAAATAACGTTAGAAGAACCTGCAGCATAATCGTCAGAACAATAAGCATTACATTCAATAGCCTCAACATCATCCTCATGCTCATTTGCATTGGAAAATGTATCATATGGCCCTTCATGGTTAGGCTCAAAATTCCAGTCAAAGACTTCATCCAATTCTCGACTTTGCCTTTCCATTAGCTCCGTCGCCTCTTTGAACAACCTTTCCACATTTGACATTTCTGGTTGTCCCATCTCTAACGGTTCATCATTCCAAGATCTTGATTGATAAAGTCGGTTCCAATTATCTTGGTGGCATCTCGGTGGTGCATACCAATCGCGTGATCTCATTGGCACATCATCACTATCACCCTCATCACATAAAGGTTTGTAACCTCTATGATTAGAGTAATATGACATCGAAGCTAGAAAACAAAATCTGCTACAACATGAAAACTAAAAATAGTACAACGTAACCACTCAACACAAAATAAACAAACATTAAAAATATATACACTAACAATAACTATAACTCTTAAAGTAACTTTCCTGGAAATAAATTCGAGAAAAGGATCAATTAATTACACTAGAATTAAACTCTTAATCAATATCACATTCCCCGGCAGCGGCGCCAAAAACTTGATGTGTTAAATCTAGTCTTAAAATTTATCGTTGAAAAGTAAACAAGAAAGTACGGTGCTAGACCAAAACACAACCGGGCAGTGGACCCTATCGTATAGTAGTATAGTTGGGTAAGTTCGGGTTCGATCACAGGGAATGTGAGTTTAAGAATTATATTCAAGTGCAAGTAATTTATACAAGAAAGTAAATGTGGGGGTTTTGTGACCGAATTGTCACGTTGCTTAAAAACTACTTTTTTAACTAAAACTAGGCAAGTGTGGACTCAGGAAGAGTCAAAGTGAATTGTAGTAACTTTCGGATATTTAAAACAATACTTGCTTGGATTATGTCACTAGTGATTTCGGGGTGCAAAGTTATAACCAGTTTATATTATGCAAAAGTAAATTTACATTTAACATAGGATTAACGTTCGCCATCTCCTAATGATTCAACTTCAATTTACAAACCTATGATTTAATCTAGTAACGGACGTTCGCCATGGTTACCATCTTGCACAATTAAGCCTAAAGAATCTTGCTTATTCCAAATCTACGTTCGCAATGTTTGTTCAATCATTTATAGACAAATAATTGATAGTAAATTACCAATGAAAAACGTTCGCTAAATTCACTAGTTATCTACCAAATAAGCAAAGAAACTATTTTAAGCTCAATTACGCAAGGGTCACGATTAAACATAAAGTTCAAGTTTCACAAGTTTATAATTCATCCAAAATGAAAGACGTTCGCCATATTCATCAACTCATACATTCTAGCTCATTTGTGTAACTAATACCAAATTTTACAACCGCAAATGATGGCTCATTCATACATCGACATACAAATGATAGGTATTTTTAATAAGCAACAAACATTTGCTATAGTTGCTTAGCTAAAATACCAACAAGTTCTACCACAAACAAGCTAGTTACATACAAATTAATGGATGAATCATAAACTCAAAGCATAAATCAAACACCAAAATATACACCCCTAATCAACTAGTTAATTTATCCAAGCAAGCATACAAATCTAGCCACTAATCATAATCATATTAAAGCAAACACATATAATCATTGAAATCAAAGGAAACATAGTTATATTCGAATAAAAATGCAAACCGAGTGATTACAATGTTTGGATGATGATTCTTTGTAGCCAAATGGTTTAAGATGATTAGAGATCTTCAAGATGATGAAAAATGACTCAAGGAACCCTAAAATCGCCCATGGGGCTGCTGGTTTTCGAAGTGATAAAAGTTAGGTGAGATATGAGGAAGAAAAGGTGTTTAAAGGGTCAAAAAGTGCTCTGCCGACACTAGAACCTGGCTGCTAAACACCCCTATCCGGCTGCCCCTCTAGGCTTAAAATGAAGGATTTTTTCTGTTACCGATTTTTGAAAAGAACCCGGCTGCTTCCCTATAGAACCCGGTGGCTTCTCCTACTTTTCAGCAGACCATATTTTTCAGATTTGTAGATCTCTGAAATACGAACGTTTGGCCGCCTGAATCACCTCAATCCGAGTTCGTATGAGGGAGATATGGCCAAAACGGTGCAGCATAGCCAAATCTGAAAACTCTTTCATCTTTTCATCTTTTCTTCCTCAATCTTTAACCTTAACACACGAGATCAATTTCAAACTAAATAAGTACCGAAAGTTCATGAAATTGACTAGAAACAAGAACAAAAAAGATGATATCGCGAGAGATAAACATATACTAATCGAGCGATATCAAATATCCCCACACTTGAACTTTGCTTGTCCTCAAGCAAACTCTCATTTAACATTCCAAAACAACTCCTCTTGCATTTAGAAATGATTGTTAGGCTTATCAAAACAATACTAACATCAACCATCAAAGTAATCATGCTAGCAACATTATAAAATTAGCAAAAACCTGAGATGATATATTTGTCAAGCCCGAATGCACGACCTAGCACCTCACAATAGGATAAGTGTTTAATCACTCACTCTCAACCTATAGAACTACAGGGTAACGATATAAATGATGTAACACTCAATCAAGCCAAGTCGTGATGCATGTTACCATAGGCTTGCAAATGGATCAAATCTCCACCGTCTTGGCGTGAGCACCAAGTGAGATCTCGGAAGAGGTATTCTAAACATGTGTTGTAACAAATGTAGGCTAATATGAATTGGGTAAGATAGACACAAAAAATGGTGAAAAATGGTGGTCAAGACCCGTGAAAAAGTATGAAAACGTTACCTAATGGTTTCATGAAGTGACAGTAATAAAACTTAGGATTCCCATGCCAACTCAATTCAAATTATTCCTTGTTCTCACTTACAACTTATATTCAATAATCGCACACTAAAAACTCAAATTGATTTACACAATTGATTGGAATAATTGCATTCTATGACTTTCTATGAACCCTGTGTAACGAACTTTTGGACCAACCATCCTAGACCGGATAAAGGCCTTAAGTGGCTAGGCATAAAACACCCCTCGGGAACTACTTGTTCAGGAATTCAAAGGCCATTTAGTTGACTACAATCACCCAATCTTAAGCATTAAGCTCCACTTGTTAACTTCCAATAACTCTATTGCCTTCAATTTCAATCATTTAACTTTGACAACTTAAACAATTTCCATTTATTACAACTCAATTATAGAATTTAACACTATAATCCCACTTTAAAACGATTTAAGTCACATTTAGATAAAACTCATTAAAAAATTCCAACTAGGCAACATCTTAGAAAAGTAAATGATTCGGGAATTGACTACTCAAAAATAAGGCTAACATTATTAGTGGAATGAATGTGGAAGTTTTCTAGGGGTTTCTTAGCACTAAAATTGAGTGCTAACGACCTGGGTGGACTGGATATAAATGGTTTTTAAAGAAAATAGGATCCAAGATAGTTAAGGTTCCTTGACCGATTAGTAAATTCGTACAATCCATAAAAGATCAAGCACAAACTCAATAATTGGTTAGAAAGTCAAAACTACAAGGATTAAGCTCCGATTCCTAAGAATACCTCCCCGTCTCCGACCCCACCTATATCACATTTCTGTGATCCCACAGCGGTCTCAAAATGCATCACTAAGGCAAGTTCTAGAACAAACTACAATCACCGGCATACTCATATAACAAACAATATAAACACTAAAGGTAAGTGTTTTTTTCTCGATAAGGTTCAAATTTCTCACAATTTAGTGGAGGCTACAAGTGTGCTAGTCATGCAATTCACCCTATGAGGTTTCTTTTATGACACATCTCAAAAAGTTATGTTGCAAGAGGGAAGATTAAATTACTTTCAATAGATTTTAACAAACACATTTCAAAGCAATTAATCTTATAAGGACAAGCAAATTCCTAGCAAATCACCATTTCATAACCCGTTATTAGAATTCGTAAAGTTCTATTGGAAATCCAAGATCAGTAACAGACCTAATAAGTGGCTAGAAACAATAATTTACTATGAACAAATTTCAAGTGAATAAAACCTCCCCACACTTGAGGTTTTCATTCCCCTCAATGCAACAAAACAATAATATTCAATAAAATCACGTGTATGAAGTAAAAGGGAACGAGTACTTCCCCGGAGGTTTTTCCTTGTTCAAATTCTGGATAACCTTCGATCATGATTTCAAAACATCCATTTCTTTCAGGTACATTCTTATTATCGTACAAAATTGCCTTCATCAAACATTCATCACTATGAAGTACGGGTTACCTCCCGCAAAGCGCTTGGTTTATTACTGAGTCCCGAGCCAGACTCGACCCTTACTTTCTCATAACCAATCCTCAATCACGCTACCACCTCCTTTCTCGTCATACTCGCATAGGAGGATGTCTTCTTCTGTTTTGACATTTCGGTAGAACATCCTCCAACTACAACTTGTAATGTGAAAATAACCTCTCCATTTCTTGAGTGGTATAATGATAATCCGGATGATTGCCACTTTCAAGTATGATTGACTCGTTATCCCCACGTCTTCAGAAAAATCTTTGGCAAGTATACAAAGATGATCGGGTGGTTCTTCAAAATAGTTTAGATGCACACACTCAATACTCCTTTCCAACCTTGCCAACCTATCTACCTCAAGTGCTTGAGTGCTACTAGCTCGATACAAATTTTCAAATTCTGCCTCTAGAATAAGATCATCTCCAACTCTCTAGCTCATGATCACTAATTCCCAGCAGTCCTTGTAACTCCTTTATATCGGCATCATAGTCAACAATGGCATAAGAATCTGGGTATGAAACATTTGGCTCGTGCTTCTCCAAAATAGATGATGTAGCTGCTGATTCAACAGCTTCCAAATCAGGCATTACTAGAATTTCTTCGACTTCATCCTCTATGCTTTTTTCAAAATCAGAATCTTCATAATCCAAGTCTTTCAAATCTGATTTTTCAGTCCCTTCAGGCTCAAGAGAGTGTGATTCCTGCAAAACAGATATTGAAACTTCATGAGGGTAATTAGTGACTTCATTCTCTTCTTCCTACTCATCCATTTCTTCATTATCATCCTGAAAAAATAACGTTAGAAGAACCTGCAGCATAATCGTCAGAACAATAAGCATTACATTCAATAGCCTCAACATCATCCTCATGCTCATTTGCATTGGAAAATGTATCATATGGCCCTTCATGGTTAGGCTCAAAATTCCAGTCAAAGACTTCATCCAATTCTCGACTTTGCCTTTCCATTAGCTCTGTCGCCTCTTTGAACAACCTTTCCACATTTGACATTTCTGGTTGTCCCATCTCTAACGGTTCATCATTCCAAGATCTTGATTGATAAAGTCGGTTCCAATTATCTTGGTGGCATCTCGGTGGTGCATACCAATCGCGTGATCTCATTGGCACATCATCACTATCACCCTCATCACATAAAGGTTTGTAACCTCTATGATTAGAGTAATATGACATCGAAGCTAGAAAACAAAATCTGCTACAACATGAAAACTAAAAATAGTACAACGTAACCACTCAACACAAAATAAACAAACATTAAAAATATATACACTAACAATAACTATAACTCTTAAAGTAACTTTCCTGGAAATAAATTCGAGAAAAGGATCAATTAATTACACTAGAATTAAACTCTTAATCAATATCACATTCCCCGGCAGCGGCGCCAAAAACTTGATGTGTTAAATCTAGTCTTAAAATTTATCGTTGAAAAGTAAACAAGAAAGTACGGTGCTAGACCAAAACACAACCGGGCAGTGGACCCTATCGTATAGTAGTATAGTTGGGTAAGTTCGGGTTCGATCACAGGGAATGTGAGTTTAAGAATTATATTCAAGTGCAAGTAATTTATACAAGAAAGTAAATGTGGGGGTTTTGTGACCGAATTGTCACGTTGCTTAAAAACTACTTTTTTAACTAAAACTAGGCAAGTGTGGACTCAGGAAGAGTCAAAGTGAATTGTAGTAACTTTCGGATATTTAAAACAATACTTGCTTGGATTATGTCACTAGTGATTTCGGGGTGCAAAGTTATAACCAGTTTATATTATGCAAAAGTAAATTTACATTTAACATAGGATTAACGTTCGCCATCTCCTAATGATTCAACTTCAATTTACAAACCTATGATTTAATCTAGTAACGGACGTTCGCCATGGTTACCATCTTGCACAATTAAGCCTAAAGAATCTTGCTTATTCCAAATCTACGTTCGCAATGTTTGTTCAATCATTTATAGACAAATAATTGATAGTAAATTACCAATGAAAAACGTTCGCTAAATTCACTAGTTATCTACCAAATAAGCAAAGAAACTATTTTAAGCTCAATTACGCAAGGGTCACGATTAAACATAAAGTTCAAGTTTCACAAGTTTATAATTCATCCAAAATGAAAGACGTTCGCCATATTCATCAACTCATACATTCTAGCTCATTTGTGTAACTAATACCAAATTTTACAACCGCAAATGATGGCTCATTCATACATCGACATACAAATGATAGGTATTTTTAATAAGCAACAAACATTTGCTATAGTTGCTTAGCTAAAATACCAACAAGTTCTACCACAAACAAGCTAGTTACATACAAATTAATGGATGAATCATAAACTCAAAGCATAAATCAAACACCAAAATATACACCCCTAATCAACTAGTTAATTTATCCAAGCAAGCATACAAATCTAGCCACTAATCATAATCATATTAAAGCAAACACATATAATCATTGAAATCAAAGGAAACATAGTTATATTCGAATAAAAATGCAAACCGAGTGATTACAATGTTTGGATGATGATTCTTTGTAGCCAAATGGTTTAAGATGATTAGAGATCTTCAAGATGATGAAAAATGACTCAAGGAACCCTAAAATCGCCCATGGGGCTGCTGGTTTTCGAAGTGATAAAAGTTAGGTGAGATATGAGGAAGAAAAGGTGTTTAAAGGGTCAAAAAGTGCTCTGCCGACACTAGAACCTGGCTGCTAAACACCCCTACCCGGCTGCCCCTCTAGGCTTAAAATGAAGGATTTTTTCTGTTACCGATTTTTGAAAAGAACCCGGCTGCTTCCCTATAGAACCCGGCGGCTTCTCCTACTTTTCAGCAGACCATATTTTTCAGATTTGTAGATCTCTGAAATACGAACGTTTGGCCGCCTGAATCACCTCAATCCGAGTTCGTATGAGGGAGATATGGCCAAAACGGTGCAGCATAGCCAAATCTGAAAACTCTTTCATCTTTTCATCTTTTCTTCCTCAATCTTTAACCTTAACACACGAGATCAATTTCAAACTAAATAAGTACCGAAAGTTCATGAAATTGACTAGAAACAAGAACAAAAAAGATGATATCGCGAGAGATAAACATATACTAATCGAGCGATATCAAATATCCCCACACTTGAACTTTGCTTGTCCTCAAGCAAACTCTCATTTAACATTCCAAAACAACTCCTCTTGCATTTAGAAATGATTGTTAGGCTTATCAAAACAATACTAACATCAACCATCAAAGTAATCATGCTAGCAACATTATAAAATTAGCAAAAACCTGAGATGATATATTTGTCAAGCCCGAATGCACGACCTAGCACCTCACAATAGGATAAGTGTTTAATCACTCACTCTCAACCTATAGAACTACAGGGTAACAATATAAATGATGTAACACTCAATCAAGCCAAGTCATGATGCATGTTACCATAGGCTTGCAAAAGGATCAAATCTCCACCGTCTTGGCGTGAGCACCAAGTGAGATCTCGGAAGAGGTATTCTAAACATGTGTTGTAACAAATGTAGGCTAATATGAATTGGGTAAGATAGACACAAAAAATGGTGAAAAATGGTGGTCAAGACCCGTGAAAAAGTATGAAAACGTTACCTAATGGTTTCATGAAGTGACAGTAATAAAACTTAGGATTCCCATGCCAACTCAATTCAAATTATTCCTTGTTCTCACTTACAACTTATATTCAATAATCGCACACTAAAAACTCAAATTGATTTACACAATTGATTGGAATAATTGCATTCTATGACTTTCTATGAACCCTGTGTAACGAACTTTTGGACCAACCATCCTAGACCGGATAAAGGCCTTAAGTGGCTAGGCATAAAACACCCCTCGGGAACTACTTGTTCAGGAATTCAAAGGCCATTTAGTTGACTACAATCACCCAATCTTAAGCATTAAGCTCCACTTGTTAACTTCCAATAACTCTATTGCCGTCAATTTCAATCATTTAACTTTGACAACTTAAACAATTTCCATTTATTACAACTCAATTAAAGAATTTAACACTATAATCCCACTTTAAAACGATTTAAGTCACATTTAGATAAAACTCATTAAAAAATTCCAACTAGGCAACATCTTAGAAAAGTAAATGATTCGGGAATTGACTACTCAAAAATAAGGCTAACATTATTAGTGGAATGAATGTGGAAGTTTTCTAGGGGTTTCTTAGCACTAAAATTGAGTGCTAACGACCTGGGTGGACTGGATATAAATGGTTTTTAAAGAAAATAGGATCCAAGATAGTTAAGGTTCCTTGACCGATTAGTAAATTCGTACAATCCATAAAAGATCAAGCACAAACTCAATGATTGGTTAGAAAGTCAAAATTACAAGGATTAAGCTCCGATTCCTAAGAATACCTCCCCGTCTCCGACCCCACCTATATCACATTTCTGTGATCCCACAGCGGTCTCAAAATGCATCACTAAGGCAAGTTCTAGAACAAACTACAATCACCGGCATACTCATATAACAAACAATATAAACACTAAAGGTAAGTGTTTTTTTCTCGATAAGGTTCAAATTTCTCACAATTTAGTGGAGGCTACAAGTGTGCTAGTCATGCAATTCACCCTATGAGGTTTCTTTTATGACACATCTCAAAAAGTTATGTTGCAAGAGGGAAGATTAAATTACTTTCAATAGATTTTAACAAACACATTTCAAAGCAATTAATCTTATAAGGACAAGCAAATTCCTAGCAAATCACCATTTCATAACCCGTTATTAGAATTCGTAAAGTTCTATTGGAAATCCAAGATCAGTAACAGACCTAATAAGTGGCTAGAAACAATAATTTACTATGAACAAATTTCAAGTGAATAAAACCTCCCCACACTTGAGGTTTTCATTCCCCTCAATGCAACAAAACAATAATATTCAATAAAATCACGTGTATGAAGTAAAAGGGAATGAGTACTTCCCCGGAGGTTTTTCCTTGTTCAAATTCTGGATAACCTTCGATCATGATTTCAAAACATCCATTTCTTTCAGGTACATTCTTATTATCGTACAAAATTGCCTTCATCAAACATTCATCACTATGAAGTACGGGTTACCTCCCGCAAAGCGCTTGGTTTATTACTGAGTCCCGAGCCAGACTCGACCCTTACTTTCTCATAACCAATCCTCAATCACGCTACCACCTCCTTTCTCGTCATACTCGCATAGGAGGATGTCTTCTTCTGTTTTGACATTTCGGTAGAACATCCTCCAACTACAACTTGTAATGTGAAAATAACCTCTCCATTTCTTGAGTGGTATAATGATAATCCGGATGATTGCCACTTTCAAGTATGATTGACTCGTTATCCCCACGTCTTCAGAAAAATCTTTGGCAAGTATACAAAGATGATCGGGTGGTTCTTCAAAATAGTTTAGATGCACACACTCAATACTCCTTTCCAACCTTGCCAACCTATCTACCTCAAGTGCTTGAGTGCTACTAGCTCGATACAAATTTTCAAATTCTGCCTCTAGAATAAGATCATCTCCAACTCTCTAGCTCATGATCACTAATTCCCAGCAGTCCTTGTAACTCCTTTATATCGGCATCATAGTCAACAATGGCATAAGAATCTGGGTATGAAACATTTGGCTCGTGCTTCTCCAAAATAGATGATGTAGCTGCTGATTCAACAGCTTCCAAATCAGGCATTACTAGAATTTCTTCGACTTCATCCTCTATGCTTTTTTCAAAATCAGAATCTTCATAATCCAAGTCTTTCAAATCTGATTTTTCAGTCCCTTCAGGCTCAAGTGAGTGTGATTCCTGCAAAACAGATATTGAAACTTCATGAGGGTAATTAGTGACTTCATTCTCTTCTTCCTACTCATCCATTTCTTCATTATCATCCTGAAAAAATAACGTTAGAAGAACCTGCAGCATAATCGTCAGAACAATAAGCATTACATTCAATAGCCTCAACATCATCCTCATGCTCATTTGCATTGGAAAATGTATCATATGGCCCTTCATGGTTAGGCTCAAAATTCCAGTCAAAGACTTCATCCAATTCTCGACTTTGCCTTTCCATTAGCTCCGTCGCCTCTTTGAACAACCTTTCCACATTTGACATTTCTGGTTGTCCCATCTCTAACGGTTCATCATTCCAAGATCTTGATTGATAAAGTCGGTTCCAATTATCTTGGTGGCATCTCGGTGGTGCATACCAATCGCGTGATCTCATTGGCACATCATCACTATCACCCTCATCACATAAAGGTTTGTAACCTCTATGATTAGAGTAATATGACATCGAAGCTAGAAAACAAAATCTGCTACAACATGAAAACTAAAAATAGTACAACGTAACCACTCAACACAAAATAAACAAACATTAAAAATATATACACTAACAATAACTATAACTCTTAAAGTAACTTTCCTGGAAATAAATTCGAGAAAAGGATCAATTAATTACACTAGAATTAAACTCTTAATCAATATCACATTCCCCGGCAGCGGCGCCAAAAACTTGATGTGTTAAATCTAGTCTTAAAATTTATCGTTGAAAAGTAAACAAGAAAGTACGGTGCTAGACCAAAACACAACCGGGCAGTGGACCCTATCGTATAGTAGTATAGTTGGGTAAGTTCGGGTTCGATCACAGGGAATGTGAGTTTAAGAATTATATTCAAGTGCAAGTAATTTATACAAGAAAGTAAATGTGGGGGTTTTGTGACCGAATTGTCACGTTGCTTAAAAACTACTTTTTTAACTAAAACTAGGCAAGTGTGGACTCAGGAAGAGTCAAAGTGAATTGTAGTAACTTTCGGATATTTAAAACAATACTTGCTTGGATTATGTCACTAGTGATTTCGGGGTGCAAAGTTATAACCAGTTTATATTATGCAAAAGTAAATTTACATTTAACATAGGATTAACGTTCGCCATTTCCTAATGATTCAACTTCAATTTACAAACCTATGATTTAATCTAGTAACGGACGTTCGCCATGGTTACCATCTTGCACAATTAAGCCTAAAGAATCTTGCTTATTCCAAATCTACGTTCGCAATGTTTGTTCAATCATTTATAGACAAATAATTGATAGTAAATTACCAATGAAAAACGTTCGCTAAATTCACTAGTTATCTACCAAATAAGCAAAGAAACTATTTTAAGCTCAATTACGCAAGGGTCACGATTAAACATAAAGTTCAAGTTTCACAAGTTTATAATTCATCCAAAATGAAAGACGTTCGCCATATTCATCAACTCATACATTCTAGCTCATTTGTGTAACTAATACCAAATTTTACAACCGCAAATGATGGCTCATTCATACATCGACATACAAATGATAGGTATTTTTAATAAGCAACAAACATTTGCTATAGTTGCTTAGCTAAAATACCAACAAGTTCTACCACAAACAAGCTAGTTACATACAAATTAATGGATGAATCATAAACTCAAAGCATAAATCAAACACCAAAATATACACCCCTAATCAACTAGTTAATTTATCCAAGCAAGCATACAAATCTAGCCACTAATCATAATCATATTAAAGCAAACACATATAATCATTGAAATCAAAGGAAACATAGTTATATTCGAATAAAAATGCAAACCGAGTGATTACAATGTTTGGATGATGATTCTTTGTAGCCAAATGGTTTAAGATGATTAGAGATCTTCAAGATGATGAAAAATGACTCAAGGAACCCTAAAATCGCCCATGGGGCTGCTGGTTTTCGAAGTGATAAAAGTTAGGTGAGATATGAGGAAGAAAAGGTGTTTAAAGGGTCAAAAAGTGCTCTGTCAACACTAGAACCCGGCTGCTAAACACCCCTACCCGGCTGCTCCTCTAGGCTTAAAATGAAGGATTTTTTCTGTTACCGATTTTTGAAAAGAACCCGGCTGCTTCCCTATAGAACTCGGCGGCTTCTCCTACTTTTCAGCAGACCATATTTTTCAGATTTTTAGATCTCTTAAATACGAACGTTTAGCCGCCTGAATCACCTCAATCCGAGTTCGTATGAGGGAGATATGGCCAAAACGATGCAGCATAGCCAAATCTGAAAACCCTTTCATCTTTTCATCTTTTCTTCCTCAATCTTTAACCTTAACACACGAGATCAATTTCAAACTAAATAAGTATCGAAAGTTCATGAAATTGACTAGAAACAAGAACAAAAAAGATGATATCGCGAGAGATAAACATATACTAATCGAGCGATATCAGGTCCCAACTGATAGGACTAAGATTGATCATTTTGTTGGAACATTGCCACCTAATTATCGGGCAACAGTGAGACTAGCAGATTCGCTTTCTCAGGCTTTTGCCTTAGCTCGTTCAGTGGATTTTGACTTGCGGGCTCATGATGCACAAAATAGAGAAAAAGCTTTGTAGCCATCTGAAAGTAATCCTTCTGGTAAGGGTAAGCGAAAATGGCAGAGTAACCGTAGGGGTTTAGTTGATAAGCCCAAATGTTGTTATAAATGTAAACCCAGGCATATCAGGCAGTGTAATTCTCAGACTGCCAGATGCATTAAATGTGGCGTGTTTGGACATGTTGCAAAGGATTGTGATTATCCTGATCATGTTTGTTGGAATTGTCATAAGGAGAGTCATCGAGCTAATCAGTGTCCAGAGGCTAAGAGATAGGAGTCGGGGTAGGTCGTGAGGTCGTCATTTTTGCCATTAGTGGAAGAATTCATCATCGGCTGCTGACAAAGTTCTTCATATGACAGTTGATAAAACTGTAGAGATGCCTGACATTATTTCAGGTACTTCTGTATTAACTCTATACTGGCATATATTTATATGATTTAGAGTTAGTTACACTTTATATTTGTGAATTGGGTGCTAAACTGAATTGATCCCCTATAGCTGTTAATTCTTTTATAGTAGAATTAATTGATATTAGATAATTCAGGTTACCATGTCGGTGATTAAAATTAGTATTGGATAGTGGGTTATATTGCGGTAAATTTTGTTAGTGTCAATCTTTGTTCTATAAGACTTTGGCATGTATTGATTTAGACACTAAGTTGATAAAGTCAATGTGATGCGATTCGGGAGATGGATGATTAGCCTTATCTCGGATATGTTATATGATTTGACTTGAAGGATATAATGAATTGATTGTTTTGGAATTAACTGTGGATTTAACAGTGGAAATTCATTTGATATTGGAACAGTTGTTATGTCAGATTTTGGCCTTATATATTGATGGATTTAACGATTCTGTAGAGTTGTGATAAATTTCATGGAGTTAAATCATGATTGAGGCAATGGGGCTTGATTATTGTTTATATTATATGATAGCCTAAGCTATGTGGAGAAATTATTTTATCCTTGACTTGGAGTTTGTAAGAATTGTTTTACCTTAAACTCATGGAGACTTGATGTTAATGGAAATTGTTGCTGATTTGCAACAAGATTTGTCTCATGTATTTGGAAGCCTTTCCAGACTTAATGGATGGATTGAGAGCTATCTATCTCGAGGACTTGATGTATTATAATCTAGAAAATTATTATTGAACAATGATAGCGGATTAAAGATTTCTTTTATCTTATGTGTTGACTTCAGTTGATTCGAGATTATTGAGATATGATTTTAACTGAAGCTTTTGAGTTTTGATTTATTGATCATTCGGGGATTATCAACTTGTGGAATAATTTGAAATAATTGTGTTAGTGGATTAAAGACTGTCTAGTCTTGTATGAAATTCATTTGATTTGTGATTATCTAGATGTAATTCTAATTGAAACTTCCAAGTGATTGTTGATTGATTGTAGTTTCGAGATTATATAACGAGGTGAAATCATTAAATCGATGGGTTATCTTGGATCGGATATATATATATTGATTATGGATTTAGATCATTTTGTCCCAAGTGTGATCCGGTGTATTAATCGATCCTTGCGGATATTATAGGATTGTATTATCATGGATTTTGAGTTGGATTAGATTTCGAGGACGAAATCTCTTTAAGGGGGAGAGATTTGTAACATCCTGTTACCGGGCCTAGACGTTTATGGTATATTTCCGGATTTAAATAATTGTTTAAATGAGATATGAAATTTTATTGTTGGTTTATTTGAAAATAAATAGGTGAAAGAGTCACAGGAATTATTGTGACTAATAAAATAGTATTTGTTTTAAATAGTTGAACCTGGCGGTAAAATAAATGTTTGGACTCGCGAATGGTTTTCGGGTTCCAGGCAATAGGTTTAGAAGGGGTATTAAATTGTGCTAGTTGAAGTTGGTTAAAAAGGGGGAGCCGACCTACTTTCTTCACTTTCCCTTTTCTTTGATTTTTGGTTTCTCTCATACACACTCACCATATCATATCATCCTTAAAATCAAAGAGAAAAATAGAAAGGAAGTTGCTTGTGATCTTGTTATGGTTTCTTCATAATCATCATCAGTTTATCTTCATCATCATCATCCCATAAATTCATGTATGTATGCTCCATATGTATATATATATATGCAAATTCTTAGGGTTTGTGTATATATCTGAAATAGATGATAGAAATGATGATTTATGATGTTATAGGTTGTTAGTTATCTGTTGGGATCGAATTGTGAGCTAAGTTTGATGTTATTTGGGGTTTTGATTCGGATTTATGCTAGAACAATCGCAGAATCGCTGGTCTGGGCTTAGAAGCCGGCGGCTTCTAGGACTAGCCGGCGGGTTGTTCTTGTTTGGTTAGTAACCGGCGGGTAATGACCCGACCCGGCGGTTAGTGGGAATTGAGGGAGAAACCGGCGGGTAATAACCCTAACCGGCGGCTTGTATAGACTTTAAAACGTGTTTTACTTATGTTACCTTATTATGCAATTTACCCGGCGGTTAGCTTTAGAAGCAGGCGGTTTGTATTAGAACCCGACGGGTTCTCTGTTGTACCCGGCGGGTACTTGCCATAGCCGGCAGGTAATATCTGGTTCCAACAGATTATTTGATTTAGATGCTTATGATCAAAGTTTATAAACTAAATATGATTTGTTAATATATGTTATAATCCTGAGTAGTTATACTTATAATTATTATGAAGTAAGTTATAAGTTATGACTGAAATGATATTATGATGTAAATGTTAAATATCATTTGACGATTATTATCGTATTGATATAATACGCTGAATAACGAGATATTGTAATATGTTATATTATTGTAACATGAGATCATTATTATGAATGAGTTACTGACTTGTTGTATCCAATTTTATTCCAGATACGGAGAAGGCTCAGTAACATTAGAACTCTGAGCTTGCAGCTGAGGTATCGGTGAGTGGACCTGTACCTTCAGTATGATTGAGTTATAACATGTTTGGTTACAACGGGTAACCGTGAATGTTATTATTGATAGATTATTAATCTGATATGTGTTCCATGATGATTGTGGATTATGTGCTATATGGCCTTTGAGGCATATATGTGATGATAAAGAGGTCAACGTGTGTTGGGCAAGATTGCTATTGTTTAGCCGACGGAAGGTTCTCTGTACATATCGTTAATGAGAACTTTAGTCGTGTGGAAGAATAGCAATGGGCTATCGGTAAACCGTTGTATTGGCCTGCAACTCAGTAGGGTTTATAAGCGTCTCTTGAGGGCCACCGCGGCTTGAGGGTTCCTCAAGGACCACCGGTCCTCTTTGATGTGTGTGTGTTGCAATGCTTTATATTGAAACATTGTTGTTGTGGTTTGCGATTATTTATTGTAATCTGATGTGTTATATCTGAGTTGGACTGTCGTTTACAGTTCTATCTCACTTAGCGTTGAGCTAACCCCCACATTCACACTTCTTGCAGATTATGATTAGTTGTGTAGCTGAGCAAGAAGCTGTTGGCTGAAATGGATTGTTTGACGACCTTGCGTATTAGTCTGATATTGATTTTGTTAAATCAATGTTGATGTTTTGGATTCTATAACACCCAACTATTGTAATTCGATTTATATAACTTTATACATATGTTTGAAATGATTGGGATTTTATGTTTATAAAAAAAGAAGTCATGTTCTGGGACAATCGCTTCCGGTCTAAAATACATTATTGTATTGTTTGGAAAATCGAAGGGTGTTACAGATCTGATAGAGTTCGTCGTGAACCGGAAAGATATGGATTTCTCATTGATGAGTGTTATCTTGTTAATTCAGATGAGCCAATCAATTATCAGACTGCTATGGCGGATTCTGAATCTGACAAATGGATTGAAGCCATGAACACTGAGATGCAATCCATACATGAGAATCAAGTATGGGACTTGGTTGATCTTCCTCCTAATGGAAAGTCTGTTGGGAGCAAGTGGGTTTTCAAGAAGAAAACTGATATGGATGGAAATCTATACACTTATAAATCTAGACTTGTAGCTAAAGGTTTTACTCAAACTCACGGTATTGACTATGATGAAACTTTTTCTCCTGTAGCTATGATCAAGTCTATAAGGATACTATTTGCCATAGCTGCACATTATGACTATGAAATGTGGCAAATGGATGTCAAAACGGCTTTCCTCAATGGACACTTATCTGAATATGTCTATATGGATCAGCCTGAAGGTTTTGTCGATCCAAAGTATCCAAATAAGGTATGTAAGCTTAAAAGATCCATTTATGGATTAAAGCCAGCATCTCGAAGCTGGAATCTTTGCTTTAATGAGAAAATCAAAGAGTTTGGTTTTATTAAAAATGAAGATGAGCCTTGTGTTTACAAGAAAGCTAGTAGAAGCACTGTCACTTTCCTAGTATTATATGTGGATGACATATTACTATTTGAAAATGACATTCCTTCTTTGAAAGAAGTTAAAGCTTGGCTTGAGAAATGCTTCTCAATGAAAGATTTGGGTGAGGCTGCATATATTCTTGGTATAAAGATCTATAGAGATAGATCAAAGAGACTTATAGGTTTAAGTCAAAATGCATACATTGACAAAATCTTGAAAAGGTTCAAGATGCAAGACTCTAAGAGAGGATCCTTGCCAATGCCACATGGAACGGTATTGAGCTCGTCTCAATGCCCTAGCACAAAAGTTGAGCTAGAAAGAATGAATGGTATCCCATATGCTTCTGCAATTGAATCCATCATGTATGCCATGTTATGCACAAGACCGGATGTATCGTATGCTTTGAGCATGACTAGTAGATACCAACAAAATCCGGTAGAAGGTCATTGGATTGCTGTAAAGAACATTTTGAAGTACTTACGAAGAACTAAAGGAATGTTCCTCATCTATGGAGGTTTGGAAGAAGATCTTAGTATAAAGTGTTATACTGATTCTAGCTTCCAAACAGATGTAGATGATTCTAAATCGCAATCGGGGTTTGTTTTCATTATGAATGGAGGCGCAGTTTCTTGGAAGAGTTCTAAGCAAAGCGTGGTTGCGCAGTCCACTACAGAGTCAGAATACATTGTTGCTTCAGAAGCAGCAAAGGAAGCTACCTGGATGAAGAAGTTCATCTTCCATTCAGGATCCCCTAGAAATATTTTGTGACAATGAGGGTGCTATTGCTCTAGCAAAAGAACCCAGGTCACATAATAGAACCAGACACATAAAACGCAGATTCAACTACATTCGAAATATAGTTGAAGATGGTGATGTTTGTATTCGCGAAGTTCATACAGATCAAAATGTTGTGGACCCATTCACGAAGCTACTACCACCATCTAAACATGAGCATCATGTTAGAGCTATGGGGCTTCGTTATTCTAGTGAATGGATTTGATTTGGGTTTAGTATTTGGATGTTGGAACGAAATAAATGACAATTATGTAATAAATATTTTTATTAATACTTGTTGTGTTCTATATTAGCATGTTTAATCCTTGAATAAACTAGTTATTCTACAAGGTCCGTAGGCGATCATAGTTGTGGGAACAATTATGAAGTAAGACTAATATGAATGGGATGGTTGACTTTCAAAAGATGAAAGTGGCAATAGGTTGCAACCAGATTCATTGATACACGTTGGAGAACAAGTATTAGACATGACCCGCTTCAAGATCACTTCATGGATTGTCGTAATGAGTGACTCTTGAACAAGGTAGTATCTTTGTATCCTTAGACCTTAGATGCATATTTGGGACTCGAGTGTAAGGAATGCTATGCTTTGATATGGTTAAACGCTGTCCTTTAACCAGGCAGTTATAAAGGCCATTATTAGGTATAGTATGAATTACACAAGAGGTGTATGTAGTCAAGATGGTATTTGTTCCTCTCAATTATTAGGAGTGAGACATCTAAGGCGTCTGACTAAAGTTGCACAGAAAATGAGAATGATTAGGATCCATGTCTCATGTTCAACATGATGTCTGAAACAAAGGGATAACTGATACATTACCTAGTCACATCAATTGAAGATATGAGCTTTTGGGAATTGGATGTTGTGGAATGGCACTTCGTCATGTGTTATTGGGGGAAGTAAAATGTTGCTAGACGTTCGCTACTGTCTATATCATTTTATGATGCAATCTAGGGCAAGTGGGAGATTGTTGGTTATACCTATATGCCCAAGAATGATCATAAAATAATATTGCTAATAACATATGATCCTATAGGGTACACCAATAACAAGCCGACACTTAAATTGATATTTTAGTATACGAATATGATTTATATTAAAATGTCACAACTCTTGTAATTATTATGGAGATAATAATAATATAATTCATAAGTGTATGAATTATTATAAGTATAGTACTTATACTTTATTTGATTAGATAATTATTATAAGTATGATACTTATATAATTTTAATCAAATGATTTGGTTTGTGTAAGTTTTGTTTATTTAATGTAAGGAGTTAGATTAAATAAATAAAACAACAAGTTTATAAATATAAGTGTGTATATATATAATGGATGGAGGATAAAAGAGTTTGTCTTGTAGTGTTTGTCAAAACTCTCTTGGCTTGTAGTGTTTGACACTATTTCTTTTGTTTCTTTCTTCTTGGATGGCCTCCCATCACCAAGAGTACAAGCAAACTCCTTGTCATATTTTGGTCCAATGCATGCCAAGTCTTGGTCATAAGTGATGATTGATTTTTGCATGTTCTTGGCCTATTTAAATAAGAGTAAGACTTTCATTTAGGAGCTCCTTCTTGGCTGATTTTACACACACAAACACACACATTTTCTCTCTAAAAGTTAGAATAAATTTGTAGAAACAATGCTCTCTTGAACACCATTCTTGATCATGGTGATTCAAGCTTAAGAGATTGTTTATACAAGAGTGAACTAGCATTCAATAGTGTCATCAAAACTTGTTGGTGGACTATCTCTAGAGGAACTCTTCCTTGGGTTCTTGCCATCAATCAACCACCATAGAAGATTAAAGTCTACAAAGGTTGTAATTATAACTTTCTATGGTTGATAAATTCTTGTATGTTCATGTAAAGTGATTCTTTGTAAGTAACTTTTGTTGTTCAAGTTTTTCAAATTAAAGTCTTCCGTTGCTAAACTCTTATAAATTGTTTATGAAACTCAAGCTTGAACACATTAGTTTCCATCAATATATATATATATATATATATATATATATATATACATATATATATATATATATATATATGTATAGGATAGCAAGAAAGAATTTTTTGAAATAAAACGGTCACTAACAAGAAGCTAGTGACGAAGAGATGAGTAAAATATGAAAACCTTTTACCCGATAACTCAGGGATTACAACACCATTGTGTCCAAGAGTATTTAAAAAGTTTGGATCTACTTCTAATCCAATTGAAAGAGTTAGTTACAATGTCGTCTGCTGTATTTAAAATTGTGAGCTTCTCCCCTTTGAGCATCTTAGCATTCCGATATCTCCAAATCGCCGATATTGCACAAATGATTATCGCATCCAACATTTGAGTCTCCATGACATTCAAGGAAGATTCTGATTTTGCCATGTCTATGACCATTGCCACATCAGTATAGTTTTTTGGCGACAATTTCCAACATTTTCGTATCTTATCATAAATGAGTTTCGAGTAAGTGCAAGAGGCAAATGGGTGGTTAGATGATTTTGTTTCTTCTTCACACAATGGACAAAGTAATGAGTGGAGATCAATTCCATGCTTATCTAAGTTGACACGAGTAGGGACTCGATTTATTCGAACCCTCCAAGCAAGGATATTATCTTTGATTAACACGAAATTATTCCAGTGTGTTGCAGCCCCCATATTACAAAGCAATTTTGAGTCGATAAGGGAACGTAATGAAGCGACTGTGAACTTACATGTACTTACCAGTCCCCAAGACCAAGTGTCATCCCTATCAGATAGAGATACATGACTGATCTCAGCATCTAAATTGGCTACCTTAACCTCTTCTCATGCGTTTCTAATCGGTCTGCGCCAACTCCATACATATTTAGGGTCCCCTGTGGTGGTAATTCGATGTGAGATTCGACAAGTTGTGTCAGAATCCAAAGCGTAGAGTCTTAATTGGATACTTAGTAGAGAAAGCACTATGTCCAAGCCAACAATCTGTCCAGAAATGTGTGCGATTTTTGGATCCGACTTGTCTTTTAAATTAATATGATAAGGAGATATCGAGATTGGATATGTCCTTTTCAATGCTGGTAATCTTGGTCCAAACACTTACCTCGTCATTAGTTGAGAATGATTCATTAAATTTACCAGTTGGCCCATGGATCTCACAAAAAATCTTTTTCCAAAGCGAATCACTTTCGTTTTTAGAGAGCCACCAACATTTAGCTAAAAGGGCTAGATTTAGAGCTTTGAGACTGCCAATTTTCAATCCACCCACACTATAATCCGAGAGCACTTTCTCCCATGCAACCCAAGAGATTTTTCGAGAATCATCACTACCTCCCCAAAAGAATTGCCTTCTAATTCCTTCCAATACTTTTAAGACTTTGGATGGAGCTTTATACAAAGAGAAATAATACAATGGTAGGCTACCTAAGATCGCCTTAACAAGCGTAAGACGGCCTCCAAATGATAGATATTTTGCCTTCCAGTTAGACAACTTTTCTCGAAACTGATCAATGTTGAGTCAAAACTGTTTCTGAGTTGAAGTTGTTGATGAGAAGACAGAGTACAAGTGATTAAAACTGTTTGTGGTGAAGGTTACAACTGTCTTTACAAAGCTACAACTGATAGAAGAAATCTGAAGAGAAGACAAGTGTTACTACTGATTGAAGATAGATTTCAACAGATAGTTATGTGTCTGTAAGTAGTTAAAACTGCTTATGTATTTGTGACTGTTAGTTATATATGTAGCAGTTAACACTGATTATATATTTGTACTTGGTCTTATATTACAATTGAAGCAGTTACCACTGAATGTGTAATAGTTACAACTGTTTACTTCAGAATGGTAGTTACAACTGTTTATGATTTTGTGATAAGTATGAGTCGGTTATGGAAGTTATTTTATTCCATATTCGTAGGAGATTGTATAGGACTCTATGTGTTATAAATAGAGATCCTTTAGACCTAGATAGAAAAAGGATTTTGCGCAGCTTCAAGGTTTTCTGTAACCCTAATACATTAGTGTATTCGTCTTATATCATTAATAAGATTGAAGCTTTCGGTATATTATTGTGTTCATCATATTAATTTATATTCGTTGATCTTCTTAATATTATTGAGTGTGATTCCACAACTTCTCAATAATATATTCAAGGCTTATTATATACGATTGTTTATTAAGTTAAACAGGGACTAACAAAGTGGTATCAGAGCTTGTGAAGCTTTGAAGACAGGAAGATCTGGGATTATTCGCATTAATATTTGAGGTTTAGTTTTTATATTAAGTTTTTATTTCAATGGCTACTGAAGGGAATGAAGGAATTCAAGCAACAAAGATTCCAATGCTCAAACCTGATGAGTTTGACCTATGGAAGGTCAGAATCATGCAATATATGCTTCTCACATATTATCAGATGTGGGAAGTTGTTGTTAATGGTATACCAGTAACGCTTGATGGTGATGGTGTAAAGCAGCCAAGACCACCACCAACATCTGATGCAGAGAGAAAAATCAGATCTACAGAGTACAAGGCTCTTAGTACTCTGTTGCTATCCATTCCTAATGAGCATAAGAGCAGATTTGATTCTTGTGAGGATCCCAAAGTACTAATGGAGGCAATTGAGAAGAGGTTTGGTGGTAATGATAACACCAAAAAGAACAAAAGATCTCTGTTAAAGCAAAATTTGAGAATTTTAGCCATGTGAAAACTGAAACTCTAACTCAAACCTTTGATAGGTTTACTAAATTAGTTGGAGAATTGGAAAATCACAAGGTTAAGATTGACAAAGAAGATCTTAACAGAAAGTTCTTAAGATCATTAGGTGATGAATGGACAATCTACATTGTGGGATTGAGGCAGAGCTCAGATATTGAAGTTAAGGAATTAGAAGATATATACAATGATCTGAGGAATTTTGAGTCTGAGGTGGAAAGTAAGAAGCAAGCAACTGGGTATAGTCACAATGCTGCTTTTATGTCTATGGGTGGAACAAAAGCTGAGTCAAGTCAAATGGGTTCTACTTATGTTTCAGGAGGAGCAGGATCATCATCTAACAGTTCTAATGATCAGATATCAGAATCTTTCTTTGCAAGTAATGTGAATTCTTCACTTACTAATGAAGATCTGGAACAATTTGATGGTGATGATCTAGAGGAGATGGATATTAAGTGGCAGATTGCATTGATTACTCAGAGAGCAAAAAGGTTCATGCAGAGGACTGGTAGGAACAACTTTGCTTATAAGAGGAATGATGCAAATTGGTTTGATAAGAGCAAGATTGAGTGTTTCAACTGTCACAAGATGGGACACTTTGCTAGAGAATGCAGAAACCCTAGGCAAGAGCAGAATGGTAATGGTCAGAGAGCTGGAAGCAATGGAACTCAAACCAGAAACATTCCAATTCAGGGTGCTTCCGCAAATGCATTGGTGTCTATGGATGGCTGTGGATGGGACTGGAGTGATCAAGAAGAACATGTTGTGAAGAATCAATGTCTCATGGCCATTGCAGAATCTGACAAAAAGTCGGAAGTTCCTACTGAGGTACAAAATAAATTATGTTCTGCTGTTTGTAAACAAACTGTTAAACATTACAGGGATCATAATATAAAAGTGTGTGAGGAAATAAAACAATGGGAAATCAAAAGTAAACACACAATAGCAGTCATTGAAAATCTGGAAAATCAAATAAAGGCATATGAAGTCAATGCAACACAGTTTAAATATGACATTGAATATGCTAGGTGGGAGAGAGGCACTTTTAAAGATAAAGTCGAGTTGTTATCTAAGAAACTTACTGAGGTCACATGTGAAAGAGATAGCATAAGACTTGATGTAAATAAATTAGAGTATGCTTCTAAGAGTGTCAATAAACTTATTGATTCACAGATTCATGATAAAATTAAGACTGGATTAGGGTACAATAATGTACCTCCACCTTATAATCACACCTACTTTCCTCCTAAAAGTGAAATTGATATCAATTCACTTAAAAGAGGAATGACAGATGAGGTTAAAAAGGCTGATCCAATTAAAACTTTATCTGATGATGAGTTGTTTGTAGAAGGTGAAGTTAGTGATTGGACTAAAGAAGATGATCAGAGTGATAGGACATCTGTTAGTGAGAAGAGTGTAAAATCTGAATCATCTAAGTCTGAGTCAACATGTGAGAATGTGAAGAGAGCAATTACTGGTCTAGTTTCTAAGCTTAAAACTGATAAACTAGAAGAGGGTAAGAAAATGTTTAAGGAAAAGGCTAAACTGGCCTTAGAGAATGTGAGCTTGAATACTAACAAATCTAAACATGGGTTAGGATATGTTAGTAATACAGTTAATTCAGTTACTAAACCTGTTGTTAAATCTGTTGTGAATAACTGTGTTAATTGTAAATGTAAAGAAAGTACTTCTTCTTCACAGAATTTTCAAAATCAAAAACCCAGAGGTAATCAAAGAAACTAGAATCAAATGATTTCACAGAAACTGGGTAATAATGTTACTGTGATAAAAGAAATGACTTGCTTTATATGTGGAAAAATGGGTCATCTTCAATATGACTGTTATCATAATCCTGAGAATGTTCAAAGGATTAGAAAACAGTCATGGACAAAAGCAAATATGATTAACAAACAAAATTTTCAATCAAAAGTTAATCATACTGCCAGAGTTCAGAAGATAAACTCAAAGGCTAACTTGTTAAACACTGTTACAGATAAATCTACTGCAGCAGTAATAACAAATTCAGCCAAAAGTTTAAAGACTAAAACAGTGGTAACCAAATACAAAAACAGTGTTAACAAAATTAACACTGACTCTTCAATTGGTAAAACAGTTAAAACTGTTAAGCCAAAGAACACTGTTAAGTCTAAAATAAGTTGGATTTGGACACCTATTAAGTCTGATAATTTAACAGATCCAAATACCAACAATGCATCACAATCAATAATCTACAAGAAAGTTGAATATGTGAATGCGCATGGGAAACCCAAAGCCAAATTGGTTTGGGTTCCCAAGAGAAATTAATTCTCTTTTTGACTGTTTGTGCAGGGCAAGCCAAAGAGCTTATGACATATTGATAGTGGATGCTCAAGGCACATGACCGGAGACAAAGAAAAGCTACAGGATTTCAAATCTTTTGATGGTGGATATGTAGCTTTTGGAAGCAATCCAAAAGGAGGAAGGATCACAGGGAAAGGAACAGTTCAGAGTGAAAAGCTAAGTTTTGATAATGTTTATTTTGTGGAACAACTGAGGTATAATTTGCTAAGTGTGAGTCAAATCACTGATAAAAAGAACCCAGTTCATTTTACTGACACTGAATGCCTTATCTTGTCCAAGGAATTCAAAATACCTGAAAACATGATTTTAATGAGAATTCCAAGGCAAGATAATGTATATAAGTGTGACTTAGCAAATATGACACATCAACCTGATTTAAACTTTCTTATTTCTAAAGCTAGTGTGAATGAATCTGAACTGTGGCATAGGAGGATGTGTCACATGAATTTCAAAACCATTAATAAACTTGTCAAAAACAAACTTGTTAGAGGTTTGCCTGAAAAGGTCTATTCATGTGATGATCATTGTGTTTCTTGTCAAAAGAGAAAGCAACACAAATCCTCATTTAAGTCCAAAACTGTGAACACAAACAGCATTCTGCAGGTGTATATGTTGCCGTTTTACTGCTTGTTGGAGTCTAGTTTTCGGTAAAAAAAAAAAAAAAAAAAAAAAAAACCACTGCTTTGTTTATATGATTTTGCTAGATCTGAAGTACTACTTGTATTAAGTTAGCACTGCCTTGGTCGGTTGGTACTGCTTGTACAAGTGAGCACTGCTAGCTTTATTATGTAAATGATGTATTTGAAAAACCAAGTGTTACTTACCACTGATGGTTATTTTCACAATTACCACTGAACGTGTTATTTTTCTTGATTAACACTGTTTTAGTTATAATTAGGGATCTGGTCAAATTAGGGTTTACAACTGATTTAATTTCAGTACTTAACTCTCAACACTTAGGGTTTTTCATTACGCTTTCAAAATTACACACACAAATCACTGCTCTAAGTCTCATAGATTCTCAATTCTGTAAATCATCTTCGATTTTCTTCGATTTCGTGATTTCTTATCATGGCA
The DNA here is from genome assembly GCA_949592205.1 of Helichrysum umbraculigerum. Classification (NCBI taxonomy): domain Eukaryota; kingdom Viridiplantae; phylum Streptophyta; class Magnoliopsida; order Asterales; family Asteraceae; genus Helichrysum; species Helichrysum umbraculigerum. The sequence goes on along the minus strand of CATIUR010000003.1, from coordinate 26,968,555 downwards.
TCTACTTCGTCTTCTGTTCAACTACCGATTGGAAAAGATCATAATATGATCGCTTTCTTGATGAAACCTGCTGAGGCAAACGACTATGTGGAAATCATTGATTTTCTTCGTGCTTCACATATTCGTCATGCTCTTACTGTGGCACCCAGAATATCTCATGATCATATCAATAATTTCTGGGTGAATGCGACGATAGAAGAGGAACAGGGGATTAAACGAATCGTTTCAAAAGTCATGGATACACGAGTTGTAGTTACTGAAGCTACTGTTAGAGCTTCATTACAACTAGATGATGAGGCAGGTATAACCTCTTTAAATGATTCTGTTATGTATGATACTTTACGCTTGATGGGTTATGAGGGTTCTTTTGAAGTTTTTACTTTTCAGAAAACCTTATTTTCTCATCGGTGGAGGTTTTTGATACATACAATTTACACTGTCTGTCATCTAAAAGATCATCTTTTGAACAGTTTGGAAGAAACATTGCTTATGCAATTGCTTGTCTTGCAACTGGTCAAAGGTTTAATTTTTCAAATTTGATATTTGCTGGTATGCTTAGAAACATTGAGCAACCAAAGATTAAATTTTTGATGTATCCACGATTTGTGCAGTTGTTCTTAAATGAACAAATTCCTAATTTAACTGCACTTGATAAAGTTATTGGTATTATCTCTTTTAAACCAAAAGTTTTTGTAAATATGAAGAGAGATACTAAATTTTCAGGGAAGGTTACAGCATTATTTTCTACTATGCTTCCTGCACCTTCCACCACAGCATCAGTACCACCAACTGAAGCTGAACCAGCTACTGAGAGAATGGTTCCACCCACCACTTCTCAACCCACAGTAGCTAGGGGTATTAAAAGAAAACAAGGGACCACAACAGCTAAATCTTTAAGAGCCAAAAAGGCTAGAAAACAGGCATCCGAGGCTGCTGCTGCTCAGGTGTCTCAGTCAAATGATTCATCACAGTAGATGATCAATGAGGAGGAGGTTGATCATTCTGAGAGGGCTGCTTCTACTGCTTCTAGCCCACTGGCAGAGCAGGACAGAAGTAACATCAATAAGACCCAATCAGAGGCAACACCTGGACATGATTCTACACCTGTAGATGATCCTAGTGGTCCCAGTACCAAGAACCAAGGGGACTTTGATGATCATGCTAGGCATGAGTCAGAGTTTGATAATGTCAATGATTCACCAAAGGATTCACATCCTGAAGGTGTTGAGGCTAGATCTAACTTATAATTGACAAAAATGATTGATTATGTATGGTCAAAGTTTGTAGAGGAGAGGAGAAAGAATAAAGCTAAGGATGAGATTGTTAATCAATTGTAGAGGAGAGTGCAGCAGTTAGAAAGGATTGTTATTAAGTGTTTGAAGAAAGGGAGGAAGTATGTGGTTCATGATACTTCTGAACCTGAGGATGCTTATCAGTTTTAACAAAATGCTTTCAAAAACGGGGAGAAGGTCTGGACAAACATGGGTGATAAGGTAACTGGGGATGATAAGGTTGTGTCTGATAATGAGAAGGTTGATGAGGAAATAGAAATGGAACAACCAGAAGATGATGAGTTTGTGCATACACCTCCAACACCACCAACAGAGCCAGAAATGAATGAGTCAGTATATGAAACAGTGGAAACAGAGATGAATGAACTAGTGGCAGATGACAATGTATATGAACATACTGAGGTTATTGGTTCAGTGGATCAGACTGCAGAGGTTGATATGGGTGAAAAGACTGAGGAGATAAAGATTGATGGTGATGATGTTGATGAGGTGAATAAACCAGAGGTAGCAGTGGAAAAAGAAAAGACTGATTCTCAAACTGATGCTCAACAACAAGTTGAAAAAACTAGGAAAAAGAGCATTCCAGTTAAAACTGCTAAGATGACAGGAACAGGAAAGAAGGTTGAAACTCCAAAGAAGCCATTTACACAACCATCTTTGCCTGGATTTCAAATCAGAGAACCTGCTGCAGCTCCTGTTCATCAGAAGAAAGAATTGCCAAAGATTGATCCAAAAGATAAAGGCAAGGGAAAGCTGGTAGAAGAACCAAAGGTGAAAAAGTCAAAACTAGTGCCAGTTGCTGTAACTGCTCATGATACTGAATATGCACAAAGACTACATGCTGAGCTCAATGCAGAAGATTTGATTGATGTTGAAATTGAGCCTGGTAAGTTTGTCAAAATGACTAAGGAACAGGTAGCTGAATGGGATGAGTACTTGTTGAAAGAGCAGAAGCAGGATGATATTGAGTATTTGGTTGATCAACTCAAGAAGAAGAAAGTAGAAGAAGCTAGAAAGAAAAAGGCTGCAAAACCACCTACTAAAGCTCAGATGAGGAAGAGTTTGATTGCAAAGCTAAAAGGTGGGTATATTTCTATGAATGCATTGAAGCAGATGACTTTGGAGAGATTGCAGATTTGTGGGATAAGGATGATATGAATCCTGAAGTGATTGAGAGGAAAGAAAAGGAAAAGAAAGAAGCAGAAAAAGAAAAGAAAAAGGCTGATAAAGAAAAGAAATTAAAAGAAAAGTCAGAAAAGGAAAAGAGAGAAAAGGAAGAAGCTGAAAAGAGAAAGAAAGATGAAATTGAAAAAAGAAAAGAGAATTGGATGAAATTCCTGATAGAGAAAGGAATGTTGATGAATTGAAGGAATTTATTCTGTTACAACCAGTGGAATCAGAGGTAATTAATGTTAATTTGCCTGGTATCATTGATTGGTCAATTGAGCAGTTTGTCAATCCTGTTAAGATTCACAAGATTAAAATCGAAAGAGCAGATGAGAATGTATCTTGGTGGAGATCTTTTAGGGATTTGATAAAGATGATAAGTAGAACTGATTTGGTCAGAATATATGAGATTGGGATGGAGAAGAATTTGAATTTAAAGGAGTTTGATAATCTGGTTGAGAAGGTTACATGACATTGGATTAAAGCTATGTTTGAACCAGAAGAGTTTCCATTTCAGTTTAATACTTTGAGCAAGGTCAGAAATTGGATTTATCATGCCAAACCAGGAGTACATCAAATTGTTATGGATGATGCAGTGTTTATGTGGTTATTGATAGATAGATTTTATGATATGAATCTGAGATTTTTAATGAGTCTGAGAAATGCAAGGTTAAAAGCTGCAGTTTTAGATGATGTAGCTCTGGAATTGGTTTATATGGTGCTGAATCAGATTTATAAGAAGGAGGAGATAGATAGAAGGAAGAGAAGAAAAGACTGACAGTTTTGAAAGAATTTTGTGAAGCTCATAATGGAGGATTAGAAGAAACTTAATTCTGTGAAGGACATATTAAGTTTAGGGGGAGATTGTTGAGTCAAAACTGTTTCTGAGTTGAAGTTGTTGATGAGAAGATAGAGTACAAGTGATTAAAACTGTTTGTGTTGAAGGTTACAACTGTCTTTACAAAGCTACAACTGATAGAAGAAATCTGAAGAGAAGACAAGTGTTACAACTGATTGAAGATAGATTTCAACTGATAGTTATGTGTCTGTAAGTAGTTAAAACTGCTTATGTATTTATAACTGTTAGTTATATATGTAGTAGTTAACACTGATTATATATTTGTACTTGGTCTTATATTACAATTGAAGCAGTTACCACTGAATGTGTAATAGTTACAACTGTTTACTTCAGAATGGTAGTTACAACTGTTTATGATTTTGTGATAAGTATGAGTCGGTTATGGAAGTTATTTTATTCCATATTCGTAGGAGATTGTATAAGACTCTATGTGTTATAAATAGAGATCCTTTAGACCTAGATAGAAAAAGGATTTTGCGCAGCTTCAAGGTTTTCTGTAACCCTAATACATTAGTGTATTCGTCTTATATCATTAATAAGATTGAAGCTTTCGGTATATTATTGTGTTCATCATATTAATTTATATTCGTAGATCTTCTTAATATTATTGAGTGTGATTCCACAACTTCTCAATAATATATTCAAGGCTTATTATATACAATTGTTTATTAAGTTAAACATAGACTAACAATCAATTATTGGGCGCCAATGCTTACTTTTTGTCATAGATGACCCCACTAGAAGCCCAAGATAAGTAAAAGGGAACACTGCTGACTCACAAACAAGTATTCTAGCCAAAGATTTAACCTCATGCTCGGATACTCCAATGCCAAATAACTTGCTCTTTTTCAAATTGATTTTCAGCCTGGATGCTAGAAAGAAACATCTAAGTATACGAATTATATATATTTTGGAATTTCATAATAATCAACAACCAATTATCTCTATAAAACATTATGTTGTAAATTCTATATAATTGCAAATTTAAGGACAATTGTATTTATATGATATTCTAATTTTTATGTAATTGGAACAAATTCAATGTCAAATGCTTCATTAGCTAATACGAATTAACATATACATATGATTGAAACCATAATAAAACTTATTGATCTAAAATAATTTAAAAACCTATTATACAATTCTCTTTTTACTATTATAAAATTATAACTTTAGTACATTTCGGAATTGCTATTTTGATTGATATGGTGTGGTTCTTTGTATTCAATATACTTTATCTCGAAAATAGAGTGTTGTAACACACACGTCAAATGTCAATCTGCTTCGCATTAAAAATGAATTTAATTGTAACATACATACGTCAAGATAAATGCATTACATGAAGTCATGCATAATACCATCAACCTTATATCTATCAAACTTATCACATGGACAAATTGACGGAAGACACATTGAAACGTTTGCATGGACTACTCACAACTCGAGAATCAATAATTGATTCGATTGTAATAATGAAATGAAAATGTTGAAGTTTACTAAGAAATTGATTTTATAAAATATGTATAAGTTTGTTACCCATTCAAATTGATTTTCATAATAATTGGAAGTTTGTTATTATTTAATATTATTTAATGTCAACCAATAGAAAATTGATTTTTTTTTTACAAAGTCAATTCCAAATTTAATGGAAATAAGTTATGGAAATTAATTACTATGTATTAATTAGGGGTAATCATGCAAAATGTGTAAATTGGCGGGAACACTCTGGTCCCATGTGTCTTTGGCACCAGTCATTGTCCACCTCACAAAAATGACTCCGGGCAACTCTCCTGACACATATTGTAAGATTATCACGAATAATAAGACTTATTACATGAAATAACGTTAACCCTCAAGGAAGCGAACCGTCTCTTGATAGTAGGGCCTATCCTTTTCCCTTGGTGTCAATCTCAATATCTTTCGGTGTAGATTTTTCCTACACATTTCCAAATAACACAACATTTGTGATAGAAAATAACTTATACCCAACGACATCATAAAAGCATACAGACTAAACCTACGCACAAATGTTGTGAAAATATACCTGCCTAGACATCTTATCGAACTCTAGCTTTCTGGAGCCTTCGTAGCAAGCTTTCTGGAATACAGTAGCACTTCTAATGTCCATATCTATTGAATCATATCATACAAAATTTATATTAACGTGTAATTTAAACCAAAAAAAAAATACAGTAATACTAAAGTTAAAATGTACCTTGAAAACTAGCATGAAGCCTTCAAGTTGATACTGCAGATCCTTATTTGGAATCTTGAGATAAAATGTTACTTTGTTTTGACTTTCACAAAGTGACTTGTATGTGGGTGGCCACAAGTAGGAAGCCCATGGGAAATGTTCCACGCGTCCAAATCTTCAACCAGTTGTAGTAACTCGTCATCAATAATATAAATCTCATAAGAATCAATAAATCCGTAATGCAAAAGCAATAACAAACTAACTCACACATCATCCAAATCATCGCACTCATAAAGGCGGTCATAAACAAAAAACAGATCATGCAGGCATACATAACTAGTTTTTTTTCCACAAACTTATCGAATACTCGCTTTCTAAACGAAACCCCTCCATGTCCTGGAATTCTCGGTAAAAGGCCAAACTTCATCCCTGAAATCAAACAAATTTCTAGTTGCCCAAAATGTAGTCTTTTACCGGCAACCTCAAAAACCATCTCCTTCTCATCCTTACTAACTTCAACAAAGTTTGACAACAAAAAATGTAACAAGCTAGGTTCCTGGCTATGATCGGGTGCCCAAAACCAAATTCCAAAACATGATTTAAAAAAAAGTGAATGACAAACTGGCCTTTCTTTCAACTTTGAGTCAATTTTAGCGAGAATAGATATATTGGCCCTCACTTTAACATCAACATAATAGTGCTTACCCTACACAAAATCAACATATTTACTAGGTTATAAATTGATATTAAATGCTCAACTCATTATAGTACCATTTTAAAAAAATTGTTTACAAAAAATAACTTACAATATTCATTATTGATGCCATTTGAGTACTCACGTCGGAATGATCTTACCGGAATTATTCACAACTATATGACTAACGTCCCATCATGCACCTAAGTTAACCGGCAATTAATCATTATGTTAAACAACAAAAGAATGGAAAATTATATACTATAAAGAGTAATCATACACATGTACAACAATAGTTCGAGGAAATTAACAAACCTTTTAACGTTATATAAGCATCCACAAGTGAAGTTATATAATCATGCACGCTTATAACAATGAAAATGTCATAAAATCATGAGAATCATTCATGCTTACAACAATGAAAACTCAAACTAGAATACAATACATTGCACCAATTCATTTATCTTAAGGTCAAATGTATATAAAATATTCGAATAACAAGTACAAGTTTATAGTTTTGGACGATACCCGTTTTAGCTCAGTCGGAAAATCATAATTTTCGGAATAACGGATACTTCTTTCACCGTCACACTAGCACGAGTCAATAAAGAAACTCATCCACCCGCCACCAATAACCTACCACCACTGACAGTGGCGGATCCAGAGATTTAGATAGCAGGGGGCATAAAAAATCAACGTAAATGGTAGAAAAACTAGATAATGTTGTTGAAACCAATAGTGCATAAAAACAACTGCAAAGTGATTTTTGGAAATTAAGCAAAAAATTTACATTAATACAAAATCGACATAAATATTTAGCAACATAATATATAATTTAATCAAAATTCTCAAAATAAAATTGTAGTAAAACAACATATAACTAACTTAAAAATTGCACCAAAACAACACATAAATAGCACAAAAAATTGCATAAAGAACATATATATGACCTACAATACAAGATAGCATACAATTAGCGTAACCAATTAATTTCAACTAATTAAAAAAGAATTTATATACTTATAGCACTACTTAGCTACAATAACTTAACAACAAATTCACAATCAGATATTCATAAATAAAAAGTGCAGACTACTATAACTAACAATAAGTTATACGGAGTAACTATCAACTGACATTATCTTAATTATAAAAGGTACACAATAAACAATGGGTTGAAAGAAAAAATAAAGAATAACTACATATTCTAATATATATGATAATATTGGAGATGTTGAACTTTAACTTAAAACAACAAAGGTGTGGCAATTAGCCAATTATATTTGTAATCCTAAGTTTTTTAAGAGATTTAACCAGATTTAAAATGTGAATCATAAATGTAACTGAAACACCATATGAGGAGCTGGCTAATAGGCTAATAGGCTAATAGCTGGGCCCATATATTAGAGAATTATACAAGAAATAGGATTTAGTTGATGTATTGGGGGCTTAATTTTTTCTGAGTGAGGACATGACCAAAAATACACATGTATATAGCTTAAAATTTATTGGGCCATAGGGGGGCCATAACCCCACTTGCCCCTTATTGGGTACGCCCCTGACCACTGATAACCCATCTACACACCACCACGACTCCACGAGTCCACCAAGGATTATCCCTTATGCACCACAAAAAATACCACGCAACTAAGGCTAACCATGAATCGAAATCTACAATTGTAAACGAAAAATCAAACAAAAAATGAAATGAGTAACAAATACTTAGGCTAACCATGAATTTTGCTTTAAAAAAATAAAAACCCTTACCTGTCATAATTTTACATGTTTGGCCGGAGGAGGAGTCTTGGCCGGAGGAGGAAGAGAAAACAAAGACAAAAACATTTTGGCCAAAAAGGAGTCTTGGCACGAATACCTATTTTTCAAAAAAAGTCGCCAACTCGCCTAAAGGGAAAGGCATTTGGGCGATTTTTATGTTACACGTGGCGATTTTTGAAGGTTGGCGAGACTTTCGTTGACCGGCGATTTATCTTTGACTGGCGACTAAATTGGGACACGTGGTGAGAAATTATTGGCCATCGAAAAAATCGCCAAGTCGCCTACACTTAATTCCATTTATGCGACTTTCGGGTCTAGATTCGAAAAAAAGTCTGACACGATATATTTAATGAAAAGGCATACGTTGACGGTCCACCGAGATAATTTTCTCATAATAAATTGTATTGATTGACTTATGGATCTTGATTTGGACTTGGAGCATATACTAACATCCGCGTGAAAAGCAAGACCCGTCCGAGACGCAGGGCCTACGGGGTCATAAAACCAACAGTGAAAATTATACGCCAGTCTTTTTAAACATCTTTAATTTTTTATTGCTCATTATCACCTTCCCAATGTCCTTTTTCAGTGAAAATAGGAGTTAGCGTGTGTTCGGGAATTCTTTGATTTTAACTTTTTTCCCAATAGGTGATTTTTACATTTGAAAAAATACGTATTGACCAACTATATTTTTTTAACTTTTTTCCAACTTCCCAATAGGAGTTTACCAAAAATATAAGTACCGAGACGAGTATTATAGTTTTAGAATTTTTCACTAACTATATTTTTTACCAATCAAAAAACATGTCTACTCAGAATTCTCCACAGTTTTAGGATTTTAAAGACTTTTTTAATTGGTTGAAATATGAAATTGGACACTTATTTGGGACAATCCAAAATAGTATTGTGGACACTTATAATGAAACGGAAGAAGTATTAAACTAATGAGTGGTATATAGAAATAAACATTTGTTAAATTACCAAGTTCATTTGATAAACTTTCTCGTGTGCACTCACTACAACAAGTACCCCATTTTTCTACACTTTTTTTACACACTTTAAAAAATGTATGAAATTATATTAAATTATTCACGCATATAATTGTGTAGAAAGTTATTACATCAATAAGTGTAAAAAATCATCACAATCTTCACATATATAAGTGTAAGGAAAAAAAGTTCATGCATATAAGTGTGAAAAAAATCTAAAATTATCAACACTTATAGGTGTGAACTTTAATTTGTAACATTCAATTTATCCACATTTCCTCTTATGTGAGAATATCAAGTGTCACAAAATTTAATTCCACACTTTTTAAATGTTGAAAAGTTGCAATTTCTTCACACGTGTGAGCTTTATTACATATATAAGTGTGAAAAATCTTATTTTTTCATAAAGTTTTACACACTTTATAAAAACGTGGAGAAAAATGTGTAGAAAAATGACATTATTTTGTACCAAGTGTTAGAAAAACTCTTGAGAATAATTGTTCTAGTGGTGGATGAATAACATCACCGTTATATTTTAAGGGTGTGTTTGGTAAAATTGGATTGAGATGGAGATGGAGTTGGAGATGGAAATTATTTTAGCCAAACAAAGATTGTAGACGGAGTTTCAGAATCTCCATCTCCAAGATTCTTTTCAAATAATGTCGTTAAACACACCCTAAATATGTTAATAAAACTTATGGTTAGTCTTTACCATCTTTCACTTTTTTCGAAGGCAAAAGATACTTTAACTAATATTTAGAACGCAAATAATTAAGCGTATAATTCATGTACAAAACAGTTGACATCTTTCACAACAATATCATATCCCAGTTCTCATCTATGTTCTTGTAAGAGCACAGGGAGTCGTTGGCTGAAGTTTAGTGTTCAGTTGAACACTGAACTTGAAAATTAAAGCTGAAAAGTGAGGTAATGGTTAACCTTGATGTTCAGTGTTCAGTTCAGTGTTCAGTTGATTATTATATTATTTTTTTAACAAATTAAATAAAAACAAATACATAATTAAAATAATTTTGAAGACAATAAATCTTAAACAAGTAAATAACTTAACAAATAAAATAAATAAATTACATATAAATTAATTGAAATCAAATGAATTATAAGCCCAGCCCATTTTAAAAAAAATTAAGGAAAAAAGGTTATAAAGCCCAACCCATTTGAGCCTAGTCCATTTTTTTTAAGAGAAAAAAAAACCTAGCATTTCTTTTCTTCCCTGCAAGTTCACAACTCCTTCTTCATTCTTCACAGCTCATTCACAAACTTTTTTTAACTTCAATTTCCATTATTTCATTTTTAAAAACGAAAAAAATAAAAAAGAAGAAGAAAAAGCCTCTTGCCTCAGCGTGCAAGATGGCACGACGATCATGAACGCCGGTCGGATGTCATGAATGTCGGCCGTCGACGTTCAAGGTGCTGAACGCTGTTGCTTACTCTTTTCCACTCTCTGTGCTCTAACTTTCAACACTTAAATACTCCCTCCGTCCCAATTTTATTATCCTCAGACAAAAAACACGCAGTTTAAGAAAACATCACTATATCTCTTACTTTTTGGTAAGAAGACAGTTTTACCTTTTACTTTTTACGGGTAAAAATGAACTTTATCTCATTATTCTTTTCTATTTATGGAAGTGGACAATTAAATTGAGACATCCCAAAAAGAAATTCTGGACAATAGAATCGGAACGGAGAAAGTACTACGGAGTAATAAATAACAAATGTTCAGTGGGTCCCGCAATGAAACCTACCAAGTACCACCCAACATCTAATTACTTCGCATCCACTTTCACTTTTTGCATACAGTACCTCCAATAGTTTTTCTCAATTTTTTAAATACTCAGTACTACAGTACCTCCAATAATTAAGCCAAAAAGTATATTTTATTTTATAATAATATAATAAATAATACACATATTGTACTTTAAGTCATCCTTGACCACACCCTCTTTATTTATTTAATTTAATTTAATGATAATATTATATTACACCTATCTAAATCCATCTCTGTACATATACAGTATCCATCTATATCTTAATAGTCTATCCTATCAATAAAAAAACAATTAAACACGGGTCCATGTAAAGTTTTTTATCTAATTAATCACATGTTTTTTTTTTACTTTCCGGGTATACTTCATATTTTTCTAATTTCTACCCGCAGGTTAGTCTAAAACTAAAACTAATTATGTACTGAACTGGAACAGATCTTAGATAAAACTTGATTGAAAAAGGACTGGACCGGGACTGAATTAGGCCGAGACTAGAAAAACCCTTAAACACTAGCACCAAGGTTTCAAACTTCTATCTAACACACTCTAAAAAGAAACACAGTCAACCTTCTCTCCTCTATTTTTTTATTCACTTCCACTTATTACTTTATCCATCCAAACCTTGATTCCCATCACCACCATAGTTCCCCAACACCCACAACTGACTGCCGATAGTTGATCGTGGGAAAGTGAGCGCCGGAAAAATCCTAACCTTTTGGATTTTGAAGGTGTGGCTCTTGAATCGCCCATTTTAGGAGTGTAACAAAAAAAATCGCAAAAGCTTTTGTTTTTCATTGCAACAACCGGCTTTTCCGATTCCGGGTCGTCCAAAACCCACCGGTTCAACCCGAGTTGTAAATCACGATCAACCCGCCATCTTTCGGCCCGGTGACTTGACCGGTTCACGATTTGACCGGTTTTTAAACCATTGAGTAAAACTATTGGTATGCTCATTAAATATCATGTTTGTTTATTCATATTATGTAAATTGTAACATGTCACCCAACAAAACGTACATTCTGTCGTAAGCCTAATCCGTTATATTTGTTGTGTTCTAAATATTCCAGCAACGATGAGGTATATCAAGATCCATAAAGCAAACCTTCAATGGCGTCTGATTCAACATCATCCGGTCACAAGAGCTATCAATGTGACGTGTTTTTGAGCTTTAAAAGAGGTAACTAAGATTAAGATATCTTCTTAAAATGCACATATATGCATTCCTGTTGCTTCTTTTGACATTTTTGCTGCAAAATTTGAGGTTTCTGATTAGTCTAACTCTTGTTAAATATATACATTTACATAATTACATGATAAAAAAGAAAAGTTTTCTTTTTTCTTACTATATAAGATAACATGATAAATTCTCTCTAAGTGCGTAGATAACCTCGTTCCAAAAGTTGAAATAAAGAGAAATTCATTTACACATCTAGGTGATAATTTGTTCAAATAGGATGTTGGGAGCGAAAGGTGCCCGTGCCTACTCTGTTTCCGTACAGATTCATCATGTTCATCGATTTTCCACTCCTAATGCTATATTACTTGTATATTTAGCATTAAAAGTAATACATTTAAAATAATTTGCTAGTTCTATAACAAAAAAGTTATATGTTCCTACTAGTGTACCATAACATATGTTTCTTAGTATGGAACAAATAACTTTATTCATATACTCCCTCCGTCTCATTTCTATTGTCCATTATTTCCATTTTGGGGTGTACCAAATTAATTGTCCACTTCCATAAATAGAAAGTTTAAGGAAATAAAGTTCTTTTTTACCCCTAGTGTATATATATAAGACAAAAAAATAGGTAAAAAGTAGAGGGTAAAACTGTCATTTTATCAAAAAGTAAAAGAGAGATAGTTATATTTTCTTAAACCGCGTGTCTTTTTGTCTGGTGATAATAAAATTGAGACGGAGGGAGTATTATACTCATGTCTATGTTGAAATAGCCTACCTTACATGTAATGAAAAAGACAAAAAATTGAACTGTAAGTACAAATAATTGAACTGTGAGTACAAACACTTATCCCCATTACCTTATGTTTGTGCTTAATTGAAATAAGAGACAATAATGATCTTGTTAGATTATTTGTTGCATTATAGCATTGTTTAGGCCAATGATATTTCCACCCAAGAAAATGATATTTCCACCAAAACAGTGCAGTAGACAGTGGTACTGTATGCATAAATAATTATACATAATGGTGGATTTATCATTTTCAAAGGTGGAAATATCAATGCCCCATTGTTTAATCTATAATGTTAGGGTTAATACCCAATTTGGTAGAATGTTTATTGGTACTATTGTAAATGGATTTATTATTTGGATCATGAACAAAATACAAAGTACAACTTTCCATGCCGTTTGTACAACTAATTGAAGAGCTTTTTTTTTTCTTTTTCCCTGCAATAGTTATTCTGGGTAGATGAGATTAATATAATCTTAGAACTTTATGTACAGCGTTTGTAATCTATAAATAATCTCTCATCATCTTTAGTTCTTAACTAATACAAAGGGTTAGTAGCTAGTATGTTTAGACAGAATTAAAGTAGAAAAGTCTCGGGTGAAATTTTTGAAAACATGCATTATTATAGCTTTTCGAAACATTTCAAATTTTAAATTTCAGTAAATTTGTAGTACGATGCATAAAAAGCTGCAAAATTGGTCTTACCTTTGTTAGATAAAAACCAAAACATAAAAATTGAATTTGACTAGCGTTATGCTTGATGTAAAACAACTTGAAAAATAAAATTGTATGGAGTATTACATCTTTACATACCAAAATTTTAAACTAGAATGAAATACTCTCTTAGTTTAAATCCTTATAGTTATAGTTATTACAAATAAAAGATCAAACACTCTCTTACTTGTTATTTGATGGTTACGCCAACTAATGGGTTCATGATATTGCCACACACAAAATTACTGTGGCATTATCACCTCCCCAACTAATGTATTAAAACCTTATATTGCTTGAAGTAAGTATATAGTAATAATATTAAAGACAGTTTTGAAATGGTAATAAAAATAATTGTGATTTTGGTTAGCCGAATATTTTCAATCGATCTAAAATTCATCAAAGGAATTTGTCTTTCAGCGAATATTAATTCATTTGGAGTAAAGGAATTTTTAGACTTCTAGATTAATTAATACGTACCTTTATGGAACGAAATCGAGATTCTAATTTTATGAATCCTAAGAGTTTGACATATTAGACCATATCCAATGGTGACTAAAACTGACTGAAATCGACTGAGTCACGTCAGCTTTTTCAAAAACTGACTGAAATTGACGGACCACTGAGTGCACCGTCACTTTAAATTTTTGGGTCTCGCATTTACAAATTTACCTTTAATTTTATACACTATACAAAAAAAAAAAAAAAACATTCATCAGATTGTCGACGGGAACAAGCGACGAGGCGAAGTGACGATGGCGTGCCATCAGCGTCACTTCGTCGGTTGGTAAGTTACGTGAACCGACGGGTGCCAATGGGTATGGTCTTATTAAAACCTTAGTTATACACGAATGAAACTACTTAGGTTATAAAATTAAATTGACTTTGAAAGTAAAACTACTTGGGTTATAAGATTAAATTGACTTTGAATTCCTTAAAACCCGTCGAAAATCATTTTTTTACTAAAAGTGACAAGTTTTACAAACGAGTGATTCCGTACACTAATACAAGATGCAATATTTTCTTCTTTACAAACCAACTTACTATTCAAATAGATTATCGTTAATAGTTATATAGTAACTTAAACGTTACATCAACGAACATGAAATCAAACACAATCATTCAACGCTGCCGCTTTGCGCAGGTACAATGCTAGTTAATTAATATGGGTGAAGGTTTATTTAATAGACTCAATTTTTTATAATGGGTTTTGTTTGTTTCAGTGTTGACTCACCTACTGTACACTTGTGACAATCCTCCGATTAGGGTACTAATCCTTACCTAATTACATGCACTACCTAGAGTAATTCCCTGATTAATGAATTCAAAACTATTTTATGTGATAGGTTTTGTGAAACTTATTATTTAATACGTGATGTATTAGACTCGTAGTTATATATATATATATATATATATACATATAATTACGTACGAAATAAACGTGTCAAACCTGACATACAAATAACTATAAACAATAGTTGGTGATACAAATAATTAATAATATGAAAATTTTTAATTACAAATATTATTTATTTGTATTATTGGAATAATATAAAGCATTATACGTTTAGGGAGAAACGTATCAAACGCAATACAAAAGTTCTGAAAGAACGCGAAAACATTTCAGATAAACGTATCAAACGCAATACAAAAGTTCTGAAAGAACGCGAAAACATTTCAGATAATCTTTTACTTGAAAATATTAGGTGAAATAATAATTAAAACAAAATAATTATACAAATATACCTTTTATTTAAAATGTGTCCTGCACGAACAGAAACAAATACAAAACGTACCCAAAGGTCAAAAATAATAAAAGTATTATTTTTCTTGTTCATATTAAAGTATTTGGAGAAATACCTCAAAATATAATTTCGAAATTTAACTGTAAATTGGAACACAATTGGACCCGTGCCCGAAATTAACTGGCTAAATATAACCCAACTAACTTCAATTATTGAGGGACCATCTCCTGTACATACCCATACCGTTTGAAATCTTCGACTGATACAATATATGATATACACTCCTTCTATCTTCAAACTCATACACCAAACATCAAATAATTTTGAACACCTAAATTTTCTCTGGCTTCTCCATCGACCAGAAGCAGCAGTAGCTAGGAAGAAGCAGGAACAAAAAAAATAAAAATAAATAATATTCATCTTCTTCCTCACAACCAACTTCAAACACCTCAACCACAAATAAAACCACGAAAACTTAACATAAAACTCCTAATCATCATCATCTCGTTTTCGTCATCATCACAGGAGCATCATCAATCATCTCGAAAATCATCATCATCTTCATCCTAAAATCATTGAGGATAATTTTTCCATTTCTATTTCATTTATATAAATTATTATGATGATGAAATTGTTGTAAAATTATGTTATAATAGGTTTAGATATGATGATTGTGGTTGGTTAACATGTAAAAACGGATTTAAAAGCAAAATCTTGTGTTAAATTTGATGTAAGATCTGGACAGAAAACAGAAAACTGGGTTACGGACCTTTGGTTTTAAATAAAACAAAATTTACAAAATTTTCTAGCACACACACACACACACACACACACACACACACACACACACACACATATATATATATATATATATATATATATATATATATATATATATATGTTAAGTAGATTATAAACAAAGAAATGAGTTAGCCAACTGGTTAAGGGCGTTGGGTATGGAACGAGAGGTGACAGGTTCAAAACCTGTGACCTATTTTAATTTCATTTCTTTTTAAATAAACTGGTATTAAGTGCTTAAATACATATTGTGACAACTCTCCAAATTAGGTATTTATTAAACCTTAAGCATGTGCATTCTTACGCTAATTTCCTGGTTAAGTTTAAACAAAACTTCTTAATGTGATGTAAGCCTAGCAAGCCCAGTACTTTTAGACAAAAAGTATTATTTAATACTTAGCTATTTAAAGTTACGTACAAATGTATCGGAACGAACTCGATAAAATTAAATAACAAAACTTGATGACACAAAAATAATTAATAATTCAAATATTAATTACGAGTATTAATATATCTATAACATATAGATAGAATGATTTAAATATACGTTTAACATAAAACGTATTATAAACGAACATAAATAATTGTAAAACGTACCCAGAGATCGCAAATCATAAAAATTCTAATTTTCTTAGACGTTTGAAAGTATTTAGAACATTACCTCAAAATATGAAATCATAATTTAACTGAAATTTGGCGCTCAATTAACTGCGCGCAGTAAAATGTACAAATTTGTACAACAGTCTAAAATAATGAAAACATCATTATTCTGAATTTAAATAACGAACTAGGAGAGCATCTACAAAATAAAAATATGAAATGTCTACTTTTATATTGCCATAATTATACCCGTACTTGAAATTAACGGGTCGAAAATGGGCACCAACCTCAAATAATTGAGGAGACCATATCATTTTCAAACCATGCTCCGTATCCCATTTTCTACTGTGATCTTTTCTACACACACACCACATCAAAATCATCTATCATTTTTTTTTCCCTTTGATCTGGAAGAACTCAAACAAGATCAGAAGCAACAAGCAGCAACACCATAATCATCGTTCTATCATCATCATCTCTCGGTCTCATCATCATCTTCACCATTTTCATCTAATTGTAAGGAACTTTCGATTCTTTTATTTCTACACTTCAATTTCGTATTCTAACATGTTTATATATCATAATCCATATGTATAACTTCATAGTTTGAAGATTTAAGGTGTTTGTTCTTGAAATTGGTTTTTGAAACCAAAACTTAAAATCATGAATCTTTATGTAAAAACTTATTATAATGTAATATAATGTGATATAATGATGATATATGACATGTATAAACGTTTACCACTTGAACTACGGTATAAAAACACTTCGAACTCGAGATTAAAACTGCAAAAACGAAACAGAGCCGCAGCTCAGGAAGCCCGAGCCGATCGGCTGGGCACCCAAGCCGAACGGCTGCACCCAAGCCGAACGGCTGGACCCAAGCCGAACGGCTGGATCCAAGCCGAACGGCTGTGGGCTGGGCTAAGCAGTCTGGGCCGAACTAGATTGCGGGCTTTAACACGTGGACTAAACTCACGGACATGAATGGTGCGGGCTAGGCCGAATGCTTCAGCCGAACGGCTGAAGGCCCAAGCCGAACGGCTGGCCCAAGCCGAACGGCTGGCCCAAGCCGAACGGCTGGGCTGTGGGCTGGACCGTGGACTGAGCTGGGCCGGATCACAAACTGGGCCGGGCGTGTAATGAATCGTACGTTTAAATTAATTGGGCCGGGTTCTATAAACCGTTAATGGGGCCATTGGGCCAAGACTTGTATATTGTTTTTGGGCCAACAAATTGGGCCGAGCCCAATAACCTACAAAACAATTAAAACATAAAATGTGACCCGAGACATTTAACGGAACGAGTAATTATAAAACGGAACTCATAAACTTTATATATATATAATAACAAACATTTATGATTATATATATATATATATATATATATATATATATATACATAATTAATAACAAACGACAAACCTATATATATATATATATAATTGCTTGATATGCTTTTATGCTTTATACACCACTGTTAATTATATGAAATGATTTTCATAACTATTTGGGAATAAGACAACGAATCTTGGTACGAACCTAGGTTTACGTGAGGTAGTTGTAGTGCACGTAAGTCCCAGTGCTTGTAACCTATAACCATTAGCTAGGTGACTCTAGCCACTGAGTATACAGATAGTACTATCGATTTGACAACCCTCCCAGGATATAACTCATTGGTCATTCCAACCATATGACGGCATTTGTAACGCGAAGTGTATACTTACCATGTTACTGAGGCAACAACATCAACTAGTCCTGGATTGGTTATAACACTAGGTGTCGTTACTTTAACTTTAAAGGTGTCGCTCACCTTAGAGGGATCATAGTCTATATTTCCCTCATAAACTAAACAACTAAAGTACAACTTGATTTGGGAAGGGTATTCCCTGTGATAACTAATAGGACAGATGTTCCTATAAGATTGTTTTTATAGGAAATGTTTACCTTGACTGGTTAAACTTGTATTTCCTTTAAACTACTGAAATGGAAATGTGTACTTGATTGATAAACATGTATTTCCTGTAAACTACTTATTAGGAAATGTTTTGATTAAACTTGTGTTTCCTAATGCATAAATTGAATTGGAGTAACAATGACATTCTTACATTAAATAGGAATTTTTCCTTTAATTTGAATACCTATGTTTCCTACTATACATATAAACATTATGTCTGTGTACATGAATGATGTATACAAACTGGATTTAACTACGTATATACTAAACCTGTGAATTCACTTAACATTCAATGTTGACGGTTTACTATGTTTTTTTTCAGGGAATTAGGACTCGAGTACTACGCATGCATAAAAGATGTAAGCTACCCCGACTGTTTAGGATGCCATTTTTGGGACACTTGGATTTCTTATGTATTACCAATCTCATTGGTTATACTTACGAAATCCCACTTTTATAAACTTGTATTTATTAAAACTTATGTTGTTCTACGACACTACTACTTGTACGAATTTATAAGTCGTACCCTTTTGAAATAACTTTAACGTTGGCATCTTAAATATATATGTTCCGTATGATCATATGCTCTGATACAATGAATGCATTATTGTAACGTCAGCACCCCCGCTGTTTAACTGTATACTTAAAATGCTTTCCCTAATTATAAATTGCTTCCGTTAATAATCAAACGCTTCTGCTAAGTATTTAATAAACGTAATTACCGATTTTGGGGGTGTGACAGACTTGGTATCAGAGCCATTGGTTATAGCGAACTAGAAGTCTTTAAGTGACTGAAAACCTTAGAGACCTAGACTATAGCCTTGGCTAACACACTCTTGCATTCATACCTTTGCATACGTCTAACACAACACACACAATTGCTTTTGTCACAACAATGTCTAGGCAGTTTTTGATCTACATCTCCGAGTCAGGGGAGGAGCCTGACTATGCTAGTGATGATGATGTTTCCGAGGAGGAGCATCCACCAGTAGGCACTAGAGCAACTTCGGATGGCACTATAGACACTCCACCATCACAACCCACAGATCCCGCTACTCGTATGCTAGGATCCACTTTCATGGCGACCCGTCATCTTGTTGGAGAGTCTTCGCGTGGACCCGGACTGTGTAGGACAGCTAGGATGAGTGTCTGAGCTCCACATGGAGGACCGTTGGCGCCACGAGACAAGGCGCCAATGATTGAGGAGAGAGAGATACCCTGTGACCAGCCGTCATAGCAGAGGGTTAGAGTTCCACTTCTTGATTGGATACCGCGTATACTTCGCCACTGGAGGACACTTGAGAGGATTCCTTCCACTTTCGAGACTGGAGAGTCATCTCACTCATCGACACCTTTTCATCTAACTGGAGAGCCTCTGGAGCTCACTATCCCTACTGTAGTTTCAGTTATCCGTACCCTTCTTGGATTTCATTATGGTACCCAGGATTCTATCAGAGAGCTACACAGTGACGCCTCTCGACTGGACGGTGATGTGCTTACTATCTATGGACGTCTTGCCACTTCTGAGGTGCACATTGAGATGGATCGAGAGTCAGCCGATGCGACTAGAGCACGTTTGATTAGGCTAGAGAGACGTTTGGGGGTAGTAGGTTCTGCAGTTGGAGTTTGTATGCTGATGGCAGTTGTTAGGATGGTTGTAGGGATGTTCTTAGCTTATTTCAGTTAGACCTATGTATGGCAGGTTGTGCCTACACTATATTAGGTTAATACTTTTGACTAGATGGATGTATAGGTTAAATCCGTCACATTTTGGGTATTACTTTTGACTGATGGGTATATTTATATATAGTAAATCCCATCCTCGTATAAAAACTTATGTAACGATGCTTTAAGTTATGATATAATATAACCTATGCTTTGTTTATAACTTGTGTTCCTTATGGTTAGTGTTGACCCGTGCATTTTTACTTATCTTCACGGTGTGTTAGAATAAAAAGTCAATCAACAACCCCTCGTGATCATATCTTGTGTTCTTAAAACATACCACATCATAA
This sequence comes from Helichrysum umbraculigerum, assembly GCA_949592205.1. NCBI lineage: Eukaryota > Viridiplantae > Streptophyta > Magnoliopsida > Asterales > Asteraceae > Helichrysum > Helichrysum umbraculigerum. The sequence goes on along the minus strand of CATIUR010000003.1, from coordinate 26,948,004 downwards.
CCATCGATCCTTATCTTGAATTCCTTTGAACCTGATTGTATTAAACGGTGATGAAAAGAAGCATGTAATTAGTACCATATAATGACGACTGGCCAACGTGATTATATTATACTAAGTACATATGAGTGTTTCAAAGTCGATTGATACGTAATGAGGACGGTTTAATTCATTCATACTATTCGTTATCTAAACATTGTGAAACCTTGTTCTTCACATTCTTTTCATTGGCATTGACTTCTATGTTTTGTCCATCGCAGAACGGAATCATGCCACCTAAGCGACGAATTACTAGAAACAGTCGCCGAAACACCACACCACCCAATGATAACATTAAACAATGTTATATTTATTTTAATAAAATTTGCTATTTTTATTATATTTATATTGCATTTATTTAATAATAGATATTGATTTGGTTAATATTTGCAAATAGGTATATAAATGAGTTGGGACAAGAAAATGTACAAGAAATGAAGAAAGTTATGCAAATAATTGAGTTTGACGATTTAAATGGATTGCGCGAAAGGAAAAATAATTGTTGTAGTTTATGAGTTGGATCAATAATTAGTTGGGCTAAATAATAATAATATTATTAGTTAATAGTATAATAATATAATAATACTAATCATTAAACGTTAATAATAGTAAGTTAATAATGAAAGTAAATTATAATAATAATAAACGTAATAATAATATAATAATAATCCTAATTCTAGTAACGTTAATAATAATAGTTACTAATAAAGTTAATTAGTATATAATAATAATAATAATAATAATAATAATATATAAATAATAATAATGATTATTTTGGAATATTCGAAAAAGCACAAGTCAAACTAAGCCGGTGTACTTTTTCTTGGAGAACAATATATTTTATTACAACCGGTAGTTGATGTATTTTACCAACCGGCGGTTGGGATCAACTTTCAGCATTATATATACAACCCCATACCATACGAATTTTGTACAACTTTTTCATAGGATTAAACCCCAAAGTCAAAAATAAAATTCTAAATTCGAATTTTTAACCTTAAATTCGAATTTAGGGGTTTTTCTAAGGGTATATGAGCGCGTTTTTGGAGCAAGAGAAGTTAGGATTACGTACAATCATTGTAAGGGTATAATAATTATTTGGTTTGCATTCTTTTATTATTTATAATAGTAATGTTTACTTTATTTTCAAATATTATTTGTGTTTATTTTATAATGATTATGAGTGGCTAAATTTCTTTGCACTTACTTGAATGAAATAGTTAATGATTAGGGGTGTTATCTTACGATGTTTATGCAATTTAATTAATGTTTATTTGAAACTTTTTATGTGTTTAAGTTTTATTATATTATTGAAGCTTGTTAGTGATTTATTTAGTGGCTATAGCGAGCGTTTATCACAAAGTTATTTCATTTTTTGATTATATGTCTATGTATGATTAATCCAATGATAGCGAACGCAGATTTGGTATAAGTTAAATAATTAAACTTAAATGTATAAGGTAATGATATTGGCGAACGTCTTTCATTAAGTTAAATTATTAATTAGTTAATCAAGATTTATGTGAAGGTCATGGCGAACGTTAAACCTAATCTAAATTAAGATGAGCATTGATTGCTAGATAACCTGGTTTTAATTAAACACCTTGAAATCATTAGTGAGATAGTTCAAGTAAGTGTCATTTTTTAATATCTGATAAAGTTTAATAAACCAAATTTAACTCTTTTTGAGGTTACTTGCCTTTTAGTTTAATTTTAGTAGTTTAAGCAAAGTAACAATTCGGTTACACAAACCCGAGTCTTTTTCTGTATTTAAATTAATTATATTTTAAGTATTTAATCTACATTTCATGTGGAACGAACCTAGACTTACTGTAGCTATATTATAAGCGATAGGGTATACTTACCTCAGTTGTGTAATATTTAAGTGCCAGTATTTCTTAGTTTATTTTTATAACTAGATTTTACACATCTAGTTTTTGGCGCCGCTGCCGGGGAGTGTGATAAGAATACTTAGAAAATTAAATTATTAAGTTATTGTACATAGTTTGTCAATTGAAAAATCGGCTCACCCATTGTAACAAAACACAAAGAGGTATAAGGCGGGTCGTCCTGCTTCCCTAAAGAAGTAGGTTTTTAATAAGCTTCGTGCTGACCTATTTCTCCGCTTCTATTCTGTGTCTGTTCAATGGAGCTACCGAGGACTTTTGATAGACATTGTTAAGTTGTTTATAAATTTAATTTAATATAGTTAATTGATCCTTTCTTGGAATTTATTTCCTAGAAAGTTATTTTTGTTTTATTTTTATTTATTGAGCCGGTGCGTTTTTAGGGGTGTATCGTTTGTGCTTTTAAAAGTTTAATCAGGTAGTGGATGAACACTAGGAATTCAGGAAACGAAATCTTGAATCCATTGTCCGATCTAGAGAAAACTGCAAAGAAGTATAGGAAGAGGAAATCAAAGAACAAACCTACGGATTCAACTGACAGCCAAACGGAAAGCGGGTCAACTTCAACAAACGTAATCATAGAGGAAGCTTACGAAGGAGAGCTGGAATCTAAGTACGAGGAAGAAGAGGAAGTTAAACCGGAAGAAGAAGAAAAGGAAGAAATGGCTAACGAAAATGATACTCCGATATGGTCCCGAACTAGGACTGTTGCGCCTACACCTTCAGCTGCAATTCAAAGACCACCAATTGATAATAATTTTTCATTAAAAGGAAATCATTTGTCAATGATCAAGGATACATGATACTCAATTTAATGGGAGAGTGCGGGCCGATCCGCATAAACACATTGCAAATTTCTTGGAGATAGGTGATGTAACACCCTCAATTTTCGGGTTGCGGAAGCGGTCGGGTCGGGTGTTACTAAATCAAATATCACAGCATAAGATACATAATGAACGACACTAAATGAGACGTTTGAAAATAGTTATTACATTTCCCAAAATAAAATGTATACAAGTTGTGAGTTCGCAAAATAATTTCAATACATAGTTTGTAATACAAAAGTTATGCAGAGAAATCCCGTTGTTTGAAAATATGCGACTCGAGCTAGCATAATCTTGTAGCAATCCTAATCCTGCTGGGCACCTAAGAACACATGCTAAAACGAGTCAGCTATAAAGCTGGTGAGTTCATAGGATTGTTAGTTGAAAACATAAAGTGTAAATCCTGTATGTTTTGAAAAGTAGTTCGAAATCCCTGTATTTTGATTTGTATTGTATTAAAGATCTAACACCAATGTGTGTACATTTCACTAGGTATTTCCTACCCTAAAAGTAGCGGTGTGTACCTAAGTATGTAAGGAATGAGGCATACCATGCCTAGATACCTATCAGGTATAGTGAGTCTAAAATCGTGAGGCAATACATGCCTAAATACTATCAAGTGTATGACTGCGTCATATCGACGGTGTGGCAATCCATGCCTAGATACCTATCTGGTATAAGTGAAATAAACCAATGCGAGGCAAAACCTGCCTTAATATAGTCCAAGTAAATGTATGACCACGTCATATGATGTTGAGTAATAATCGGCATGCCTACCTGGCATGTAGTGTTGCCTCCGACAATGTAAATTGTAGTCCCGCAGAACTAATATAGTGCATTTATCCAAATGCTGAGCCAACGATCTCGAGTATAAGCTCGCCGATCCGTTGCTGAGTATGAGTAACCGTGCAGTCCCGCAGAACTACGATAGAGTATTTAATCAAATACTGTGCTAACGACCTCGCGTGAAATCTCACCGACCCGTTAACTGTTGTGGATCACGCGCATAAGCCCGCCCATCCGTGAGTGTATCGCTTTACCGCGAATACGTCCTTGTGCCCACTGCAATATCGTGGCATCGTTTTGTGCCCACTTTACCGTGGCATCGTTGTGTGTCCCTTCTGGAACATCGTCCGTATTGCTCGCAAGAAAAATATGTTATCGAGCCGGCTGTACTACGACAAGCCCGACTGGTGAAATGTAGAGCCAGCTGTACTACGACAGACTAGCTAAGTAAATGAGAGCCAGCCGTACTACGACGCGCCTGACTTGAGTAGTTATGTTTGTATGTATGTATGCCAATATGCATATGTAAATTGTAAGAAGCACCAAGCGCTTGATATAGTGTACGAGTATATTTATATATACCTATATATAAGTCAAATCTACAAGCACAAGTAATAGTGTATCATGCCACGCATGAAGTAATATATTGTATCTAAATATGTATGTACCATACTTAGATATTAATTGTATCACATTGGGCCTAGGTGTGAACAGTCATCACCTAGTTGGTTTGTATTAGTATAAAGATCCTATACTAACGTTTGTCACTAATGTATACTCCTAGCCTCAGCCTAGCAAGTATATCTGAAGTCCTTGGTTGTTGTTTACTTGGGTACTATTCCAGTTTAGAAGTCCTGGACTGTATGAGAAGTCGTAGTCCCGAAAGGGAAACTAATCCTGTAAAAGTCTAGTCGTTGTCCAGTGTAGGTAGAACTAACCAGTTCTAGTATAAGTGATAGTATTATCCCGTGACAATATGGTCAATGGATAGTGATAACTTAATCAAGTCACGTAGTGGTAATTGTTTTCTAACAATCTAACTGTGTACGGTTGTAACCTATCTAGGTTAAGTATTGATACTATCTCAAAACAGTATGGTGGGTGTAATTCCTAGGTATTACACATTCGTATTACATGGCAGTAATAAAGATAATTGTGAATTACGAAAGTTTATTAATATCATTCGAAACAGTGGTTGAGCATGTGTTTCACCCCGAAAACAGTAAAACAGTTGAAAGAATGGGGCTATGAAACTCACCTGTGAATTGTCAGCGATCCTACGATACGTGTGTTGTCTGGATGATAACCTCCTAGTGTCCTAAACACGTGAGGTTATATAAGTACGAGATCAAATAGTCTGACCAAGTAAGTCGTTCGAATGTTTGTTTGTCGCTTGGTTTTAAAGACCGCGTACGGGGGTTCGGGGGCAGCGCCCCTGATAGCGGGGTCCAAGGGGTGGCAACCTCTGGCGGGGTCCAAGGGGTAGAGCCCTTGGTTGGGGTCGAGCTTCCAAGTCAGCTTGGAAATTTTTTATTTCTACTACATTGCTTTAATGAAAATGCATCCGAAATCCAAATTCGTAGTAAAATCAAGTGGTAAAATTTGGTTCCGACACTTAGTGAAAATCATAGATTTTTAAGGTTCTGTGACCTGCGACGTTGGGTGCGACATTGGGGCTTCTGTCACAGTGCGATTGTACTGTGACGTTGTAGTCTACGTCGCTATATGCGACATCAGGGTCTAGTGCGACATAGGGGCCGACGTCGCTATGTGCGACGTTCGGAATTTCATGCGACATTGTGGCTGACGTCGCACCAGGCGACATCGTGGTATTTTTGCGACGTTGAGCTGCGAACGTTGGCTGCGACGTCGCAGCACTGTTTTTGGTCCCTGCGACATAACAGACTGATCGTGGAGTTTGAACCGAAAACGAGTTTTTCGGCCTCCGTTGAGCCCGATTCTTTTACCCAACCCATATTTGAGTATTTTAAGCTTATCTAAACTGCATACAAGCAAAATAACAAGGATTTGAGAGATTTCGAGAATTGTCGGAAACTTACAAATTCGCGCGAGGAGAATCTGAAAAGATAGGATTGTAGATCGTTGCGTGGTGATCGTTTTTCCCTAGATGAGCTTGAAGATTGGAGGTCGTTTGACGGTGTAAATTGGCGGTTTAAGGTGGCGGTGGTGATTTGGTTGTTGTTTGATTATTTTAGAGAGAAAAGTTAGAGAAGAAAGAAGAAGAAGATGGTGAAAATGAGAAGAAAATGAGGGGGGTTTGGGTTTTTGTCAAAACTCAGATCCCCAAATGCGGGGATTGTGGTCTCCAACCACAGTACAAAATGCCCGTGTTTTTGTACCCGAAGATAAAATAATATTTTAAATTTATAATTTTTGTTTATGTTTTTCGTAAATATTTTTAAATGAAATATTTCACTTGAATTACAAATATGTAATTTGGTCTCAGCTCGTTTTAATTATGATTATAAAAAAATATATAAAATTTTCGATCACTTGGTTGTAATTGCAAATAATAATACAATTATTTAAAGTTTAAATTTAGCTTGAAATTTGACTTTTTGACCGGGTGTTACAGGTGACATGTTCAAGTATGGGCCCAACACAGAAGAAGCCATTTGGCTACGGACTTTTCCAATGTCATTGGTTGGGGAAGCAAAGATTTGGTATCAGGAACTGGAGCCAAGTACGATTCACACATGGGATGAGATGTGGGAAGCGTTTATCCGCCGATATTTTCCTCCGGCTCAAGCAGAAAGATTACTGAATGAAATTCGAGCGTTCAAGCAGAATGATGGAGAGACTTTAGTAGAAGCCTGGTTAAGAATGAAGGAAATGCTAAGGAACTGTCACGACCATGGGTTATCAAAGGCAGAAATTATTTCACTATTTTATAATGGCCTTAATATTACATCAGCAGGTGTTTTAGATGCTTCAGAAGGAGGATTATTTATGTATAAAACACCAAATGAGGCGTGGACGGTGCTTGAAGATAAGGTTATTCAGAATTTGAATTGGGCAAAGAATCAAGAGAATAAAAGTGTTCGGAAAACAGTTGCATTTGCTGATGGGAGCGAAAGTAGAAAATCTGATAATTTAGAAATGATGAAAGAATTGAAAGCCATGTCTACCAAGTTTGATAATCAGTTCAAAACTCTCAAGATGGAAATAAAGGTACTTAGAGAAGGTTGTAGTAACTGCGGGGGTAATCATGCTAAAGATCAATGTAATGAAGACGATCAACCTATGATGATTGTTGAAGAAGATGCCAATTACATGCAACTAGGTAATTACCAAAATAATTATCAGAGGAACAGTTATCAAAATAGGAATTCAGGGAACTTTCAAGGAAACCAATATAATCAGAATTATAACAATCAGTATCGGTCACGAGGCAATGCTACACACGACCATCAGAAACAGGAAGATAATGAGCCATCTATGAAGGAAATAATGAAGGACTTTGTTACAAAACAAGATGCTAGTACGAAGGACTTTATTTCAAAATAGGATGCTTGTGTGGAAAGATGAAGACTCAAATGACGAATATGAGGATTAGTATGGAGCGAGGTCAAAAGAATCAACAAGCTTCGATTCAAGATTTGGAAAGGAAGATGGTTAGGTTATCTGAGGGACAAAATAGTAGACCAACCGGTGATCTACCTAGTAATGCTCAACAAAACCCGAGACAAAATACCTCTAATAATAGTGGTAGAAAATATCAGCCACCACCCGCCAGAACGGAGCATGCTAATGCTATCATCACTCGGAGTGGAAAGAGTTACAACCACTTCCGGTGAAAACACCGAAAGTTACTAACTCTGTTTTGCAGGATCATGAAGAGCAAGAAGTCGCAGAAGAGGATGAAGAGACTGCACAACCAACACCTCAGGTAACACAACCGGTGGTGAAAGCTTATAAACCAAATATTCCATATCCTCAATACTTGAGGAAGGAGAAGATGGCGGCACAATATGGGAAGTTTGTGGACATGATTACGGCCATTCGGTTCAATGTGCCTTTAGTTGATGTGTTAGCTGGGATGCCGAACTACGCCAAATTTATCAAGGAGTTGGTGAGCAACAAGGATAAGCTTTCAGAGGTGTCAGCTACATTTTTGAATGATGAGTGTTCTGCTATTGTTAAAAATCAGATTCCACCAAAACTTGGTGATCCAGGGAGTTTTATTGTTTCTTGTACTTTAGGAAAATTTATGACTTGTGATGCCTTAGCTGATTTAGGTGCTAGTATAAATTTGATGCCCTATTCTTTATATGCTAAATTACCTTTAGGATCACTTAAACCCACACGTATGAGTATAAGACTGGCTGATAGATCATTTCAATATCCTGTTGGGATTGCGAAAAATATGTTGGTAGAAGTAGGTAAATTTACTTTTCGTGTTGATTTTGTTATTTTGGAGATGGAAGAAGATAGTAAAGTCCCACTAATTTTAAGACGACCATTTTTACATACTGCTGATGCTATAATTCATGTGAAAAATAAGCAGTTAACCTTAGGAGTGGGCCAGGAAAGGATTGCTTTCACAGTTGATAAAGCCATGAAGCATCCTTATTCTACTGATGATACTTGTTTTAGTATTGATGTGATATATGAATCTATGGACGAGGAGTTATGGAGATTGCTTGGAACGGATGCTGAACTTGCTGAATTATTGGAATCTGTTGAAGATAAGATGACTGAAAAAGAGTTGCTTTTAGCTATGGAAGCTGATATGGAAGAAGAAGAGTTACCAGTTTTTGAAAAGCTAAAGAATGAAGATCAGATGAGGATCAAGACATCGTTGGAGGATCCACCAAGAGATTTGGAGCTAAAGCCATTACCGAGTCATTTGGAATATGCTTACTTGCAAGAGGGAAAGTTGCTACCAGTAGTAATTTCTTCTACTCTTTTAAATCCTGAAAAATCTCAATTGTTAAATGTTTTAAAAGCTCACAAGGGTGCCTTTGCTTGGCGTTCATCTGACATACCCGGGATAAGCCCATCTTTTTGCAAACATAAAATTAATTTTTTAGATGATGTGAAACCCGTTGTTCAAAGACAACGGAGGCTTAACCCGAATATGAAATATGTTGTTAAGAAAGAGGTAATTAAGTTACTTGATGCGGGTATTATTTATCCAATTTCTGATAGCCCTTGGGTGAGTCCAGTTCATTGTGTGCCTAAAAAGGCGGGTATGACTGTAATTATGAATGACCAAAATGAATTAGTTCCAACTAGGACAGTAATGGGATGGAGAGTATGTATTGACTATAGAAAGCTTAATGATGCTACCCGTAAGGATCATTTTCCTTTACCCTTTATTGACCAAATGTTAGAAAGACTTGCAGGAAATGAGTTCTTTTGTTTTCTTGATGGATTTTCTGGATATTTTCAAATACCTATAGATCCTAAGGATCAGGAAAAGACTACATTTATGTGTCCTTTTGGTACTTATGCTTATAGAAGAATGCCTTTTGGGTTATGTAATGCCCCAGCTACTTTTCAAAGATGTATGATAGCTATTTTTCAAGATATGATTGAAACCTCCATGGAAGTTTTCATGGATGATTTTTCAGTTTTTGGAAATTCTTTTGAAACTTGTTTGTCTAATTTAGATAAAATGCTTGAAAGATGTGAAAAGGCACATTTGGTTTTAAATTGGGAAAAATGTCGTTTTATGGTTAAAGAAGGTATTGTATTAGGACATCAAGTGTCTAGTGTGGGGATTGAGGTAGATAGAGCGAAGATAGATGTTATTGCTAAGTTACCTCCACCTACAAGTGTTAAAGCTGTTAGGAGTTTCTTATGTCATGCGGGATTCTACCGTAGGTTTATAAAAGACTTTTCTAGGATTACGAGACCTATGACTAAACTTTTAGAAAAAGATGTTACCTTTCACTTTAACCAAGATTGTGTGAAGGCATTTGAGACCTTGAAAGACCAATTAACCCATGCACCCATTATGGTTTCACCTGATTGGTCACAACATTTTGAGTTAATGTGTGATGTTAGTGACTATGCTTTAGGTGCAATTTTAGGACAACGGGAAGGAAATCATTTTAGACCTATTTATTATGCTAGTAAGACATTTAACGGAGCTCAGCAAAATTGTACTACTACTGAGAAAGAACTTTTAGCTATTGTGTTTGCTTTTGATAAGTTTAGACCAAATCTGGTTTTGTCTAAAACTGTAGTGTTTACTGACCATTCAGCTCTTAAATATTTATTTGCTAAATAAGATGCTAAACCCCGTTTAATTCGTTGGATTCTTTTATTACAAGAATTTGATATTGAGATTAAGGATAAAAAGGGGGCTGAAAACCTTGATGCTAATCACTTGTCAAGGTTGTAAAATCCAAACTTAGATAAGTTAGGCGATACTGACATAGACGATGCTTTTCCAGAAGAATTTATTTTGCAGGTTGATGATGTTGAGAATGAGGAAGAAGTACCATGGTTTGCGGATTTTTCTAACTATTTGGTTGCAGGTATTTTAAGGAAAAAAATGACTCATCAACAAAAGAGTAAATTCTTTTCAGATTTGAAGTACTATTTTTGGGAAGATCCGTATTTGTTTAGAGTTTGTGCTGATGGTATGATTAGAAGATGTGTGTATGGAGCAGAAACGAGAAGGATTTTCGATGAATGTCACCATGGACCGACTGGTGGGCATTGTGGACCTTCTGTTACTGGTAAGAAGGTATTTGATGCAGGTTTTTATTGGCCTACGATTTTTAAAGAAGCACATACACTTTGCCAAACGTGTGATGCATGTCAACGAACGGGTAACATTTCTAAAAGAGATGAAATGCCACAACAAAGCATTCAAGTTTGTGAAGTGTTTGACATATGGGGAATAGATTTTATGGGACCGTTTCCGCCGTCGTATAAGTGTGAATATATATTGGTTGCGGTTGATTATGTGTCTAAATGGGCGGAGGCAAAAGCTTTGCCGCTGAATGATGCAAGAGTTGTGATAGATTTCTTGAAGAGTTTGTTTTGTAGATTTGGTATTCTTAAAGCTTTGATTAGTGATCGTGGAAGTCATTTTGCAAATCAACAATTAGAGAAAGTGTTGAGTCACTGGTCGCTGACCAACTCAATAATATACAACTCGATGAAGAAATGATCTATATCAAAGCGGCTGTTGTTGAAGGCTGGTACTCACTGGTCGCCACTCATTCTACTTCTGGATTTAACATGCTGAGGAAGATTAAAGCTGAACTTTGTGTGTCGCTGATTCCAGCAGCGAGAGCTCTATATCTTCAAATGAATAAAGGCAAAAGTCACTGCCCGAATAACAGCTAGTCACCGACGAACAATATTTCAAGTCATTCTACAAGAGCATGTTAGCTCGCAGTGAGTGAGGAGAGTTACTGCATCTTCAGTGACTATTCAATAAAGCCTCTTTTAAACTACAAGTACAATGGTTATGTACTTATATACATCAGCAAGAGTTTCTCGTACTTGAAGAATGTCTGAAGGATTACGTGACAGCAAGTGATTGGTTTTAAGGAAGAGAGATATTTGCGGTAACAGAATTGGGACCCGCAGAATGTCGGTTCATCAGAGATCAAGCCAATCAAGCAGCGACACGTGTCATTCTGATATCGCGTAAAAAGTCACGTTTTTACTACCGATATCTCTCTCATTCTGGAATGATTCTGGGCATTTTAAACTCAAAAATAGTACAAATCAATGATATTATGCCAAGATGGTCAAAACAAGGTTGCACGATGAAAATCAAGGAAAACGGATGAAAAACGAAGATTCCACACACGTTTGAAGATTCAAGGCATCAAAACGAGACTTCAAGAAAAAAGTGCCCATCACCAACATCCATCTTACCCAAGATGTTCGTTTTCAAATTACGAATCCAACAGAAGAAGAATCAACAAAAACGGAATAAGAATGAAGATTCTACATATGCCGGAAGATCCAAACGATTCGTACGACACATCTAAAGTTCAGAGATGAATTCTTGGGATATCTTTTCATCAAAGTCTTCGTTTTTGAAAAACGAATCCAACAAAAAAAGAATCGACGCAAACGGACGCATAACAAAGAAGATACGCGCGAAACGTGTAAGTCCCTAGTTCTTAGGATCGATAACTTCGTTATCTGTAGTATTAAGGTGCGGAATCCCTCAATACGATGTTATCTTACTAACAACGAATAAGTTCACGTTTTAGGTTTACTAATACTTAACTTAAACGTATAAACGTCAAAGCCTAGCCGTTAGGTTATTTTTCTCTGGATATGCTTAATTCGCAGGTCTCCAATCCGAATACCAAAAGTTATTATGTTTTCACGTATAGAAAACATTAAATATGTTCGGCTCGTCTCGGCTCGCATGGGCCTCGCGAGTCCAGCCCAACTCGCAGCCCAAGCCCGCTTATGGACTCGGCTCGCCAAGACCTACTGATGTTCGCGAGTTCAGTTCTCATCTTGCAGCTCAACTCGCTGCGACTTGAGAACTCGACTCGCACCAAATGTATTTATTTATTTCGTTTACGATATTCGTCTAACACTTTAACATGCTAATATATTTAACGAATATTACTAACAAAACAAATATCCATTTACAAATCTAAACCAATGTACAAACATGACAATAATTACACTAGTCCTATTTCAAGCTAGATCTGTTGTCACAAACTATGTCCCAACAGACTCCCCCTTGACAATAGCTCTAGCGTCTCTATCTTCACGCTGTCTTTGATTTTCAAGAGTAAATCTTACTACCTGCAAAAATTTTAAGCTTGATGCATGTTTTAACCATCCTGTGATAATCTCGTGCTAAATCACCCCAAGCAATAGTAGATATGATCTTGTTCTTGTACAACATAATCAGATCTTCCTTTGATAAGTTCATCAGGTGTCTGTGATCATATACATGAAGAATCTCTTTTTCGCCATCAGGATAATCATCATCAGCTCCAACCATAAAGGCTTCCCCTGTTCCAGCATCTACCCCCCAATATTTCAACTTTCCCAAAATATTCCGAGGCATAGTCTTCATAGGTATTTGCTTAATGCATTTGACCGCTGGATAAACCTTCTTCCTTCTTCTTCTTCCTGTCCTCTGACTGAGTTCGTTGAGCTTTATCGTTTTTCCTTTCCTTGGCTTAATCTTTGAGAACTTCATAGATAATCCCTCAGTCCTAATGATACGCTCAACATACTTAGCATAATCATCATCACTTGGATTTATCATATCTAATCTAGCCAAGTCTCGAATCTCATATCGAGGCAACGAACTAAACACTGCAAGCTTCTTCTCAAAATATTGAACCCCGTCAAACCTTTTGATCGCAAAGAGCTTCAGGTCAGAGTCATAATACCATCTAATAATGCCATTTTTAAGTACACGCTTTCCAGTAATATCAACTTCTTTCAAAATGCGTGGCTTATTTTCCTTTTTCTTCTTAAGCAAATTTTGGATAAACATAGGATTACCCACCATATGTTTGTATTTATCCTCTATTTCTTCAACTTCAGTATCTGAATCTTCAGAAGCATTCTCAAAAGCTTCTAAATCAATAACTGATTCTCCTTGTTCATTTACAAAAACAAATTCAGTCGTTGATGGATTCACAACATGTTCATCTACATTTGCATCCAGATCAACACCTTCATCTATCAAAGATTCAAATACCGCAGTCCAATCTTCAGGAAGTTTGAATTCTCCTTCTTCAATATCATAATCTATCTCATCCAAAATATCATCTTCTGAATCTGATAGATCTAGCATTTCCATTCCTAGAGAAAAACATAAGTACAAATATATTAATAATTAAAATTCTTCATTGATTTCCCTGAACCAATCTAAGAATTTCTTTGTTAATCCTTTTGTATCATTAAACCTAATAATATAAACGCATTCAATATAACCTTTTAAATCTTTTATTGATTACCCTGAATCAAACTAAGATTTCTAAAGTCTTATCTCAAACACTTAGTAAATATTTAATTAAATTTAAACTCTAATGTCTTGTGAACAATCACCAAACATTTATGTTTACCATTAATTAACTTATAAATTCCAAGAATTAATTGAACTGTTATATTTTCCAAAAACTTAACTTTCAACTATATCTTTAAATTATATATCATTTACCTAGTTACTAAATTTTTAACTTGTCAGTTATACAAACTCTCAAGTCTAAAATAAATATGTCATATAAAAACTTTGACCGCCGATAATAATCGGAACACGCCGCTCGACTACTCAATGAGTCGGAAGTCTTTCGATCACTATTTTATCTTAACATATATCAAATTATATAACTTAATAATATCTAATACATTTAACTTGTAATTACAATCTCAAGCCGAATATATTACCAAAATATTAAGTTACAAATATTTTGTACAAATTAACACCAATAATTACTACACTATGCTAATACTAAGCTATCTTACCAGCTTCTGTATCAACCTGTGCAGTCTTATCAGCACTTGTACCAGCTCCAGCACCATCTGCATCACCACCAGACTCCCCCTGAATCGTAGCTTGCTATCCAGTCTTTGAAGGACCAGTTTGCTCACCACTCGGTGCATTGGGATCATCGTCTTTGTCAGAGTCTCTCTTCCTCTTCAGCTCATCTTCTTTGCAAGACTCCAAGTATACCAATATCTCCCCCTGAGTAGACTGTCCTGAATGTGCTCTCAAGACCAAACGCTCCAAGGAAGATATCTTCAGTCTCTGAACATTGAAGTCCGCAAGCAAAGTCTCATGAGTCTTCAGCAGTAAATTGTAAGATTCACTCTGTTTGAGCATCTGCTGACCAAGAAGAAGATTATTCGACACCAGCTCTGGAATCTGAGAAGTAAGCTTCTCTAAATCCTTTACCCTCGACTCTAAGGACGTAATCCTTTCAGCATCAGTCGTCGGAGTAATAGGTATCGTTTTAGGTCTAGGCGGTGTAAGAGACTCAACATGCCACTCGCGTGTCAGTGGTGTATGAGGTTGAGACAAAGCATGCGTAAGCAAGCCTGCCGTAAATCTAGCTCCTTTATTCGTCAGAAAATTTGCCGCACGAACTAGATCAGCAACCTCATGCTGTAAAGTTAAACACAATTAAAATCAGTTATTGTTATAGATTACTCTGTCTCAAACTCTAATTAATTGCATAACACTTATAGTTATAGAACTTATATCTCATACCTAAAGTGGTACATATATCTGTTCAGAAACCACCGGTGCATCCTTCTCCACCTGTGGTGTATCTTGAGCAACTGTATACAGAATGAACTGTCTCAGTTTAACTCCTGATAAACAACAAGTTAAGATTCTTCATGAAAAATACTAACCTTCTCTGATAGTCAACGTCCTAGGACGTTTCATCAACGGAGTATCCATCTCCTCAATACCTTCCTCCATAATACTTTTGCCTTTCCTTTTCTTTTCAGAAATAGACGGAGGAGGCGAAGGTGTATTCTCAGAAACATCATCTGAAGCCGTCTCACCATCACGACCTTCAGATGATCTAACAGGATCCTAAATTTTAAATATATTAAACATTTATGATTAGCGTAAGCTCTATCATACAAGTTCTATATATTTAAGATTAATCAGATATAATACCTCAGCCGGTACTACAACTGATATAACTAGCTGTATCTGCTCCCCCTCAGGTAATGCAACCTCTGGGTTTGCAGCCTCAGCTTCAGCTTCCTGTTCGTTTAATGATATTTATATTTTAAAATCAGAAATAATATCCAATTAACTAAATATCTAATATCAGTATAGTTATATAATAATGTTATACTTTCATGATTAATAAAAATAATCTATCAACAAAGTATCTATAATATTATATATTAATTAAAATATTACCTCAGGTGGTGCAAAATAACTATCAATATCCCGTAACAAGGGATCAGTAGCATCATCATGCTCAACCAGCACCTCCTGTATCACCTGGGCAGCAACATCTGGGTTCACCAGTTCCCTAGCATGTCCCGGTTGTTCCAAAACATCCTCCAGAAGCTCTTGTGCTCCTTCAGCAGGAACCACATCAGCAATTGGCTCTGGAACAGCAGCAGCAGCAGGAGCAACCACATCTAACCAACCATGGTTTGGTGGTGCGATATAGTTTGGGTCGACAATATACCCAAAAAGTTCACGCTCCTCCGGCTTAACAAGCCCTTCTTTCCTCACAGTCTGCATAAACATAGCATTATATCCTCTGAGCCCAATAGTATCTACACGCAAGTGTGGCTCAGGAATAACAAGCTCTGGCAGACGAGCTCTAATAATCAGCATACAAAAACGTGGGTAAACCATAAATCGTGATCTGACAGAACCCGATATCTGTCTCACAATCTCTCCAAAAATGTAATCACAAAAACTGTATGGTTTATTGTAAACCAGGGACAGTGCAACCGATAGTATAGCAGGGCTTAACTCATCAAAACCGCCCTTCTTTGGTGCAAAAACAGTATTCATCACGTGCCATAGAAACCTCCACTGACCAATAACCAGAGGCTTCTGAAACTGACGCCCACGTCTATCTCCCGTATAACCCATACGTCCAATAGCTCCCTCTATAAAATCCATGGGATACTCCACATCCCCATTCTCTTGTTCCTCTGTACCAAGCTGCAAAATCTCACGGAGATTTCCAGCGCTAAACACAACAGGTTGGCCGCTAACCGTTGCTCGGATCTCTGGTGGATTGACCGATTCGTCATGCTCTATACCCGTCCAGAAATCAGTCAAAATCGCCTGAGAAATAGGAGGATTTGCTGTAACAGCATACCGTATACGTGAACGTGCCAAAAATGAAAGCACCTGAGCTACTTTTCTAGCTCCATTTGCACGTACATCCAGATCAACCAGGATATTGTGACCTTTGTCAAATTGTCGAGCCATATCTGTAAAAACATAAATGACAACAACAATGTAAAGCATATTAACTATTATGTATTATGAAGATGTATTCATCAAACATCTTAGTTGTATACATATAACTTGTTACATAATTGTCTCAAATTGTATACATATATATAACATAACTTATAACTAATAAGTCGAAAGTCCAATATGTAATTTCCATTAATTACTTGCAACTTTAAAAATCTCAAGTCGTTAACATTATATAAATCAATATATAATATACCGCTAATATAAAATTAGGACACGCCACTCGATTACATTTTGAATCGGTAGACTTTCGATATATATATATATACAATGTCATAGGAATCCAAAAATATACTAGTTATTACTTAAAAAGTCGTAACTCTTATAAAAATCCCTCTTTTTTATAAAAAAAAATATTTCTAAGTTCTGGACTCGCAAAAGACACCTAAGCGAATCGAGTTCAACTCGTTTCGCATATCAACTCGCTATTGGATCTGTAGCCAAGTGAACTCGCTAATCATGTCGATCCGCAGGTCAACTCGTTGGTCGATCCACTAATTAACTCGATCCGCTAGTCAACTCGCTGCGAGTTGAATCGAAGGCTCAACTCGTTCGATGAACGGCCGTCGCGAGTTTGAGTTCAAAATCAATTAATCGGTGGATTTGAACCTGATCTATTGATTGATTTATGTTTATCAAGGTCCGTTTAACATTAATCCTAAGGATTCTTGTTCTAACAAGCCTTTAATCTACATGAATCGATCAAAAGTTAAACCGAAACCCTAAGTTCATAATAACCTCGATTTCTTGTTAATTATACGGTGAAATCCGTTGTTATATACCTCAAAATATTCGCAAAGTGAAGATGTATAATAGCTACGGATCAAAAACTCGTTCCTCGTACACGTAAACTCGAAATCAAACGAAAATATGGTTTTCGCCTCGTTTCGCCAGATCGCGGATTCGCACAGACTAAGTGAACTCGCGAGATAAGTGTGGATTCGGTGGTCTGTTGACTCGTTTGACCTCCCCTTTTATACTCTGTATCCGATTCGCGAGATTTCAAGTGGATCCAAAAAGTTTTACTAGTCAAACTAGTAGACTGAAATAAAAACGCGAATTAAATGCTAAGTATAAATTAAAAATCCATCATTTGTACAAGTCTAAAATAAAATTATTTTCCACTTGTATTTGTTACGTTTGTTCAACTCAAAATAGAAAAATATTCAGTATAATTTAATTCCAAAGGGTGAATTCTAATAAATACAATAACTTTAATTAAACATAAAGATAAAAATAAAATAAAATAAGATAAAAACACAATTAAATAAACATAAGTACCATTTTATTAATCACTTGATCAAAACACAACAAAATGAATAAGAATTTATCTGTCTAAGGATCATATTAGTAAAAATAAGCAATTAATTATATATTAAAAAGTCTAAGCAGATTGGTAGTATACATACCTCATGAAATTCAAGTAAATTACTATAAAATTACAACTAAGTTCATCATTTATACATTTATATTTATAAAACTATATCTTAGGTACCTTTATCCATAAAGCATAATTAATAAATGCATTACTTACATAAAGTGAATATTTTAATTATAGACAGTTCAAGACGATTACCGGTATTATGATCCACATAAACAAATTATACTCAATTTTCTAAGCAAGCACTTTATTGTTAGTATGAATATTATCAAGTGTTTCTTATTATATGTTTTCTCTGGATATGCTTAATTCGCAGGTCTCCAATCCGAATACCAAAAGTTATTATGTTTTCACGTATAGAAAACATTAAATATGTTCGGCTCGTCTCGGCTCACATGGGCCTCGCGAGTCCAGCCCAACTCGCAGCCCAAGCCCGCTTATGGACTCGGCTCGCCAAGACCTACTGATGTTCGCGAGTTCAGTTCTCATCTTGCAGCTCAACTCGCTGTGACTTGAGAACTCGACTCGCACCAAATGTATTTATTTATTTCGTTTACGATATTCGTCTAACACTTTAACATGCTAATATATTTAACGAATATTACTAACAAAACAAATATCCATTTACAAATCTAAACCAATGTACAAACATGACAATAATTACACTAGTCCTATTTCAAGCTAGATCTGTTGTCACAAACTATGTCCCAACAGACTCCCCCTTGACAATAGCTCTAGCGTCTCTATCTTCACGCTGTCTTTGATTTTCAACAGTAAATCTTACTACCTGCAAAAATTTTAAGCTTGATGCATGTTTTAACCATCCTGTGATAATCTCGTGCTAAATCACCCCAAGCAATAGTAGATATGATCTTGTTCTTGTACAACATAATCAGATCTTCCTTTGATAAGTTCATCAGGTGTCTGTGATCATATACATGAAGAATCTCTTTTTCGCCATCAGGATAATCATCATTAGCTTCAACCATAAAGGCTTCCCCTGTTCCAGCATCTACCCCCCAATATTTCAACTTTCCCAAAATATTCCGAGGCATAGTCTTCATAGGTATTTGCTTAATGCATTTGACCGCTGGATAAACCTTCTTCCTTCTTCTTCTTCCTGTCCTCTGACTGAGTTCGTTGGGCTTTATCGTTTTTCCTTTCCTTGGCTTAATCTTTGAGAACTTCATAGATAATCCCTCAGTCCTAATGATACGCTCAACATACTTAGCATAATCATCATCACTTGGATTTATCATATCTAATCTAGCCAAGTCTCGAATCTCATATCGAGGCAACGAACTAAACACTGCAAGCTTCTTCTCAAAATATTGAACCCCGTCAAACCTTTTGATCGCAAAGAGCTTCAGGTCAGAGTCATAATACCATCTAATAATGCCATTTTTAAGTACACGCTTTCCAGTAATATCAACTTCTTTCAAAATGCGTGGCTTATTTTCCTTTTTCTTCTTAAGCAAATTTTGGATAAACATAGGATTACCCACCATATGTTTGTATTTATCCTCTATTTCTTCAACTTCAGTATCTGAATCTTCAGAAGCATTCTCAAAAGCTTCTAAATCAATAACTGATTCTCCTTGTTCATTTACAAAAACAAATTCAGTCGTTGATGGATTCACAACATGTTCATCTACATTTGCATCCAGATCAACACCTTCATCTATCAAAGATTCAAATACCGCAGTCCAATCTTCAGGAAGTTTGAATTCTCCTTCTTCAATATCATAATCTATCTCATCCAAAATATCATCTTCTGAATCTGATAGATCTAGCATTTCCATTCCTAGAGAAAAACATAAGTACAAATATATTAATAATTAAAATTCTTCATTGATTTCCCTGAACCAATCTAAGAATTTCTTTGTTAATCCTTTTGTATCATTAAACCTAATAATATAAACGCATTCAATATAACCTTTTAAATCTTTTATTGATTACCCTGAATCAAACTAAGATTTCTAAAGTCTTATCTCAAACACTTAGTAAATATTTAATTAAATTTAAACTCTAATGTCTTGTGAACAATCACCAAACATTTATGTTTACCATTAATTAACTTATAAATTCCAAGAATTAATTGAACTGTTATATTTTCCAAAAACTTAACTTTCAACTATATCTTTAAATTATATATCATTTACCTAGTTACTAAATTTTTAACTTGTCAGTTATACAAACTCTCAAGTCTAAAATAAATATGTCATATAAAAACTTTGACCGCCGATAATAATCGGAACACGCCGCTCGACTACTCAATGAGTCGGAAGTCTTTCGATCACTATTTTATCTTAACATATATCAAATTATATAACTTAATAATATCTAATACATTTAACTTGTAATTACAATCTCAAGCCGAATATATTACCAAAATATTAAGTTACAAATATTTTGTACAAATTAACACCAATAATTACTACACTATGCTAATACTAAGCTATCTTACCAGCTTCTGTATCAACCTGTGCAGTCTTATCAGCACTTGTACCAGCTCCAGCACCATCTGCATCACCACCAGACTCCCCCTGAATCGTAGCTTGCTCACCAGTCTTTGAAGGACCAGTTTGCTCACCACTCGGTGCATTGGGATCATCGTCTTTGTCAGAGTCTCTCTTCCTCTTCAGCTCATCTTCTTTGCAAGACTCCAAGTATACCAATATCTCCCCCTGAGTAGACTGTCCTGAATGTGCTCTCAAGACCAAACGCTCCAAGGAAGATATCTTCAGTCTCTGAACATTGAAGTCCGCAAGCAAAGTCTCATGAGTCTTCAGCAGTAAATTGTAAGATTCACTCTGTTTGAGCATCTGCTGACCAAGAAGAAGATTATTCGACACCAGCTCTGGAATCTGAGAAGTAAGCTTCTCTAAATCCTTTACCCTCGACTCTAAGGACGTAATCCTTTCAGCATCAGTCGTCGGAGTAATAGGTATCGTTTTAGGTCTAGGCGGTGTAAGAGACTCAACATGCCACTCGCGTGTCAGTGGTGTATGAGGTTGAGACAAAGCATGCGTAAGCAAGCCTGCCGTAAATCTAGCTCCTTTATTCGTCAGAAAATTTGCCGCACGAACTAGATCAGCAACCTCATGCTGTAAAGTTAAACACAATTAAAATCAGTTATTGTTATAGATTACTCTGTCTCAAACTCTAATTAATTGCATAACACTTATAGTTATAGAACTTATATCTCATACCTAAAGTGGTACAGATATCTGTTCAGAAACCACCGGTGCATCCTTCTCCACCTGTGGTGTATCTTGAGCAACTGTATACAGAATAAACTGTCTCAGTTTAACTCCTGATAAACAACAAGTTAAGATTCTTCATGAAAAATACTAACCTTCTCTGATAGTCAACGTCCTAGGACGTTTCATCAACGGAGTATCCATCTCCTCAATACCTTCCTCCATAATACTTTTGCCTTTCCTTTTCTTTTCAGAAATAGACGGAGGAGGCGAAGGTGTATTCTCAGAATCATCATCTGAAGCCGTCTCACCATCACGACCTTCAGATGATCTAACAGGATCCTAAATTTTAAATATATTAAACATTTATGATTAGCGTAAGCTCTATCATACAAGTTCTATATATTTAAGATTAATCAGATATAATACCTCAGCCGGTACTACAACTGATCTAACTAGCTGTATCTGCTCCCCCTCAGGTAATGCAACCTCTGGGTTTGCAGCCTCAGCTTCAGCTTCCTGTTCGTTTAATGATATTTATATTTTAAAATCAGAAATAATATCCAATTAACTAAATATCTAATATCAGTATAGTTATATAATAATGTTATACTTTCATGATTAATAAAAATAATCTATCAACAAAGTATCTATAATATTATATATTAATTAAAATATTACCTCAGGTGGTGCAAAATAACTATCAATATCCCGTAACAAGGGATCAGTAGCATCATCATGCTCAACCAGCACCTCCTGTATCACCTGGGCAGCAACATCTGGGTTCACCAGTTCCCTAGCATGTCCCGGTTGTTCCAAAACATCCTCCAGAAGCTCTTGTGCTCCTTCAGCAGGAACCACATCAGCAATTGGCTCTGGAACAGCAGCAGCAGCAGGAGCAACCACATCTAACCAACCATGGTTTGGTGGTGCGATATAGTTTGGGTCGACAATATACCCAAAAAGTTCACGCTCCTCCGGCTTAACAAGCCCTTCTTTCCTCACAGTCTGCATAAACATAGCATTATATCCTCTGAGCCCAATAGTATCTATACGCAAGTGTGGCTCAGGAATAACAAGCTCTGGCAGACGAGCTCTAATAATCAGCATACAAAAACGTGGGTAAACCATAAATCGTGATCTGACAGAACCCGATATCTGTCTCACAATCTCTCCAAAAATGTAATCACAAAAACTGTATGGTTTATTGTAAACCAGGGACAGTGCAACCGATAGTATAGCAGGGCTTAACTCATCAAAACCGCCCTTCTTTGGTGCAAAAACAGTATTCATCACGTGCCATAGAAACCTCCACTGACCAATAACCAGAGGCTTCTGAAACTGACGCCCACGTCTATCTCCCGTATAACCCATACGTCCAATAGCTCCCTCTATAAAATCCATGGGATACTCCACATCCCCATTCTCTTGTTCCTCTGTACCAAGCTGTAAAATCTCACGGAGATTTCCAGCGCTAAACACAACAGGTTGGCCGCTAACCGTTGCTCGGATCTCTGGTGGATTGACCGATTCGTCATGCTCTATACCCGTCCAGAAATCAGTCAAAATCGCCTGAGAAATAGGAGGATTTGCTGTAACAGCATACCGTATACGTGAACGTGCCAAAAATGAAAGCACCTGAGCTACTTTTCTAGCTCCATTTGCACGTACATCCAGATCAACCAGGATATTGTGACCTTTGTCAAATTGTCGAGCCATATCTGTAAAAACATAAATGACAACAACAATGTAAAGCATATTAACTATTATGTATTATGAAGATGTATTCATCAAACATCTTAGTTGTATACATATAACTTGTTACATAATTGTCTCAAATTGTATACATATATATAACATAACTTATAACTAATAAGTCGAAAGTCCAATATGTAATTTCCATTAATTACTTGCAACTTTAAAAATCTCAAGTCGTTAACATTATATAAATCAATATATAATATACCGCTAATATAAAATTAGGACACGCCACTCGATTACATTTTGAATCGGTAGACTTTCGATATATATATATATATACAATGTCATAGGAATCCAAAAATATACTAGTTATTACTTAAAAAGTCGTAACTCTTATAAAAATCCCTCTTTTTTATAAAAAAAAATATTTCTAAGTTCTGGACTCGCAAAAGACACCTAAGCGAATCGAGTTCAACTCGTTTCGCATATCAACTCGCTATTGGATCTGTAGCCAAGTGAACTCGCTAATCATGTCGATCCGCAGGTCAACTCGTTGGTCGATCCACTAATCAACTCGATCCGCTAGTCAACTCGCTGCGAGTTGAATCGAAGGCTCAACTCGTTCGATGAACGGCCGTCGCGAGTTTGAGTTCAAAATCAATTAATCGGTGGATTTGAACCTGATCTATTGATTGATTTATGTTTATCAAGGTCCGTTTAACATTAATCCTAAGGATTCTTGTTCTAACAAGCCTTTAATCTACATGAATCGATCAAAAGTTAAACCGAAACCCTAAGTTCATAATAACTTCGATTTCTTGTTAATTATACGGTGAAATCCGTTGTTATATACCTCAAAATATTCGCAAAGTGAAGATGTATAATAGCTACGGATCAAAAACTCGTTCCTCGTACACGTAAACTCGAAATCAAACGAAAATATGGTTTTCGCCTCGTTTCGCCAGATCGCGGATTCGCACAGACTAAGTGAACTCGCGAGATAAGTGTGGATTCGGTGGTCTGTTGACTCGTTTGACCTCCCCTTTTATACTCTGTATCCGATTCGCGAGATTTCAAGTGGATCCAAAAAGTTTTACTAGTCAAACTAGTAGACTGAAATAAAAACGCGAATTAAATGCTAAGTATAAATTAAAAATCCATCATTTGTACAAGTCTAAAATAAAATTATTTTCCACTTGTATTTGTTACGTTTGTTCAACTCAAAATAGAAAAATATTCAGTATAATTTAATTCCAAAGGGTAAATTCTAATAAATACAATAACTTTAATTAAACATAAAGATAAAAATAAAATAAAATAAGATAAAAACACAATTAAATAAACATAAGTACCATTTTATTAATCACTTGATCAAAACACAACAAAATGAATAAGAATTTATCTGTCTAAGGATCATATTAGTAAAAATAAGCAATTAATTATATATTAAAAAGTCTAAGCAGATTGGTAGTATACATACCTCATGAAATTCAAGTAAATTACTATAAAATTACAACTAAGTTCATCATTTATACATTTATATTTATAAAACTATATCTTAGGTACCTTTATCCATAAAGCATAATTAATAAATGCATTACTTACATAAAGTGAATATTTTAATTATAGACAGTTCAAGACGATTACCGGTATTATGATCCACATAAACAAATTATACTCAATTTTCTAAGCAAGCACTTTATTGTTAGTATGAATATTATCAAGTGTTTCCTATTATATGACATACTGAAGAATTTCAAGTAAAACTCATAACACTGCATCATTAAATTTTCAAGGTAGTGGTTACTAAATGATGCAGTGTTATGAGTTTTACTCATAACACTGCATCTTTAAAACATTTTAAGTTTTTATCTGCAAAAACTAAGGGAAATGATAGTACATTAGGAGAATAAGCTTCACAATAATAAGCTTAAGTCCTAAGTATGATATGATAGTAGGTTCAAATAAAGTTACTTTAGAACTACAGCTGTTATCCAATTTGAATATCAGACATACTTTGAATATCAGACATACTTTGAATATGCTATGTTATCCAACTCATAACACTGCATCATTAAATTTTCAAGGTAGTTTTACTTGAATATGCTGTAGTTCTAAAGTAACTTTATTTGAACCTACTATCATATCATACTTAGGACTTAAGCTTATTATTGTGAAGCTTATTCTCCTAATGTACTATCATTTCCCTTAGTTTTTGCAGATAAAAACTTAAAATGTTTTAAAGAATATTATGTTTATATTTTTTAATGAAGGCGATTCCCCTTAGGTAACAAGCAAATGAATGCCATACGCCTCCCTTTTTTTTTTTTAACACATAGAAATACTAACTATTACAAAAATACCCTTGGAAGACTAATCACTCTAGATTTCTCATTCCGTTTAGTTGAACCAACGACTCAAATCTTGCTCTGTCGAACGCCTTTGTGTATAAGTCTGCTAAGTTATCCAATGATAGAACCTTAACTAACTTTATCAACTTCTTCTCAGCACAATCTCTAATAAAATGATGTCGAATATCAATATGCTTAGTTTTACTGTGCTTTACCGGATTATTGGTGATCGACATAGTAGATTCGTTATCAATCATCATAGGAGTATTGGTTATATTTAACCCGTAATCCCGCAGTTGCTGTTGAATCCAAAGAACTTGAGAGCAACAGCTGCCGGCTGCAACATACTCAGCTTCACATGTAGAAATGGCTACCGAGGTTTGCTTCTTGCACTGCCAGGATACTAATCTACCTCCTAGGAATTGACATCCTCCGGTTGTAGATTTCCTATTCTGATTGCATCCTCCATAATCCGAATCAGTATAAGCTACGAGATCTAAGTCTCCATCAATCGGATACCAAAGTCCCAGCTTAGGTTTCCCTTTGAGGTAACGAAAGATTCGTTTAACAGCTTGCATATGTGACTCTTTCGGATTAGCCTGATATCTTGCACATAAACAAACAGCAAACATTATGTCAGGCCTAGAGGCTGTGAGATACATTAGTGATCCGATCATGGCTCTATAAAGATTTGGATCCACATCGCTATCACTCGATGTATCTGGACCTAGTCCATGATTGACTAGAATTGGAGTATTGTAGGCCTTACATTCATCCATCTTAAAGCGTTCTAATAGCTCATGTGTATATTTAGATTGATGAATAAAGAATCCATCCTTCTTTTGATCAACTTGTAATCCTAAGAAGAAATTCAACTCTCCCATTGCAGACATTTCAAACCTTTTTCTCATAACTTGTTCGAATTCTTGACACATCCTTTCATCAGATGATCCAAAGATAATGTCATCAACATAAACTTGCACGAGAAGAAAGTCTTTCTTCTTCCACTTCACAAACAGTGTACTATCAATTGATCCTCTTGTAAATCCATTCTCAAGTAGATATGTTGATAGTGTTCCATACCATGCCCTAGGTGCTTGATGTAATCCATATAGAGCCTTATTCAAACGATATACTCTATCTGGATACTCAGGATCAGCAAACCCTGGTGGTTGTGAAACATACACCAGTTCTTCCACTTTGCCATACAAAAAGGCACTCTTAACATCCAACTGATAAACCTTTATACCATAATATGATGCGAATGCTAAGAATACTCTAATTGCTTCAAGCCTAGCAACTGGTGCAAACACTTCATTGTAATCTATACCTTCTTGTTGATTAAAACCTTGAACCACTAGACGAGCTTTATTGCGAGTAACGATTCCTTTATCATCTCTCTTGCACTTAAATACCCATCTAGTTCCAATTGGATATTCTCCCTTTGGTAGGTCAACCAACTCCCATACTTGTAATTTTGTGAACTGTGATAGTTCTTCTTGCATTGCTTCTACCCACGAGCTTTCTTTTAAAGCCATTTGAACATTTTTAGGCTCGATTTGTGAGATAAAGCATGAATATAGACATTGATTAGGAATCCCTGTCTCTTTCAATGCAGTATACAAGCTTTGGTATTCAAAATTTTCAGACTTACTAGCTTTTGATTGAGTCCTTGTTTGAACCGGAGTGTTGATATCACCGATGATGTTTTCAACGGGATGATTCTTACTCGTTCTAGTTGAAGCAACATGCTCAACCGGAATCTCATCTTCTAAGTTAGTACCGATTTCTTCAAGAACACTGTGTTGTTCAGGAATGTCTTCCAAATCTGGTACACCCTCTCTAGATAGCTGTGAGTTATCAATACCCATAGATATTCTTAACTCTCTCAGTGGTGTGAGAATTTCATCCACTAATTTGTTAGTCAGCTCTTCTTCATTTAGAGGTGTATTTACTTTGGATTTTTGAGATCCACTAGTAAATGTTTGATTTGGATCAACATTTGTCTTGATTCCAAAATTTGGAACACTCGATGTTGAAGTATGGCCAGTATCCACATCTTCATACACTAAGTGTTCAGCAATCTCTGAATCACTGACATAGTTACTAATAGGAACTTTAAATGATGCAAAAAGATCAGAATAATCAAATTGCCAATCTAAGCCCTTATGAACATCAGGTGAGTAGCTCGTAACTTCAATGTTATAGACTACTTCCAAACGTCCTGTGACTTTATTAAAGACTCTCTTGTTTGGTGAATTGGGCATATAACCTAGGAAAAATCCTTCGTCAGCCTTCTCACCAAATTTTGCTTGATGTCCAGTCTTTAATATGGTGCATGAAACTCCAAAGGGTTCAAACCCTTTTAAGTTTGGTTTCTTATTGTTTAAAAGCTCATAACAAGTCTTGTTATGTCTTTTAACCATAAGAACTCTATTGAGAACATAACATGCTGTATTCACTGCTTCTGCCCAAAAGATGACCGGAAGCTTTGAATCAGCAAGCATTGTTCTTGCTGTAACATCCGCAAATCGGGCCTAGAAGTTTTATATTATTTTCGGGATTTAAATAATTATTTAAATGAGATAGGAAATTTATTGTTAGTTTATTTAAAAATAAATAGGTGAAAGAGTCACAGGAATTATTGTGACTAATAAAATAATATTTGTTTTAAATGGTGGAACCTGACGGTAAAATAAAATACTTTTCCTCGCGGGTATTTTCGGGTTCCAGGCAATAGGTTTAGAGCGGGTATTATTTTATACTAGTGGAAGTTGGTTAAAAGAGTGGTGGCCGACTTATTTTTCCCCATTTTCTATTCTTGATCTTTTTCTCATCTCTATCTCTTTTACATACACACACATACATACATATCAAAATCAAAAGAAAGAAAAGAGAGAAAGATTGCTTGTGATCTTGCTATAGCTTCATCTTCTTCACTAGATCATCATCATCATCTTTAAATTGTGAGTGTTCATCATATATATGTGTACATATTAATAATTTAGGGTTTATGATTATGTATGTGATTGATGATGATATATGATGATATGTGTTGTTGGTTAGTATTATAAAGTGTTATTTGTTGTATGTAATCGATTTGATACGTTGATTTGGTGAATTGGGGTTTTGATTTCGGGTATAAGGTTAGAACAGCAGGTACAGGGGCTGTTCGTCATGGGAATCCGGCGGATTCACGGGAATCCGGCGGATTCAATTATAAATTGGGGAATCCGGCGTATTCCGGACCGTATTCACGAACGTATTCCCTTGAATCCGGGCGGATTCATTTTGTTTCAGGCTTATTGTTCAGCTGTTGATTATTATGTTATTGATTTATACATCGAACTTAATTTGTGCTAATGTTAAGTGATTGATGATATGTGTTAGTAATGTTTTGGACTTAGTTCATGTTACTTAGGCTAATTAAGTTTTGTAATTAGTTAAGCAGTGGTTACTTAATGGTTTGATATCATGAGCTTGTAAATATGTTATATAAGTGTAACATGATATAAGGGATATGGAATTAGAAGATTATGTAATAAATGGTATATCACTATGTGTATGTGCTTATGATTTGGTGCCATAAGTGTAAGCTACCATTTAATAATTATATTCGATTATCCGGTAATTATTATCATATTGATATGATATAGTGTCTGACGAGACATTGCGATATGTTATATGATTATAACGTGTATTGTTTATTATAATAAGATTACCATTGTGACAAGTTACTAACTTGTGGTATTCTGTAATGTTTTAGATACGCGGAAGACTCAGTGACATTAGACTACTGAGTGGACGACTATGATTATCGGTGAGTGGATCTTGGACTTTCAGTCTAAGTTAGTTGTAACAACATGGTTACAACGGGTAAACTTGGTTTATTGCATTGATTGCATTAATATTATATTGGCATGTTGGCTAAACCTTGATTGATTATTGGCGTCCATTGTGCTATGATAGTTGTGGACTATGTGATTTGGTGGGGGTCAACTAATGTGTTGGGTTTGGATACTATTACTAGGACTTCGCAAGTGCCTTGTACATGTGTTGGACACTGAAATTGCGTCGTGTGTAGTAATAGTACCAAACTATCAGTTTAACCTCTGATTTGGCCGTCAGTTGGTTTTAAGTGTTACTTGGGGAACCATCCGCGGCATGAGGGTACCTCAAGGACCACCGATCCTTCTATGTTGCTTGTGCATTGCTTGGTTATAGGCATGTGTTAAGCTGAGTTAGATTGATAGCTTGGGATCTATTCACTTAGCTTCGTGCTAACCCCTCACTACTTCTTGCAGGTTTACTTCTGTATGTGGGTGGGCAAGAAGTACATATGGAATGGAATGTTTGACAAGCTCACTCTGAAATGGATAATACGTTAATGATTTAACAACACCTTGGGATTTCTATAACACCTAAACTTAATGTGTGTAATGATTAGAATAATCTACTTTTAAAGGTTTGTATATAAGTGGATTGCTATTTGAAATGTATGTATGCAATCCACTAGTTTCTATTAATCATGCGCTTCCGATATGTTTTAAAAAAAAAAATGTATATGTATTTAGCGGGTGTTATAAATTGGTATCAGAGCATAGGCTTGGGTGAATTGGACATTAGTTATGTTCAATCCCAAATCTATATGATGTGTCAAGTCAAACATTCCAGGGATGGGGTTTAGTAATTGTATGAAAATGTGGTTATTGAATATGTACTAACCTATAACAAGTTCCAAGAGTGTTGTTTTGGATGCAGAGACGGAGGAACATGAGGAACCGTCTGGTATTCTCAATGATTCCTCAATACTCGTGGGCCTAGATGTGCCTGGTAATTTCTGATAAGCTTGATGAATTTTAATAAGCTTTGATTGTTTGCTTTACTATGATATGATTGTTAGTAAAGTAAATTGAATTATTGGTGAATAACGCTTGTTAATAAGTTGATAAATGCAAGGTGTGATTATAGATCCTTGCTAGGGAATTATTTGATAAATGATAAACTAAATTGATGTGACTTGATATGATGAAATTAATGGGATGTTGGTATTCTCCATTAATAGGTTTCGAGTCGTGTTGTTATGTGAATTATAAGGAGTCTAGTTATGGGAATATGTGTATTGACTTGGAAAAGTCAAAGTTGAATTTGGTTGTGTCAAACTTGATAATAACTATGTTACAAAGTGATGAATGTGACCAGATGTTTATGTGTTTAGCATTGATCATAATTGGGTTGAATTATGATCTTTGTATTGAAAGTGTTAAGATAGAAAGTCAAAGTGGTCAACGAGTCCAAATGTGTGTTGACAAGTTGTGAAAAGTTAAAGTGATTATGAATTTGGAAAATTTGTTGAAATTGATTTAAGAATGATGATTTTAATGTGGATTGGTGTTTTAGAGTTATAGCATAATACCAATATTGAAAATGGTTTTGTTTGACTTGGAATAGTCAACAAAGTGTGAATTGATTGTTTGAATAGTGGTTATATGGGTTGAAACCCAAATGGGTTGTTAAGGTACCCAAATGGGTCGGTTATTGGTCGAATGGTTAATATGCATGTGGGTTCAAAAATAATGAATGTTAAAGTGACTTTAAGTCATAAGTATAGTAACAAAGTGCGTGAAAGTGTTTTGGATAATCAATGTGGTTGTTTGGTTGAAATGCCCAATTGGACCCTAAACGGGTCAATGAGTCAAAACAGGATATAATGTGTATATATAGATGATGAATGTGCCCACACGTCATAATTATATATAGAAACATGTTGGCAAAGGGTGGAACCTTGAAAGTATGCCGTTTGGAATATAGAGTGTCAACGAAAATGGCTCAAATGGCCTAAAATTGGTTATACGTCCGTTTTCTCGTAAAACGTGTAAATTGAAAAAGTGGAAAAATGGAAAGTTGCATTTTGATTATATGAGGGTGCCTGCAAAATTTCAGAGTCTAACTCTTTACGGTTTAGGAGATATGCGCGTTTGAGTTTCGTATTTTTGCACTAAAAATTGCAGAATTGTTGCAGCAGGATGAATCCGGACGGATTCCTTGACCGGATTCCTTAAAAATGGTTCTGTCCTAAAATTTGGCCTTGAATCCGGCGGATTCCCCAGAATCCGGCGGATTCCCCTTTATTTGAGACATTTCTTGTATTATGTGTTATATTAAGTGAATTTAATATGAAAATTCGTAAATTTCGACGTTCGACGTAACGTTGGTCGTAAAATTTCCGTTATGAAATTTCGGTGTCCGATTAAGACGAAATTTACATGTCCACTCAAAAACGGGCCAACGGTCAAAGCTCATCGCTTTGCCATGAGCCCTGTCAGTTTTCGGCACTTCGGGGTCGTTTGAGGCCCGAAAATCGCATTTTACTGTTTTTCGGACATTATTTCGGACTTTTAGCTTATGATTTGTATTGGGCTTTTGTTTCTTTGAGTCCAGGGATCATTCCTAGGACTAAATATAATGTAAAAACTTGTTTTAAGAGGTTCACCCATTTTATTATGTATGAATCGTTTGTAAGCGGTTTAACTAACTGCATAGCATACCAGTAAGGGTATTGTTGATTGTTGCTTGTTAGGGTAAATAGATATTGATTATGTGAATCATGCTATATGAATTATTTGAAATACAATGAAGTATTTGAATCATGAAAAAAAGAGGCATGGTTGAAATAAGTGTTTTAAGAGTTGAGGAAATAATTATATGAAATTACTCTTGTTTGATAACTGAACATGGAAAGTTTATTGTTAATCAACTTAGGAATTATATATTGATGAATATAGGTGGAATATGACATGACATTTTAATAAGGCACTTAGTGCTAAATGTTATATATAGTATTATACGCAATAACTAATGTACTAAATGATTGATATGGAATCCAGTGATAAAGGTGTTAGATTGACTTAGTTATGTTAAACTCTACACCTGTGTTAATGTAATAATAAGAACTTTATTGAACAATTGGAATTATTATGCCTACCTAATTATGTAACACCCCAATATTCGAGGTATTATTTTAGTGTACCCAGAAATATACATCTTATGAAATATTATTATTGAAATAATAAGATATAATAGAAAACGTAAATGGATTTATCAGTTCCAGACTGTGTGAAATAAAAGAATTAAAATTTATATATACACACAGATACGTGGTTATTTCCTGATGCTTTCCAAACTATTCCAGAACTCTAAACCAGAGGAACCAAAATCGTCATTCATCATCACCATCATTAATCCTTCAATCTAGCATCAATTCAAGTCCTAGAAATCTTTGATTCTTCATCTCCATCATCATCTCTAACTCACTGTAAGTGAATTCTCTATAATCTATAAGCTAGGGTTTAACTAGTTAATGGGTTTTAGTGGGTTTCATTGAATTAGATTAAATCAGAGAAGGGAATTGATTGGGTTAGTGATTACTAGCCTAATTATCACTCATAACAATCATTTCTATTCAGGAAATGATGAATTCACTATTTATGTTCTTGAGCTAAATTGGGGTTTTTGATAAATTATCATAACTTAACCTCAATTAATCTAAAGTATGGTTAATAATGATTAATTGAATATGGAAATGATATTAGAATGAAGAATTGAAATAGATATGATGAATTATAGTTAGAGATCATGATTAGTGAAAGTAAATTGGATTAGTGAATTACTTAGATTAATCAAAGTGGGGGAGAGTGAATTATGAGTCATTAGCTAATTATTATGAGTTTTAGAATCTAAATTTATCGTTATGTACTTATGATATGAATAGGTGATTAAAGGCTTGGAATACACTTGTATCTTGATTGCTTGAAATCTTCAAATCGTAAGGTGAGTATATAGCGAATCAATTAAGTGAAGGTTATGTATATCCGGATTGCTTAAGAGCAAGAGGTTTTACATAATCATGACATTGTTGTTATACTTGTTTATTGTTGATATTGGTATTATTGTATGCAATTGTTACGAAATATATATTACGAAATATGTGCTAAGCACAATCTGTATCTTAAGGACCGCGGATCCAATTGGTATCTATCTCTACTTAAGTTCATTATTTGATAGACTAAGAATTATATGTGTGATTGTATTGCTTAATTGGTTACCTATGTATTCACTAGGCATTTTATGCTTACTCCGTATCATTCAAATGTATTGTAGGTAATACTTCGAAAGGAAAGGATAAGGAAATCAAGAAAGAGTAGCGTGGATTGGTTTGCAAGTTGTAAGTGCAAGCCTTTTCTTTTGGATTATCGTTTTGATGAAACTTGTGAAATATGCCCAAGATGTTTTGAAATACATTAGAAATATGTAATATGTGGTTTTGGATTTAGTTGACATTAAAAGTCAACAACTGGTGTAAATTATGTATTGAAAGTGAAATAGAAGTCTTAGCATGCTACTTAATGGTAAATGGGTCGTAAGTGTCAAAATGGGTCAATAGTGACCCATGTGTGTATAATGAACTTTACCAAGGTTATAGAATCCTGGTTAGTTGCTTTAAGTTTGTTTGGGTATTTTGGAAAAGTGGTGAAAAGTGCAATAGCTGATAATGTGTGAGTTGTATTTTGAGTTGTCAACCAAAAGTGTCAAAAATGGGCGAAAATAAATCATAGGCTCAAATGTTGCGTTTTTGTGAAAATTGAAAAAGTACAAAAAGGGAAACCTTCGTTTTGACCATTTGAATGTATCTGCAAAGTTTTAGAATCTAATTCCTTACGGTTTATGAATTATGCACGTTTGAATTTCGACAAAATTTGAATTATGGTCTGATCTGGAATTTAACTAGTGAACGCGATCCGGCTAGGTATTCCCAGGATCGCGTTCCTCTTTGAAAAATCACCACAATCGGATTTTTAACTAGCAAACGCGATCCAGCTATGGTGTCAGAATCGCGTTCGTCAGTGTATTTTCGTCACAGAATGTTTTGAACACAGAAACGCGATCCCAAGACTTGTTTCTGGATCGCGTTAGTGTGTAAAGTTTGTGTAAAATCCAAAAATGCATAAGTGTTTAAGTGAACTTTAGAGACCTCTTTATTTCACATTTTAACACTTTAGAGACCCCTTTTTATGGTATGACTTTAGGAACCTCTTTTTAACAAATAGTGATTGAATTTATATGGGACCAAACGTAATCGAATTTTAAGTATCATTTTTCCGCTAGTATAAAAAAAAAAAAAAAAAAATTTATGGGCGTTTCAAGTTGGTATCAGAGCGATAGTTTAAGAGAATTACGTAATCCACATTAGGATTGCATAATCTTAAACTATTTCGAATCTATGATTATGTTGATAATTGTATTGTGATAGAATCTTGTTTTGTGAATTGATGTGGAACCTTAAGAATGATTGTCGCCTTGCTTAAATACGTTCAAAAGGAATGAATAGAAGTGTGTAATTAGTATAATATATCTACGTCTGGCCAACGCAGTTGTATTATACTAGTGCACATGGGTGATTCAATACCTTTGAATGTAATATGGGTTTGGTGAATGATTGTTCTTGATGGTTTATATAGGATATCTTTAACTTGTATTACTATATAGAATTTGGAATATATTAATTAAATTGTTAATTCTTGTAGTAAATGGAATCAATAAATCAAGGTGATCAGAATCCTCAGGGAAATTCTCCTCAACATGAAGAGAATGCAGGTGATAGAAGTTTAAACCCTGAGGATGAAACAGGGATTAGGCAAATTATCGGGCAAGCCCTTAAAGAATTCGGCCCAACTGTAATCTCTGAAGTAGATAATATTGTGACTTCTAAAGTTAATCAAGTATTAACTGATAAGTTAAAAGAATTTGAACAACAACACCCTATTCTAATGAATCCTTTAGTAGCCACGGGACTCTTGACTGCTCAAGGGTCGGCAGAAAGCTATGATTTCAAAAAGTTTTCCGGTTGTAAACCGCCTGAATTTGAAGGTGAATTGAATCCTGTTGCTAGTCTTAGGTGGTTAAGTAGAATGGAGGAAACGTTTCTGTTATCTAAATGTCCTGATAATTTGAGAGTGCTGTTTGCTGCTCACCAACTCAAAGGTGATGCTCACGAACGGTGGAATTCAAAGATTGACACCTATGGATTTGAAACAGCATCTCAGTTTTCTTGGGACAAGTTTAAAGAATTATTCAAAAGTGAATTTTCACCACCAGCTGAACTAGAAAAGTTAAAGGGTGAATTTCTTGCGATTAATCAAGGAAGGATGTCTGTAGCTGAATATTCCAAATCCTTCCATGAAAAATCTCGTTTCTGTCCTGAGTACACTTCTAATGAGAAGTTGTTGACTGATCATTTCTATCGTCATTTGAATCTTGAAATCCGTGAATCTATTGATCAGTCATTTTATAAGGATATTCCAACGATATTGAATCGAGCCTTAGTAAGAGAAAAAGATTTATTAGCTAAGCGTGCTGAATATTGTAACAACCGCCAAATTAGGACTAGTAATTAGTGCCTAATTCTCTGTCAATACATGTAATTAGTTTCATGTTAGGCTAATTAATGTATCAAATTATATATTGGTGAATATATACGGTTACGCGATTTGATTTGATCGTACACAGTTTTAAAATCGAATGTAATTCGATTCAGAAAATACGGACGTTGGTGAAACATTTTAATATAAACATGAACCATTATTTAAAAACACTATGACATTCGGAATTACCTTTTAATAATAATCGCAAATTGTCCTATTTCGGACAATTGAAATTTCGCGACTTAAAAACAAACTACCCAAAAATTTATTGAACGTTTTAGAAAAATAATTCAATTAAATAACTTAACAAAATTTGTATTATTAAATGAATAATTAACACGCAAAATAAATACTGTACATTTAAACGACGGAGGAAACGAACACCGCACGGAGCGCGGAGACGCGGACTGAAAATGGGAGGTTAACCTCCCACTCTCACTCTCTTTCTCCTCACTTTCTTTTCTCTTTCCTCTTTTCTTTTCTCTCAATCACAAACTTCACCATCACCACCATCTTACAATTTCACAAAATAACAACACTAAACTACACCGAATTATACCCTCCGTTTGGAAGAAAAGCATCACCTCGCAACGATCTACATTCCTATCTTTTCGGATTTCTCATCCGACATTTTGTAAGTTTCCGACAAATCCCGACATCTCTCGTTTTTGATCATTTTTACTTGTTTATGGTTTATAATGGCTTATTATGTCCATTTTTGGGTTGGGTAAAAGATTTGGACCCAACGGAAACCGGGAAACTCGTTTTCGACTAAATTTCCGGCCATCAGACCGCTACGTCGCACCTGGCCAGGGGCCTCTGCGACGTCGCGACCTACGTCGCACAAAAATCCCAACGTCGCACTAGCGACGCAGCCCCTTACGTCGCATTAATTTGCGAAGGTCGCATCATGCGACGTACATGCCCACGACGTACATGCCCACGTCGCACCCGACGTCGCACAAAACAGAACCTTGAAAACTCAGATTTTTACTAAGTGTCGGAACCAAGATTTTAACACCTGATTTTACCCAAATTCGGATCCAGATGCGTTTTTCGTCAAAGCAATATAGTAGAAATAAAAATTTTCCAAGCTGACCTGGCAGCTCGACCCCAGCCAGGGGCTCTGCCCCTTGGACCCCGCCAGGGGCTGCCGCCCCTTGGACCCCGCTACCAGGGGCGCTGCCCCCGGACCCCCGTCATTAGATGTTGTAAATACTTTTCACACTAAGTGTCGAACACTTACAAATAACGAAATCTGATTCAACGATACATATAACGTTAACACTTTGAATCATTATTACAAACCGTCACCAACGGGCCATACTTGTTTTCAAACTACAAACGGATTACTAAACAAACACTTGGACATAACGAGTTGTGTAGACAACTAGCCTAGATGGTCTTGCGAGACATCTACTTACTTAACTTTATATGTTTAGGCATTTAAAGGCTACGGGTTCGGAGAACCAACTGTTGATATTACTTACTCGTTTATTGATATAAACGCACTTGCAAAGACTCAGGTGAGTCTTACGGCCCCACTTTTACTGTTTTATCTTATTGGGGGAGATACATGCTACTTATTTTTCCTGAACACAAGTACTAAACTGATTTCTATACCAAACGGAATTGCATGAGTTAATTACTATTTACTGAAGTCTCTCCATCATATATCGTTAGTTATGGACTTAAGCGCGAACAGTAGTTAATGGATCCATTAGGGAAATGACCCTCCCTGCCATGTACTGGTTTACACGTATAAACGGGTGACTATTATTTCGTTACTTATGCTTGCTCAAGTTTGAGCATGTCACGGGAGCAACTGATTATTTACGGGTTAAGCTTCGATTATGAGCCTCATGGCAACGGTATAACTTAATTACTTTACTTTTGCTGGATTTGCAAATACTTGATATACGCCTGTGGGCACTATTGATGAAATCTTGTGTTCAAACTGATTATTTACTGATAAACCTGTGAGATTCACCAACCTTTTTGGTTGACCCTTTTTAGCATGTATTCTCAGGTACACTTACGGAGTAGGATCACTCCAGGATTACTAGCTAGAGTCGCATGATTTCCAAACTGCATTTAACGGAGATTCTTTGGCATTATCTTTTGTAGCTATGGTTATGTAATAGAATCTCCCGCCACATACGCGGACTCTAGGCTAACTTTTTTTGTAAAGAAAACTATATGTTTTCAAACGATTTAAATTATGAAATGTAACTAATTTTACAAACGTCTCATTTAGAGGTCGTTTGCTGTATATCTTGTGCTTTGTATATTGATTAGTAACACCCAATGTATGCTTCCGCAAATTACTAAATTTGGGGGTGTTACAAATATGCTAGTAAAAGAAAAGCTGAGCAATCTACTCCATCTCAATCATCATTGTTTAAGAAAACCAGAACTGATTCGAAATCACCATCACAACAATCCTCACAAAAATCTCAATCACAACAACAGTTTTCTCAACCCCGTACTCGTGAATGGCCATTATGCGATGAATGTGGAAAAAGACATCTTGGGGATTGTAAATGTTTCAAGTGTGGGAGGCCTGGACACATGGCACCAGATTGCCCTAGTCCTTTCCGTTTATGTTACACCTGTTTCAAAAGTGATCATATTCAGGCGGATTGTCCCATTAAGAAAGAAGAGCAGAGAAAGCAACAACAAAGGAAAGATACTGAGAAGAAAGGGACAACTGCTGGATCGGGAGTCAAACCCCATGCTTTTCAAATCACAGCGGAGGAGGCTAAGGAATCACATGATGTGGTGACAGGTACCTTTATTATAAATTCTATACCTGCCCATGTTCTGTTTGATTCCGGAGCTTCCAGATCTTTTGTATCACTTTCGTTTTGTAAATGTTTAAATATTTCTGTATCTAAACTTGATCATCCCTTAGAAGTTGAAATAGCTGATAATAAGCTAGTAATAGTTTCTGATGTGTATAAGGGGTGTATCATTGAAATAGGAAGTGAGAAGTTTAATGTTGATCTAATCCCAATGCAAATGGGGGAGTTCAACATAGTAATAGGAATGGATTGGTTAGGACGAAATAAATGTGTAATCAATTGTCATGAAAAAGTTATTTTCCTGAAAGCACCTAGCGGACAGGATATAACTGTTTATGGCGAACGTATCAATCGAACTATTCCTGTATGCACGTATGCACGAGCTAAAAGATTGTTATCACATGGGTGTCGAGCCTTTTTGGCACACGTGATTGATAACTCTAAATCTGTTGCTGTGCTTTCTGATATCCCTGTTGTCAATGAATTCCCGGATGTATTTCCTGATGAACTTCCTGGTCTTCCACCTGATCGACAAGTTGAATTTAGAATTGATTTAATTCCTGGAGCTATTCCAATTGCTAAGACTCCTTATCGTTTAGCCCCAACTGAAATGCAAGAAATGATGAATCAGTTGCAAGAACTCCTTGATAAGGGCTTTATTCGTCCTAGCAGTTCGCCATGGGGAGCTCCAGTGTTATTCGTTAAAAAGAAAGATGGATCTTTAAGAATGTGTATCGATTATCGGGAATTGAACAAAGTGACCATTAAGAATCGTTACCCTTTGCCTCGAATCGATGATTTATTTGATCAACTTCAAGGTGCCAGTTTCTTCTCAAAAATCGATCTTCGGTATGGTTACCATCAGTTAAAGGTAAAGGAAGATGACATCTCTAAAACTGCTTTTCGAACCCGTTATGGTCACTATGAATTCGTTGTCATGCCATTTGGTTTAACCAATGCTCCAGCTGCATTTATGGATTTGATGAATCGTGTATATCGTCCTATGCTGGATAAATTTGTGATTGTTTTTATTGATGACATTCTCATTTACTCTAAAAGTGAGAGTGATCATTCAATTCATTTGAGACAAGTTCTGGAAATGCTTCGACGTGAAAAGCTTTATGCTAAATTCTCCAAGTGTGAATTCTGGTTGCGTGAAGTTCAGTTTCTTGGACATGTAATTAATGTCCATGGTATTCAAGTCGATCCATCTAAAGTTGCTGCAGTTCTTAAGTGGGATCCTCCTTCGAGTCCCACTGAAGTCAGAAGTTTTCTTGGTTTGGCAGGTTATTATCGTCGTTTCATTCAGGATTTTTCTAAGATTGCTACCCCATTGACTCGAAAGAGTGTATCATGGAAATGGGGCGAAGAACAATCTAAAGCATTTCAATTGTTGAAAGAAAAGCTCAGTCAGGCTCCTATCCTTGTTTTACCGGAAGGTAATGAGGATATGGTTGTTTATTGTGATGCTTCTAAGCTTGGTCTGGGCTGTGTTTTAATGCAACGTGGGAAAGTCATTGCTTATGCTTCACGACAACTTAAAACACATGAGCAAAACTATCATACTCACGATCTTGAATTAGCAGCTGTGGTCTTTGCATTAAAGATTTGGCGACATTATCTTTATGGAGTCAAGTCTACCATTTATACTGATCACAAAAGCTTGAAATATTTCTTTGATCAGCGGGATTTGAATAACCGACAGAGGAGATGGCTTGATTTAGTTAAAGATTACGATTGTGACATTCTTTACCATCCTGGTAAAGCTAATGTTGTTGCGGATGCTCTTAGCCGAAAGGCTATTCATTATATTCTTTCAGTGAAATCTCTTAGCATGATTGTGTTTCCTCAACTGCTTGATTCTATAAAAACTGCTCAAATTGATGCATTATCTTCTAATGACCTGAAAAAGCAACGCTTAAAGGGTCAACTTTCTGAATTAATTAAAGATTCTCGAGGGTTGAGAACTCGTTATGGTAGAATCTGGATACCAGTAACGAGTAATGTGAAGAAATTGTTATTTGATGAAGCTCATAAATCGAAATATTCTGTTCATCCAGGTGCCACCAAAATGTATCGTGATCTGAAATGTGATTATTGGTGGCCTGGTATGAAACGTGATATTATTAAATACGTCCAAAATTGTCTCACTTGTCTTCAAGTAAAAGCTGAGCATCAACAACCATATGGAAAACTCCAACCTTTGGATATTCCAGTTTGGAAATGGGAACACATCACCATGGATTTTGTTACAAAGCTGCCGAGAACTCCTCGCCAGCATGATGCCATTTAGGTGATTGTGGACCGATTAAAAAAAAGTGCTCTTTTCATACCTATCAAGGAAGCATCATCCTCTGAAGTATTAGCAGAAATCTATATCCGTGAAGTTGTTGCTCGCCATGGAGTACCAGTTTCTATTGTTTCTGATAGGGATACTCGTTTTACCTCTCGATTCTGGAAGAAATTTCAAGAAGATTTGGATACTCAACTACATATTAGTACGGCTTTTCATCCTCAAACGGATGGACAAAGTGAACGTACTATTCAAACTCTAGAAGATATGCTGCGAGCATGTGTCATTGACTTTGGTGGTAGCTGGGATTCTCATCTCCCATTGGTGGAATTTTCATATAACAATAGTTATCATTCTTCCATAAAGATGCCACCATATCAAATGCTTTATGGTCGAAAGTGTCGTACTCCCATTTGTTGGGGAGAAGTCGGTCAACGTGAGCTAGGCAGTACTGATGTAGTTCAAATGACTACTGAAAAGATTGATCAAATCCGTGAAAGGCTAAAAATGGCTCAAGACCGACAGAAATCTTATGCTGATACACGCAGACGACCAATTGAATTCCAAGTTGGTGATAAAGTAATGTTAAAAGTTTCTCCTTGGAAAGGTATCATTCGATTTCGTAAGAGAGGAAAACTAAGTCCAAGATATATTGGACCTTTCGAAATACTTGATCGTGTTGGTCGTGTAGCTTATCGGTTACAGTTACCGGATGAGCTTAGTGGTATTCATGATACATTCCACGTGTCACAGCTTCGAAAATGCCTTGTTGACGAAGCTTCATATGTACCTCTTCCTGAAATCCAAATAAATGAGAAATTGAATTATATAGAAAAACCCGTCAAGATTCTTGATCAAAAAGTTAAACAATTAAGAAATAAAACGGTTTCTATTGTCAAAGTTCAGTGGCAACATAGAAAAGGTTCTGAATTTACTTGGGAACCTGAAGAATGGATGATGGTATACTATCCTGCAGTACACCAGGAATGGTTCGTGAGGACACGAACAGAATAAGTGGGGGAGACTTGTAACACCCCAATATTCGAGGTATTATTTTAGTGTACCCAGAAATATACATCTTATGAAATATTATTATTGAAATAATAAGATATAATAGAAAACGTAAATGGATTTATCAGTTCCAGACTGTGTGAAATAAAAGAATTAAAATTTATATATACACACAGATACGTGGTTATTTCCTGATGCTTTCCAAACTATTCCAGAACTCTAAACCAGAGGAACCAAAATCGTCATTCATCATCACCATCATTAATCCTTCAATCTAGCATCAATTCAAGTCCTAGAAATCTTTGATTCTTCATCTCCATCATCATCTCTAACTCACTGTAAGTGAATTCTCTATAATCTATAAGCTAGGGTTTAACTAGTTAATGGGTTTTAGTGGGTTTCATTGAATTAGATTAAATCAGAGAAGGGAATTGATTGGGTTAGTGATTACTAGCCTAATTATCACTCATAACAATCATTTCTATTCAGGAAATGATGAATTCACTATTTATGTTCTTGAGCTAAATTGGGGTTTTTGATAAATTATCATAACTTAACCTCAATTAATCTAAAGTATGGTTAATAATGATTAATTGAATATGGAAATGATATTAGAATGAAGAATTGAAATAGATATGATGAATTATAGTTAGAGATCATGATTAGTGAAAGTAAATTGGATTAGTGAATTACTTAGATTAATCAAAGTGGGGGAGAGTGAATTATGAGTCATTAGCTAATTATTATGAGTTTTAGAATCTAAATTTATCGTTATGTACTTATGATATGAATAGGTGATTAAAGGCTTGGAATACACTTGTATCTTGATTGCTTGAAATCTTCAAATCGTAAGGTGAGTATATAGCGAATCAATTAAGTGAAGGTTATGTATATCCGGATTGCTTAAGAGCAAGAGGTTTTACATAATCATGACATTGTTGTTATACTTGTTTATTGTTGATATTGGTATTATTGTATGCAATTGTTACGAAATATATATTACGAAATATGTGCTAAGCACAATCTGTATCTTAAGGACCGCGGATCCAATTGGTATCTATCTCTACTTAAGTTCATTATTTGATAGACTAAGAATTATATGTGTGATTGTATTGCTTAATTGGTTACCTATGTATTCACTAGGCATTTTATGCTTACTCCGTATCATTCAAATGTATTGTAGGTAATACTTCGAAAGGAAAGGATAAGGAAATCAAGAAAGAGTAGCGTGGATTGGTTTGCAAGTTGTAAGTGCAAGCCTTTTCTTTTGGATTATCGTTTTGATGAAACTTGTGAAATACGCCCAAGATGTTTTGAAATACATTAGAAATATGTAATATGTGGTTTTGGATTTAGTTGACATTAAAAGTCAACAACTGGTGTAAATTATGTATTGAAAGTGAAATAGAAGTCTTAGCATGCTACTTAATGGTAAATGGGTCGTAAGTGTCAAAATGGGTCAATAGTGACCCATGTGTGTATAATGAACTTTACCAAGGTTATAGAATCCTGGTTAGTTGCTTTAAGTTTGTTTGGGTATTTTGGAAAAGTGGTGAAAAGTGCAATAGCTGATAATGTGTGAGTTGTATTTTGAGTTGTCAACCAAAAGTGTAAAAAATGGGCGAAAATAAATCATAGG
Source organism: Helichrysum umbraculigerum (assembly GCA_949592205.1). Lineage (NCBI taxonomy): Eukaryota > Viridiplantae > Streptophyta > Magnoliopsida > Asterales > Asteraceae > Helichrysum > Helichrysum umbraculigerum. The sequence goes on along the minus strand of CATIUR010000003.1, from coordinate 26,904,635 downwards.
CTCAAATGTTGCGTTTTTGTGAAAATTGAAAAAGTACAAAAAGGGAAACCTTCGTTTTGACCATTTGAATGTATCTGCAAAGTTTTAGAATCTAATTCCTTACGGTTTATGAATTATGCACGTTTGAATTTCGACAAAATTTGAATTATGGTCTGATCTGGAATTTAACTAGTGAACGCGATCCGGCTAGGTATTCCCAGGATCGCGTTCCTCTTTGAAAAATCACCACAATCGGATTTTTAACTAGCAAACGCGATCCAGCTATGGTGTCAGGATCGCGTTCGTCAGTGTATTTTCGTCACAGAATGTTTTGAACACAGAAACGCGATCCCAAGACTTGTTTCTGGATCGCGTTAGTGTGTAAAGTTTGTGTAAAATCCAAAAATGCATAAGTGTTTAAGTGAACTTTAGAGACCTCTTTATTTCACATTTTAACACTTTAGAGACCCCTTTTTATGGTATGACTTTAGGAACCTCTTTTTAACAAATAGTGATTGAATTTATATGGGACCAAATGTAATCGAATTTTAAGTATCATTTTTCCGCTGGTATAAAAAAAAAAAAAAAAAAAAAATTTATGGGCGTTTCAAATTATGTGAGTAGTTTCACATTCAAGTGATAAATAAAAATAGTAACAAGTTAATACTGGGTCATAAAGCTATTACAAAGTGTTACTATATGTGTAATAATTGTTGATTTCAACATTGTGTTATATGAGAGAGTAAAAGTTAATCACTTTAGAGATTAATGGTATGAAGTGGCCTGAGAATGAAGTGTGACTGACATAATATGACGACGTCTGGCCAACGTATTTATATTATGCCATTTCACATGGAGTTGTTGAGGCTATTGAGTACCCAATGAAGCTAAATGATTTTAAAATAACGGATGATATAGGTTGACCTGCGGTTATGAAATAGTTATTGATTGACTAAAAGTGAGGTAGTAGTAAACTACTAAAACTATTGATTAATGTGATATCATTATAAAGGAAGAATTTTGGACTGTTTCTATTACTTGTTAAAACGTATAAGTGGTTATTCGGTGATGATAATTAAAGCTTGGTAAAGACTACCATAGTTGGATAGCCTATTGTAGGGAAAAAGTAAAATAGTCAGGAAAATAAGAGTTTACTTGTTGGATTGATAATCTTATTATAATTATGTGCGAATTACATATAATCTTTCGTATTTTTGCTTATCTAATGACTAGATAAAGTAGTAAATTGTAATTTGAAAAGTTATGTGATGAGAAAAGTTAAGTAGAGGTCGGCTAAATTAGATTAAATATGTGAATATTGTTGAAAAATGTGTTAATGATTAGCACATTTTGTTAATGTGGTACGTGTGCTAGTATAGCAAAGTACCCATTGAACGAGACTTAGCATGTATCCAATATGAATTGGTGCTAAGTGATTGTGTAAGTACATGATTATGGTAGTAACCATAGGATTGGACCTCTCTTTTGCTTATTAATATGTGTATTGTGGTTTCCATAACCACTGTCTTGTTATTGAAAAGGATACAATTCATGTATAAATTTTGAAGATCTAGCACGTTGCTAGTTCTGTTTGTGAAAGTATATCACTTTACCTAGTTAAGTGATTTACTTATGTTAAGTGATTTACTTATGTTAAGTGATAACTTGTTTTAAAACGTTCATTGTGTATATGAAGATAAGATTAGGTACATTATATGTGCTGAAATGAGAAATTGAAGCATGTACATTGGATATGTGCATGTGTAATTAGGTTGAAAACATATATCTTAAAATGGATTAAAGGTATACATATTTTGTGTATGTGTGATTAGTGATTAAGATACGCATAGAGATGATATGCATAAGTAATTTAAATTGTACATTTAACTTATGTGCAATTAGTGATATATAATTATGTAGTTAGGGAATTGGAAATAAAGTGTGAACCAAACTTCACACGAGGTAGGATGTGATTAAATTCCCTAGACTAATTAAGGATGATTAGATTTCGAGGATGAAATCTCTTTAAGGGGGAGAGATTTGTAACATCCGCAAATCGGGCCTAGAAGTTTTATACTATTTTCGGGATTTAAATAATTATTTAAATGAGATAGGAAATTTATTGTTAGTTTATTTAAAAATAAATAGGTGAAAGAGTCACAGGAATTATTGTGACTAATAAAATAATATTTGTTTTAAATGGTGGAACCTGACGGTAAAATAAAATACTTTTCCTCGCGGGTATTTTCGGGTTCCAGGCAATAGGTTTAGAGCGGGTATTATTTTATACTAGTGGAAGTTGGTTAAAAGAGTGGTGGCCGACTTATTTTTCCCCATTTTCTATTCTTGATCTTTCTCTCATCTCTATCTCTTTTACATACACACACATACATACATATCAAAATCAAAAGAAAGAAAAGAGAGAAAGATTGCTTGTGATCTTGCTATAGCTTCATCTTCTTCACTAGATCATCATCATCGTCTTTAAATTGTGAGTGTTCATCATATATATGTGTACATATTAATAATTTAGGGTTTATGATTATGTATGTGATTGATGATGATATATGATGATATGTGTTGTTGGTTAGTATTATAAAGTGTTATTTGTTGTATGTAATCGATTTGATACGTTGATTTGGTGAATTGGGGTTTTGATTTCGGGTATAAGGTTAGAACAGCAGGTACAGGGGCTGTTCGTCATGGGAATCCGGCGGATTCACGGGAATCCGGCGGATTCAATTATAAATTGGGGAATCCGGCGTATTCCGGACCGTATTCACGAACGTATTCCCTTGAATCCGGGCGGATTCATTTTGTTTCAGGCTTATTGTTCAGCTGTTGATTATTATGTTATTGATTTATACATCGAACTTAATTTGTGCTAATGTTAAGTGATTGATGATATGTGTTAGTAATGTTTTGGACTTAGTTCATGTTACTTAGGCTAATTAAGTTTTGTAATTAGTTAAGCAGTGGTTACTTAATGGTTTGATATCATGAGCTTGTAAATATGTTATATAAGTGTAACATGATATAAGGGATATGGAATTAGAAGATTATGTAATAAATGGTATATCACTATGTGTATGTGCTTATGATTTGGTGCCATAAGTGTAAGCTACCATTTAATAATTATATTCGATTATCCGGTAATTATTATCATATTGATATGATATAGTGTCTGACGAGACATTGCGATATGTTATATGATTATAACGTGTATTGTTTATTATAATAAGATTACCATTGTGACAAGTTACTAACTTGTGGTATTCTGTAATGTTTTAGATACGCGGAAGACTCAGTGACATTAGACTACTGAGTGGACGACTATGATTATCGGTGAGTGGATCTTGGACTTTCAGTCTAAGTTAGTTGTAACAACATGGTTACAACGGGTAAACTTGGTTTATTGCATTGATTGCATTAATATTATATTGGCATGTTGGCTAAACCTTGATTGATTATTGGCGTCCATTGTGCTATGATAGTTGTGGACTATGTGATTTGGTGGGGGTCAACTAATGTGTTGGGTTTGGATACTATTACTAGGACTTCGCAAGTGCCTTGTACATGTGTTGGACACTGAAATTGCGTCGTGTGTAGTAATAGTACCAAACTATCGGTTTAACCTTTGATTTGGCCGTCAGTTGGTTTTAAGTGTTACTTGGGGAACCATCCGCGGCATGAGGGTACCTCAAGGACCACCGATCCTTCTATGTTGCTTGTGCATTGCTTGGTTATAGGCATGTGTTAAGCTGAGTTAGATTGATAGCTTGGGATCTATTCACTTAGCTTCGTGCTAACCCCTCACTACTTCTTGCAGGTTTACTTCTGTATGTGGGTGGGCAAGAAGTACATATGGAATGGAATGTTTGACAAGCTCACTCTGAAATGGATAATACGTTAATGATTTAACAACACCTTGGGATTTCTATAACACCTAAACTTAATGTGTGTAATGATTAGAATAATCTAGTTTTAAAGGTTTGTATATAAGTGGATTGCTATTTGAAATGTATGTATGCAATCCACTAGTTTCTATTAATCATGCGCTTCCGATATGTTTTTTAAAAAAAAAAAAAATGTCTATGTATTTAGCGGGTGTTATACTTGCAGCTTCAATCAACGTCCTATTTTTCCTTTCAGCAACACCATTTTGTTGAGGTTCATAAGGTGCACTGAATTGATGTAATATCCCTTTGCTTAAGCAATAGATATTCAACGTTGAATTCTTAAATTCTGTTCCGTTGTCACTACGAATACGCTTCACTCTCTTTTTATAGACATTCTCTACTAGATCAAAGAACTCAATTAGAATTCCAGGAGTTTCATCCTTTGATCCTAAAAAGAATACCCATGAGAATCTAGAATAGTCATCTGTGACAACCAAACAGTACCATTTGCCACCTAGACTTCTCTTGCTTATTGGGCCGAAGAGGTCCATATGTGTAACACCCCCGAAATTCACTGTTTTGCGGAAGCATAATTTGGGGTGTTACTAATCAAATATCACAGCACAAAGATAAAGTAAACGACATCTATATGCAACGTTTGTAAATTAGTTACATTCCATAGATATATTGTTTGAAAACTTAGTGTTTTCGTATACAAAAATGTAGTTTCCCTAGAGTCCGCGCGTGTAGCGGGAGATTCTATTACATAATCAAAATATACAAAAGATAATGCTAAGAATCTCCGTTAATGCAGTTGTGTTGAAATCATGCGACTCTAGCTAAAATCCTGGAGTAATCCTACTCCATCCGGGTACCTGAGAAAACATGCTAAAAAGTGTCAACCAAAAGGTTGGTGAATCTCACAGGTTTGTAAGTAATATCAGCTTTGAACACGAGATTTCATCAGTAATGCCCGCAGGCGTAAAATCAGCAATTTCAATCCAGAAATCGTAAACCAGTATTTGCTATCCCGCAAATATAAGTAAGTAAGTTTATACCGTTGCCATGAGGCTCATAATCGAAGCTTAACCCGTAAGTAATAAGTTTGCTCCCGTGACATGCTCGTAAATGAGCAAGCATCAGTAACGAATAATTAGTCACCCGTTTCTACGTGTAAATCAGTACGTGGCAGCGCTACTGCCCCGGGTGGGGAGGGTCATTTCCCTAATGGATCCATTAACTAGTGTTCGCGCTTAAGTCCATAACTAACGATATATGATGGAGAGACTTCTGTTTGTAAGTAAACTCATGCAATTTCGTTTGGTATAGTAAACAGTTCTAGTACTTGTGTTCAAAGAAAAGCAGTTGCATGTTTCTCCCCCAATAAGATAAAACAGTAAAAGTGGGGCCGTAAGACTCACCTGAGTCTTGTAGTAATCAGTTGAAATTAGCAAGTAGTAAGTAAAGCAAGTAGGTTCTCTGAACCCGTAACCTTCAAATGCCTAATCATATGAAGTTATGTAAGTATGCGTCTCACGAGACGTTTCGTTTAGATGTACACAACTAGTATATCCGGTGTTTGTCCGTATGTTTGTAATTGTTTGTTTGTTGGAAAACATGTTTGGCCCGTTGGTGATGGTTTGTAGCAAAAATTCTAAAATGTTGACTTTGCTACAGTAGATTTGCTACAGTACTGCTACAGTAAAATTTGACTTTTTTGTACAGTAACTTTGACTTTTTCTATAGTGAAAATCCTTTAAAATTTCCAAGTTTTCTGTTTTCTGCGACATAATATGCGACACAAGGGTTTAGATGCGACACAAGGGTTGTGTCGCATGAAGGATGCGACACAAGATCTCTGCGACACAGTGGTTGTGTCGCAAAAGCTTGCGATGCTAATTCAATAGCGACATAAGGGTTGTGTCGTATTAAATACGACATAGTATGCGACATAGAGTGCGACACAATATTGTGTCGCAAAGGTTACGACACTAAAGGATTGGTACGACACAAGGTGCGACACAAACGGGTTTATGCGACACAGCATGCGACACAAGGCTTGTGTCGCATGTATGAACACCAGCCCAGAAACTTTCGGGTTTCAAGAATTTTCGACCAAAAACGCAAATCTAACCCATTTTTGAGCTATAAAATCGTGTTTTCTTCTTGTATTAGGTTATAACTATGTTGTGTACATATCAAAACATCAAAACATTACACCAAATTGAATAGATCTAAGATTTTAGAAATTTCTTACTTTTGCAAATCGAGCCAATTGGAGGATGGAACGATGAAAACGGTCTTGATATTCTTGCTCCACTCGTGATGGTGATTCCGAATATGTAATTTTTGTGGTCGAGTTTTGATTCCGAAAATTTGGTGTGAATTGAGGTTGAGAGAGTTTGGTTTGTGAGTGTTTTTGTGATAATGAAAAATGAAAGAGAAAAGTGGGTGTGGGGGTGGGGTTTGGCTGATCCACCAAGGAAGGAGGGGGAAATACTCCCCAAAACACAGCGTTGACTCCGTGTCCTAATCGTTTAATCACTAGTTTTTAATATTTAACCAAACGTTTATATTTTTAAAATGTAACTAAAGTATTTAAATAAAAATACTTTGAAATTAATAGTAAAACATTTGTCGCAATATTTTAATTATTAAGTCGCGTTTATTACGTTTTGTTGCGTTAGTTAAAATGTCGTCGCGATAATATATAAATAATGCTCGTTCGGTTGCGTATTTTATATAACAAAATACGTTCTCATTATTTAAGTAAATTTCTGTCACCAACGTCCAAGTAAACTGTGTCGGACTCCGTCCAGTTAATTCGCACGATTTATCCAAATCGCGTAAGTACACACACATATATATAAATCACCTTATATATATATATATAAATAGAGCCTGTAATTAGTCCTATTACATACTAATTACAACTAGTTACAAACAATTAGGCATAATTAATTATCCTAATTATGCAGGTGTTACAATATGTAGCAATTCAAATGGCGAGGAGATTGAGTTTTCAGTCTTAGATCTGTGTGGTTTCTTATGCTGCTTTCCTTTCATGCAAGGAACACACTTATCTTCAGACTCGAAACGTTTTTGTGGTACACCTAGAACTAACCCATTTTTGGTTATGTAATTCATCTTTCTCCAGTTCAGGTGTGCCATTCTCCTATGCCATAACAAAGCGTCTGTTTCCGAAGCCTTGGATAATAAACAAGTAGACACCATAGAAGAGTTAGGAACACCCATGTTGATAGCATAGATGTCCTTCTTCCTTGGCGCCCTCATCAATATCCATTCCTCAGGAATTTTGAATCCTGGCTTCAGGACTAAGGCTTCCTTTTCATTAAAATAAACTGGATGACCTTTATCACATACTTGGGAAACACTCACTAGGTTGTGAGTTTGTTCTTCAACGTAGTTCACATCCTCAAGAGTCAAAGTTCCATTTGAAACTTTTCCTTTTCCCGAAATTACTCCTCCTTTATCTCCTGCAAAATTTACTTTTTGCTTGAGACTCTCCTTGAAGTCCTTCAGTAGACTTCGTTCTCCTATCATGTGTCTTGAGCATCCACTATCTACATACCACCAGCTGTCTTTGTTCATAGCATGCTCCTGCACATAACACAAAACACGATCAGTTGTCAAGAGGGACCCAAGCCATTACGGTCTTGGTTTGTCCCTTATCATCAACAAACTTAAGCTCTTTAAAATAACCATTCTTCCCATCAGGAGCTTTGGTTACTTTTGAAGTAGCTTGAGTTTGTGGATGATCAGCCTTAAGAGGTGAATTCGAGGAGAACCTCCTAGGCACATAATTATGAGCTCTATTATGATAATTGTAATTAAACTCATGTGATCGCGAAGTAGTACCACTCTTATAATGACTATGGCCTCTACTTAGAGTTCTAAACCTCGACGGTGTCATATCCCTAGACTTATAGACAGAATTATCACTTTGAGTATATGGCCGTTTAGGTTTAGGTGGGGAGACACTATGTTTACCGTCTCTTTTAAGAATGTTAACAGGTTTATTACCTAACTTAGGTTTGGTATCTAACCTATCTACAGTCATACTAGAGTCGGTCTGTGTCTTTTCATCAATCACAAGCTTATGTGGTGTTTCAGGCTTTTTGTTAGGACAACACGAAGCCACGTGTCCCTTTTGGTGACACTTGAAACATGACATCTGCTTGCGTGATTTAGGAACTTTTGCATTACCACTCGGAGTCTTAGGCACTAAAGGTTCAAGTATTTGTTCCTTATTAACCTTATCATCAGTCTTAGCATCATTAATCACTCCACCCGATACAAACTGTATTTTGGTGAAATGAGACACCTTACTATTATCTGATGATTGGTTCTTAACAACATCCTTTTGTGCCTCTAACTTTTCAGGGTCATTAGTTACTAAAATCTCAGGATTAGCATCTGTCATTTCAGAATCTATCGAGTTACTAGTGTAATTGGCATTAAAAGGATGAGGTACATCATTTTATCCTATCCCAGTCTTGTCCTTTACACTACTATGAGCATCTAGCATTTTATCCATTTCTAAAGTTCTGTAGGACTCAATCTTACGATTTTGTTCTACTAACTTATGCTTAAGCTCAGCTAACTCTCTATCCCTATCAGCTATTGTTTGATTTAAGTCATCAATGTTCATATAGAGACCATCTATGATTATTGCCTTTTCATTTATGGTATCTCTCAATGCAACCTTATCAGAACTATCAGACTTAATCTTATTCTTAAGATCTACCTAATATGTACTTAATCTAAGGACATCACTTTTAGCTTGTTCAAGTTCAGATATTATAGTCTTATTAGAATCATTAAAAATGCTAACTTGGGATGACAAATTCTGATTCGACACAGTTAAGACACTTAATTGAGATTGTAAATCAGTAACTAAATAACAAACATCAGCAAGAGTAAGAATATCCAAACATACCCTTTCCTTGTTAGTTTACACTTCAGCCATGCGTGCCACAAAGTCATCTGGACTCATATCAGAAGTTGAATCCATATATAGCACGTCTTCATCACTTGCTTTCTCATGAATCTCCGGCACCTTTACTTCAGCATCAGTAGGCATATAGCTATTGGACTTAGCAGCTATCTCTTGATCTTCAATCTCAGCCATGAGAGCTTCCTCAGACTGAGCTTGCCAATCATAAGATCCCTCCAACTATTTCACAACTAAGGCTTTGGAAGCTAAGGTACTTCCCGAACCTTGTTTGCTATTGCCAGTTTCAACCTTAGGTCTTTGACACTCACGAGCAAAGTGTCCATAACCACTAGTACAGATTTGGGCTTTGGTCACACCAGAAAAGCGTGACGATATGCTTACGGTCACGCTTGTTTTTCAACGTGTGTGTGACTAAAGGTCCCGCGACCATAGGGTGCATACGGCCACATTAAATGGTTAGTGGCCGTATCCATTTAAAAAGAGTGACCAAAACCATAAAAAGTGTGACCATATGCTCTTTAAAATCAAGTAAAGGTGTATTATATGTGACTATTGTTCATCCAATGGCCACTTGAATTCTATGTTTGTGTGGCGTTATGTAACATTTTGTCGAGTGTTTTAATTTGGAGATATGGTCACATAAAATGAAGCCAAAAGTGGCCATAGGTGTTAATAAGCGTGACCAAATGCTCCTTAAAGTCACGTAAACGTGGTTTTTGTGTGACCATATGCTCTTTAAAATCAAGAGAAGGTGTATTATGTGTGACTATTTCCATCCAATGGCCACTTGAATTCTATGTTTGTGTGGCGTTATGTAATATTTTTGTCACGCAACGAGTGTTTTATTTTGGGATTTGGTCACATAAAATGGAGCCAAAAGTGGCCATAGGTGTTAATAAGCGTTACCAAATGCTCCTTAAAGCCAAGTAAACGTGGATTTTGTGTGGCGATTGTGCCTCCAATGGCCACGTGAATTCTATCTTTGTGTGGCGTTATGTAAATTTTAGTCACACAACGAGTGCTTTTCTTTGGGATTTGGTCACACAAAAGTAAGCCAAAAGTGGCGACAGGTGTTCATATGTGTGACCAAATTCTCTTTAAAGTCACGTAAACCTGTATTTGGTGTGACTATTGTTAATCCAATGGCCACTCGAATTTTATGTTTGCGTGACGTTTGGTATCATTTAGTCACACAACAAGTGTTTTATTTTTGGATTTGGTCACATATATAGAATTAAACCAAATGTGGCCGTAGGTGTTAATATGTGTGACCATATGATCTTTAAAGTCACGTAACCTGTATTTTGTGTGACTGTTGTTCATCCGATGGCCACTCGAATTTTATGTTTGCGTGACGTTTGGTATCATTTAGTCACACAACGAGGGTTTTATTTTTGGATTTGGTCACATATATAGAATTAAACCAAATGTGGCCATAGGTGTTCATATGTGTGACCATATGATCTTCAAAGTCACGTAAACCTGTATTTTGTGTGACTGTTGTTAATCCAATGGCCACTCGAATTTTATGTTTGAGTGACGTTTGGTATCATTTAGTCACACAACAAGTGTTTTATTTTTGGATTTGGTCACATATATATAATTAAACCAAATGTGGCCATAGGTGTTAATTTGTGTGACCATATGATCTTTAAAGTCACGTGAACCTGTTTTTTGTGTGACTATTGTTCATCCAATGGCCACTCGAATTTTATGTTTGCGTGACGTTTGGTATCATTTAGTCACACAACAAATGTTTTATTTTTGGATTTGGTCACATATATATATAATTAAACCAAATGTGGCCATATGTGTTAATTTGTGTGACCATATGATCTTTAAAGTCACGTGAACCTGTTTTTTGTGTGACTATTGTTCATCCAATGGCCACATGAATTTTTTTTTGTGTGTAATGTTTGGTATCATTTAGTCACACAACGAGTCAATCAAAGTGTGACCGTATTATGTATTATGTGAGCGCATCATTTAGTCACGTATAACAAATCAATATTTCGTGTGACAATTGGAATTATATATATATATATATATATATATATATATATATATATATATATATATATATATATATATAACACGACAAATTAAAATTGGAATAATATATATGTACATAATTAACTGCATACATGTACCCAAACTAATATTGGAATATTATTTTACATGATAATAATAACCGAATAAATGTATCAAAATGATAAAGTAATTATACATGATCACAGTTGCAAGGCCTTTTGACTCTTGAGTCTCATCTTCGCTTGCTTTTGCACGGCATCACTAGATACATAAACCGATGTGTTGCGCCTTTTCTTTGATACTTCTGGTGCAATTTTGTTTTCCGCATACGCCAATTGACCTGAAGTAGGTGGTGTTACCTGTAAAAGACAAAAGCCGCATATATATGTATCAAACATCAATATTAATATATGAAAATTTATATATGTATACGTAGGTAGATATAGGTTGTTAAAAACGTATACGTACTGTATGTACCTCCTCCTCAAATACCACTTGCTCCTTCGGCCATGCATAAAAACCACCTACTGCCTGCAAAGCAGTTTTGACACCATTGTCTCCAACGTCCGGTAAAAAAGCTGCATCCACCAACGATGTACCAACAGACACTCTGTAGCAATCCTTTGGGAGTACTTTGCTATGAAGCATCTGTTTTCCACTCGACACGTATACGGTACCCAAAGCAATTGTGTTTGACTTCTTTAGGTTCCACAGTTTACACTTGAATACATAAACAAAATGAAATGATGACGATTAATATAAATATATATATTAATTATAACTAAGCATAAGCCTCTGTCTTAAACGGTGAAGATTTCAGATATGCACAGAGTATAACTCACAATAAATACCCTGTAATTGCATTCTAATTAAATACAGAATTGTATAAACCAATATTTCAACAAATAATTAATAGCACTTCATATTTACCGATTTCATTATTTTCCAGCAGCATCATATCATGTATATATATATATATATGTATGCAATATCAGAATTAGATGAAACTTAATTGAATAATGTTTCAACATGCTGAAATACATATATATACCTGCAGCGTTGGTGGTGTTGGAGACCGTTTCTTTTGTGATCGGGACGACCGGTTAGGTTCAACCGTGTTCTCTTGTGAATCAGGCGTCCTGTTTGCTGACTTGTTAACTGCTTCTTCAACAGTCTCCTATATAAAACAAGGCAAACAAGCAATTATTGTAAATGGGAGTGACTCTTGAACTAGCAGTGCTTTGAATTACTAGCTGTACTTTGAATACAACTAGCAGTGGCAAAACTAGCTTGATTTTGCAGTAGCAGTGGGAGTGACTCTTGAACTAGCAGTGGGAGTGACTCTTGAACTAGCAGTGGGAGTACATGACTTGGCCCTTTTAAGTTCTTCAATTCCACTACAAAATCAATGTAATTCTAATGTTTTATTACTTAATTACCATTTTGTCTTTTTGGTTGATCATGCTAGTTGCAAGTCCTTTAGGCCTGTCAAAACTAGCTTCCTGCCCACTTCCAACCACACTTGATGACCTTATTTGGCACTCCTGATCTGCAGTTCCAATGGTTGCTTTAGGATTAACGTCCACTGATGGAGACACCTGCAATATATATAAAGAAATACATATATCCGTTAGCTGCAATATAAATTAATGAATAATATGTTAGCATAATTACTTAATTAATACAATAATTAAATGTCTTTCCTCCGATGGCAGGTTTTGAGTTGACATTGAATTAATTTTCGCCTCTTGAACAGTCAACTTGGCCATCACTTGTGACACCTGGTTGGACAATGTTTCTATAACTTTGTCTTTGTCTTCACGGGCACGTCTCTCTGCTGCATGTTCTGCTTGAAGTAATTTCATCTGTTCGGCATCTGCTGCTTTTCTGCTTCGAGCTGTTGGAAGATGAAAATACTTGTTGATTGTCACTCCACTTCCTACTCCTCTGGTATACCCTCCCTTTTCCTTTCCAAATACCTCTGTCATTGCATCGTTGCCATGAGCAAGCTGTAAGTATCCGGTTTTGATCTTCTCGTGAGTGTCTATCTGCATTATAGATTCCAACAGCCAGTAGTTAATTGATTTATCGAAAGTAAACTACATGAACTATTTAAACGGAAAATTTTCATGTCAAATTAATGCTTACTACTTCTTGTCCCTTCTCTTTAGTCATTTCGTCTAGAATTAACCTGGCTTTGTTTTGCCTTCCTCTCAACCACAATATACCATGTGGGGGTTCTTCATGTGCTTCGATTAGTTTTTCTTCGATCTTATAATCATCAAATTAACACACATGTAAATTAGTCAAATTACCAATTAACATGTAAGCATATAAAATTGAAAACAGATACAAAGTACACTAGCTTTCTGTGTATTTTACTTTGATCTTATATATAATTGATACATATAATGTACAAAATAGAAACATACATTATATATGTAAATGTAATTACCAATTTCTTTTTCACATGTACGTAGCCACCTCGTCCCATGGTATGCGGATAAACCGACTTGGAGCGCGCCTCTTTTGACGCATCTGACTTTTTCTAATTACAGAATAAAATGATTATTAGATGGCATTAATGCGCAAACACAATAATCTGAAATTATATATATATATATATATATATATATATATATATATATATATATGCACTCTAATATAAATGACTAAACTTGGTAATCCTCCGTGCTCGTATACTCTACAAAAGAGTTCCATTCCGGGGCATGGACAAATGCACTATATTTCATTGGGACTTCATTTACTGCTGGTGTGTTTAGGTTGGGCAGTATGTAGGATTCCCTCAATTTCCTTCTAAAATTCCTAAGATGGGCACCAAGACGATTCATTACTACCTTTCTGTGTGTCTCATCAACATCAAAATATCGCTGCAAGATCAATATTAACAAGTTAAATCTATATATATATATATATATATATATATATATATATATATGCAGTTGCATATATAATGTACTGTAAACAATTTTAATTAATAAAGGAAATTAATCAAGGGAGCATGGAGTGGGTTACAAATACTATGATTTCATCCCACAGTTTATCTCTTTCTTCTTTATCGACCTTCTTCCAGGATAGAATCTTCAAACCAATATGCTCACGAACAATGTCTCCCAAAAAACTCGCAAACAAAGCTCTATTGTCCCCTATTAGCCGATCCATTTGATCGAAGGTTACCTTGAGCTTTTGTGCACCGGGTCTGCCATACTTGTTGCGAAACGCAAATAATCTTGTTATGCCCCTCGGCGGAACTATTTTGGGATTTGCATTATTGTCGTTTTCATCGGCTTCATCATCTTGTACATCATCGTAACCCTCCGATTCATATGCTAAATCGCGGTCGTCATCATTATAATTATTTAGAGGATGATCGGCTTCGTTATCCATGATATATATATACTTTAATTGAGATTAATTGGGAGTTGTAAATTGTTTGATATTTTGGTTGGAGATTAATTGAGAGTTGTAAATGTATTAAGATGTTTTGGAATGTAATTTAAAGGTCACTTGAAATTCAAATTTTTCTGCTTGGCTCTAATTGGTCGGTTTAAATTTTTTGGGGAAAAATTTGGCTCCAAAATGAAGGAAATAATATTTAGAGTTAAAATTATGAATAAGGTTAATTATGAATTTATGATTGTAGGGGGGAAAACAGCAAATCAAACAATATTGAGCTCAAAAAAACAAATGTAGGTTAGGGGATTCGAACCCGAGATTGCTAGGTTAACTCCTCAGCGAAATGACCAACTCAGCTATCAATACAATTGATTTACTTTTCCAACGATAAATATATATTATTATGTTGTTAAACCCTAAACGCTAGCCCTAAACCCTAAAGTGAAATGACCAACAGGTTCCTAGCATCTTGTTTCCTTTCCTGACCTTCCATTAACAAAAGCATATAATGCACATATATATAACACATCGATCATTAACTTAACTACAAAAAATAAGTACATATTTATAAGTATCCGACATAAATCTGTCGATAACTAACTATATAATTATATATACTTAATCAAAAGTAATAAATACCAAAACTAGATACAAAGTCAATGTAGCAAGCATCCCACGAATATACATTACAATTTAACAGCCAAGCCCGTCTGTGAAAGAAGGCATCGCGTAACGTCTGTGCTTGCAATACCTTGTGCTTAGGACAACAAAGAATGCAGTTAGGGTATTCCTTTTTTGCTCGCCATACGATACGAGGATCAGCCAACAATCGACGTACCTTGTTAGCTGTCCGGGCAACATCCCACAGACCTGCTAACCTTGTTCTGGTAGAGGTCAACAGTTGCTTGGCCTCTGCCTGTCTGTCTTGACTTTCCCCCATCACCAGCATCCCAAGCACAAACGTTGCATCACGTTGTCCCAAATTAGATGCCTGTTGCATCATCTCCTTTCCAGCAGCCTCATCACCAAATGAGAAGAACTTCTTTTGATCAAGACATTTAAGAAAAGTAAATTAGTATGTGACATAGTACAATTAAAAACTTCAATAAAATGTAAAATAAACATTACCATGCCATCCCTAAACAGCATGTTAGGGTTTCAATTCTCCCTCATTTTTGATAGCACATCAATTTTGTGCAACTTCATAGAAAATACAGGATAGAGGGAATCATCATCCAGCTGGCGATAAACCTCATCTGAATCAACTGCACGTCTGAAGGTCTTGCACCTGTAATGCATATAAACGACGTCATAAACACAATCTAAGTCCATTCATGATCATAAAAGGTGATTCATCATGTACATGCACAATATAATTTAAATATTCCTAAATCAAGCCCTAATAATTGCGCTACATTCTTTAAAAATTACAGAAAATACAAGGCTTATATACATTGACAAAACGTCGAGTATTTAAGTTGAAACGACAATCCAAACTAGAAACTAGGGTATGGAGACTTACAGAGTCCTCATTTTAAAAACTTGCTTGGCGTTGCAAGCCCCGACACGGGCCAGTACTTGACTAACGACGCCGTCCGGAAGGTCAGCAAGAGTTCGATCATCTTCCAAAGCAGTTTTCTGTCGTTTAGAGCTTTGGGAATCCATGGTTTAGTTCTTGTTTAGATGATTTGTTGATGCTCTGTTTTGAGTTTCTTTGGAAGTTGGTAGGCCGGGAAGTGAAAGGTGTTGATCCGATGGTCTGAATTTTACTGCAACTTTTTACGCCTCACGCGCCTACTTCCAAGTCTTTAAGTAAATTACCTAAATGCCCTTACTATTAAAATCCTTCTTATTGTATTGGTAATGGATTATAAAGGGTATTTATGTCATTCAACCTTTAAGGGTTAGTATTAGCAGACATTACCAAATGTGGTAAAAAAAGATAAACTATTTTTACTCTTGATATACACAATTTCACAATAACATATTTATATACAATATTATAAAAATGTTATAAAAACGTATTTATATAAACAAATATTGTAAGAAGATAAATTATATTTTTACTCGGTACACAATTTAACAATAACATATTTTTATTTATACACACACAAACAAAAGTATGAAAATCTTATACTTATAATAATTAAGTTGAATTATGTTGTATATCGTACACTTGACTATTAACCTTAGGGCAATGTCACATGCATACATATGCCGAAATGACGAATTAGATAACACCCTAAGTTCAATAGTGGCGTGTGTGATACCGCAACTACTGCCGTATATCGTACACTTGACTATTAACCTTAGGGCAATGTCACATGCATACATATGCCGAAATGACGAATTACATAACACCCTAATTAAGTTCAATAGTGGCGTGTGTGATACCGCAACTACTGCCGTATATCGTACATTTGACTATTAACCTTAGGGCAATGTCATATGCATACATATGCCGAAATGACGAATTACATAACACCCTAAGTTCAACAGTGGCGTGTGTGATACCGCAACTACTGCCGTATATCGTACACTTGACTATTAACCTTAGGGCAATGACACATGCATACATATGCCGAAATGACGAATTACATAACACCCTAAGTTCAATAGTGGCGTGTGTGATAACGCAACTACTGCCGTATATCGTACACTTGACTATTAACCTTAGGGCAATGTCACTTGCATACATATGCCGAAATGACGAATTACGTAACACCCTAAGTTCAATAGTGGTGTGTGTGATACCGCAACTACTGCCGTATATCTTACATTTGACTATTAACCTTAGGGCAATGTCACATGCATACATATGCCAAAATGACGAATTACATAACACCCTAAGTTCAATAGTGGCGTGTGTGATACCGCAACTACTGCCGTATATCGTACACTTGACTATTAACCTTAGGGCAATGTCACTTGCATACATATGCCGAAATGAGGAATTACGTAACACCCTAAGTTCAATAGTGGTGTGTGTGATACCGCAACTACTGCCGTATATCTTACATTTGACTATTAACCTTAGGGCAATGTCACATGCATACATATGCCAAAATGACGAATTACATAACACCCTAAGTTCAATAGTGGCGTGTGTGATAACGCAACTACTGCCGTATATCGTACACTTGACTATTAACCTTAGGGCAATGTCACTTGCATACATATGCCGAAATGACGAATTACATAACACCCTAAGTTCAATAGTGGCGTGTGTGATACCGCAACTACTGCCGTATATCGTACATTTGACTATTAACCTTAGGGCAATGTCACATGCATACATATGCCGAAATGACGAATTACATAGCACCCTAAGTTCAATAGTGGCGTGTGTGATACCGCAACTACTGCCGTATATCGTACGTTTGACTATTAACCTTAGGGCAATGTCACATGCATACATATGCCGAAATGACGAATTACATAACACCCTAAGTTCAATAGTGGCGTGTGTGATACCGCAACAACTGTCGTATATCGTACATTTGACTATTAACCTTAGGGCAATGTCACATGCATACATATGCCGAAATGACGAATTACATAACACCCTAATTAAGTTCAATAGTGGCGTGTGTGATACTGCATCTACTGCCGTATATCGTATATCTAATATTTCACTATTGGCGTATGTGATTATTTGTATCAATGTTATTATTTGCATATAATATTTCACAAATGGTTTTTTGTTCATTCTGCTTTGATTAATTTATTTATTATTAGTTGAGGTTACATTTATATAATAATTTATTTACCATACACCCACCAAACATGATACATATAGCTACTTAAAAGAACCATTAATCACACCATTTAAAGAAACTTAGTTCATAACAAGAACAAGTATAACTACACACAACATCACTACAACACCAATTAAAAGTGCAAACACTTGGTCAAACATCTTCAATTTTGACTTCATGGGAGTCAACTCTTCAACCATCTTCATCAACACCATCTTTGAGTCTGAATCTTCTTCCGTTTCATTCCTGATGGACTTGTTTTTGCATTCCATTCTTAATTGATACATAATTTTCCTGTAACACTCTGGAAGCTCCGAATCAAGAAAGCGATATCTTGTACAAAAATGGGTTTTAACCTAAATCACAACAAAATAACAAAATTAAAGCATTTTTGAGTCAATATTTAACCTAATAGCATCATCAATTACAGATACCAACAACAATAAAAAAAATAAGGTTAAAACTAACATCTGGGCATTTTACGAATCTACGTGTCGGGTTGATCTCAGTCCATGATGTGCGAACATACATCTTGGCTCCGCAATGGCAGTAATAAAATTGTGGTTCCAAAGCTTGATTTTGAGAAGATGATGATGACGCCATGTTACAGGGAGAAAAATGAGCGGGAATAAAATGAGGATGGTAATGGAGGGAAATAGCAAGTGGACGATGTAAAGGAATGGGGAAGAAAGGGGATTAAAAAGGTGGGTAGGAAGGGAATTTTACAAAAATACCCTCATGTGTGATACCGGTAGTGCCATATATCATACATTTCACTATTAAACTTAGGCTAAAGTCACATAAAGACGTAAATCTGTTAAAGACGTAGAATCTGTTCAATCAAATTCATTTAGTTTAGTACGAAGAATCTGTTAAAGACGTAAAAAATGAAATGATAAAACTTTTTTATCGAAAAAGTTAATAGACAACAAGGGATTTAAACTTTCATAAAAATTTTAATTTAGTGAAGGATAAAAAATTGTACGTTAATCAACCATAACTATAGGCAATGTGTTCAAGAATTACCAAAGTTTATAAAATGTGTTTAATGATAACTAAAGTTTATAAAAGTGTTCAAAATGATGAATCCTTATGGTTAATCGATTCGTTTTCCGCATAGTGCCATATAATCATATATCATTAATTACATTAACAGTGGATACGCCATGCTTTCCACTAACAGTGGCTACAATATACTTATCACAATATTCACCAAGTATATTTCTAACAGTGGCTATCATACAATTACACTAGCAGTAGCTAGTCTTCAGTTCCTCTAGCAGTGGCACTCTTCAACACGAACAGTGGTAAGCACTTCCACACTTAGCCAACTCAGCTCAGATCCCAACAATCTCCCCCTAAAGTTAATCAATCTGGAATTGCATTAAGTTTCTTCATTCAGCCTCAGATTCTTTAGAAGATTGGGACCCTTTCTTGCTTGATTCTACCCTCTTGTTGTACTGATTCATGATTTTATAGATTATATCCTTTCCTTTATCAGTTTTGACAGCTACAAGTAACTTTCTTTCAGTTAGCTGTTTCAACAGTGATTGGCTCAGAACATAATCTCTTTCTTCCAACATATAGATGTATTACCATTACTCAGTCGTATGCAATGAACTCCTGCTCTAGCAAAATGTCTCCAATCACTAACAGCTTCACTACCCAAAAAAAGTTCACCATACTGTTCTGGTTCAAACATCATTCTTAACCATTCCCATATGTGTCTTTCAATATGAATATTCACAAGCTTCATATCCTTTTCCATTCCAACTCTATACATATCATACACATCCATTTTCTTTACTTTTCTCAAAATATCAACCATAGACTTATGAAAACTCACATCTCCATTTCTTCTTTTAATTCTGAGTTCATAAGACACAGTGTTTGACTCTATGAAAATTCCTTGCCATTCAACAATATCCGAGAGATCTTCATCATTAAGATTTGTATTTTCATTCCTATCTCTCTTTTCAACCATCATCTCTTCTAAGATTTCTTCATCTCTATCCAAATCATATATCTGATCATCAGAGTCTTGAATCATTTGAAATGACCTTCTATGACTTGCAACTTTTAATCTCAACTCTTCAGCCTTTTGGGCTTCGATTTTCTTTTGTTCAAGCTCCTCATCAATATGTTGATACCTTAATTTCAGCCTTCTCTGTATCTCTTCATCCTCTCTCATTTTCTTTTCAATTCTTTCTCTTGCCTCGGGATTAACAATTGGATTGTTATCCCACAATTCCTGCAATTGCTCTAATGTCATTCTCCTCAACTGCACTGTAGGATATGTATCTCCTCTTAACTTGCAAACCAATTGATTTTTCAATTCACCTCTTGTTGGTTTCTTAGCTTTCCTTTTAGCTTCTTTCTTTTCAGCATCCTTCTTTCTGTTCCTATCAATTGGTATAACAGTGGTAGGTTTACTACTAGCTGTACTTTGAATACAACTAGCAGTGGCTGGTGTTGATTTTGCAGTAGCAGTGGGAGTGACTCTTGAACTAGCAGTGGGACCACATGACTTAGACCTTTTAAGTTCTTCAAATCTTCTAGCTTTAGCACTTGCATATGGTATTGCTTTCTTTCTTCCCATTGTCATCTTAGGCTCTGTTCTAACTTTTGACTCCCCCTCAGCCTCTGCATCAGGTGCCTTTGCAGTCTCCTCAGCCATATCATCATTCCGCACCACTTTTCCATCATTGCTTGCATCATGTCTGACTTCATCATCATCATCATTATTCTCCCCCTTGTTGAAAGTGGTCTTAACCAGCAAAGCTTCGAGTACAGCAAGCCTGTGTTTGAGATCCTCAATCACTTTTTGGCACTCTTCAACTAAGATCCCCTAATTGCATTAATCAAGGCGCTACTATACCTAACATATTTCATACCCTAATCAATTACAGTACATAACACGCCGACACACCTAATTGGATTTTTCAAACCCTAAGTAATGGACAAGTCTTGGATGGGAACAAACAGGCTGGGCAGAATTTATAGAGATGGAGTAGAAGCATTTATTGATTATGCAGTAAATAACTTGAAGAAGATGAGTAACATCGACCCACAGGGTAATAATCCACATCTTCTAATCCCATGTCCATGTACCAAATGTTTAAACCATGTAGTTCGTAAAACGGAGGAAGTGCATTTCCATTTATTCAGCAATGGCATTGATCAAAGCTACACACAATGGACTTATCATGGAGAGAAGGATGAGCCAATTGTTACAACAGAATATGGTGACAACCATATGGATTTTGATGCAGAACTCCCAACACATGCGAGTGAAACAGTGGAAATGGTTAATGCTACAAAAGATAATTTTGATGATGAGGATCCGGATGACCATGCCAAGCTTCTAGAACTGCTATCAGATGCAGAGAAGCCACTTTACAGTGGGTGTCCTGACTTCACAAAGTTGTCAGCCATAGTTCACCTACTCACTTAAAGAGTAAGTATGGCTGTTCTGATCAATTCTTTACTGAACTGCTAGGATTGTTAAGAAAGATGCTACCTGATGGTAACGAATTGCCGGAAAACACTTATCAGGCAAAGAAAATTTTCAAATTGCTGGGTTCAAGATACAAAAAGATAGATGTATTTATCAACAATTGCCTTCTTTTCTGGAAAGAGTACAAGGAATTGACCGTGTGTCGTACTTGTGGGACATCAAGATGGAAGGTGGATAAGAAGACAAAAAAAGTGTATGAGAAGATCCCAGCAAACGTAATGTGGTACTTTCTAATAATACCAAGGCTGCAACGTCTCTTTAAGATAACAAGTATTTCAGAAGAATTAAGATGGCACGCGACAAGGAGGAAAACAGATGGTGTGTTACGTCACCCGGCGGATTCACAGGCATGGCGAACCATAGATAATGAATTCCCCGAAATTGCAAATGATCCAAGGAATCTAAGGCTAGGAATATCTGCTGATGGTGTTGATGTCAACAGAGGAAATAGGCATCACAGTGTGTGGTCAGTTTTATCTGTCATCTACAACCTTCCTCCATGGTTGTGTAAGAAAAGAAAGTTTATCATGCTATCTGTATTGATATCGGGATACCCGGGAAATGATATCGATGTTTTTTTAGAACCGTTGGTTGATGATCTACAACTCTTATTCGAGACAGGGGTCGACACATATGATGCTTCCACAAAGCAAATATTTAGTCTACGTGCGGTGGTGTTATGGACAATAAATGGTTACCCTGCACTTGGTACTTTATGTGGCTGCCCAACCAGTGGATACAAAGGTTGTGTGGTATGTGGGAAAGATACATATTGTATTAGACTTCCCGCGTCATCCAAGCAGAGCTATGTAGGTCACAGAAGATATCTACCATATAACCATGCGTTCAGAAAGCAAAAGAAGGCGTTTAATGGAAATCAAGAATTTGGCACGGCTCCAATTCCAATGACCGGTGAACAAATATACAATGAGGTAAAACATATTGAAAATAAGTGGGGACGCGTAAAACAAGCAAACCAAGAAGATGCCAGAGGCAGAGGTGGGAAGATCCAAAAGGAGAAGAGGAAAAGATCAGGAAAAGA
This sequence comes from Helichrysum umbraculigerum, assembly GCA_949592205.1. Lineage (NCBI taxonomy): Eukaryota > Viridiplantae > Streptophyta > Magnoliopsida > Asterales > Asteraceae > Helichrysum > Helichrysum umbraculigerum. The sequence goes on along the minus strand of CATIUR010000003.1, from coordinate 26,882,014 downwards.
GGAAAAGATCAGGAAAAGAGGATGGTACTTCAAGCAAATCAAATGAACAGAATGGTGCGTATTGGAAGAAATTCAACATTTGGTATCGAAAGCTAAAGTATTGGAGGCACAATGAAGTTCAACATTGTATCGATTTCATGCATAAAGAAAAGAATGTTGGTGAGAGTCTAGTCGGGACTTTGCTAAATGTGCCGGGAAAGACGAAAGATGGAGAGAATGCTCGATTGGATCTTAAAGAGTTGGGAATAGACAAACCAGAGTTGTTTGTTAGGAAAGACGACCGAGAAATAACAGTAATACCACCAGCAGGTTACACGTTAACGAATGCCGAAAAGGACATCTTTTGTCAGACGTTATACAACATGATGGTACCGCAAGGATATTTTTCAAATTTCTCTAGTTTAGTCAGCCTAACAGATAGGAAGCTCATCGGCCTTAAATCACATGACTATCACATGCTAATGCAGGAGTTTTTGCCCATTGCAATACGTTCGATAATGGACGAACCTACACGCAAGGCTATTATCAGGTTTTGCTTTTTCTTTAAATCTATATGTAGCAAAGAGATCATATTAGAGGAACTAGATAAGATGCAAGAAGAACTTTGTGTCACACTGTGCCTACTCGAAAAGTTCTTTCCTCCCTCTTTTTTTGATATTATGGTCCATTTGACTGTGCACCTAATTAGGGAGGTAAAATTATGTGGTCCTGTATGCTTTCGGTGGATGTATCCCTTCGAACGATGTATGAAGGTTATTAAGGGACATGTGCGAAACAGAAATAGACCAGAGGGATGCATTGCTGAGGAGACTATTGCAGAAGAAACAATAGAGTTTTTCGGAGAATATCAAAAATCCATGAAAACTATTGGTATCCCAAATGATACACATGAAACTGATGAAAACGAGGACGGAAAGCCACTGTCGGCTGGCAAATCAAGTGAGGTATCTGCAGAACTCTTTCAGAAAGCACATTTGTATGTAATACTGAATACAGATGAGATTGTCCCGTATATCGAGTAAGTATTAATTACTAACACATGTCTAGCTATTTCGTTACTTTAATTAATGTTCTATCAAATATAATAACAAAATACCTTGTTTCAGGCGACACAAGGAGGTTTTGGTAACACAAAACCTGGGTAAACGAAAAGCATGGCTGTAGAATGAGCACGTTAAATCTTTTGCTAAGTGGTTACGCGAAGAGGTAATTGTTATTTGATCGTATATTATTTACTCCTTACAATTGTCCAATTTTTACCAATTGGAGATCGACTTAATTAACTGTAGTTTCATTAACCAAAGTTACTACTATTAAGCCTGTTAGTACTGTCAGAGTTGAAGAATAAAGTCAAACTAAAAGCTGGACAATTCTTTTTTTCTATTACTATTTGTGTTTTGTTAATTAATTCGTTCAATTTCAAGCTCACATATATATATACTTGTAATGAGATTCTGCAGGTTGAGAGAGAGTTAGCGATCTCCAAAGACAGTGTATCCGAAGCCGTAAGGTGGATTTCATATGGACCACAAGCCAGTTTAGTGAAATACACTGCATATAACATCAATGGGTATACATTTCGTACTAAATGTAGTGATGGCATAGTTTACCAAAACAGTGGGGTTAGTGTTGAGACAGAAGATATTCACATATCCAAAGAAGTTGCAACCACTAGACGCACATTTTATTATGGGGTTTTGCAAGAGATATGGGTACTTGATTACCGCTTCAGGCAACTTCCTCTTTTCAAATGTGATTGGGTTAACCGTAAAGATGGCGCGGTCCAACGCGATACTAATCTTGGTTATACATTGGTTGACCTGAATAATATAGGCCACAAGGTTGATCCATTCGTGTTAGCCTCACAAGCACGACAAGTGTTTTATGTGAAAGACCAGCTAACTAGGAATTTATCTATTGTCCTGAAAGCACCTCCCAAAAATTACAGAGATACATATGATGAAATCGATGAGGAATTTAGCACGGTCATTCACCCGCACAATGATAACATATTGCCACGTGTGGATAAACGTGACTTGGGTAATGAATCACGAGATGATTACTTTCGAACCAACTAGAGTTTGGGTATTGTTATACCAAAGTCCAAGTGATCAACATATATATATGTAATGCTGGAACACTAGCTATATTAATTGTAGTACAGTAACCTTGTAAATTACCTTTTGATTATTTTATGGAATGATTACTTGTATCTTAATTTCTATGACTCCCATTTTTTTTAGAACATGCATTAACTTTGTAAATTACAACATAAATACTTACGGATAAATGTCATATATAACAACAATTTTATGTAACCAATAACTAATCACAGGCATATTACAATAACCATTTAATTTGATCATACCACTAAGTCTGCTTGCATACATTAAACCTTTTGGTCAAAATGACATTTATATTAAAAAACATTCTGAGAGTGGGGTTCGAACTTGGGTCCCAGCCAATACACCTAAAGAAACACGTTAACCAATGCAGCTAAATGTTATATCTGTTAGAATTCCAATGCTTTTTAATATAATAATATACATTAGATTTAGCCACACAAACAGCACTGAATGTGACTAATATCAAATTTAATGATAATCGTTTTTGCCCATTTTAGCTTTAAAAAATAGTCACAAGAATATTTAACAAAATGACTGTTGTGAATACATTGGTCACATATAATCACCCAAAATGTGGCCATAAACATCCTATTTGATACACATTTGTGATATGGTGTGGCTATTACCATGTCATATAGTCACATGATCGGGCTAGAAATTAGGGTGACTATACACATTACGTTTTGCCATTCTGAGTTTCTGACACACACTAAACTTTAGACACACATAATAACTTGTGTGACCATATGTACATGACTTTGGCTACACTTAAATCATGTGTGACAAAATCGACTCTATACTTTAGTCACATAAACAATTCCTCCATGTGACCAATAGGGTCTCATGATTTAGCCACACAAACAACACTGAATGTGACTAATATCAAATTTAATGATAATCGTTTTTGCCCATTTTAGCCTTAAAATATAGTCACAAGAATATTTAACAACATGACTGTTGTGAATACATTGGTCACATATAATCACCCAAAATGTGGCCATAAACATCCTTTTGGATACACATTTGTGATATGGTGTGGCTATTACCATGCCTTATAGTCACATGATCGGGCTAGAAATTAGGGTGACTATACACATTACGTTTTGCCATTCTAAGTTTCTAACACACACTAAATTTTAGACACACATAATAACTTATGTGACCATATGTACCTGGCTTCGGCTACACTTAAATCATGTGTGACAAAATCGACTCTATGCTATAGTCACACAAACCATTACTCCATGTGACCAATAAGGTCTCATGATATAGCCACACAAACAGCACTCAATGTGACTAATATCAAATTTAATGATAATCGTTTTTGCCCATTTTCGCTTTAACAAATAGTCACATGAATATCTAAAAACGTGACTGTTGTGAATATATTGGTCACATATAATCACCTAACATGTGGCCATAAACATCCTTTCAATACACATTTGTGATATGGTGTGGCTATTCTAATGCCATATAGTCACATGATCGGGCTAGAAATTAGTGTGATTAAAGACATTACCTTTTGCCATTCTAACAGACACTAAACATATGGTCACATAATAACTTATGTGACTATATGTACCTGGCTTTGGCTACACTTTAATCATGTGTGACAAAATCGACTCTATGCTTTAGTCACATAAACAATTACTCTATGTGACCATATAGTGGCATTTGGTCACAGTGTTCAAGTGTGTGACAAGATTTGTCACGCGTTCCAACTTCATGTGTGACTAAATGAAATGCAAAAAAATTCCAGTTCCCTTTAGCCACATAAATGTTCGAAGGTGTGGCAAATACGTTTCAGAATGGTCACACGATTGGAGTTCATGTGTGGCTAAATAATAACGTCCAGTTTTTTTTTTTTGCCCTTTGGTCACATAAATATTGGAATGTGTGACCGTTTCAAATAGACCATGTGTGACGAAAGCCCAAATTTGTACTAGTGAACCCTGACAGTTGAAACACTTGATCTTGGTTTTATCAAACCCTGATCGATTTCCTACCACTTTTCTACTAGTTTTCTTCAAGAAATTTTTGACTCTCCTTGATAATATTGCAAGTTGATCCTGGATATCTATTTCTTCAAGATAATCAGGTTCTATCTGATCATAGTCTTCATCAAACATAATCGGATCATTGATTTTACCCTGAATGTAGTTTTCATAAGAAGCAACAAAAGATGCAAGGACAGATAACTGTTGCTCAGCAGATTTCACACTCATTGGCATCTTTTGATGTCCTTGAGTTGACTTCTCAGCAGATGTACCTTTAGTTTCATTACCTGATGAGGTAAGAAGGCACACGTCATCCGTTATCATTTCACCATGTTCATCAATATTACCCACTAAAAGTGCAGTGGTCGAACTAGATGAAGAAGTTGAGAGATTTGTTTTCCCATGATATAGCCCAGGATTCTGACCCTGATCAGAATCAGTTTCTCTCGATTTCTTAGTGAAATCATAACCTTTTAGCTTGTCAATGACCTGCTCTAAGGTCATGGTTGCATACCTTTCATCGTTGTCTTTGAGCATTACACCATACATTTCCCACTTAGACGGCAAATCCTCAATAAATTTGTCGGTTCTTTCAGTCTCAGTAGTAACAATCTCATGGTTGTCAAGCTCACTTAACAAGTGGTAGAATCTAGTGATATAAACATCAAGATCTTCTCCCTTTAAAGCTTTTATAACAGTAAACTGTTTCTTGAGAAGATTCTTCCTGCTTGCCTTCACTTGAGGACTTCCCTCACATCTTTTCTCTAACGCTTCCCAGAGTGTTCTAGCAGTTTGAAGAGACTTGAGTTGATGGTTTATCTCCTTTGGTAAACTCATCTTAATTGCAGAATAAGATTTATTCTCCAATTTGTATTCCTCTTTTTGTTGATCACTCATCCGGGCGTAAGTTAAAGTAACAACTGCATTATTAACCGTTTGAGTAGGTGTAGTGTATCCATTCTTGATACACATCCAGATCGACAGATCATGGAATCTACAGTAAGATTCAAATCTGTCCTTCCAGTTATAGTAATCTTTGATTTTCAACAACTTAGGTGGAACGTTTGATTTTCCCACTTCGTGTTCCATCTAGATCATTTTACTGAGATCAGACATCTTAAAAATGTAAAGTAAAACTGTTTCGCGAATTCAGAAGTACTCGATTCGCAAGACTCAGTTCAACTCGCAATCTCAGCTCGACTCGCAAGTCTTAGTTCGGATTGCTGTGATGTCGATTCGCAAGCGATTTCGATTCGCGAGAGATCTTGGTTCGACTCGCAAGTCTCAGTTCGACTCGCTAGTTCAACTCGGTTCGCAGGCTACGCTGAAACCCTAATCTCGACTCGCGAAACGGCTGAAAAACCCGAAAACAAAAATTTAAGGTATTTTTACGATTGAAACAGGAAATTTCGACCGTGAACTAACCCTAAATCGTCCAGAGAATGATTTTGATCGTTAATATGTACTTATGCACACAAAAAACAATCCGAATCAAACGCGATTATCCTAAAACTTCAAACTTTACTCGTATTTTAGCCCGAAAGCTCTTATACCAGATGTAAGTCCCTAGTTCTTAGGATCGATAACTTCGTTTTCTGTAGTATTAAGGTGCGGAATCCCTCAATACGATGTTATCTTACTAACAACGAATAAGTTCGCGTTTTAGGTTTACTAATACTTAGCTTAAACGTATAAACGTCAAAGCCTAGCCGTTAGGTTATTTTCCTCTGGATATGCTTAATTCGCAGGTCTCCAATCCGAATACCAAAAGTTATTATGTTTTCACGTATAGAAAACATTAAATATGTTCGGCTCGTCTCGGCTCGCATGGGCCTCGCGAGTCCAGCCCAACTCGCAGCCCAAGCCCGCTTATGGACTCGGCTCGCCAAGACCTACTGATGTTCGCGAGTTCAGTTCTCATCTTGCAGCTCAACTCGCTGCGACTTGAGAACTCGACTCGCACCAAATGTATTTATTTATTTCGTTTACGATATTCGTCTAACACTTTAACATGCTAATATATTTAACGAATATTACAAACAAAACAAATATCCATTTACAAATCTAAACCAATGTACAAACATGACGATAATTACACTAGTCCTATTTCAAGCTAGATCTGTTGTCACAAACTATGTCCCAACAAAACGAGCAACGAGGCAACGGGAGACGAACCGGGACGGGTGGCAGCCAGCCGCCGCCGGCTGCCGCCACCCCTTGCACGGATCGCGCTTTTTGGTCCTTGCGTGTACCCAGTGCTAGACCTTTATGCAACTTTAAGTACCTCGTGCACCACCTTTACGCAACTTTACGTACCTCGTGCCACCACCTTCCCGTACCCGGTGCCACTACCTTTTCCACCTTTTGCTAAAGTGCTCCTCAAGATGCTAACGTGAACCGAATTTCACCTATAAATAGAGGCCATAAGCCTTCATTTTTACACACACCATTCTTAGAACAATATACTTCTCTTAAGATATTGCTTATACTTTCTTTCTATTTTCTTACTAAAAATTAGTTTTAGGCTAGTTTAGGAGCTTGTTTAGAATAGAAGGAAAGTGCGGAACGCATTGTAATCTTCGGTGTATGCTCGGAATTGTGTCAATTAATTCAAGTCTATTCTCTCTCGCATTTAATCCTGGTTCTTTCTATCCTTATCTATCTTAATTAATTACGTTTTTATTGATTATGTTAGATTTAGTTATTGCCATGATTAGAGAGTAGTATACTTGTTGTTTTGTTTGCGATGTAGTTAGTTAATTATGGGATGATTTATAATTAAATATTAAAGATCGGAAGTATTGCTTTGATCATCTTATTGCATGTTCTTGTTTGATTGTTGTCTTAGGATCATCATAGTAGTAAAATATAAACGGTCTTAATTATCGTAAAGTAATATGATGGCCCCTATTCGACTGTTACTCGATATAGTACTGGAAACCCTTCAAGGTGGAGTACAAATGTATGGAAGTCGAGGAACGACCGAAGGTAGTCATATTACGAAGCGGTATAATATTACGAAGTAATATGATGTCCCCTGATAAGCATCAAATAGATAGTATATTTTATAGTAATTTATCCCTATATTTATATACATTTTAGTGCATTTATATGATTTTAGATACTTATTTTGTTAATATTTGCATAAATGTGTTTTAATTGAAGATTGAAGAAAAAGGAACAAGAACGAATCCAAAACTGAAAGAAACTGAAGAAAATGAAGAAATGAAGAAAAAGGAGTTTAAACCTTGAAGAATTGAAGACTAAAAGTGTTAAAATGAAGAAATGGGCCAAGATGAAGATTAAAATCCGTTAAAGAAAAGAAGAAGCCCAAAAGTGAGGCCTGGTCCGAAGTTGGAACATTCTGGAATTGAAGTCCAACCGGCGTTTGGAAAGCCCAACCGGCGGTTGGTGTATTAGGGTTCTAAGGCGGTGGAGACACGTGGAGTTGGACCAGGATTCAAATTGATCCAACCGGCGGTTGGAGGTCCCAACCGGCGGTTGGGAGGTCGGCCAGAAAAAGTATAAATAGAGGCTTAAGTTTAGGTTTTTCATATACGATTCAAGAATACCAAAACCGATTATTAGGGTTTAAGGTCGACTTAAGGTGCGATTTTGGAGGTTAAGGAGCTAGGATTTGAAGGTTTTTAACCCTAGGAGAAGCTGATTCGACAATTGGTTCGGTTTCTTTATCCTTGTAACTTTAATAACATTATTGAGTTAATTTATGGATATTGTTTATTTGAATTACTTGTTAATTAGGTTTTCGTTATAGTTATTTGAATGAATGTTTGTTGAGTTTATTATATGAATTATATGTTTATGTTGGAACTATATTATTGAATGTTTATTATATAAGAATTGTCTTTATTATGATATATTGATGATTGTTCTTGACATAGTTAGACTGATTTATATTAAACGAGGATGACCATATTAAGTTTATATAAATTAAGTGATTGTGTTTATGTCTTGATCTTAACCTTATGCGATAGACGAAGAATGATTCATTAATATAAAGTAATACTGTGATTCAAGCATAACCTTAGAAATTGTATTAATAAACTGTTGATAGATCTTATTAATTAGTGATACTTTGCGTAACCTTATGACTGTATTGCTATGATGAAGATTAGCTTAACCTTAAGTAATTTTCTACATTAGTAAATCACCAGTAATAATAGCCAACAAAGCAAATAGACATAAGTACATATAATAGATTTAATAAATAATAGTTTGAATAATTATAATCTTCTATCCATCTGAGTATTACTAAGTTGTTCCTGAAACTTATCTATTAGAATCTGTATCAAAATATAAATATAAATATGTTCGTTCGGAACTAAAACGTCCCCCTTATCTTGTATATTATTGTAAATTGGATCCTTTATTCATTTGTATTATAATTGTAAATATTTGTAATTAGAAATAAATAGATAATTAGTTATAAATCAGAATCACGTCTCTTGTGTTCCTTGTGTTCGAATTTGGACTTACTTATTAAGCTATATTACATGAACGGGTCAATCTTGCCTGAATTGTGTGATAGTATTATTTAGTATTTCCTTAATTTTAAACTTGTGATTATAATTTCTTATACTTTCCGCACATCAGCCCCTATTCGACTGTTACTCAGTATAGCGTTGGAAACACTTTAGGTGTAGTACAAATACGTGGAAGCTGCGTAACGACCGAAGGTAGTTATATTACGGACTAATATATAAAATGAGAAACCTAGTTTAATTAACCTTTCTAAATAGACTTTTAAACTTCAAATTAATCTATCGCCTTTCCACCAATAAACGTGATTACAACACCTTTTTAACGACGTCCAATTAAAAGGTAGTCAGTCATCTGTGTAAATATAATTTGTCAAAGGTATGAAACTATGGAACCGCAAGGCTACATGGGGGATTATCGTAGGACAAGACATGGCCAAGGTTTGAAGCGGCGTAACCACTTTAAGTGAGAAACGCTGTGGATAATTAGGGGATTTATTGGGTAGTCTTAAGCAAGGGCTGGTTTAAGGTCGTAAATGAACTTTTTAAATATACGAATCTGTTAGGATGACGAGGAATCGTTATATGATTCAATTATGTCTAGTACCTTAAGATTTTGTTCCCGTTCATATGAAAGTATTATTAAACCATAATTAAGATTTTGCTTAGTATTCTAAATACTTTGTAATGTTACCATAACCTAGCTCCCGGTGTGACATGCTAATGGGGTTTTAATTAGTAGGGAATCTAGTGTTTACATACAAGTATTCAAGAATGATAATTAACTAATATCTTTTAAAACAGTTTCTCCAAATATCATTCTATAACTTAATTAATGAAATCTCAGCAAACACTATCTTTATTTTATCTGCTTTATGTTTTATTATTATTTCGCTTTTATTTATTTACTTGCCTAAGTTAGTTAATATAAAAAACCAAAACTTCCCCACTATTTTATAAACCCTTCACTAGTTTGAAAGCCCTCATCTGCCACGCCTTAGTTTCAATTCAGTCGGTTTAAAGAACGACTCTAGGTCATACCTACCACTTGCTCACCCTTAGGATTAGCATTGTTAGGGAAAACTTAGGCCCCACAATTACAAATTTAAAACACCCACTGATCGCCACCTCCGGCAGCCGGTTCAACGACAAGGGGTAAGAACCTTACCGACCGCTAGGGGCGCATCACTTTCCAAGATCCTATTTTATAGGAGATATTTACGGGATTCTTGTAGTATATATAGTTCAGCATATTGTACTTTAGAGGCTAGTTTTTCTGTACGTGTTAATCACTTGTATGTCAGTGACTAGTTGGTCTATGCACGTTACAGTGACTCAGCGAGTGAACAGTCAGCGTGTTTGTCCACTGCTGTTCATCTCATTTTGTAATAGATTAGCTTGAGTGTTTGATTTGGATTAGCTTTGGCTAGTCCATTCCGCAATCAACACTTGTGAGTTTTACGATCAATAAGATTCACAATTAAGCTACTAAAGCTCATCTTACTTTGATATTGTCATATCTATTTGTTACATACTCTATTTATGTTAAATCAATTAAAAACTGCTTAAATAACTTAAGTAAAATCAGAAATAGTTTTTAATTGTATTCAACCCCCCCCCCCCCCCCTTCTACAATTAAACTTTACTTATTGAGATTCTAAATCACTTATCAATAGTGATTACGGGACTATCAATTGGTATCAGAGCAGAGTTGGTTTAAATCAATTAACCAGATCTGCAATGGAATCAGTAAAGTACAGCTGTGTCGATTCTAAGTATCAGAAGGGAAATGGTTCTACTACCAAACCTCCAGCGTTTGATCCCTCTAGGATTGAAACCTGGATGTCCCGGATGATGATGTTTCTTGATCTTATTGATGATCGTCTTTGCAATATCATAACCAATGGTCCCCATATTCCAACCACTATTATTCCTGCTGTTGTAGCTACTGCTACCACTCCTGCAATACCAGAAATGGTTTTGCCTAAGAGAGAGGAACAGTGGACGGATGAGGATAGACGATTGGTTAGATTAGATAAACAAGCTAAAATCTACATTGGCATGTCACTTCCTGACGAAGTGTTTGAATAAATCAGGCTTTGCAAAACTGCAAAAGATATGTGGGATACCCTTAGGAATATATATATTGGAACTCCTGATATTATTCGCTGCAGGGAAGTAAATCTCACTCGCCAGTATGAGCTGTTCGCAATGGAACCCAACGAGTCACTATCTTCTATGTATACCAGATATCAATCGCTGATGAACAAGATGGAGAAGGCTGGTATAGGAAAGGAGCAGCGATTTGTTGTTGAAAAGTTCTTGGAATTATTGCCGAGAAAAGTTTGGGGAACCATTGCTACCTGTACGAGACAGAGGAATGATTATACAAATCTTAATCTTACTCAAGTCTATGGTATTTTGCTCAACTGGGAGCAATCGGAAAAGCAAGCTGATCAAAGTGAGCACATTCGTGCAACACTTGGAAGTCAAAAAGTATCTAATGCCCTGGTAGCTGAGCTTGAAGAAATTGATCAGAGGCAGAAATCAAAAATTTCTAAGCAAAGCTCAAAGTCGCTGATAGCGGGTGAAAAAGGTGAAGGAGCTGAAGAACAGCCAGAGTATGAATATGATGAGGGTCTAGAAAAGCTAGAAAGAGACATGGCAATGATGGTTGCAAATTTCAGAAGGAACATCAGATCAAAAAGATTCGCTGGTGCTCCATCATCTGATAATTTCAAATCAAAAGGTGAATGCTACAAGTGTGGCAAACCTGGTCACTTTGCAGCTGATTGTAGATCAAAGTCAGTTAACCAAGTCCCTGAACCAGTGCCAGACTTCAGAAATGACAATTACAACAAGTACAAGGCAAAGTACAAGAAGCTGAAGGCAATGTCTAAATCTGGAAAGAAGAAGGGAAAAGGTTTCGTCGCTGAAGAAGGTTCATTCAGTGACTCTGACTCCTCATCCTCAGATGAAGAAGAAGCAATGATTTGTTTAGATAAGGAGTACTGTCTGATGGCTGATGACGCTGAATTTCTTGAAGATATCAAAGAAGTCACTCCTAAGTGTTCAGCATCTGAATGGGATCCTGAAACTCTTTACAAGGTACATTGTTTCAAATCATCTTCAGTTTCTGAAAAAGAGAATGTTTTTGAGTCTTTGATAGTTGACTTATCAAATGCTCATGACATTCAGAAAAGACAGAGATGTGAGATCAGTGACTTAAAATCAAGGCTAAATGATCAAGGTGAAAATGTGTCAAAACTAAAGAGATTAAAACTAGATCTTGATGCACAAACTTATGCAAATCAAGTATGTGTTCAAAAAAAGGTAACATTTGAAACACAATTTCAACAACTTAAAAAGGTCATGGAATTTTGGTGCAAGTCAAATGATAATGTCAATCAATGCGTCAATAATCAAATTCCAAAACAAGTTAAAGCTATTTTGGGAGGAGATTATGAATATGCTGCATCACACGCTGACTCAAAAATGGTCGATCCTGTCTTTGAACCAAAGGGTAAATTTTTAGAAGCTGTTTTTGAACCCATATCAGTCTTCAGTGAGCCAAGACCAAACTATTTCACAAAAAGAAAATTGGTCACTGATGATTCTGATATGACAGAAGGAAACGATGAGATAAATGTTTTGGAAACTGTCAAATCATCAGTAACTTCACATCTCATCAAAACCATCTCTGATAATCAAGTAATTATCAGAAACTTCACTGACACTGTATCAGTCACTGAGAAAACTTCTATCAGTGACCTTAAGTCAAAGATGCAGGAAGTAAAAATCAGCAAGAAAAGTTGTCTGATTGTGTCAGATCAGCAACTTAAAACAAGGAAAGTCAAAAAGGCCAGTTATTTTAACAAAAAGTGTTATAAATGTGGCAACAGACAGCATATGTCATCTGAATGCTCAGCTCCACTCATTTCAAAACATCAACTCATCAGTGAGCATTCAGATGAGATTTATGCAAATCAGTGGGAGCCAAAACCAAGGCTTAGTCACTATGAACCCAGTTCTGGATGGGTTCACCAATCAAACTTGAATGAATAAATAGATTCTTTGAATTTATTTATTTATTTTTGCTTTATCTTCTACAAATTGCTTTAAATAAATTTGCTCTATGGTTTATAATATTAGATGAATATATTCACTGATCAATTGACTTTCACTGATAAAATCAGCAAGTTCAGAAATTAGTATGTTATATTCATCTTCTATTATAACTCGTAAAGTCACTTGAATATCTTTTATGTCCAAAAGTTTGATTAACGTTATTTTTCTACGATATCACTAGCTGATCGGGTTAGTATTCTAAGTTGTGGTCTGATCAGTAGGTTGTATCATTAGAAACATAATGTTCATCTTACTTTGAACATAATCTATATTCATTTCTTTTAAATAAAATATATATCTTTCAAAATTTGACAAATAATGGTCCTTATTAAAACTGAACCTAAGTCTGAATGATTTAATCAGTATTCTAAGTTGTGATAAAATCAGGAAAATAAAGGTTCAGCTAGATAAACCATTACAATTATCACTTTATGATATTTATATTTCTTTTCTGTGGTAAACCAAGATATTGGTTATGTTTTCTCAGGTTCATTCACTCCTTGAGATATCATTTAATGGTGGTATATAAATCGACAAACATTCGTCATGTTTAATACTTTTTGTATTTAATTTGACGGATTTCAAAAATAAATATATTTTGGTACACCGAAAAAGTCGCATTCCTGACATTATCTTTCTTATGTCAGTGCAATTTTTCCGGCGCACCTCTCCCATCACCATTAATACCACCACTCTCCACCATCGTCACCCCTATACCACTCCCACAAACCGCTACCATCGTCCACGACTCTTCATTTTTAACCACATAATTATCAAGTTGTGCTCACTAATAAAATCAGTGATTTCATCTCACTCTCACTTTTTACGCACACTTGATTTTTGAGTTCTTAAAAAAATTGAAAACCTTTCATCTTCAAAAACCCTAAAACCTGCAAATCAAAAATCTTCAATTTAAATGGCAAGATCAAAATTCTTTCCCAATTCTTATTCACCCACTGCAGATATTAAGGCTCTAAAAGCATCTGCAGTGAGTGATGATCTTGTCATCACTGTCCCAAAATCACATTATTTGGGAAATCTAAAATGTGCAAAAACAGAGTATGCGGAGATTATTAACTTTTTAAATAATCATTTTATTCTCCCTGCTCTCACCTTATCACCTGGAGAAATGAATCCTGAATGGCTCAGTGAGTTCTGGTTCACTGCAACTCACTCAATTGTTGATAAGGTTTCACAAATCTAGGGTTTTATTGATAATGGTGGAACTAGAATTTTGATTACTGTAGACACCATTCGCACTGCTTTACAACTTCCAGTACACTATGTTTACGTACCATTGCCCGATGGAGATGCTGCCAAAGGAGGCATCGTCAATCTCACTGAAATTGAATGCTAACACTCTGTCGATGCAATTGGTAATCGTAAGTACTCTACTGTGCATAAATCTAAAATGGATGGTGTCTGGAATGCTTTGTTTTCAAATTTTATTCAGTGCTTAGGCACCAAAACAGGGACATATGATCAATTCAGCACCCTGGAGGCACAGATCAGTTGGTCACTAGTCAATTCTTTAAGAATTGACTATGCAAGAGTGATTTTTGATGAACTGATCAATAGAGTCAATGAACCTAACAGGGCTAAATATGTACCCTATCCTAGGTTTCTGTCACTGATCTTTAAAAATCAGTTTGATGCCTATGATAGAGTATCTTTTGAAGGGTTTGAACCAACCCTGGTAGGAAGTCAAATATTTTCAAAAGCAGCGACTGTGTCTCTACCTGATTTCATGAAACACTGGGGAGTTCTTGCACCCCAGCCATTAACATCTGTACAACCGTCCGCTCCTACCCCCACATCGACCACGTCACTGACCACACCCCCAGTGACTACTGTGGTCAAAATACCAGTCAAGAAATCAACCACAGCTCCTTAAAAGAAATACACATTAGGGTCCCTGACATCAAAGGATCAGGGACGTAGCAAAAGAAAGACGTCTACAGATGCCAAGAGTGAAGCAGAGACTGAACGTTCAGTCCCTGCGGGCACTCTTGATCAACCATCAACCACAGCTACTTCACTGGGCTCCCGAAAGTCCAGTGACTTAACAAAGGGAAACCTACAGACAGCTACAATGGCTCAACCCATTGTTTGCAGTGATTCGGGTGCATCCCACATCTATCCATCGAGTCAACCCATCAGCCACTTGTCATCCTCACAAAAGGATGACACTTCATTCAAAGGGCTTGTGGCATCAGCGGGTGATAACACACCCATTGTTGATGTCACAACACAGGCTACAGACCCGGGCCAACTCTCATCTTTCACTGCACCCACCGACAATGTCTTTCCACCGTCACATGGAAAGATACAGGTTGACATCTCTGTTTCCAATGATCCACCAGCTCAAACACAAGCTGATGATGACGAGGAAACCCAACCAATGGACACCTCTTCATCTAATGATGAAAAATCTCCACCACCATATTTACCAATTTTTACTGCTGCTGCTGCCACTGAACAAACACCTACACCACCACTCACTGAACCAACACCCACACCACCTATTTCTGAACCTACCACCGTTCCATCAGCTACCATTGTCACATCACCAATCCAAGAATTAGACGCCATGTCTATTTCCAGTGATAATTCAGTAGCTGGTGCTGATCCTCTTGTTGATACTGCTATGAATGCAGGGGATCAGGGAGCACAATCTAAAACACTTCCTACCCCACCATTATCTCCACAAAAACAACCTACACCGCCATCTCCTCAACAACAGATACCACATCCACCTCCACCTCCCAAAGCTGATGACCATGCTTCATCATCCACCCCTTCATCTACTGAGAAGCTGCTACTGGACTATATTGCTTTCTCTCAGCAACACATCAAGCTTCTTTCTGAAGAAAGGGAAGCACTCAAATGCCAAGTTGCTGATCTTACATCTGCTGTCAAAGCTCTGACATCTGTCTATGATCCTATCCCTGCTTGGAGCACTGAGATCAGCAACAAGATAAAACTCTTAACTAATGCTGGACTATCCTTTTCTCAGTCACTGGAGACTCTTTCCAAAGCCCAATCGGAACTCATGACAATAACAAGGGTAAACCTCACTACTCACGATGAATCAATCTCTGCACTATTTACTCAACAAAAGGAAATGGCAGCTTCTGTTCTCAAATATCTTACAGCAAATGATAAAGTTATTTCTTCAATGGCCGCACATCATCAAGCTACTAAAGCTGAAGTTGCTGCTCTTCGCATTGATAACAAGAAACTTTATTGCTGGATCAAAGAATATACTGCATATCTTTTTGATGAACAGGGGGAGAGAATAATTGCTGAAAATACTGAGTTCATCAAAAATAATGATTCTCGCATAGCAGTATTGAATGGTTCCTTTGGTCTTATCCCTATCCCTGAAAAGCCAGAACGTGAAGCTGCTGAAGTTGCTGAACTCTCTTGGATTGAGATGGATACTGAAGATGATGAAGATGAGTATGAGGAAATTCATTTCCCTGAGTTTCATCCAGATGAGGTCAGAATGTATAATAAGAAAGTAATGGAGTGGCATACTGATGAGGCAGCAAGGGTTAAGGGGGAGTCAGCAAGTTTTGATTTAGCTCACTGGCAATGGATGAACAGGGAAGGGGATGAAATTGATGTTAATATGGATGGAGGAGATGATGGTAATGATGGAGGTAATGATGATAACAATGGAAATAATGGTGATAATGGTGGTAACAATAATGGTGATGAAAATAAAAATACCGATAAGAGCGAAGATGATGCCGATGAGAAAATGGAGGATCAGCAACCTATCTCTTCTGTTCTTAAGAAAAGAAAAAGAGACAGCAAAGACTCTACATCAGAGACCTCTTCCTCCAAACATCAGAAGCAATCATTCACTGAGGAGGATGTATCAGCAACCATGTATCATCTCAAAACCATACTTGAAAGCCCTGAATCACCAACTGAACCTCAATCAAACATTGTTATATCTGAGGTTAACTCACTCTCACTCCAAACCATTAAAAGCACAGAACCAGAAAGCTACAATATCAGTAACTTTGATGAAGAAACAGTCACCACACCAGTGACTTCAATCATTAACCCACAACCAATCATAACAGCAATTCAACAAATTACCCTTCCAATTACATCAACAGCACAACCCACTGAAGCAACAACAATGACTATTCTTCAAACGAATCTCCAAACAGCTACTTCGTCGCCTGAAATTACCATGACCGAGACTCCTGCTTCAGCTCTTCTATTCAATTCTTATTCCTCAAGAAGTCCCCATCCTGAAGAAACTGATGAACAAATAGTAGCCAGAAAAATAAAGGCTAGACAAGAAATAGAGCGTGAAATGCATCTGAAAATTAAGGCTGAGGCAGAAGCTAAAGAAGAAGAAGAAAGAAAAAGAATGTTAAAAGAACAGTCAGAAGCTGATCGAGCTTATCTGTTGAAATTAAATGGAGATGAAGCTGTGGAAAGAGAGAGAAAAATGTTTTTGAAAAAGCAGCAAGAAGATTATGATTTTAATATGGCCAAACTTCTTCAGGATGTTGAAAAATCTAAACTTCAGCGAGAACTTGATGCTGAGAGAAAAGGTAAGGGATTGAAAAAGAAATGGGGAGTTAAACCATCAGTGGATAGGCTATTGGATGAAATTGACAGGAAAAGGTATGCAGCTAGAATGGTTGGAAGATCAAACCCTGCACCTATTACAAAGGTACACCTGAAAAAGCCAAAGAACAAATCACAAGCTCAGCTACTTATTCACAGAGGATTGGAGACTCAAGCTATGAATCTTGATCAAATCTGTAAGCTGCACAGGGAAGAATGGAATGAAATCAGACTTGCCATCAGTAACTCCTCTAGTGCAGCTAAGAATGAAGTGCTGAAAGAAATTGACAGGCTATTCCAGAAGATGGTTGCACTACAGCTACTTAGACCAGAAGATACTGTTATACTTGGTGAAGATATAGTGCGACCACCTAGCCCAAGGTATAGGTCAGGTACCAGCAGCATATACAGAATTCCAAACACTTCAAGATTAGATCTTTCTAATC
Source organism: Helichrysum umbraculigerum (assembly GCA_949592205.1). Lineage (NCBI taxonomy): Eukaryota > Viridiplantae > Streptophyta > Magnoliopsida > Asterales > Asteraceae > Helichrysum > Helichrysum umbraculigerum. The sequence goes on along the minus strand of CATIUR010000003.1, from coordinate 26,864,222 downwards.
CTGATGGTGTACCAAGAGTTGAGGGCACTGAAGTAACTGAAGGCGTGAGGGGACTTGTCTATAGAGACTTCAATAGCATATTAAAATTTCAAAGAGAGTCAGAGCTTGAAAAGATTGATCATGAGCAGCTTGTACATTTGATCAGATCTGCCAGCATGCTTTCAAAGGATTCAGTGATGAGAAAGGCGATTCTGGAAGAAGGATTAGCCAGACAGTTCATATTCTTGCCTTCTACAGAGAAATACGAGCTAGCTGATGAGCTTGGCATTGTGAAGGAAGAAGAAATATGGAAAAATGTTTAGCGAATTTTTGGAATAGATTAGATTTATTGTAACTGAAATCACTTATTTACATTTTGCAGTTCAATAATATCTGATCTTTTTGAGAATACCAAAGTGTAAAACTCGGATCATGTTAAAAGAATCCAAAAAGAAAATGAATGGATCAAGTATAAGTCACTGAATGTTTAAAATCTTAAACACTGACTATAAACTTTATCAGCAACGAGTTTGTCTAGGGAGCTTTGATCACAATCATTTAGGGGGAGATTGTTGAGTCACTGGTCGCTGACCAACTCAATAATATACGACTCGATATGATCTATATCAAAGCTGCTGTTGCTGAAGGTTGGTACTCACTGGTCGCCACTCATTCTACTTCTGATTTTAACATGCTGAGGAAGATTAAAGATCAACTTTGTGTGTCGCTGATTCCAGCAGCGAGAGCTCTATATCTTCAAATGAATAAAGGCAAAAGTCACTGCCCAAATAACATCTAGTCACTGAAGAACAATATTTCAAGTCATTACACAAGAGTATGTTAGCTCGCAGTGAGTGAGGAGAGTTACTGCATCTTCAGTGACTATTCAATAAAGCCACTTTTAAACTACAAGTACAATGGTTCTGTACTTATATACATCAGCAAGAGTTTCTCGTACTTGAAGAATGTCTGAAGGATTACGTGGCAGCAAGTGATTGGTTTTAAGAAAAAGAGATATTTGCGGTAACAGAATTGGGACCCGCAGAATGTCGGTTCATCAGAGATCAAGCCAATCAAGCAGCGACACGTGTCATTCCAAGATCCTATTTTATAGGAGATATTTACGGGATTCTTGTAGTATATATAGTTCAGCATAATGTACTTTAGAGGCTATTTTTTCTGTACGTGTTAATCACTTGTATGTCAGTGAGTAGTTGGTCTAAGAACGTTACAGTGACTCAGCGAGTGAACAGTCAGCGTGTTTGTCCACTGCTGTTCATCTCATTTTGTAATAGATTAGCTTGAGTGTTTAATTTGGATTAGCTTTGGCTAGTCCATTCCACAATCAACACTTGTGAGTTTTACGATCAATAAGATTCACAATTAAGCTACTATTGCTCATCTTACTTTAATATTGTCATATCTATTTGTTACATACTCTGTTTATGTTAAATCAATTAAAAAATGCTTAAATAACTTAAGTAAAATCAGAAATAGTTTTTAATTGTATTCAACCCCCCCTTCTACAATTAAACTTTATTTATTGAGATTTCAAATCACTTATCAATAGTGATCATGGGACTATCAGAAAGTTTTGAAGAAATATGGAGTGACACATAGGTTTTTGACTTCTTACCACCCTCAAACGAGTGGTCATGTTGAAAATACTAACCGAGCATTGAAGAGGATTTTAGAGAAAACAGTGAAAGATAATAGAGTTGTTTGGGCAAAGAAGCTTGATGATGCTTTATGGGCGTTTAAAACCGCTTATAAAACACCTATTTGAGCAACACCTTATCGGTTACTTTATGGTAAGACATGTCATTTACCGGTTGAGGTGGAGCACAAGGCTTATTGGGCGTTGAAGAATTGTAATACGGATTTGATCGAAGCAGGTGAGAAAATATTTTTGCAGTTACATGAATTAGATGAATTAAGGTTACAAGCTTATGAGAATTCACGTTTGTATAAAGAGCGTACCAAGGTTTGGCACGATAGGAAATTGAAGATGCGGAAGGAATTTAAAGCAGGGGATAAGGTACTATTATTTCAATCTAGATTTAAATTAAAACAGCCAAAGTTTAAACCAAGATGGACTGGTCCATATACGGTTAAGCATGGTTATCCGTCAGGTTATGTTGAGTTGTTTCAAAAGGATGGAGGAAGTTTTATTGTTAATGGTCATAGATTGAAGTTATATCATGAAGAAGATACTGGAAACGAGTGGGAGGCACTCGTGATTTACCCAAAGAATAAATAAATTTAAAGTTTTGAACTTTGTGGGTGTGTTCACTGGAAACCCTCACGAGACTATAACTCGTCCACTTGGGATACCGAGGGGTTTAAATGCTTATTGCATATGCTAAATACAATCGTGATTCCTACGAAAGTGAGTTAGGATCTATTTTTCTGTCTGAACTACGTATTAAGTTGTTTTATATGTTATGTTTTTTTTTGTTTGTTTGTTTGTTTTTGTGTGATCTCGGATGATGCTGCTGACACGGACCTGCTATCGCATGCTATTGGATTTTTAAAGAGATATAAGGGGAGTTTTCTATTTCTAATAATTTCTTTTCTATTTCTCTTTCTCACTTTTAATTTTAATGTTTTGTACAATTGGGACATTGTCCAATTTAAGTGTGGGGATGGGAAAGAAAATATTTTTTCTTTGAAATTTTTACTTAAATTTTACTTGTTCTTAAGTTATAAAATTTTTCTTTAAATTTTCATCAAATTTAAATTTTTTAAGCTAATAACTAGGTATTTATTAGTTAGAATACTTTTGTTAAAAGTTTTGTTTTATATTTAAAGGTTTAGACTTTAACGTGGATTAACTGTTTTGTACATATAACGTAAGCAAAATAATAATAAGTGATGTATAGTTTCATTATATGATGTACTAATAGGCAATCTATATGAGGATTTCTGAATTTTAAGAAACTAATAAAATAACTTGCATATTATTTTATGGTACATATTATGATGTATGACATAAAAAGTCTTAATTCTTATATTTATCATGCATAATTTTATATATCTTTATACTTATATGAAAATATTTGGGGGTTTACTAATTGTTTCCTTTGTTGTACTAAGTAGATACCTGGTCTCTAATTAGTATTCTTAAAATAAAGCAAAAGAAATAAAAATCTTTCAAATAAAATAAAAATTAATCAAACTATGTCGCTTTGTTGTACGACTGTACAGACCTGTCACCGCTGGTTTGATTTTTAAATAAAATTGCTTTACCCGAATCAAGTTATGTCACTCTGTTGCATGGAAATGCAAACCTGTCACCAATGTCTTGATTCTTAAAAATGGATTTCATATATTTATTTTGAATATAAAAGTAAATTGCATGATTAAGTTTAAGAGCATATCATATGTGGAAATCATGAGTAATATAATACTAATAATAAAGATATATTCGAAAATATGAATATAGATTGTTTAAAGTGGACAAATATATTAGTAATCATTCATGAACTATATGTTGCACGAATAATAATAAATTTTTATTTGTATATTATGGTTATCCATGTTAATTAAAATGTTTAAAGTTTTAAATTAGGAAACAGATTTTTAATTTAGGTATTTTGATCATTAAATATTAGTTTGATGCTTATCAAGGTATTAAGATGAATATATATGTCTACTTGAGGACAAGTAGAAGTTAAGTGTGGGGATAATTTGATAACATTAAATAATGTTATATTTATTTTAATAATATTTGCTATTTTTATTATATTTGTATTGCATTAATTTAATAATAGAAATTGATTTGGTTAATATTTTCAAATAGGTATATAAATGAGTTGGGACAAGAAAATATACAAGAAATGAAGAAAGTTATGCGAATAATTGAGTTTGACGATTTAAATGGATTGCGCGAAAGGAAAAATAATTATTGTAATTTATAAGTGGGATCAAATAATTAGTTGGGCTAAATAATAATAATATTATTAGTTAATAGTATAATAATATAATAATACTAATCATTAAACGTTAATAATAGTAAGTTAATAATGAAAGTAAATTATAATAATAATAAATGTAATAATAATATAATAATAATCCTAATTCTTGTAACGTTAATAATAATAATAATAATAATAATAATAATAATAATAATAATAATAATAATAATAATAATAATAATAATATATAAATAATAATAATGATTATTTATGTTTTCGTCTGCAAGATCACGTGAAGGAAGCAGATGTAGTCCAAGAATGAGGTTAAACATGGGGCCAATAATGGTCAACAGAGCCCAAGTCAAGATCATGTGCATGCTTGTACGAAGTTGTAATATTCGAGAAAGCACAAGTCAAACTAAGCTGGTGTACTTTTTCTTGGAGAACAATATATTTTATTACAACCGGCGGTTGAGGTATTTTACCAACCGGCGGTTGGGACCAACTTTCAACATTATAAATACAGCCTCATACCATACGAATTTTGTACAACTTTTTCATAGGATTAAACCCAAAGTCGAAAATAAAATTCTAAATTCGAATTTAGAGGTTTTTCTAAGGGTTTAGGAGCGCGCTTTTGGAGCAAGAGAAGTTAGGGTTACGCACAATCATTGTAAGGGTATAATAATTATTTGGTTTGCATTCTTTTATTATTTATAGTAGTAATGTTTACTTTATTTTCAAATATTATTTGTGTTTATTTTATAATGATTATGAGTGGCTAAATTTCTTTGCACTTACTTGAAAGAAATAGTTAATGATTAGGGGTATTATCTGATGCCACCCGAACGGTCGGTCGCGATTTTACTCGCGTCGTTGCGGACCTCTTGTTTAGAGCGGCGATCAGAGGGTTTTAAATTTTGTATTTGCGGGGCCTAAGTATACCTAGTTACTATTGGTGTATAGCAGCAAGGATGACCTAGGGTCGTTCTCTGAGTCAGTGTTTTGTGGATCGTGGACGAAACATGCGTACTTATCAATCTAGCGGGTTTTAAAAGATTTTGATTGGTGGTTTGTTTTTGGTTTTTTATACTTAGGCAGAAAATATAAATTAAAGCAGATAAAGTAAATGTAGATAGCAGATAATCTAGAGAGGGTGTTTGCTATGATTTCGGTAGCCTTATTGATTGGAATGATGTATGATGTATGAAAACATGTTCTAAAGGTTTGTATTTTATTTATTTCAGGTATCTGTGGAGTAAGCACTAGCCCCCTACTGATAGAGTTCTCGATCAGTATGTCACTGGGCGACTAGGCTATCCTGATTCTGATCGGAGTAGTTTATCCAGCCCACAACACTAACCGATGAAGGTGTAGTGACCCTTATCTGGGATGAAACCCTGGGTGCATGAATAAGGCGACAAACCAACTCGATGTCCGACCTTTCTTAACCCCACAATAATACCTAATCTAAACAAAGCATTTAAGACCAAGTTTATAGAGTGTGCTTGATTACTTTCTATCGATGGTTTAGTGAGTCTGGGTGTTGGGTCATGATTCGGTGATTCACATAGACTGATAGCAACGACTCTTTCCGTGATTACCACACTGTACTCCACTGAAAGTGTTTCCATTGATGAACCAAGGACCTAGTCGGTACCAGCTCTGCTGATCACAGATTTACCGTTATTCCACAAGGCTTAGTAACTGCGGTTTTTCCTCGGCTTCCACGTATTAACTACACCGGAGGTGTTGTCGACGCTATACAGAGTAATCAACCGACTTACGGTACCTTACATTGCTTCACAAAGGCTAACCCAGACTACTTAACTAAGTTTGTATTTAAGCATAATATTATCCATCTATGATATAAACCAGCCCTTACTTTTAAGTCCCAATAAATCCCTAACTTGTCAACAGTGTAATATTCACGTTCAGTTAGAAAACCATATTTCCACGGGTACAGTGTACTTTGCGTTCAGAATAGAAAGCATTATTTCCACGGCTCCAGTGTACTTGGTGTTCAGTTAGAAAACCATATTTCCATAATCACAGTGTACTTTGCGTTCAGATTAGAAAGCAGTATTTCCACGATGACGATGTACTTAGCGTTCACTTAGAAAGCGATATTTACACGATTAACAAATCAGACCATGTTCATGTTTGACACAGATAACTAAGTACCTTTGATGGGGTTCGCGACGTCCCATCATTAAGGCCGTAATCATGTTTACTGGTTGAAAGGCGATTAGTTTGATAGGTTTAAAATCATAAATAGAAAGTGAATCAAAGCACTAATTTTTATAGCATCATTCCAACCAATTTACGACTAACTACATCATAGCAAACACGCAATATCACTACTCGCTAATCATGGCAACCAATCCTAAATCTAGCATGACAACAGTAATAACAATCATCATAATGAAATAGATAAAGGATAGATATAACCGTAATAAGAGCGTAGCTGAATACAACTTGAACGTTACACGAGCAGAACTTCTAGTACGCGCCAAGCGATATTACAATATTGCCCCTTCTAACTAGCCGCTAATCTACGACTAATTATATCCTAATATTTCTCCTCTAACTCCTAAGAGTAGTGCTAGAGAGAGAAATCTACTAACTAAACTAAGAAATTAAAAACGTAAAAGAGTGATTGTTGGAGTGATTCTTGAATGTGTGGATGGATGTGTTGAAAATGAAGAAATGAAGCCTCTATATATAGAACTCGCACAACCGTATCCGTAGACCGTATCCAAAACTTCAAACGCACAACCATATCGCAAACCCGAATAACAATCAGATTTTAATCGCCTAAACGCACGATACGGTTGAGCTAGGGCAAATACGGGAGAACTGGAGCGTATACGGGAGAACGTAGGGTGAATACGGGAGAACACAAGCCGTATACGGCTGTGCTAAGCCATATACAGTCTAGCTAGGCCGTATACGGTCTGTGCTAGGCCGTATACGGTCTAGTTTGGCCGTATACGGTCTAGCTCTCCCGTATCCTGATTCTTCGGTTCTTCGGTTCTTCGTTCGGGCGTAACTTCTTCGTCGTTTATCCGTTTTGAGTGATTCTCGCGCTCACGGTTTCGTAATTTCCTAGCGAAGAAAATGACATAAGTTAGAGGTCAAAATTCCAAGTATAGATCAAATTGTGCTTAAATGCGTGAACGGAGGATTCAATGATTGTTTGTGCTCTATTTTACTTGTTTTTAGGTCTTTTTGGTTGATTCTTGAAACATCGTCTATATTTTAGCCCTTATGATGAAATGTGACGTTTAAGTTCATATTTTAGTGTTTTCATTAATAATTGGGCTAAAATGGTGAGATAATGGCACATAAAAACATGACTTTTTGCGTGTCATCAAATATCCCACACTTAGACTTTGCTTGTCCTCAAGCAAAACTCAAAATTCTCACTTGCTTTTAGGAAAAACATTTTGAAAACACGAGTTTATTTTTGGGGTGAGTCAAAATATATCAAAAACAACCATTTTCATATACAAGTAACATATCCTGGAAATAAGAGAAAGTAAGGTATTCCTTTCAGAGGCATAAAATGGTTCTCTTAGGCATGCTTTAAATTCTCGCGATCTTGGAATATACATGACTAGGCGATCTCACAAGGTGGTCACTCAATTCACTCAAGAAGTGTTTCGGGTTACCTATCAATCTAATCAAACGAAATCGCTCATAAGCCAGTCATGCAACATCCATCGTCATAGGCTTGCTCGAGAATCATATCTCCACCACTTAGGTGAGGACGGTGCTAGCTATCCCAGGACATTCAGAGTGGGTTGTAATGGCAGGTGAGGGTTACGGGGTATGGATAAGTGGGAATTTTTAATTGTTGTAAAGGGTTTTGCTTATCTTAGGACTTCTAAACTTTTTGAAAAACATTATTTAAACAACCTTTTTAATGAAAATGGAAACGGATAACAGTACGGGAAGATAGCTATTTTGACTTCTATCTTTTGAAAATATACGAGGGAATTTATGACTTTTATAAGAGCGGGAATTTTCGAGAGATTTGAAGCACTTAGCTTTATTCTATTTTCTTTTCTTTTTCTTTTGTTTCTATTTTTGGGCTTTTCTAGGGATTTTATTTTCTTTCTTTTGCCCTTTTGAAATCCTTTTCTTTCTTTCATCTTTTTCATCCTTTTGATGACTTTGCATTTAATTGGTGTCAATTTTTCACACCATAATCTCTCAACTTTTGATTTATCAAGGGAACGCACGCGAGAGAATTTGAGTAAACACTAGTATTTGTGATTTGGAGTGAAAACAAAAAGGACATTTAAATGACATTTTCCACAAGTTTAAAATTTCTAAGATAAGATTTTTGGTGGGTGTGGAATAAGTGGGTTAAGATTTAAAGGGTTTTGAAAGAAACGAACAGGTTAAGGCTCAACAGGGTTATCTAAGCGGATCATCAACACTAAAGATGAGTGTTGGAAGGGTTTTGGGCTTGAAGAGATATGATAAAAATGGGTTAAATCCTAAGGAATGTCAAGGTCATCTAACTGCACCTATACCGCGTACGGTACTCTACCAATGTGGTCTCGAAGTGCATACCAGGAGCAAGTTCTAATTCCGGATGCATGCATCGGCACACTCAAACAAACGAATAGTGAAGCATTAAAGATGAATGCTTATATTGGCTCAAGATACCTCACTGCAAGTTTTTGGGTTTGTTTGTGCCTAGCCATGCGATGCCCCTTTTGGATTATCATTTTAGACCTAAGAAATTCATATCTTATTTACTCTTAATTTCCAAAATACCCTACTCATATATGAAAATGCTCCTTCTTAAGACATTTTAACTCAAAAATTTTGAAAAATTTTAGCAAAAGTGAGTTTTTTTTTAAACAAATTGAGGAACATTTTCCGAGTTTTGCTTTTGGAAACAAGAATCAAACAAGCAAACCTAAGGTATTCTATACCGCTATCCCACACTTAGAGGAACATTGTCCCTAATGTTCTCTTGAGTTGGGATTTGAGAAAAATCCCACACTTAGAGTTTGAACATATTGGAAAATGTTACTCAAGTGTTTGTTTTGGGCTGGAATCCCACACTTAGTGATAAGCTGGGGATATGGCATAGACTACTTTAATGAGAATTTAAAGCTAACAATCATATCAAAAACGAGAGTGAGAACGAGAGAACTCCCCTATCGAAGCGAATGTAGAAGGATGGAATTCTGGAAGATGCGCTGAAGAGGAGATCCTGACAGGAATTCTTCTTTAGCGGTGGCTCCATGTAGATCTTTTGGCTTTAGCGTGCGCAGCTTACAAATAGCAGCTTCGTCCTCCATTTTTAACACTTCTTTCACTCTCTTGTGAAGATATCTCGTAAGTGTGAACACGTTGGGGATATTTTTACCGACTTCTTATTATAGCTTTTTACCGAAAGTGCCTAAATCCATAATGAAAAGATGTTTTCTAATTCAAAAACGAGTTTTAAGTCATGTGATTTTAAACGAGTTCGAGCATAATGCGTGAAAGTAGCACGTAAGTACCTCAAATGCTCGAAACACATGGCTTGATAAAATTTAATACCTATTTTCCTGGATTAGGTGGTAAAAGCTGAAGTGGTGTTTTGAAAGCATTTTGATACCCAAGTGTGAAAGATAGTCAGAGATATATTACTTCTTGGAATTTAAAAACTAATATTATTAATACTAATACTAAGGATACTTATTGCACGGGTTGCCTCCCGAGAAGCGCTTCTATTTAGAGTCGAGGGCTCGACTTTTCCTCTTGGATCAGCCAGAAGAGGGTCTTCCAGGACTTGGGATGCGGAATGGAAGTGTCCTGGGGTTTGGTGGGTAGAATCTCATAAAGTGTCATGCGACGACTTCTGTGATGTTCGGGATTCTTGCCACATGAAGATGATAGGTATGGAAATGCTCCTCAGAAGTCCTTTGCAAGTATAAAAGATCCATTATAGCATCTTGAACTGCCTTGGAGATTGGTCCATTAGTGTCCACAAGGGTGGCTCCATCGTGCTCAAGCGTCTCACGCACCGGTCGATCTGTCCATAGGGTGTCCATAAATCCGAAGAAGCGTAGGTGGATGTCCTCATGAGTGGCATTGCTGATGTCCTGCCCTAGTTCTTCAATGGACCTGAATATGCCTTGGATCAGCTGTTTCTGATGGTCGGTATACGTGAGCTCTGGTTTCAGGAAGATGTTAATCATCCTGTTGTAAACTTCTCGTAACCCATTGTGGAATAGCTGTCTGGGCTGCTCCCATAGGATAGAACCGAAAATGTCTTTAAGTCGTTCAGAGATGAAATATGCAACGTTAACCGTCAAACCTTCTGGAACAGAAGAAGGGATGGCACGTGCTCTCTCGTCTGAACTGATGTGTTCTAACTTTTCGACAATTATCTGGGCGTGATGCTCGATAGTGCAGCTGATGAAAAACCTGTGTGGTGAGGACTCGTCAATGTGATTATTATCGGCCATAGAATCTAGAAGTCCCTTGAGATCCGCCATTAGCTGAACATCTACTTCGTTTTCAGGGTTCCCAGTAGCATAATCCATGTTGTGTCTGAAATTTTGGAGAAACTCCATCTGTTGGCGCGAATATGGAAATGCGGACCTGATGAATGCTTGATACACCCTGCCATACGTGGTCTTCTGTGTTTCATAGAATTCCTCTTTGTAACACCTGCTAAATTAGGATAATTAATTATGCCTAATTAATTGTAACTAGATGTAATTAGTATGTAATAGGACTAATTGCAGGCTCTATTTGTATATATATATATATATAAGGTGATTTATATATATGTGTGTGTACTTACGCAATTTGGATAAATCGTGCGAATTAACCGGACGGAGTCCGACACAGTTTACTTGGACGTTGGTGACAGAAATTTACTTAAATAATGAGAACGTATTTTGTTATATAAAATACGCAACCGAACGAACACTATTTATATATTATCGCGACGACATTTTAAATAATGCAATAAAACGTAATAAACACGAATTAATAATTTAAATACTGCGACAAATGTTTTTATTATTAATTTCAAAGTGTTTTTATTTAAATATTCCAGTTACATTTTTTTAAATATAACGGTTTGGTTAAAATACTAAAAACAAAGGATTAAACGTTTAGGACACGGAGTAAACACTGAGTTTTAGGGAGCGTTTTCCCCTCCTTCCTCCTTTGGATCAGCCAACTCCAACCCCCACCCACTTCTCTTTTTCATTTTCTTTATCACTAAAAACACACACACCTCAAAAACTCTCTCAACTCCAATCTACACTAAATTTTCGGAATACAAACCGACACACGAAATTTACATATTCAGAATCACCATCACGAGTGGAGCAAGAATATCAAGACCGTTTTCATCATCTCATCCTCCATTTAGCTCGATTTGCAAAAGTAAGAAAATTCTAAAATCTTAGATCTATTCAATTTGGTGTAATGTTTTGATGCTTTGATGTGTACACAACTTAGATATAACCTAATACATGAAGAATACACGATTTTATAGCTCAAAAATGGGTTAGAATTGCGTTTTTAGTCGAAAATTCTTGAAACCCGAAAGTTTCTGGGCTGGTGTTCATACATGCGACACAAGCCTTGTGTCGCATGCTGTGTCGCATAAACCCATTTGTGTCGCATCTTGTGTCGTACCAATCCTTTAGTGTCGTAACCTTTGCGACACAATATTGTGTCGCACTCTATGTCGCAATACTATGTCGTATTTTATACGACACAACCGTTCTGTCGCTATTGAATTAGCATCGCAAGTTTTTGCGACACAACCACTGTGTCGCAGAGCTCTTGTGTCGCACTTTATGCGACACAACCACTGTGTCGCATACCAAACTTTAGTGTCGCAGATTGTGTCGCAAAAACACAGAAAACCAGAATTTTAAAGTCAAAGTTACTGTACAAAAAAGTCAAATTTTACTGTAGCAGTACTGTAGCAAATCTACTGTAGCAAAGTCAACAATTTAGAAATTTTGCTACAAACCGTCACCAACGGGCCCAAACATGTTTCTCAACAAACGAACAATTACAAACATACGGACAAACATTGGCTATACTAGTTTTGTACAACTAAACGAAACGTCTCATGAGACGCGTACTTACATAACTTCATATGAATAGGCATTTGAAGGGTACGGGTTCGGAGAACCTACTTGCTATATTTACTACTTGCTATTTGCTACGGCTTATTACCAGACTCAGGTGAGTCTTACAGCCCCACTTTTACTGTTTTATACTTTGGGGTGAGTTACTTAGCAACTGTTTTACGTATGAACACAATGTACTGAACTGAAAACATTACTGATTACAAACAAACGCATGAGTTACTTTTATCCACTGAAAGCCTCCTAATCGTAAGTTGTTAGTTATGGACTTAAGCGCGATTACTAATAGATGGATCCATTTGGGACTGACAATCCCTGTCTGGGGTGGTAGCGCCACCACGTACTGATTTACACGTAGAAACAGACATATTAGTATTTGTTACATATGAGTGTGCGGATAGCACTCACGGGGGTACGTGATATATTCACACTACACGGTTAAGCTTCAACTTATGAGCTCATGGCACTGTACTGATTTACTGATTTACTTACTTTGCTTGATAGCAATACGGGTACATACTTGTGGTTCATAACACCTACTTATTACTAAACCTGTGAGATTCACCAACCTTTTTGGTTGACACTTTTTAGCTTTGTATCTCAGGTACACTTACGGAGTAGGATCACTCCAGGATTACTAGCTAGAGTCGCATGATTTACAAACTGCATTTAACGGAGATTCTTTGGCATCATCTTTTGTAACTATGGTTATGTAATAGAATCTCCCGCTATACGTTCGGACTCTAGTGAACTATATTTTTGTATACGAACACCAAAGGTTTTCAAACAATTATTATTTATGAAACCTTTTCGAAACGTCTCATTTAGAGGTCGTTTACTATTAATCTTGTGCTTTGTATATTGATTAGTAACACCCAATGTATGCTTCCGCAAATCGTTAATTTGGGGGTGTCACACTCTTCATCGGGGAAAGGCTCATCATTGTCTGATGATTCTCCTGCGAGGTCGTTGGCGAAGGCGTTGATGCGACTAACTAGATGTTGCGGACTCAGGTAAGAGTTGGCTCGATAAACTTCATATTCAGTCTCAATGTCCTCAATAATATCCCTCTGATGTTGCGTGTATTCAATAGTAGAATCTCGTATAATCGCAATCAGAGTTTGGAAATCCTCCTCGTGTTCTTCAATAGCACTAAGCATTTCTTCTGGTTTAGACACGATCGGGATTTCGGTATTTCCTGTAGTAGGAGGAGGGATAATGACTGGAGGGAGAATGATTGGAGTGTGGTGAAGGCGAATGGAGCGGGTATCGATCGGAACATCCATGAGAACGATATCGTCCTCGTCACTCTCGGTTGCTGAAGTGTCTGGAAACTCAACAGCGTCGGTGATGGCTGAGACTCGTCGGTGATCTGTGATACTGGCTGGGAAGAGTCCATCTCGATATCCCTCTCGTCTTGGGAATCAGAATCATCACCTGATCCAAATGTACCTCCAAGCTCGAAATGTGATCGAGGCTCGGATGAGTCAAGGGGTGGAATCCCTCGAGGAGGTATATGTGGCTTAAGTAGAGACTCATCATCCAAGGAGTGGTCAATCGAAGGTTCCTTTGGGTCGCTCTCCGGCAGAGGGATGAAGTTCAAAGCATAGTCTATCTGCATGATCTCTGCGGTAAGAGGGTGTGTCTCAGGAATGTGTGGCGGTGTAGCTTCCTCTGGCTCTTCCTCTTCTTCTTCTTCTATCTCCTCTTCTTCTTCCTCAGTCTCCTCTTCTATCTCTTCTTCCTCAGTGTCGGAAGTAATCGTGATGGGCTCGTCAGACATAGGGGTGTCTAGTTCAGAATCATCATCCGTGGTAACTCTTCCTGTCGAAATCGCACATATCTCCGCATGCTCTGTGATAGACTGATCAGCTTGATCGATCTTGAAGGTGATAGTCTCTCCATGAGATCTAAGACTGATAGTCTGAGAATAAACATCTATGATAGTGCGTGCGGTGTTCAAGAATGGTCTACCTAAGATGATAGGGATAAGGACATCCTCCTGAATGTCCATCACTACAAAGTCTATGGGAAATAGGAACTTATCAACTTGAACCATGATGTTCTCAACTATTCCCTTAGGGTGTCTAATGGATTGGTCAGCTAGCTGGACACTCATTTTGGTCGGTTTAAGGGGTCCTAATTCCAATCTAGTGTAAAGCGAATAGGGCATCAGGTTGATACTGGCTCCTAGGTCGGCTAGAGAGTGTATCATGCCTGAGTGATAGATCGAACATGGAAGGGTAAAGCGTCCAGTATCTCCTAATTTCTCAGGGATAGAGTTCTTTATAAGAGCTGAACATTCCACGTTCAGTGGGACATTGGGTACTTCGGGTACCTTATCCTTGGTCGACAAGAGTTTTAGGATGTATTTTGAACTGGAAGGAGTTCGGGACATGGTGTCCATGAACTTTCCATCGAGACGGAAGTCGTTAGCCTTATAGGCTTTCTTAAGACGGCCGGGAAACGGAATGCGTACTTCCCTTTGTGGTGTAGGGACAGACGGGGACTCAACTGTCGGCGGGACAGGAGTATCTTCCTTCACCGGAGAAGGAGTGGGAGGTTGGCTTGGTGCCACCTTCTTGTCTGTAGTACTCATCTGTTTGGCCTCTTCTACGTGTGGGTTCTGTACCGTGTTACTAGGGAGATTACCCTGGGGCCTAGAGTCAAGACGTTGGGCTAGCTGTCCTATCTGGGTCTCAAGATTTTTGAGAACGGCCAGTTGGTTCCTAATGAATAGGTCGGTTTGGTCCTGCCTAGCGCTAGTCTTTTGGTTAATTTGGTGCTGGCCTTGGATGAACTTAGTGAGGGTATCATCCGTACTAGTAATGGGTACTATGGTCTTAGAGGGCTCGGTTGATTGAGCTGCGTCGGGTGCAGTCAATGATAGCGGTTGGTTATAGGTGAGTTGAGGTTGTTGTTGGTAAGAAGGGTACCTAGGTTGGTAGTTAGGCTGAAAGGGTGGTTGGTTTCTAGGTGGGTATTGGGTTCCTCTAGTCCTAGGCAGAGAGGTTCGAGCGAAGCCAGGTGAATTTTGTTGGCGAGCTGGAAATTGAGCATAGTAAACCGTTCCGTCAGCAGGATCCTCGTACTGAACCTTATAACTTTCTGTTGGGAGGTTGGCACAGTTCTGGCATGCATTAACTTGATGGGCGTGCTGGGATGGTTTCTTCATTTCGCCGATCTGCTTTATTAGGTGCTCGATCTTCTCTGTCAGAGACTTGATAGCTTCGGTCTGGAATGGATTGGGCGTAGCAATCGGTGCTGATGATGAGTAATGCTCACCAGAGTTCCAGTCGTGATGGTGCATCGTCATATTCTCGATCAAGTTTCAAGCTTCCTCATCGGTGAGTTGCATGAAGTTACCCTGAGCAACAGCGTCAAGGGTAGTGCGGTGGTTCGGAGCGAGACCGTTGTAAAATGTGCACAGCTGGCTGGTTTTCTCTATAAGGTGGTTAGGGCATTTGTTCAACAGACTCTTGTATCTCTCCCATGCTGTGTAGATAGACTCATCATGAGCTTGGTGGAAGTTCATAATGTCATTCTTGTACTTGGTTTGCTTAGCCGGAGGAAAGTACTTAGTAAGGAATTTTGTAGCCATATCCATCCAGGAGGTGATAGAGCCGGTCTCTAATCCCTCAAACCAAGTCAAAGCGTGGTGAGTAAGCGAATAGGGGAATAGGTATAGACGGACTATATCCTGATCAACCCCGTTCTGCTTGTACGAGTTGGTAGTCTGAATGAATCGGTTGATGTGGGCGTTAGGATCGTCATGGGGTAAACCATGGAATAGGCAGAATTCCTTGATAAGCTGAACGATATGATGTTTAAGCTCGAAGGACGCGCCGTCGATGACCGGATAGCTGATGGGTCCACCTCGACCTTCTATTGATGGTTTGGTGCTGTCGGCAAGCGTGACACGTGCAGCCATCGTTTGTCGGTTGCGGAACGTTTCTCCTTGCGGATCGTTCGGATGATCGTCTCAGGATCGGGTACGAAAGTGAGAGATTCGAATCCGGATGATCGGGTTAAATGTCGTTGTGTGCTGTGGGAAGGAATTTTCGAATGGAACAAGGAAAAAGGAAAAATCTAATTTAAACTACGGGGTACTAGAAAGAAAAATTCATCTGGAACGTCTTCAGATCTTACGGCTGACTCCCCGGCAGCGGCGCCAAAAGCTTGATGCCACCCGAACGGTCGGTCGCAATTTTACTCGCGTCGTTGCGGACCTCTCGTTTAGAGCGGCGATCAGAGGGTTTTAAAATTTGTATTTGCGGGGCCTAAGTATACCTAGTTACTATTGGTGTATAGCAGCAAGGATGACCTAGGGTCGTTCTCTGAGTCAGTGTATTGTGGATCGTGGATGAAACAGGCGTACTTATCAATCTAGCGGGTTTTAAAAGATTTTGATTGGTGGTTTGTTTTTGGTTTTTTATACTTAGGCAGAAAATATAAATTAAAGCAGATAAAGTAAATGTAGATAGCAGATAATCTAGAGAGGGTGTTTGTTATGATTTCGGTAGCCTTATTGATTGGAATGATGTATGATGTATGAAAACATGTTCTAAAGGTTTGTATTTTATTTATTTCAGGTATCTGTGGAGTAAGCACTAGCCCCCTACTGATAGAGTTCTCGATCAGTATGTCACTGGGCGACTAGGCTATCCTGATTCTGATCGGAGTAGTTTATCCAGCCCACAACACTAACCGATGAAGGTGTAGTGACCCTTATCTGGGATGAAACCCTGGGTGCATGAATAAGGCGACAAACCAACTCGATGTCCGACCTTTCTTAACCCCACAATAATACCTAATCTAAACAAAGCATTTAAGACCAAGTTTATAGAGTGTGCTTGATTACTTTCTATCGATGGTTTAGTGAGTCTGGGTGTTGGGTCATGATTCGGTGATTCACATAGACTGATAGCAACGACTCTTTCCGTGATTACCACACTGTACTCCACTGAAAGTGTTTCCATTGATGAACCAAGGACCTAGTCGGTACCAGCTCTGCTGATCACAGATTTACCATTATTCCACAAGGCTTAGTAACTGCGGTTTTTCCTCGGCTTCCACGTATTAACTACACCGGAGGTGTTGTCGACGCTATACAGAGTAATCAACCGACTTACGGTACCTTACATTGCTTCACAAAGGCTAACCCAGACTACTTAACTAAGTTTGTATTTAAGCATAATATTATCCATCTATGATATAAACCAGCCCTTACTTTTAAGTCCCAATAAATCCCTAACTTGTCAACAGTGTAATATTCACGTTCAGTTAGAAAACCATATTTCCACGGGTACAGTGTACTTTGCGTTCAGAATAGAAAGCATTATTTCCACGGCTCCAGTGTACTTGGTGTTCAGTTAGAAAACCATATTTCCATAATCACAGTGTACTTTGCGTTCAGATTAGAAAGCAGTATTTCCACGATGACGATGTACTTAGCGTTCACTTAGAAAGCGATATTTACACGATTAACAAATCAGACCATGTTCATGTTTGACACAGATAACTAAGTACCTTTGATGGGGTTCGCGACGTCCCATCATTAAGGCCGTAATCACGTTTACTGGTTGATAGGCGATTAGTTTGATAGGTTTAAAATCAAAAATAGAAAGTGAATCAAAGCACTAATTTTTATAGCATCATTCCAACCAATTTACGACTAACTACATCATAGCAAACACGCAATATCACTACTCGCTAATCATGGCAACCAATCCTAAATCTAGCATGACAACAGTAATAACAATCATCATAATGAAATAGATAAAGGATAGATATAACCGTAATAAGAGCGTAGATGAATACAACTTGAACGTTACACGAGCAGAACTTCTAGTACGCGCCAAGCGATATTACAATATTGCCCCTTCTAACTAGCCGCTAATCTACGACTAATTATATCCTAATATTTCTCCTCTAACTCCTAAGAGTAGTGCTAGAGAGAGAAATCTACTAACTAAACTAAGAAATTAAAAACGTAAAAGAGTGATTGTTGGAGTGATTCTTGAATGTGTGGATGGATGTGTTGAAAATGAAGAAATGAAGCCTCTATATATAGAACTCGCACAACCGTATCCGTAGACCGTATCCAAAACTTCAAACGCACAACCGTATCGCAAACCCGAATAAAAATCAGATTTTTTAATCGCCTAAACGCACGATACGGTTGAGCTAGGGCAAATACGGGAGAACTGGAGCGTATACGGGAGAACGTAGGGTGAATACGGGAGAACACAAGCCGTATACGGCTGTACTAGGCCGTATACGGTCTAGCTAGGCCATATACGGTCTGTGCTAGGCCGTATACGGTCTAGTTTGGCCGTATACGGTCTAGCTCTCCCGTATCCTGATTCTTCGGTTCTTCGTTTCTTCGTTCGGGCGTAACTTCTTCGTCGTTTATCTGTTTTGAGTGATTCTCACGCTCACGGTTTCGTAATTTCCTAACGAAGAAAATGACATAAGTTAGAGGTCAAAATTCCAAGTATAGATCAAATTGTGCTTAAATGCGTGAACGGAGGATTCAATGATTGTTTGTGCTCTATTTTACTTGTTTTTAGGTCTTTTTGGTTGATTCTTGAAACATCGTCTATATTTTAGCCCTTATGATGAAATGTAACGTTTAAGTTCATATTTTAGTGTTTTCATTAATAATTGGGCTAAAATGGTGAGATAATGGCACATAAAAACATGACTTTTTGCATGTCATCATTATCTTATGATGTTTATGCAATTTAATTAATGTTTATTTGAAACTTTTTATGTGTTTAAGTTTTATTATATTATTGAAGCTTGTTAGTGATTTAATTAGTGGCTATAGCGAGCGTTTGTCACAAAGTTATTTCATTATTTGATTATATGTCTATATATGATTAATCCAATTATAGCGAACGCAGATTTGGTATAAGTTAAATAATTAAACTTAAATGTATAAGGTAATGATATTGACGAACGTTTTTCAGTAAGTTAAATTATTAATTAGTTAATCAAGATTTATGTGAAGGTCATGGCGAACGTTAAACCTAATCTAAATTAAGATGAGCATTGATTGCTAGATAACCTGGTTTTAATTAAACACCTTGAAATCATTAGTGAGATAGTTCAAGTAAGTGTCGTTTTTAATATCTGATAAAGTTTAATAAATCAAATTAAACTCTTTTTGAGGCTACTTGCCTTTTAGTTTAATTTTAGTAGTTTAAGCAAAGTAACAATTCGGTTACACAAACCCAAGTCTTTTTCTGTATTTAAATTAATTATATTTTAAGTATTTAATCTACATTCCCTGTGGAATGAACCTAGACTTACTGTAGCTATATTATAAGCGATAGGGTATACTTACATCAGTTGTGTAATAGTTAAGTGCCAGTATTTCTTAGTTTATTTTTATAACTAGATTTTACACATCACCCAACAATGTAGAAACCACAGAACAAATCATCGCGCGACTAGTGGCTAAAGGCATTGCCCAATATGAGGCAAGTCGCACTCGCAATGAGAGAGGTACTGACAGTGGGACTGGAGCAAGAAACCCTGTCAACGAAACACCCGTGAATGCTGAACGAGGGTGTTCCTATAAAAGTTTCCTTGCCTGTAAGCCAACCACCTTCCGTGGAACTGAGGGTGCTATAGGCATTATCCATTGGATGGAAAAGATGGAGTCTGTGCTGGATATCAGCAATTGTGCACCTGATACGATGGTGAAATATGCCACCTGCACTCTTGCTGACAAAGCACTAACATGGTGGAACAGCCAACTCCAATCTCTTGGAAGGCAAACCGCCCACTCTCTGTCTTGGGGAGTACTGAAAAACATGATGCTGGAGGAATTTTGTCCCCGTAGCGAAATCCAGAAAGTCGAGACTGACTTGTGGGACATTAAAATGATTGGTGCTAATGTCACTGGGTACACCACTAAGTTCCAGGAACTAGCACGTCTAGTGCCACATATGGTGACACCTGAGTACAAACGCATTGAGCGTTACATTTGGGGATTGGCACCGCAAATCAGGAGTTTGGTCACATCGTCCAAACCCGACACATTCAGGAGTGCTGTTACTCTAGCGCAAAGTCTGACTGATGAAGCAGTGAGGATGGGGACACTCACAAAGAAAGCTGTTTCGGGAAAGGGTGAACCGAACAGTACTGATGCTGGTAGTTCTGGAAAAGGAACACGTAAGTGGAATGACCGTCAGGGTCAACAGAATAAGAAGCAGGCCGGAACCGCGAAAGCTTACCTTGCCACTAATGCTGAACAAAAGACTTACTTGGGGAATAAGCCCAAGTGTGGCAAGTGTGAACGTCACCATGAGGGTGACTGTACTTTCTGTGGGAACTGCAAACGCTGGGGGCATCTGGCCCAATATTGCAGATCAAACCCTGTTATTAAAGCCAATAGGAATCGACCAACTAATGGATCTTTCGAATGTGGCGAGCAATGTCATTTCCGAAACAAGTGCCCTAAACTTAACTGTGACAACCAAAATAATCAAAACCGCAACACCAATCAGAACAACAACAACCGTGGTAACACCAACAATCAACCAGCTCAAGGTCGTGCGTTTGTCATTGGAGCACAAGAGGCACGCCAGGACCCCAACACTGTCACTGGTACGTGATAGCGTGTGAAAGCGTCTCGTTTTATTATTTATAAAGTACATGATATACCAATCACTACCATCACACAACCAGGCAAGAATACCTGGTCGAATGTAAGTATAGACTTAATAAGTCCGAGTCGATCACAGGGAACGGTGGTTATTTATAAAAATAAGAAATACTAATTAACTAGAAAACAATAAACTGGGGGACGTTTTAGTTCCGTACGAACATTTAATATTTAAATAATAATAAAATAATTAAAATACCTAAATGAAAATAACAACTAAGAAACAATAGGAATGAACAAGTAATCATGTAGTAACTCCACTCGGATTCATATATTCCGATTCATTGCACGTTCATTGTTTAACTGTGATTTCTTTTATATCAATTAAGATACTAATCAAAGAATCCGAATTGAATGTAAATTAGCCAACTGTTCGGGTCCAACTAATTTCTATAACCTAGGGTTCCACATTAAACATCGATCTGACGTCGCAAGAATTATACTTTTCTATTGCGTGCTTTACCCTAAATTATGCTTTAAATGTTCACGATTGATTATGATTTATCCTAACGGTATGACTCAACAATACATATCAATAATTTCTTATTAACTTATTCATTTTAGGTTAACTAGTTATTAATATCTTAGCCTATCAAACTCAATATATTTAGCAACGATCAAAAACGAGATTCTAATCATCAATAATCAACTATATCAACGGAAATCAATCTCCATGACACAATCAATCACGCTAAGTAATAACTAATAACCACCAATAATTAAGGATCTACGAATAACATAATCATCTTCAACTAAACAACTTAATAAATGTGCAATATAATCGTTCAAACAATTATTATCCAATATTTATTACTACACCACTACTAAATGATTCAATTCATCATCCAATATGAAAAATACAGATTTATAAACTTCAAAAACATTATGTAATCGAAATAAACAAGAGTATTTGCAAACCGAAATAATAAATCACAAAAAGCTAAATCGAATTAACCTCAACCTTCACTCCTTGTGCCTCCAAATTAACCTAAAATTCGTAACTAAGCCTCTGCTATCGAAAATAGTCGAAAACCACAAACCACAGCCGAACTCCCTGTTTTAGGGTTAAAAACCGCGTTTTATACTTTCTGGAAAAATTGATCTATTCGGCGGATGGAATTCCATCCGGCGGATGTATTGAAAATAAGTCCAGCCCATCATCGTGAACTCTGGGCCTCCACCGCCTTCATCCTTCCAGCGGATGGAATGAATTTCCAGATTCTTTCAACTTTTCTTCTTTTAAAAATCCCGGCTTCGTTCTAATCTTCAAAATTGCATCATTCAACGTGTTTATTGACCATTTTCCGTCCTTTTCTCCAATAAGCTTCATTTTCACTTCTAATTGCAAATATGAACGAAATAAGTACCGAAACTTAATTAATTGCAATAATAACATTCAAGAAAAGGGGTAAAATACTACTTATATATAGTACTTATACGCGTTCATCAAACATCCCCCACTTGAATCCTACTTGTCCTCAAGTAGACTATCGATTCAAAAATCAAATTCTTAAGAAAACAGTCATCTCCATTAACCTAAATAACTAACAAAGGTATTACACAACATCACCCATTTACAACTAAAATATTTATGTTTAAAATTCTATCCATTTAGCTAATCTCCACGGCACATTCACAAACCTCTTCCAAATAATAGAACTAACGTAGAACAAGCAGGTTGGGAAACCTTTTCGGCTCCCTCACGACGTCCAACAATAGTAAAGGTCAGCAACTGATGAATGAGTCGGTAACGGGGGTCTCGAATCAAACGGTAAGAAGGAGCCCGATCACCATAGCTACCCGTGGCAATGGACTGCCACTCCTGCTCCTTCTCCAGATCGGTGAGCTTCTTAATAGCTCCAGCTGAAATATGTTCCAGAAAATGAGGATTGTGGCGCTCACTGGGCTCATACAACCCAACACCAATCGTAAACTCAATAAGGGACAGCTGTCTCGGTTGACCCCCAAGCTGAAAAGAAATGGTCTCAGCAGACCAATCAGACGACCTGTGATTAAACTAAAATGTACTATAAAATTCCACCACCAGCTCTCGATAAATATGCTCCCTAATACTGAACATCCGATACCAAGCATAGATATAAATCCAATATCACCACTCGCTAGCCTATACGGGGCAGATAGTAAATTCCTTATCATCTCATGCCCTATAGAAAACCCAGTCCTTTCTACCACATGCTCTAACACATTCCAATACCTCGATAGGCTGGTTGATATCCTCAGCCAAACGCTGTCTAAACTGATATCTGGTAGTCTCCGAGTAAGACTCATGGAATGTGAGATATCTATGGGTCCTAATCAATGGGTTATCTAATGTTTGACCCCCTATATTCCTCCTGCTTGCCATTTAACTGCTAAGAAAAACAACCATTAGTATTTTAGTTAAGCAAGACATACAAATAGGGTGCTAAAAATTTCGGCAGCATTTCAGCTCTCTGGTGAATAATCCACCATATTGGCTGAGCCTAATCTACCGCAACAATCATCAATTTACAAATCCTAAATGCTTATTAACCGACATTACACAATTTGCTAAATTATATACTTATTCAATTTTTCATCACAATTGCCGATTCAAATGCAATATAATAACTTGGTACCATAATGAGCATACAATCAATTCACTTCTCACAATTACTAAACCCGAGTGTTAGTAACTAGCAATCACTCATAATACTCAACATGAATCATTATAAAAATGCATTTTTGATAGAATCATAAAAACGACAATTTATCACACAACCCATATTCACAAACACTTGTGTACCAAACAAACAATCGCAAAATAATCATGTGACCAGAAAATTAACAAGCATCATCATAACATCATAGCAATTGAGTAATCATTTTTAGCCACATGTTCAATATACACGAATAATTCAAATAACTCATAAACTTCAACACATTGCACAAACGAACATGGCATTTCATTATATAGATAATAACAAACATAATCACATTAACACAATCCAAAAATCATGCTCAAATTCACAATACCCAATTCTCATCATGAAACCCTAGCTTAAGAATATGCGCAATGTAACTAACGGAATTGAAAAATATGAGTATACCTTTGTAGAGGAGAGTGCAAGTAACACGAATATGCAAAAATACGAGTGATGTGGTGGCCGGAAATGGTGGTTGGGGGTGGTGGCCGCCGACAGCAGCGATGGTGGTGGTGGTTTTGTGGAGTGAAAATGAAAAATGGGGCTGCCCTCGACCTTTTGCAGGTTTTCGATCCATCCGGCAGATGGATTAAGGCCCAAGTCAACTTTTTAAAGTTAGCCCAGTCAACACGGCCCGATGGCCCAAAGCAATCCATCCGGCGGATGGATGATCCATCCGGCAGATGGATTTAAAAACAGTGCCTTTCAGCTCTTTTCAAATTAATTCACCACCACTTTCGCGCTTTTGCCATGAACTAAATTTAATTATAAAATCATACCTGGATACGTGATAATAAGCTCTTGAATTCCAAACTTTAAACACAAACAATAAAAATTTAAAAATTCAAATCGAACCACACAATAGAAATTTAACATTCACATACTAATAATAAGTTCACTCATTCAATCACACAAGAAATAAATGAAATCCGAAAGAAATAATAAAGTAAAAAAAATCCAATTGAATAGACGTTAAAGAAAATGAAGATCAATGCATGGGATAAAGGGCAAGGAAGCGCTCTGTGACTTGTGCAATAACATCAATCACGCCATTACCAAAGCAAGGAAAACTAGCCAAATGCTCGCTACATACAGGCTGAAGATAAACCAAACTCCAACCGATTTCCCTTACTATCTTATTTACTGCACCTTCAACTGCCCAAACCACTTTATCCTCTACCAACGTAACCTCACGATCAGGACTATTCTCCTCTAGCTCATCCATGAACTCCAAGCAAGCCTCTACTATCCCATGGTGTTTTCCTATCTGCGGATCTTTCCTTAAGTCTCTCACCCTTCTCTCAATCTTCTGGATGACAACCTGCTGTACATTGCTAAATTCTAATCCTGAATTCTTGAATATATCAACGAGCTTGGTGTAGATTTCCACTGATGCGCCGCCAACGGTCGATCAGGTTTTACCCTGTCGTTGGACCGTCCGTCAGCGGCGGCACCCGTGGGAGTTTTAATATTTATAAATGCTGGGCCTAAGTGTTACCAATGCTATGTGGCCTTAGGGTTATATAGCAGCAAGTATAACCTAGGGTCGTTCTTCAAACCCAACTGTATTGTGAACCTGAGTAGTCTGGGATGTCCATTTCCAACTTAGTGAGGAAGTTTTAAAATAGTTGGAAGTGGTTTTGTTTTGTTTTTATGATTAAACTAATAAGTAATACTAAAAAGCAGGTAAATAAATGAGATAGCAGTCAGGATAGAGGGGGTGTTTGTTGTGATTTCGTTAGCCGTACGTTGGGATGAAGTTTAATTTAGATCATGAAAACGTCTCTAAAGGTTTGTATTTTATTTGTTTCAAGTATATGTGGGGTAAGCACTAGTTCCCTACTGATTGATTTCTCGATCAGTATGTCACTGAGTAACTAGGCTATCGTGATTCTGATCGGAGTAGGTTGCCCAGCCCACAACACTGTCCTGTTACGGTACAGTGACCCTTTCTGGATTAGAAATCCTGGGTGCATGAATAAGGTGGCAAACTAACTCGATGTCCGACCGTTCTTAACCCCACAGGGATACTCAATTGAATAAGACATTTAAGTATAAGACTTGGTTTGGTGCTTGATTACTTTCTATCGATGGGTTTGTAAAGTCCAGAGGTTGAAGTGACCAGTGATTCTTCAAGTATACCAATGGCTTACACAATGGTCACTCTGGACTTATAAGCTAAGTTTGTATTTAAGTTCAGGAATTATCCATCTATGATATAAACCAGCCCTTACTTTAAAGTCCCAATAAATCCCTAGTTTAAGTACTGTGTACACTACTTTGATTGAAAATGGTATTTCCACAGGTTTAAACCAGACCATGTTTATTTCAAACACAGATAATTAATTACCTTTACTTAAGGTTAGCTATGTCTTAATAAAAAGGTTTTAATCACGTTCATTGGTCGAAAGGCGTTAGGTTAAAGTGAGGTTTATAATCATAGATAGAAAGTTAATCAAAGCACCGAGTTTTCATTTATAAAATGGTTTGGGACATTATTCCACAACGGATTGTGCCCACGACTTTCATAGCTTCCACGTTCCGTACTACACACATTCGTGATGTTTCCAACGCTATACAAATGAAATCCGTTTAACATTACCTCCGTCGTTTCATAATGACATCATCCCAACTAATACGGCTAACTACATCCCAACAAACACGCAATATAACTACTCGCTAATCATGGCAAATCCTAAATCTAGCATAATCAAAATAACAGCAGCATGCATTTTAATTAATAAGATAAAGGATAGATATAACCGTGAAAAGAGCGTAGCTGAATATAACTTGAAAGTATACAGACAGAACTTCGAGTATGCTCCAAGCGATATTACAATATTACCCCTCTAGTAGCCCGGTTAAGTATTAACCGGAGACTAACTAGCCACTAACTATGAAAATAAAAATAAAAACCTAAATCTAGAGAGAGAGTAGTGAGAGAGAGATGAGAATGTTGAATGGATGAATGATGTGAATGTGTTGAAATGAGGTGATTTGATCCCATATTTATACTAGTCGCTCAGCCGTATCGTCCAGCCGTATTTGCACCTTCAAATGTCCAGCCGTATCGCTCAACCGTATCAAAATTTGATCTTGTACGAGGGAGGAGGACGATACGAGGGGACCTCCCGTATTTCGGGTGGAAATGGCACAATACGAGCGAACACGGATCAGATACGGGAGAACGAGGCCGTATACGGGAGGACACAGGCCGTATACGGCTGGTCTAGGCCGTATACGCCCTTGCCAGGCCGTATACGGTCATGTCCAGGCCGTATACGGCTGTGCTTGCCCGTATACGGCTTGGTTTGCCCGTATTGGTCTTCTCCGGTTGCCTTGATTCTTCGTTTGGCCGTAACTTTTGACTCGGGTGTCCGTTTTCAGGGTTCTTTATATCCACGCGATCGTATTTTCCTAAGAAAGAAAATGACATAAGTTAGAGGTGATAATTCCAAGCGGATCTTAAAAAGCGCTAAAAAGCGTGAACGAGAATGCTTATGATCGTTTGTGCTCTATTTTATTCGTTTTTAGGCCTTTTTGGTTGATTCTTGAAGCGTCATCTATATTTTAGCCTTCATTATGAAATTTAGTATAAAATGTATATTTCAAATGTTTTTCATCCATAATTGGGCTAAAAAGGTGAGATAATGGCGCACAAAAACCTGACTTTTTGCGTGTCATCATCCACCATTCCATAGTGGAAATGATCTTTCGGGGTTAGTACCTTGCGTGCATCAACTAAAGCATCCAAATTTACTACTAGATAAATAGCCAAGTCAATAGTGACACTAGGGTGAATGAAAACAGGGTGAGGTCTTTTTCCTTCTTCCTTAGCCAACCTATCCAACTTTCTTCACCATATCCTGAAGGTAGTAGGGAATGGTGCTTTGCACTATGAACCTATGTGGGGTTGTGTCATTGAGATGATCATCCAATTGCATCAATCGAACCAACTCTTTCAAACTAGTTCCAATTACCTGGTCTGCCTCCGAAGTTGGATTTCCCGTTGCTTCATATAATGCGCCTCGAAACCTATGAAGGCACCTTGCCTGATTCATCGAATAGGGAAAAGAGGATTGCACTAAAGCCTCATAAATACTTGCATACAAGGTTTTCTGATGATTGAAAAAGTCGGTCTCCTTTTCAATCCTATCCTCCAAGGATTCCTCAAGCACAATCAAAGCCTCAGTAAACTTTTGGTCACAACCAAACTCTTGTTCCAATCTAGCTCCTTCTAGCACATTATGAACCAAACCCACTTGTTCACTGGTGAATTCCACAGCAGATCTCCTTATAATAGCAGCAACAAAAGGAACATCTTTCCTAAACATCTCAATCATACCCAACAATCCATAGCATGACGACGTCATTGGGATTGGCCTACGCCCTAGATAGGTATTAGACGGATTCGTCTCAGTGGTACTTCCCGAATCAGTTTGCTTAACCATGTTATTATCATTCGCATCGCTTTCATAACTCTTTGCCATTGGATCAACCTAAACAAAAATTAAATCTGGAACATAAATGAAACTAACGAAAAGCAAGTTAGTTCACTCAAAATACACTAAAAATTAACAAAAATACAGCAACTTTACAAACAGACATCCAACCAGCGGATGGAAATTTCATCCACCGGTTGAAACAATTCCCCCGTTGGTCTAACCAATCCAACCGGCGGATGAAACTTCTATCCGGCGGTTGGATTAAAAAGGCAGATTACTGAAAACCTTTGTTTTTAAACCAACTTTAGAGAATTACTTTCAACCTAATCAATAAGCAACTTAATTTAAAAACTTAATTTAACTTACGTACACACTTTAACAAAAAGCACTTAATAAAATTTAAATAAAAATTAAAAACAATTAAAATTCCTATTTAAATAAACAAACGCAACCGTTCCCCGGCAGCGGCGCCAAAAACTTGATAGCGTGTGAAAGCGTCTCGTTTTATTATTTATAAAGTACAGGATATACCAATCACTACTATCACACAACCAGGCAAGTATACATGATCGAATGTAAGTATAGACTTGCTAAGTCCGAGTCGATCACAGGGAACGGTGGTTATTTATAAAAATAAGAAATACTGATTAACTAGAAAACAATAAACTGGGGGACGTTTTAGTTCCGTGCGAACATTTAATATTAAAATAATAATAAAATAATTAAAATACTTAAATGAAAATAACAACTAAGAAACAATAGGAAGGAACAAGTAATCGTGTAGTAACTCCACTCAGATTCATATATTCCGATTCATTGCACGTTCATTGTTTAACTGTGATTTCTTTTATATCAATTAAGATACTAATCAAAGAATCCGAATTGAATGTAAATTAGCCAACTGTTCGGGTCCAACTAATTTCTATAACCTAGGGTTCCACATTAAACATCGATCCGACGTCGCAAGAATTGTACTTTTCTATTGCGTGTTTTACCCTAAATTATGCTTTAAATGTTCACGATTGATTATGATTTATCCTAACGGTATGACTCAACAATACCTATCAATAATTTCTTATTAACTTATTCATTTTAGGTTAACTAGTTATTAATATCTTATGTTGAGACCTGAGCCACTGTCGAATCTGCTCAGAGTACAAGTATGTTGCCACTGTTAGAAGTTTACCGCTGTTAGTAGTTGCCACTGCTAGTTAGTAGTTGCCGCTGTCAATTTGTTTTAGTCTAACAGTGCCACTGTTAATGTGTAATTTGTATTTTGTATCAAGTACTCAACCTCTGTTAGTAATATATGAGTACTGCCCCTGTTAGATATATAGATAACCACTGTTGGTTAAATATAGTTTGTTAGAGAGAATTATGGAATAGATATGATTCCATAATAGTTTGATTCTGTAAAGGATTCTATATGTTATAAATAGAGATCCTGTAAAACCTAGATAGATACGATTCATTCTAGTTATTAGCTTCAAGGTTGTAAACCCTAACACAATTGTGTGTTCGTATTATTAATAATATTGAAGCTTTTGGTTAGATATTCTGTTATATTCAAGTTTGTTCTTCAAGTTATTAATAAACTATTCCGCAAGCTTATTAATAATCAATCAAAGTAATACATACTAAGATCTCTAGCTGGGATCATCAAGTGGTATCAGAGCTTGATATTACTTTGATCTTGAAGAAGGTTATTGAATTTTGCAGCTTTTTCAATAAATAACAACATGTCTACTGAAACGATGGAAGGTATTCAAGCTACAAAGATCCCCATGCTCAAACCCGATGAGTTCGAGCTATGGCAGACTAGGATTAGGCAATACATGTTGCTGACAGATTATATGATGTGGGAGGTGGTTACTAATGGACCAGTCTATACTAAGGATGCAGATGGTAAAAAGGAAGAAAGACCACCACCAAAGACTGATGCAGAGAGAAAAGAAAGAGCAACAGAGTGGAAGGCATTAAGTACTCTACTTTTGTCTATTCCTAATGAGTATCAAAGAAAATTTGAGAACTGTGAAGATGCTCAGGTTCTCATGGAAGCAATTGTTAAGAGATTTGGTGGTAATGACAACACCAAGAAGAATAAGAGATCTCTTCTCAAACAACAATTTGAAAACTTTGCAGGTGTAAAGTCTGAAACTTTGACCCAGACTTTTGATAGATTTCAAAAACTTGTGGGTGATCTTGAAAATCACAATGTTAAGATTGATAAGGATGATTTGAATAGGAAGTTTTTAAGATCATTAGGCACAGATTGGAATATGACACTATGGGACTTAGACAAAGTGCAGATCTTGAAGAAAAGGAGATTGAAGATCTATACAATGATCTGAGGAACTTTGAGCCTGAGGTGATGGCTCTGAAACAGTCCAATGGTAGCTCTAACAATGCTGCTTTTGTGTCTGTTGGTGAATCTGGTAATTGTAGCACATCTGGTGCTAATGATAATGTCTTGGAAGCTTTCTTTGCAAGTCATGTGAATTCATCCTTAACAACAGAGGATTTAGAACAGGTTAATGAAGAGGATCTTGAAGAGATGGATTTGAGATGGCAGATGGCTATGATAACTATAAGGGCAAAAAGATTTATGCAGAGGTCAGGGAACAGAAACTTTACTTACAAGAGAGATGGTGTAGCTGGATTTGACAAGAGCAAGGTGGAGTGTTTCAACTGTCACAAGATGGGACACTTTGCTAGAGAATGCAAGAGCACACAGGCTGGAGGATCTCAGAATGGTATTGTAAGAAACAGTTCTGCTCCACTAAGAAGATTGGTACCTGTTCAGAACACCACTTCAGATTCATTGGTTGCACAAGATGGGATGGGAGGATTTGACTGGAGTGACCAGGAAGAGCTTGTAGTCAAGAATCAAGCTTTAATGGCTGTCACAGAAGAACCAGAGCCTTCAGACATTCCATATGAGGTACAATCTAAATTATGTTCTCCTGCTTGCAAGAAAATGGTTAAATTTTATAGGGATCATAATATGGTTGTGTGTAATGAGTTAAAAGCTTGTGTAGAAAAGAGTCAACATTCAACTTTAGCTATTGAAAACTTAGAAAGACAGATAAAAGCTTTTGAAAAGAATGAATCACAATTTCACTTAGATATTAAATATCTGAATTGGGAAAAGAAAGCTTTACAAACAAAAGTTGATATGCTAAGTGCAAAGTTGGCTGAGGCAATTTCTGATAAAGAGTCAATAAAGTTGAAAGTTGATGAATTGGAAAATGCTTCAAAAGGTGTTCAAAACTTAATCAAGTCTCAAATTCATGATAAATTAAAAACTGGATTAGGTTACAACCTTAATGCTGTACCCCCACCTTATAATCATACTTACTTCCCATCTAAAATTGAGTTTGACTTAGAAAAACTTAAGGTAGATGTGTCTGAGGAGGTTAAAAAGGTAGATCCAGTAGTTAATTGTGCTAATAATGTGAATTTTGATAAAGTGGAAGTATCTGATTGGACTGAGGAAGATGAGAGTGATAGTGATAGCTCATCTAGTGGTAATTCTGTGGATGATTGTGTTAAGCCTATTACTGGTCTAGTTTCTGAACTAAATAGTACTAAACTAGAAGAGGGTAAAAAGATGTTTGTTGAGAAAGCAAAGGCACAGATAGATCAAGTGAGAAAATCAAATAAATCTAGATCTGGTCTAGGTTATGTGCATAAAAGAGTCAATCCTGTATCAAAAGATAAGTCAAAAGATAAATCTGAGTGTGATAAATGTGCATGTAAATCAAACAGGTCTGATTTAAATACTTCAAATAATGTAAATAAATTCATTCCCAGGGGTAATCAGAGAAATTGGAACCAATTGGTTTCACAAAGGCTGGGTAATGGGTTTGAATGTGTAAAAAGAAAATCATGTTTTATTTGTGGTAGATACAATCATCTTCAACAGAACTGTTACTACAATCCTAAAAGTAATAGGAACAGTGGTACAGGACATATGTTGAGAAATAAGCCAAACAGAGGCAAAGCTGCAGCCCCTGTTAATGCTGCAGCAGTGCCACTGTCAAAGGCTAACAGAGGCAATACAAGAATAGGGGAGGGTTTGACCACTGTCAGGCATGGTACCTCTGCTGGTATTAAACATTTCAAAAGAATGTTTATACCATGTAAAGCTACCACTGCTAGGGTAATAAATACTAATTTGAAGGTGACCACTGTCAGACCACTAACCCCTGTCAGGTCTAAAACAGATTGTTTTTGGAAACATAAGAATGCATCTACATCAAATGTATCCAAAATCAATAGAGCATTGAGATCAACCACCTTTAAGAGGGTTGATGTCAAGAATGCTCATGGGAAACCCAAAGCCAAATCGGTTTGGGTTCCCAAGAGAAACTAATATGTTCTCTTTATATATGTGCAGGGCAAGCCAAAGAGCTTATGGCACATTGATTCTGGCTGCTCAAGGCACATGACTGGAGATAGGGACAAGCTGCAGGATTTCAAAGCATTTAATGAAGGAGATGTAGCATTTGGCAGCAATCCTAAAGGAGGTAAGATCACTGGAAAAGGTAAGGTAAAAAGCAGTAAGCTCACTTTCAATGATGTGTACTATGTTGAGCAATTGAGATATAATTTGCTTAGTGTGAGTCAAATCATAGATAAGCAAAATCCTGTTTATTTCACTGACACAGAATGCATTATACTTTCTGAAAAACTCAAAATACCTGAAGATAAAATTTTAATGAGAGTTCCAAGAAAGGATAATGTATACTGTAGTGATTTAAACAAGATGGAATCTCAAAATGTTAACTGTCTTATTTCTAAAGCTACTGTTTCTGAATCTGAACTATGGCATAGGAGGATGTGTCACTTGAATTACAAGACCATGAACAAACTTGTTAGGAATAAGCTAGTAAGAGGCTTACCTGAAAAGTTATTTGAATGTAGTGACCATTGTGTAGCTTGTCTCAAAGGCAAGCAACACAAGACCTCTTATAAGACCAAGCTTGTGAATTCCAATACTACTCCCTTACACCTGTTACATATGGACTTGTTTGGCCCTACCAATGTAGCTAGTCAAGGGAAGAAATCTTACTGTTTGGTGATAACTGATGATTATTCTAGAATGAGTTGGGTATTCTTTCTTAGGACCAAGGATGAGACAGGTGAAATACTTAGATCATTCATAACTAGGATTGAGAATTCAACTAATCAAAAGGTTAAGATCATCATATGTGATAATGGGACAGAATTTAAGAATCAAGAGATGAATAAGTTCTGTGAGGATAAAGGTATAGAAAGACAGTTTAGTGCACCTAGGACTCCACAACAAAATGGAGTAGCTGAAAGGAGGAATAGGACACTAATTGAGGCTGCTAGAAGCATGCTAGCAGATGCTAAACTTCCAATGTCCTTTTGGGCAGAGGCAATCAGCACTGCTTGTTATGTTTTGAATAGGATTTTGATCATTAAACCTCATAACAAGACACCCTATGAGTTATTCTTTAAGAGAAAACCTTTGGTTAGCTTTTTGAAACCATTTGGATGTCCTTGTACTGTCTTAAATACCAGAGATCATCTTGGTAAGTTTCAGAGTAAGGTAGATGAGGGTGTATTTGTTGGATACTCTATTCAAAGCAAGGCTTATAGAGTATTTAATAAAAGGACTAGGATCATAGATGAGACCATGGATGTGACCTTTAATGAAAATACATCAAATGTAGAAGGAAAAGGTCTAGAAGTATTGTTTGATATTGATGCACTAACCCATGCTTTTAGATATCCAGATTTGTCTACTAGTGCAGGTACAGATGCAGGTAATGATGCAGGTAATGATGGGTCTTCAATCTCAAGTCAGACTAAAAAGGATAACTTGCAGTATGTATTGTTTCCTATTTGGTCTCCAGATCCACCAGCAGCATTCCAATCAGAGCAAGATGAACCTTCAGATGATACAAGTGGGTCATGTGGCAAAAATGGTTCAAACATGGATGAAGATGGTTCAATTCCAACAGATCATCAACCATTTACTTCAAAGGGTTCTCATACAGTTTCAGAGCATAATTCAGAAGGAGAGTATGAATCTCCAAAGCATTTTGAACAAAGTCCTCCATTTCAAGTTTTGGAAAGGACTTCTTTGTCAGATTCTGAAGCAACTCCAAAGCCTTCAAAAGAAAGAGAAGAAAGAGATTCTTATTCAGAATCAGAGATGGATAATCTTTTGGGTCCTAATTTGGAAAGAGAACTGCTTGATACATCCACATCTAAGTATCTGGTTCACAAAGATCATTCTTTGGATTTGGTTATTGGTGATATTAATTCATCTGTTCTGACCAGACAGCAGTCAAAGGTAAGAGAAGAAGATTTACATACTTCATTATATGTTTGTTTTCTTTCTCAGATGGAACCAAAGAAGGCAGTGGAAGCTCTCAAAGATCCAAGTTGGATAGAGTCAATGCAAGAAGAATTGTTGCAGTTCAAACTGCAAGATGTATGGGATTTGGTTGATCTACCAAAAGGAAAGAAAGCTATAGGCACAAGGTGGATCTTCAAGAACAAGAGAGATGAAAGAGGTATAGTGATAAAGAATAAAGCAAGGTTGGTAGCACAGGGGTACACACAGGAAGAAGGCATTGATTATGATGATGTCTTTGCTCCTGTTGCTAGAATAGAAGCTATTAGGTTATTTTTAGCTTATGCATCTTATCAGGATTTCAAAGTTTATCAAATGGATGTGAAGAGTGCTTTTCTTCATGGTCTAATTGATGATGAGGTGTATGTATGCCAACCTCCAGGGTTTGAAGATCCTACATATCCAGATAGAGTGTGCAGATTGAAGAAAGCTTTGTATGGGTTACATCAAGCACCAAGAGCTTGGTATGATACTCTATCTGAGTATCTTCTCAAGAATGGATTCAAGAGAGGTACTATTGACAAAACTTTGTTTACCAAGAGGGTTCAGAGAGATATATTGTTGGTACAGGTTTATGTTGATGATATTATTTTTGGTTCAACTAGGGATTCATTGTGCAAAGAGTTTAAGGGTTTAATGCATAAGAAATTCAAGATGAGTTCAATGGGTGAACTCACTTTCCTTTTAGGATTGCAGGTTAAACAGAAGTCAGATGGAATCTTTATTAACCAAGGAAAGTATGTGCAGGATATTTTGAATAAGTTTGGTTATAAAGATGTAAAGATAGCTAGCACTCCTATGGAGGCACACAAACATCTTAATTCTGATCCTGATGGAGAGGAAGTAGATGTGCACTTGTACAGGTCAATGATTGGTTCTTTGATGTATTTAACTTCATCTAGGCCTGATATTATGTTTGCAGTGTGTCTTTGTGCTAGGTACCAAACCAATCCAAAGCAGTCACACATGTATGCTGTGAAAAGGATCTTTAGATACTTGAAAGGTCAACCAGATTTGGGACTTTGGTATGCTAAAGGATCAGATTTTGAGCTTAAGGCTTTCACAGATAGTGACTATGGGGGTGAGAACATGGATAGAAAATCAACAAGTGGAGGATGTCAATTTCTTGGAAATAGGCTAGTGTCATGGCAATGCAAGAAGCAGACCACGGTTTCCACTTCTACAGCAGAAGCAGAATATGTTGCAGCATCAAGTTGCTGTGCACAGGTTCTTTGGATTCAGAATCATATGTTGGATTATGGTTTGACTTTCATGAACACTCCTATTTATATTGATAATACCTCTGCTATTAGTATCATTCAGAATCCAGTTAAGCATTCAAAAACCAAACACATTGAAATCAGATATCATTTTATACGAGATTGTTATGATAAAAGATTGATTCATATTTTTAAAATTCATACTGATAATCAACTTGCAGATCTTTTTACAAAAGCATTTGATGTAGGAAGATTTACATTTTTGATAACTAATATTGGTATGATCAATCTCACTTAGTGTCTTGGTCTGGATTTGATACTAACAGGGGTGAAGTATATTGTATGTGACAGGGTCAAGTGTTGCCACTGTTAGCTTCATCATGATAACAGTTGGTGCCACTGTTACTTTCCTTCTGCCACTGTCAATGTATTTTCAACCCCTGCTGTATATTGGTGTAGATTAACCCCTGCTGGTTGTTTTTCTTAGTTTAATATTGCAGGACTCAACCACTGTCAAAAGACATCACTTGAGCTGGAATCTAATGTTTTATTTGTCGCTTCTTATTTTGGTTAAAAAAAAATAAAAAAAAATAAATAAATAAATAAAAAATAAAAAAATAAAAAAAAAATTTCATTTTCTAATAAAGCTAAGTTTATGCCCCTGTTAGTTCTAAGTTGGAGTTTCCCTGGTCGGATGCCCCTGCTAGACTATCAGCCGCTGTTAGCTTTGTTAGATGTTTAAAAAGGGTTGACTATAATTGACCAAGTGAGGTACCCCTGTTGGGCTTATTTATAAGTTGTGCCCCTGCTGGGTATAACCAGCAGTGCCACTGTTAGTTCTATTTTTAGGGCTTGGCACTGTCATCATATAAATACTCAAATACTTCACTTTTTCAATTATGCTTTCAAAATTTTCAAAACCCTTCAATAATTGCTCTCGTTTTGATTTGTTTATTGTAAATCGCTCTTTGTTCGTTCATCAATTTCTTCAATGGCATCGTCATCTTCGTCTGATTCTGGTACTTCTACGTTAAGTGTTCATTCTGAACACAACATGAGGGCTTTCTTGAATAAAGAACTTGCCGATGAGTATTTTCACCCTATCATCGA
Organism: Helichrysum umbraculigerum; assembly: GCA_949592205.1. Classification (NCBI taxonomy): domain Eukaryota; kingdom Viridiplantae; phylum Streptophyta; class Magnoliopsida; order Asterales; family Asteraceae; genus Helichrysum; species Helichrysum umbraculigerum. The sequence continues at coordinate 26,827,667 of CATIUR010000003.1, read as the reverse complement.
TTTCTTGAGTAATTGTCCAGTTACTTATGCCCTTACTGTCGCTCCACGATTGATTCGATCGCATATTCAAGAATTATGGCAGAATGCAAAGGAAGGGAATGTTAATGGTATTACTCACATTCATTCCACTGTCAAGGGTAAGAAGGTAATGGTGACTGAGATTGTTCTTAGGGAACTTCTGCAGTTTGATGATGAAGGAGGTATTCTGGAATTATCAAGAGATGATTTGTTCAACGGCATAATGGGTATGGGGTATGAAGGTTCTGGAAAAGCAAGATCAGAATATACTTTCTTGAAATCATGGTTCTGTCCTCAATGGAAGTTCTACATTCATACTTTTCTGGTATGTTTGTCTCAAAAGAGAACTAGTTTTAACGAATTTAGTTCTAGTATTGCATATCCTATTATCTGCTTGGCACAGGGTATCAAATTTAATATGTCTAGGTTTATTTTAGATAACATGATTAGGAATGTGAAGGGTGATACATTCATTATGTACCCTAGATTTGTTCAACTTTTATTGAATAATCAATTGTCAAATTTGTCGGCAGAGGATAGTGTAATAGTTAGTTCTACTCTATCTTTGAGAACTATTAAAGCCATGAATCAGTATCAAAATGCTTTTTCAAAGAAGGAAACTGCATTATTTTCTACAATGTCAGTTGCTCCTTCTGCCACTGGTGGTGTATTACCAACACCATCTGGACCAACTGATGACAGGCCAACAACACAAGTTGGTTCTGAACATACATCAGGAGGTGGCACCAAAAGAAACCAAGGGAACCAAAAGCCTACCCAAAGTAAAGCCAAGAAATCCAAGAAGGCTAAACAGGCTGTGGAGATTCCTGTTTCTTCACAGTCTCAGTCAAATATTCCACCACAACAGGTGAACATACTTGATGATAATGTTCATTCTGGACGGGCTGCCACTACTGTTTCTAGCCCACTGGCAGGGCAGGATAGTGGTAACATCAATCAGACCCAACCAGAGGCAACTATATTTGATGAACCTATGGGTGATGATTCAAATGTAGGTCCCAGTACCAATAACCAAGGGACATCTGCAGTGGCAGATGTGGTCGATGATTCATCTAGGAGGTCACACTCCAATGTTGATGAGGCTAGTAATAAAGCTAGGGAATTGACTATTGCTGATTTGGTACATGATGTCAATCTGATTTGGAATAAGTTTGAGAAGGAAAGAGCTTTGAGAAGAGAGCAACAGGTTCTGTTGGTTGCTCAGGGTGAGTTGATAAAGAAGCAGAGGGATGAAATTTTTGATTTACAAACCAGGTTGTCGATTGTTGAAGATGCAGTTGATAAAGTTTTGTTGCCTGCTAGGGAATCTTCAGGCAAGGGGGAGAATAAAGATGATGATCATGAGCAGAATGATATGCCTGAAGATAAGAATGGTCATGAGCAGAATCATAATAATGATGGTGATACTGGAGGTGCAGATGATTTCAGTTTCATGGATATACCTGCTGATGTAGAGATGAGTGATAAAGTTTTTGAAGATGAATTAAATGTCTCAGATTATGTGGTCAATGAAGACATGGATGAACAGATGGTGAATGCTGAGAATGATAGGAGAATGGTGGTGTATGTGGGAGAAAATGTTCAAACAGGTGATAGTATTGCAGATGATAGTACACAGAGTGGTCCAGCTTTAAATGTTTTTCCATTAAACAAAGATTTACCTTTTAAGGCTGTGGCTAATCTGTATATCTGGGATATTATGGGAGCTAATCTAAATATGTGCAAAAGAGTAAGTTTTAATGATAGATTGGTGTATAGTGATGATAGATCTGTTGAAAGTGAGAAGATGGAATCTGATGATGTAGAGGGTAAGGGGGAGTTGATAGAGTCAACACCTGAAGCAAAAGAGAAAGATAGAGTGAATATTTACAACAGAAAGAAATCAATTCCAAAGAGAAAGTCTACCTCTGCTAAGGTACAAACCCCTGTTGAAACTCAATTGTTGACCACTGCTAGTAGTGTTTCTACCTCTGCTAGTAGTTTGGTATCTACCCCTGTTGAGGTATCTACCACTGTTGGTACTTTAACAGCAACCCCTGCTACTACAATTTCAACCCCTGTCATAACAACCCCTGTTACTATAACACCTACCCCTGTTACTACAAACTCAACCACTGTTGTATTAACCTCTGTTAGTACTTCAAATATTCCCACTGTTGTCACAACTACTGGTATTCCAATTTTCACCACTGCTACAGCAATGACCACTGCCAGGACTTTAGAAGTGCCTGTTACAATCAGAGAGCCTACACAACCACCCAAACCTAAGTCTGATCTTCCAAAGATTGATTCAAAAGACAAAGGTAAGGGAAAATTAAAAGAAGAGAAAAAGATTAAGAAGGTTGTAGAGCCTCTAATTAATTTGGATGAGGCTAGAAGAGCTCAGGAGGAACATGATGAAAGAATGTTGAGAATGGCAGTTGAGTCTAAAAGAAAGGAAGGTCCAGATGTTGATGTTATTCTGGAAGATTCTAGTGTGGTAACTTTGTCTCAAAAAGCCGCAAAGATGTTGAATGATATGGCTGCAAGAGGTCAAGGTTTATCTGCTCAACAGATACATGGTATGATCAACAGAAAGGATGATAAAGATGGATTGGATCCAGGGTTTGCAAAGCTTAAACAAGCTAATGAAGAAAAGGCAAAGTTGAAAAGTGTAACACCTGCATAATTAGGATAATTAATTACGCCTAATTGTTTGTAACTAGTTGTAATTAGTATGTAATAGGACTAATTACAGGCTCTTTTTGTATATATATATATAAGGTGATTTATATATATGTGTGTGTACTTACGCGATTTGGATAAATCGTGCGAATTAACCGGACGGAGTCCGACACAGTTTACTTGGACGTTGGTGACAGAAATTTTCTTAAATAATGAGAACGTATTTTGTTATATAAAATACGCAACCGAACGAGCACTATTTATATATTATCGTGACGACATTTTAACTAACACAACAAAACGTAATAAACGCGAATTAATAATTAAAATATTGCGACAAATGTTTTACTATTAATTTCAAAGTATTTCTATTTAAATACTTTAGTTACGTTTTAAGAATATAAACGTTTGGTTAAATATTAAAAACTAGTGATTAAACGATTAGGACACGGAGTCAACACTTTGTTTTGGGGAGTATTTCCCCCTCCTTCCTTGGTGGATCAGCCAAACCCCACCCCACACCCACTTTTCTCTTTCATTTTTCATTATCACAAAAACACACACAAACCAAACTCTCTCAACCTCAATTCACACCAAATTTTCGGAATCAAATCCCGACCACGAAAATTACATATTCGGAATCACCATCACGAGTGGAGCAAGAATATCGAGACCGTTTTCATCGTTTCATCCTTCATCTAGCTCGATTTGCAAAAGTAAGAAATTTCTAAAATATTAGATCTATTCAGTTTGGTGTAATGTTTTGATGTTTTGATGTGTACACAACTTAGATATAACTTAATACATGAAGAATACACGATTTTATAGCTCAAAAATGGGTTAGATTTGCGTTTTTGGTCGAAAATTCTTGAAACCCGAAAGTTTCTGGGCTGGTGTTCATACATGCGACACAAGCCTTGTGTCGCATACTGTGTCGCATAAACCCATTTGTGTCGCACCTTGTGTCGTACCAATCCTTTAGTGTCGTAACCTTTGCGACACAATATTGTGTCGCACTCTATGTCGCATACTATGTCGTATTTTATACGACACAACCCTTATGTCGCTATTGAATTAGCATCGCAACCTTTTTGCGACACAACCACTGTGTCGCAGGGCTCTTGTGTCGCGTCCTTCATGCGACACAACCCTTGTGTCGCATGACAACTTTAGTGTCGCATTTTGTGTCGCAAAACACAGCAGATTCACAAATAAATTCCAAGTTAAGTGTTATACATTTCGGACTTCCAACGACTATACGATATAACATCTAAGGTACATTGAAACATGTTTTTCAAGCATAACAATTCAAACAAGTATATAAATGTCGAGATTAACGTTTCAACTAAGTCACCAACGGGCCCAAACATGTTTTTCAAACAAACGAACAATTACAAACATACGGACAAACATCGGCTATACTAGTTGTGTACAACTAAACGAAACGTCTCGTGAGACGCATACTTACATAACTTCATATGAATAGGCATTTGAAGGTTACGGGTTCGGAGAACCTACTGGCTATATTTTACTACTTGCTATTTGCTACGGCTTATTACCAGACTCAGGTGAGTCTTACAGCCCCACTTTTACTGTTTTATACTTTGGGGTGAGATACTTAGCAACTGTTTTACATATGAACACAATGTACTGAACTGAAAACATTACTGTTTACAAACAAACGCATGAGTTACTTTTATCCACTGAAAGCCTCCTAATCGTAAGTTGTTAGTTATGGACTTAAGCGCGATTACTAATAGATGGATCCATTTGGGACTGACAATCCCTGTCTGGGGTGGTAGCGCCACCACGTACTGATTTACACGTAGAAACAGACATATTAGTATTTGTTACATATGAGTGTGCGGATAGCACTCACGGGGGTACGTGATATATTCACACTACACGGTTAAGCTTCAACTTATGAGCTCATGGCACTGTACTGATTTACTGATTTACTTACTTTGCTTGATAGCAATACGGGTACATACTTGTGGTTTATAACACGTACTTAATTCTAACCTGTGAGATTCACCAACCTTTTTGGTTGACACTTTTTAGCTTTGTATCTCAGGTACACAGACGGAGTAGGACCACCCTTGGACACTAGCTAGAGTCGCATGATTTCTACTTTGCATTTAACGGAGATTCTTAGCATTATCTTTTGTATATTATGATTATGTAATAGAATCTCCCGCTATACGCGCGGACTCTAGGGAACTACATTTTTGTATACGAAAACCTACGGTTTTCAAACGATTATTATTTATGAAACCTTTTCGAAACGTCTCATTTAGAGGTCGTTTACTATTAATCTTGTGCTTTGTATATTGATTAGTAACACCCAATGTATGCTTCCGCAAATCGTTAAATTTGAGGGTGTTACAAAAAGACAAGCTGAGCTTGAAAGGAAAAGGAACAAACCACCAACTGCTGCTCAAAGAAAGAAGGACTTGCTCAAAATTCTTGGTGATAGGTATGCACCAAGAAGTGTGCTTGAAGGTTGGGATGTACAGAAATTGGAAATGGCATATGGAAAATATCAAAATGAGGAGAAGGAAGATTTTGAGAAAAGGATTCAGAAAGATAAATTCATTAAGCAAAAGTTGGCTGAAGATAGAAAGAAGATTGCAGAGCAAGTGAGAAGAGAAGAGCAAGAGAGGATTGAAAAGAAAGAGCAAGAGGAAATAGAAGCCAAGGAAAGAGAAATCAAAAGGCTTTCTGATCAAAATATGCAGAACAGATGGAATGGAGTACTTGCTTCTGATAATGTAGTTTCTGATTTGGAAAGAGATGCAGAGGAGTTGAAGAAATATATCAAAGAGGTGAAGGATTATAAAGAAAATATTCACATCAATCATGATAGATCTTCAAGGATAGTTGAATGGGAAGGAATTAAATCAAAGGTTGCTGATGGTGATAAAGAACAGATCAAGATTGTTAGAGAGAATGGTGATAAGCAATATTTGTCATCTGTTGCTGATGTGCTTAAGAATGTGAATAGATTTGACATTCTAGATCTGTTTGAGCTAAACAGTCAAGGAGATAGACAGGCTTCATTGGTAATTATGGAAAGAGAATTGAGAAGATGTCTGAATATGCTGTTTGAGCCTGAGCCATTTATCAATTTGTTCTTACATTGTATTGATGCTGTGAATACTTGGAGACATTTTGTTAGAGCTGGAGTTCATATGATTTTATTTAGAAGTGGAATGTCAATTTTCATGCTTGATGAAAGGAGATATGTTCTGGGAACTCAGATTCTAAGAAATGTGCTTGCATCTCAATTGAAAACTACAGTGATTTCTGAAGGAGCATTTAATGCTTTATATATGGTGCTCAATCAGTTTCATAAAAGAATGGAGGTTGAAAGAATGAAAGAGGAGGAGAGAAGAAGAAAACAGAATCAAACTCAGAAAGATAAAAAGAAAGATGAAGAAACTTGATTCATTACTGAGAATGATCAAGTTTAGGGGGAGATTGTTGAGACCTGAGCCACTGTCGAATCTGCTCAGAGTACAAGTATGTTGCCACTGTTAGAAGTTTACCGCTGTTAGTAGTTGCCACTGCTAGTTAGTAGTTGCCGCTGTCAATTTGTTTTAGTCTAACAGTGCCACTGTTAATGTGTAATTTGTATTTTGTATCAAGTACTCAACCTCTGTTAGTAATATATGAGTACTGCCCCTGTTAGATATATAGATAACCACTGTTGGTTAAATATAGTCTGTTAGAGAGAATTATGGAATAGATATGATTCCATAATAGTTTGATTCTGTAAAGGATTCTATATGTTATAAATAGAGATCCTGTAAAACCTAGATAGATACGATTCATTCTAGTTATTAGCTTCAAGGTTGTAAACCCTAACACAATTGTGTGTTCGTATTATTAATAATATTGAAGCTTTTGGTTAGATATTCTGTTATATTCAAATTTGTTCTTCAAGTTATTAATAAACTATTCCGCAAGCTTATTAATAATCAATCAAAGTAATACATACTAAGATCTCTAGCTGGGATCATCATCTTAGCCTATCAAACTCAATATATTTAGCAACGATCAAAAACGAGATTCTAATCATCAATAATCAACTATATCAAGGGAAATCTATCTCCATGACACAATCAATCACGCTAAGTAATAACTAATAACCACCAATAATTAAGGATCTACGGATAACATAATCATCTTTAACTAAACAACTTAATAAATGTGCAATATAATCGTTCAAACAATCATTATCCAAGATTTATTACTACACCACTACTAAATGATTCAATTCATCATCCAATATGCAAAATACAGATTTATAAACTTCAAAAACATTCTGTAATCGAAATAAACAAGAGTATTTGCAAACCGAAATTATAAATCACAAAAGGCTAAAGCGAATTAACCTCAACCTTCACTCCTTGTGCCTCCAAATTAACCCTAAAATTCGTAACTAAGCCTCTGCTATCAAAAATAGTCGAAAACCACAAACCACAGCCGAACTCCCTGTTTTATGGTTAAAAACCGCGTTTTATACTTTCTGGAAAAATTGATCCATCCGGCGGATGGATTGAAAATAAGCCCAACCCATTATCGCGAACTCTGGGCCTCCACCGCCTTTATCCATCCGGCGGATGAATGATCCATCCGGCGGATGGAATGAATTTCCAGATTCTTTCAACTTTTCTTCTTTTAAAAATCCCGGCTTCGTTCTAATCTTCAAAATTGCATCATTCAACGTGTTTATTGACTGTTTTCCGTCCTTTTCTCCAATAAGCTTCATTTCCACTTCTAATTGCAAATATGAACGAAATAAGTACCAAAACTTAATTAATTGCAATAATAACATTCAAGAAAAGGGGTAAAATACTACTTAAATATAGTACTTATACGCGTTCATCAGTACGTTTCTAGTTAACAACCATTATGCCTCTGTGTTATTTGATTCAGGCGCCGATTTGAGTTTTGTGTCTAAGGAATTTAGACCACTATTAGACATTAGATCCCGTAAACTAGACAACAAGTACACTCTAGAACTAGCCGATGGTAGGTTGATTGAATCAGGAGAAATAGTACCAGGATGTACTCTAGCATTGGAGGGTCATCCTTTCAAAATAGACTTACTAACGGTAAAGTTGGGTAGCTTTGACACCGGAGTCGGTATGGACTGGTTGTCGAAGAATCGTGCAGAGATCGTTTGTTTTGATAAAATGGTATGTCTACCATTGCCGACTGGAGAAACTTTGGTGATACAAGGAGATAAGAGGACGAGTGCCCCCAAAACGATTAATTGCTTGAAAGCTTGTAAATATCTCCGAAAGGGATATCCAGCATTTTTGGCACATGTTGTGGAAAAGAAACCCAAAGAGCAACGCTTGAATGATATACCTGTAGTGAGAGACTATCCTGGAGTGTTTCCTGACGATCTTCCAGGATTTCCACCTCCGCGACAAGTCGAGTTTCGCATCGATCTGGTGCCCGGAGCCGCACCAATCGCTCGCTCACCTTATCGTCTAGCTCCATCAGAAATGCAAGAACTGTCTACACAGTTGCAGGAGCTCTTAGACTTAGGATTCATCCGACCGAGCGTTTCACCTTGGGGAGCTCCGATTTTGTTTGTCAAGAAGAAGGATGGATCCATGCGGATGTGCATTGAGTACCGAGAATTGAATAAGGTAACTATCAAGAACCGATATCCATTACCACGCATTGACGATCTGTTTGATCAGCTACAAGGATCGAGTTACTACTAGAAGATCGACTTTCGTTCGGGTTATCACCAACTGAAGGTTCGACAAAAGGATGTACCGAAGACCGCTTTCAGGACTCGTTATGGACATTATGAGTTCCTAGTCATACCGTTTAGATTGACTAACGCGCCTGCAGTATTCATGGATCTCATGAACCGAGTGTACAAACCTTATCTAGATAAGTTTGTCATTGTGTTCATTGACGATATTTTGATTTACTCAAAAACGAAAGAGGATCACGAACAACACTTGAAACTTATCCTCCAACTACTCGAGAACGAGAAGCTGTATGCTAAGTTCTCCAAATGCGAATTTTAGATTAGAGAGGTTCATTTCCTTGGTCACGTGATAAATGATAAAGTAATTCATGTGGACCCGTCCAAAATAGAGGCGATCAAAAACTGGGAAGCTCCAAGAACCCCAACCGAGATTCGACAATTTCTTGGTCTGGCTGGCTATTACCGTCGATTTATCGAAAACTTTTCCAAAATAGCCCAGTCACTCACCACCCTAACTCAGAAGGATAAGAAATTCGAATGGGGAGAGAAACAAGAGAACGCCTTCCAACTGTTGAAACAGAAGTTGAGCACCGCACCAATCTTATCTTTACCCGAGGGAACAGAGAACTTCATCGTTTACTGTGATGCCTCACATCAAGGATTAGGATGTGTTCTCATGCAAAACGACAAAGTTATTGCTTACGCATCTCGTCAATTGAAGATTCACGAGAAGAATTATACAACTCATGACTTGGAGTTGGGAGCAGTCGTTTTTGCACTGAAGATCTGGAGACACTACCTATATGGTACAAAGTGTACGATCTTCACCGACCACAAAAGTCTACAACACATATTCGACCAGAAAGAGCTCAACATGAGACAACGACGTTGGGTCGAATTGCTGAACGATTACGACTGCGAGATTAAATATCATCCGGGCAAGGATAATGTAGTAGCGGATGCCCTGAATCGTAAGGAGAGCATTAAACCACGCAAAATTCGAGCTTTGGTATTGAAAATCCACTCGAATCTCATTACTCAAATTCGTGACGCACAACGAATAGCTTTCACCGCCGAGCGCATGAAAGGACAATCCCTGAAGGGAATGGAGAAACAGCTCGAAACCAAAGAAAATGGAGTTCTATACTTCATGAATCGAATTTGGGTACCGTGCGACGATGAACTACGCAAACTGATTTGGACGAAGCTCACAAGTCCAACTACTCGATTCATCCTGGTGTAGATAAGATGTACCAAGATGTGAAAGGTTTCTATTGGTGGCCTAACATGAAGAGAGACATCGCTACTTATGTCATCAAGTGTCTAACTTGTTCAAAGGTCAATGTTGAATATCAAAAACCTTCAGGACTTTTGCAACAACCAGAGTTGCCACAATGGAAATGGGAGCACATAATAATGGACTTCATCACAAAACTACCAAAGACATCAGCTGGAGTTGATTTGATTTGGGTGATTGTCGACCGATTGACGAAATCAGCCCACTTCCTCGCTATCAAAGAGAACGACAAGTTGGAGAAACTATTAAGGATCTACTTGAAAGAGATCGTTTCTCGACACGGTTTGCCGTTATCCTTTATCTCTGATAGAGATAGTAGATTTACATCTCATTTCTGGCAAACGTTACAACGAGCATTAGGTACTCGACTCGACATGAGTACAGCCTATCATCCGCAAACCGATGGCCAGAGTGAACGAACGATTCAAACGCTAGAGGACTTGTTGCGAGCGTGTTTGATTGACTTTGGTGGAAACTGGGATACTCATCTCCCTTTAGCCGAATTCTCCTATAACAACAGTTATCACACCAGCATACAGATGGCACCATTCGAAGCACTGTATGGACGCAAATGCCAATCACCACTCTGTTGGGCAGAGTTGGGTGACAGACAACTATCCGGGCCTGAGATTGTCCAGGAAACCACGGACAAGATATCTCAAGTACTCAACCGACTTAAAGCGGCACGAGACCGACAAAAGAGTTACGCCGATAACCGTCGTAAACCTCTTGAGTTTCAAGTAGAAGATAAGGTCCTACACAAAGTATCGCCCTGGAAGGGGATAGCATGATTTGGCAAACGAGGAAAACTGAACCGGCGATATGTTGGACCTTTTGAAATCTTTCCGAGGATTGGTCCTGTCGCTTACAAACTCAAACGGCCAAAAGAGCTTAGTAGCATTCACGACACTTTTCACATCAGTAATCTTAAAAAGTGTATGTCGGACGAAACACTCATTATTCCTCCTGACGAAGTCTTCATTGACTCAAAACTAAATTTTGTAGAGGAACCCATCGAAATAATTGACCGCAAAACACACAAACTCCGGCGCAGTCGGATCAAACTTGTCAAAGTTCGTTGGAACTCCAAGCGTGGCCCAGAGTCTACTTGGGAATGCGAGGATGAAATACGAAAGAAGTACCCTCACCTGTTCGAACAAATGACGGTCACGAATAACTCAACTTAAATCTCGGGACGAGATTTCGCTAACGGGGGGAGAATGTGACAATCCTCCGATTATGGTACTAATCCTTACCTAATTACATGCACTACCTAGAGTAATTCCCTGATTAGTGAATTCAAAACTATTTTATGTGATAAGTTTTGTGAAACTTACTATTTAATACGTGATGTATTTGACTCGTAGTTATATATATATATATATATATATATATATATATATATATATATATATATATATATACACACACACACATATAATTACGTACGAAACAAACATGTCAAACCTGACAAACAAATAACTATAAACAATAGTTGGTGATACCAATAATTAATAATATGAAAATTTTTAATTACAAATATTATTTATTTGTATTATTGGAATAATATAAAGCATTATACGTTTAGGGAGAAACGTATCAAACGCAATACAAAAGTTCTGAAAGAACGCAAAAACATTTCAGATAATCTTTTACTTGAAAATATTAGGTGAAATAATAATTAAAACAAAATAATTATACAAATATACGTTTTATTTAAAACGTGTCCTGCACGAACAGAAACAAATAAAAAACGTACCCAAAGGTCAAAAATAATAAAAGTACTATTTTTCTTGTTCATATTAAAGTATTTGGAGAAATACCTCAAAATATAATTTCGAAATTTAACTGTAAATTGGAACACAATTGGATCCGTACCCGAAATTAACGGGCTAAATATAACCCAACTAACTTCAATTATTGAGGAACCAACTCCTGTACACACCCATACCGTTTGAAATCTTCGACTGATACAATATATGATATACACTCCTTCTATCTTCAAACTCATACACCAAACATCAAATAACTTTGAACACCTAAATTTTCTCTGGCTTCTCCATCGACCAGAAGCAGCAGCAGCAGCTAGGAAGGAGCAGGAACAAAAAATAATAATAATAATAATAATAATATTCATCTTCTTCCTCACAACCAACTTCAAACACCTTAACCACATATAAAACCATGAAAACTTAACATAAAACTCATAATCATCATCATCATCTCGTTTTCGTCATCATTACAGGAGCATCATCAATCATCTCGAAAATCATCATCATCTTCATCCTAAAATTATTGTGAGGATAATTTTTCCATTTCTATTTCATTTATATAAATTATTATGATGATGAAATTGTTGTAAAACTATGTTAAAATTATGTTATAATAGGTTTAGATATGATGATTGTGGTTGGTTAACATGTAAAAACATATTTAAAAGCAAAATATTGTGTTAAATTTGAGGTAAGAACTGGACAGAAAATAGAAAACTGGGTTACGGACCTTTGGTTTTAAATAAAACAAATTTTACATGCAACTTGAATTATATAATTGCTTGATATGCCTTTATGCTTTATACACCACTGTTAACTATATGAAATGCTTTTCATAACTATTTGGGAATAAGACAACGAATCTTGGTACAAACCTAGGTTTACGTGAGGTAGTTGTAGTGCACGTAAGTCCCAGTGCTTGCAACCTATAACCATTAGCTAGGTGACTCTAGCCACTGAGTATACAGATAGTACTATCGATTTGACAACCCTCCCAGGATATAACTCGTTGGTCATTCCAACCACACGACGGCAGTCGTAACGAGGAGTATATACTTACCATGTTACTGAGGCAACAACATCAACTAGTCGTGGATTGGTTATAGCACTAGGTGTCGTTACTTTAACTTTAAAGATTTCGCTCACCTTAGAGGGATCATAGTCTATATTCCCACATAAACTAAACAACTAAACTACAACTTGATTTGGGAAGGGTATTCCCTGTGATAACTAATAGGACAGGTGTTCCTACACGATTGTTTTTATAGGAAATGTTTACCTTGACCGGTTAAACTTGTATTTCCTTCAAATTACTGAAATGGAAATGTGTACTTGATTGGTAAACCTGTATTTCCTGTAAACTACTTATTAGGAAATGTTTTGATTAAACTTATGTTTCCTAACGCATAAATTGAATTGGAGTAAGAATGAAATTCTTACATTAAATAGGAAATGTTTCCTTTAATTTGAATACCTGTGTTTCCTACTATACATATAAACATTATGTCTGTGTACATGAATGATTTATACAAACTGGATTTAACTATGTTTATACTAAACCTATGAATTCACTCAACATTCAATGTAGACGGTTTACTATGTTTTTTTTTTCAGGGAATTAGGACTCAGGTACTACGCATGCATAAAAGACGTAAGCTACCCAGACTGTTTAGGATGCCATTTTTGGGACACTTGGATTTCTTCTGTATTACCAATCTCATTGGTTATACTTACGAAATCCCACTTTTATAAACTTGTATTTATTAAAACTTATGTTGTTCTACAACACTACTACATGTACGACTTTATAAGTCGTACCCTTTTGTAATAACTTTAACGTTGGCATCTTAAATATATATGTTACGTATGATCATATGCTCTGATACAGTGAATGCATTATTGTAACGTCAGCACCCCCGCTGTTTAACTGTATACTTAAAATGCTTCCGCTAATTATAAATTGCTTCCGCTAATAATCAAACGCTTCTGCTAAGTATTTAATAAACGTAATTACCGATTTTGGGGGTGTGACAACACTAGGCCAGTATTTGCTGCGGCTCTAACTGCTTCAACAGTTTTTGGGTGGCATTAAAATATGTTAAGATGGAAAAGGTTGCGGAAATGATCAAAAATGAAGTAAACGCTGAAAACAAGAACCACGACAATTTGAAGCAAGTGTTTGCTCTCGCATCGTTGCATAGTATTGTATATGCTCCCGCGTGTGGGAAAATGGGCCACCGAGAACTGGGAATGGTGGAAGATGTTGAAAACATCATAAATTTTCCATGGGCAAACTTAGCGATGGAGTATTTAGTGAATGACATTGAAACTTACCAAAAAGGGAAAGAGAAAGATAAAAAGGATGAAAAAAAGAATATGAAGATTAGCGGAAAGAAAGCAGGGGAAAGTGAGAAAGATCGTGAAAGAGAATTGAGCATCGGTGGTTGCACGATAGCCTTCAGGTTAGTTTCATTTTCTTTCCTAATGTTGAATTAAAATAGAGGCATATATATAATTTGACTTGTGTTTCTTGGTGATTATGAGCATATTTTGATTGATCTTCCAAATAGTAAAAAATTGTAACAAACCATTCCCTTCATCCTTGGTATAATCACATTTTCTTTCCTAATGTAGAATTAAAATAGAGGCATATATACAAAGGAGGTGATTATGAGCATATTTTTGTACTCCGAAACTTACTGGAGAAGATAGTTTGGTACTCCCAAAGCAGAATTTTGATATATTTTAGTATTTTATTTATTAATTACTATATTTTTTTTATCACAAACAAGGCCCGGACCATATAAATTAGGGCCAAAGGCCACGAACCACTTTTTATTAGTGCAAACGCTTAACACTCCATTTCTTAAATAAGAGTCGCATCTCTGTATGTTAGAAAAAAAGGTAAACACTTAACATGATTGTAGGTAGATAACAGGAAGTTGATCCTCTTTTTGTAAGAATAAAAATTTATTGCATATTCATTACGTCGACCGGCCGTTAAGCTGCTCACAGCTCGAACAGGACCTGTTTAATTAGTAGACGGGTTAAGTGAGTCGACTTCAGATCCTAAGCAGGTTCAAAATCAAAATTAGATATGTTTTTTTGTACAAAGTCAGCGGGTTCATAACTAAGATAGTTCTTAATTAAGTTGCACTAAATTTACACTAACAGTACACTTTGGTGGGTTCAGTTTTGACGCGTGCATTTTGCACCCCCTAACACATATTCGAGTTTTACCTGAGTTCCCTCTCAACTCTTGTGTATATGTCAGTTACATAAAATGATGGATGACGCTATAAATCACCAGATTTTCTAATTACGAGTAGCATGTCGTAGTTAATTACATGTCACATCTAGTCTCCCACCCTCCTGCCTAAAATACTCAACTGGAAATTACATCTTGCTTGTTGTGTAATGGTCACTTATGGTTGTTGACCTTTTGTTTATTAAGTTGGTTGTTGTACGTTTTGTATGTCCACTAACTCATACCGCATGCTCCAAATCAATTTTGGACAAAAGTTATACAATGGAATCGTATTGTTTATTGAATTTGTTGCTGTTTTGTATGTCCAGAATCGCATGCCGTATGCTCCAAAACAATTTTGGACAAGAGTTATACAATGGAATCGTATCAACTATGACATCACATATAAAAGAAATGGCAAGAGCCATTGAAGAAGCATCTAACAACGAGCCTTTGTTTCTACAAGAATATAACTCATTTTGGACCGTTTTGATTGATATTAATGTACGTGTAAAAGGAGATGTGTAATCACTTGGTTCCACCATGCAAATTGGAGGTGGAACCAAGTGATTACAATTGTTTCTTGGTTTGTTATTTCACTTTACAATTGTGCTTCTTAGAAAATCATTTCGTATAATTTATCAAAGAGATTGAAGTTATACCTGTTAAGGGGACAGTGGAGGTGGCGGCAGGGAGGAAATCGCTTGCAGCAATGGGAGGGTGGAAAAGTCTCTGGAAATTGTGACGAAGAAGCCCAAGGTCTAGGGTTTCAATTCCATTTTAGTTTATATGTATGTTTCTATAAATTTAACAAAATATTTATATTAGTTTCTTAAATTATTTGGTATATATGTAACTTAAAAGTTGATGTTTCGTATTTAATCAAATTTAGATATTTGAATGGTTTAAGGAGCTATATATGAACGATACTTTATGTTCACTGGTCAATTATTTTATTTAGCAAGAAAATAAAAGTACATAAAATGTTCAGAGTCTACACCTTAGATTTGAAGTATATTATTTTTATTTAATGATTAAATAATTACTTTAAAATTATTTGAATTTAATATAGGTAGTTTAATTTATATGACTTTCATATAATATCCATATAAAAGAATTTCAAAATAATTTTTTACATTCTTTAATCTTCTGTGACATCCACACACCTATAAAACCATAATTAGCTCATTTTACGCATTCTATAGTAGGTTAAGATGATGACATTTTTAGGGGCGATATGTTCGTTCCAGAGGGCAATATATTTTATTTATTGGAAAGAAAAGAAGGTGTTTTACAAAGTGATAACATTAAATAATGTTATATTTCTTTTATCACAATTACATTATGAAAAATATAACGACAGTTCAAAGGGCTGTCAATAAGAATTTATAACACGCATTAATACCTTTATGTATACCATAATAAACTCTGATCCTCTGAATTTTAATTGACCCCCCATAAATATCACTTGAGTACAACCAATTGATGCACGTTATTAATAATACCCTTAAATTATATATAAATATAAACATAAACTAAAATTTAATAATATAAATTAAAAAGGTCTCTTATTCAAAAACGTTATAGAGTCATAATAAATTGATACTTTCTAAAAACTAAAAAATATAACATATCTAAATATCAACTAAATCAATTTAGTCAATATATAATATGTTGTTGAAGAAAAACAAAGTATATGTTGTATAAAAATAAAAATGCTAAGACGTCATCAATCTAATCTTTCACAGCTGCTTTCCCTCTTTTCTTTTCTTTTTATAAAATAATTTATCAAGGTAAAATGAATGTCTCACTTTGATAACAATCAACCAAGGTACTTGCCCAGTTACAATTAAACAACGCCAATCGGAATTAATGAAAAGCGAAAATACAATCAAGTGGTTTGCATGCATCTGTTTTTATCTCTTTTTATATGGTGTGATTCATTTTTCAAATAATGTTATATATGGCTGCTGTTACCCCTTAACTATTAACAAACCGAGATGGAGTAAAGTGAGTTGGTGTTTCATTAGTTTTTTTTTTATATCACCGTTTTTCCAATGTCAACCAACTCATGTTGGCCACTTTAACCAATCATTAACTTTGTATATGGCTGTCGGTTAACTTGGGCAACGCCCGGGTATTAAACTAGTTATTGAAAGCCGCAAGAGATTACAAATATCGATTACACGAACCTATAAACAAAAAGATAGGCCACTGTTAACCAGCCATTGTTTCATATATACCAGCTATTATTTTTTTTGAAAGGCAGTATATTATAAAAATCGACAACTAGCAAGATACTAGAAGCCACAAATGTACAATTGTACATACACCATGTAAAACACCCCTGTTACTAATACACCCAGTCTCTAGATCTGAACTGAGAGGGAGCTAAAAGGGATGAAAAAAACCTGAACAAGTCCAGAAAAAAATCCCCGAATATAAGGGCCAAGCCACCGTTTTTCACCTTACATTGTTTTTGGTAACTTCCCGAATGGATCCAGTCATCCAGAGACAAAATCGACCGGACATTGTTAACCATAGTTAATGACATGGTATGTAAATACATAAACATAAACATAGATGAATAATACGGGGTAATACGAGTAGCTGTCAGCCTGTCACCATTTGCTTTTGACCATTAAAAGAGGACATGAGTCTGCATCTTCGACAAGTCATTATCAAGTCCCCACACGCTGCCACCCTCACGCGCTCAACACTCTCACGTGCCACCACCACCGCACCTACTACACAATGGAATTCAATTCGTTAGTGGGCCGGGCCCTACTTTCACAGTTTCATGAAATCTCCCACAACACCCACAAAAAGTGAAGAGCTGTGACATAAAACACAACACTTCGAAGTTTTTTATGCGGAGTAATTTTCTTCTCCATCTTCATTTGCTTTCGGTACTTCACAATTTGCCAAATATTTGGTAAGTTTTTAGCTTTTAAATTTGTTATATACTGTATAATTTAAATTAAATTTATTATTCTTTTTAATTTGTACTATGCTAATATGCTTGATTATGTGACCATTTGCTTTGTTAAGTTCATCATCAATCAAAATTAAAATAAAATAACAACAATAACATCACAACATCATTGTTATAATCATTAACAAGAGCATATTATAAGAACAACAAATATCATCATCATCACAACCTGCTATATAACTTCAAATTCAAGGATCCATTGAGATTCAAAGCTAAACTATAACAATTACCCCCCATTATTTAATCCTAAACCCAAACCTGCAACTCAACTTCTCGCTCAAGTTGTTTTCGAATCTACTCCTTCCGATGCTGACATTATCCGCTGGCGACATCAACATCCTAACCAACCATAGTCGGATCTAAAGCGTCGGTGGTCACCTTTACGTCGAGGTTTTCTGGCGAGGGCTAGATCTGTTCCGGGTGTGTGGACGTCTGGTCGTGATTCCGGCTGGAGGTGGCCGGTTTGGGGTCAAGCCGTCTGATGTGATGTCCGACGGTAATTCACCGATGAGGTCAAGCATACGGAGGTGAGGTAAGGAGGTTAAACAAGACGGAATCTGATGTGGAACCAACATTGTTCTCTTCAACAAAATAATAATAATAATAATAATAATAATAATAATAATAAGTTTTATCTTAATGGTATGTTTAATGTTTTATTTAATAGTTTGCAACCTTTGATTTGTCTTAGACTTTTGATTAGTCTTAGACTTTTCAAATCCATAAGTTATTAGGCTTTTTTTAGCCTATATTAAGGCTTATTTATGTAATAGAAAAAAGTTAGTTTTTGATGATTATATGAAAGTTTATTTTCTCTCAATTTTGTGTTAGACTATTGAGTTGAATTATCCTAGCAACGGTATTCTTTGTGAATCAACGTTTGTTGGAAGAATTATTCTTGGGTATTCTTAGAATCAACAAGTCTAATTTTTGTTATCTTATTTCTCGCTGCATCAGTTGGTATCAGAGCCAGGTTTCCTATTCAAAATGACAGTTTATGATGTCTATGAAGAACTCGAGAAACCAAATGAAGATGAGATTTTTTTTATAAACAAAATTCTCGATGGCAAATTTGAGTTTTCTAGTTATGAAGAAATGGAAGACATATTCCATCCAAGTTGCAACAACGAAAATGGCAATGATGATGTCATTATGGATGGAGGAAGTTGTGTGAATGTAGCATCAATTGATATGCATGTTGAATCTTTCGAATTTGAGGTGGACGCTAAATCTCATGAATCTAATTTTGATGATGCTTCTTTTGAGCCAGATTTGGATCATAATTCTTTCAAATATGACATGGTTACTAAATTTGTCAAATTATTTACATATGGTTGTCAATTTCAAAAAAGTGATTTGATTGTTGAATTCTATGTTTGCTCATTGTTCTACAAAAGTGATGTTTATAGTGGCCACCGTCGAGCAACGATTGTATATGGAAATGATTGGAAGATTAGATGCAAGATGAAAGGGGTACAAAGTCTATGTGAAAGGACTTGAGGACAAGTCCCAAATTAGAGGGGGAGAATGATGTGGAACCAACATTGTTCTCTTCAACAAAATAATAATAATAATAATAATAATAATAATAATAATAAGTTTTATCTTAATGGTATGTTTAATGTTTTATTTAATAGTTTGCAACCTTTGATTTGTCTTAGACTTTTGATTAGTCTTAGACTTTTCAAATCCATAAGTTATTAGGCTTTTTTTAGCCTATATTAAGGCTTATTTATGTAATAGAAAAAAGTTAGTTTTTGATGATTATATGAAAGTTTATTTTCTCTCAATTTTGTGTTAGACTATTGAGTTGAATTATCCTAGCAACGGTATTCTTTGTGAATCAACGTTTGTTGGAAGAATTATTCTTGGGTATTCTTAGAATCAACAAGTCTAATTTTTGTTATCTTATTTCTCGCTGCATCAGTTGTAACAACAAAAATGACAATTATGATGCCATTATTGACGAAGACGTAAATTATGAAGCTACAATGGCCACAAAGCTTTCAATTGCCAAGAAGATTTTTGATTTGGAGAAGGATTTAGCCCCACCAGATTATTTTGATAAAAATGGAAAGAATTGGGGTATTCCCACTTACAATTGGGAGGAAATGTCTAAAGACAACTATGCATGGTGGGGTGCTCGTTTATCACAGATTGCAAATTATTTCACGGCCTATAGGATTGATCACATATTGGGTTTCTTTAGAATCTGGGAACCCCCAAATCATGCAACGGCAGGGTTAGTTTCTAAATTGTTGATGCTACTAATCTATCTCCAAATGTTGAAGAAAAACTTCAGCCAAGACTCGAGGACGGGTCGCTATTAACCCGGGGAGAATGATGCGGAAATAATAATAATAATAAAGTTTTATGTTAATTAGTACCATTATTATGTTTAATGTTTTATTAATTGTTTGTAACTCTTCATTAGTCCTAGACTTTTGATTAGCCTTAGACCTTTCATATTTCGTGAGACTTTTCACTTCTTTATCTTGCAACCTATTTAAAGGCTTCCAAATGTAATAGAAAAAAAAGATGATAAGTTTATGTTTATGAAAATCCAATTTTCTCTCAAATTGTTGAGTTGAATTTGTTGCCTAACCGCGGTATTCTTTGTGAATCAACGCTTGTTGGAAGAATTATTCTTGGGTATTCTTAGAATCAACAAGATTAATTTGTTATCTTATTTCACGCTACATCAGAATCTCTCAAGTGATTTGATGTTTGTCCCGGCATCGGCTCTCGGTTTTGGTTGGTGGCCGGTGAATTTACAGGAAGTAGGGTGAAGATGATGGTTCTTGGTCGGTGGTGATGGTTTAATAGAAGAAAGATAAGGAAAAAGAAGGGACGAATTTTAAATTATGAGAAAATTTGGAAAAGGCATGGTAATTTACCCTAGTATGGTAGTACCCTCACATGAACATCACATGTTTAATTTTAATGGACATCATTTTTGTTTGATATATACCAGCCATTGTTCACAATTACCCTAGATATAGAAATTCATTAACATTACAGGTATGCTCATTG
The DNA here is from genome assembly GCA_949592205.1 of Helichrysum umbraculigerum. Classification (NCBI taxonomy): domain Eukaryota; kingdom Viridiplantae; phylum Streptophyta; class Magnoliopsida; order Asterales; family Asteraceae; genus Helichrysum; species Helichrysum umbraculigerum. The sequence continues at coordinate 26,806,880 of CATIUR010000003.1, read as the reverse complement.
AATATCATGTCTGTTTATTTATATTGTGTAAATTTTAACATGTCATTCAACAAAACGTACATTCTGTTATAAGCCTAATCCGTTATATTTGTTGTGTACTGAGGTTATTCCAGCAACGATGAGGTATATCAAGATCCATAAAGCAAACCTTCAATGGCGTCTGATTCAACATCATCCGGTCACAAGAGCTATCAACGTGACGTGTTTTTGAGCTTTAAAAGAGGTAATTAAGATTAAGATAACTTCTTAAAATGCACATATATGTATTTCTGTTGCTTCTTTTGACAATTTTTGCTGCAAAATTTGAGGTTTCTGATTAGTCTAACTGTTGTTAAATATATACATTTACATTACATGATAAAAAAGAAAAGTTTTTGTTTTTCTTACTATATAAGATAACATGATAAATTCTCACAAACTGCGTAGATTACCTCGCTCCAAAAGTTGAATTAAAGAGAAATTCATTTACACATCTAGGTGATAATTTGTTCAAATAGGATGTTGGGAGCGAAAGGTGCACGTGCCTACTCTGTTTCCGTACAGATTCATCATGTTCATCGATTTTCCACTCCTAATGCTATATTACTTGTACATTTGGCATTAAAATAATACATTTAAAATAATTTCCTAGTTCTATAACAAAAAAGTTATATCTTCCTATTAGTGTACCATAACATATGTTTCTTAGTACAGAATAAATAACTTTATTCAGATATTATATACATGTCCATGTTGAAATAGCCCAGTGGCAGATCTAGAAATCCTAACAAGGGTATGCACTTTACACTTGGATATTCCAATATATAGAGTAAGGTTCAAATGAGTACCACATTTTTGAGTAAAAATAGATGAACCAACCAGAATATACCATGTGGCACTTTTTTCTCTTTCCTTCACATTTTTTAAAATTAAATATCTCTCAAACGGTAAGTTGAAAAATTATAAAAATTGCACCATAATAATCAGCATTTTTTTCTTTTTCAATTAGAGATGTGACAATGTATACTTTCAACGAACTTTTTTTTTCGTTTTTTGGTAGGTTTTGAAAACAACTAACACATGTGTTACCGTTGAGTAACACATGTGTTACCTTCGAGTAGTAGGTTTTGAAAATAACTAACACATGTGTTACCGATGAAGTAACACATGTGTTACCGGCGAGTAACACATATGTTACCAGCGAGTAACATGTGTTACCAGCGAGTAACACATGTGTTACCGGCGAGTAACACATGTGATACCAGCTACTAACACACGTGTTACAAATTTTGTGTCATTTACAAAACCAAAAAAAAAAAAAATCGTCGAAAGTATGCCTTGAGGGATGGCAAATCGAAGAGGATAAAACGCTGAAAAATATGGTGCAATTTCCATTATTTTTCGACTTACCGTTTGTGAGATATTTGATTTTAAAAAACAAGGGGGGAAATAGGTTATTGTGACACGTGGCGCATTATGAGTGGTTCCTCCATTCTCACACAAAATCTCATTCTCATTTGAACCTTACCCCCAATATATATTTGAACTTTTGTATTTGATACTCTTTTACGGTTCGGGTTTTTTTCGCCTTACAACTTTTCAAACCGCTAATAATTATTATAAATTTGAATAGATAGTGGTTTAATTTTAAGATTTTGGCTCATGTTGCATATATTTACTTTACAATTATAAACTCTTACTAAAAAAATTCATATTTTAGTAAAATTTGAACCAACTTCCAAACTAATAACAAAAAAATATTTAAAAATCTAACATGTATTATTATATATCAATTAAATGTGTGGTCGAGTGTGGACGGTTAGGTGTAAAGCTGAATAAGTTGTACTCCATAATTATAAATAGTATCGGTAAGTAGAATCTAGCTGTTTGGAGGGTTAAAATGAAAGCAAAAACATGTTAACAACAAATGATAATTTTTTTGATTTTTGTACAATAACATAGTAGCAGTTGAAATGGTTAGTTTCATGGGAAAATCACTAAAATAATCCGTTGACCATACCTATTTTAACAAAGTAATCCGTTGATCAACGTTTTTAACAAACTAATCCATCATTTGGCGTCAAAAATGGCGCCCCGGCGCCCCTCCAAAATTTAATCCACTTTTAATCCGTAAGTCAAAGATTTATTAATATTTAATCTCATTTAATCACCATTAATTAATCCTTAATCGCGAATAATTGATGGGCCCGGCGCCAAATGGAGTGGACCCGGCGCCCCCCTTTTAATCCCGACACGTGTACAAACCCTGACATTGGATGAGACTTCAGCGCCGTAATGGACCCGACGCCCCTAGCTATGCAGACCTCGTGTTTGGGAAACGAAAAACATCACATCGGCGCCCCTAGGTTGTCAAATCCGGCGCCCCTCATCTCACAAACATCACCATCATTGGCGCCATAACCTATCACGTGATTACATTCGGGTCCATTAAATAATTGGGGGCGCCACTTTATTTTTTACACCCTTGTCTTTTTTTTCAATCGGCGCTAGGGTTTTTTTCTTTCACTTTGTTCCGTCACCATCATCATCAATCCGCCGGTAAGGGGCGCTAGGGTTTTTTTCTTTCACTTTGTACCGTCACCATCATCATCAATCCGCCGGTAAGGGGCGCTAGGTTTTTTTTTCTTTCAACACTATACCGTCACCATCATCGCCGGTAACCCTAGAGCAAGGAAGGAAATTTTTGACGGAAAGAAGAAGAAAACAACAAGAAGATGGAAGAACTTGATGATTTTGATCTTAATTTCGATGTTAATGTAAGTTTCTTTGATGTTTTTATATATTTATATGTTTCTATGTATGTTTATATATTTATATGTTTTCCTACCGTCACAGTTACATATATTTATATGTTTTTATATTAGTAAGTCATTGATGTTTTTATGTATGTTAGATTATATCCCAATTTCTTTTTAGAAGGTAGATGTTAGAATAAATTAATTATGAGAATTAAGAAAAGTTATTAGTTTTAATCTTTTAGATATTTATGGATGTTAGTTTTAATTTTAATCTGAGCGAGCCTTTTTGGTAACCACTTTAATCCCCTGTTTTAATGATGATGATGATGACGATGACGATGATGACTTGGTACCACATTTTGGCGCTTTAGTTCGTACATTAGAAATAATATAACTAGACAAGATTTTACCTAACAATACAACTAGACAAGATTTTACCTAACAATGCAACTAATTTATTACTATATTTCATATACAGTTTGCCTACATTTTGATATTTTCAAAATCTAGGGAACAAAGCATTAGATTAATTGTTTGTTTTATTCTGACATACAAACTTGTAGTAGTAGTAGTAATAATAACAATAACAATAATCTTTGTTGTAGTAGTAGAAATAATAGTAATAGTAATAGTAATAGTAATAGTAATAACTATAACTAACACATTATAGCTAATTTATATCTCCTCTTTTAACTTATGTATATTGTTTGTTTATTAACTAACACATTTTAGGTGAATTTTTTGGGTTTGCAGAAGATATATTACGATGCACACTTAACTATTAGATGTAATCCTGGGAAGGCGATCAAACTAATTAATAAAAGCTTATCTAAATTATCAAATAGACTACAGTTATTTAGAAATACGTGTTTCGGACGATGGCTAGATCTTCAATGCGATAACCGAGACCCGAGTTTGATACATTTGATACTACATACTGAGTTTGTCTCAGAACATGAAGTCGATTATTTGATGTTCAGTATTGCAGGCCAGCAACTTACATTCACACGCCGGGACTTTTGTCTCATTACAGGATTTCGATTCGGTCGTCAGGACTGGTTACCTGACAGATTTGGCAATCCATTTAGAGATAGAGTTTTTCCATCAAGAGCTGGTCATTCAATTAAGGGTCGTGATGTTAGATATGTGTTAGAGTCAGATAGTGACTCATTAGGTGATGTTGATCACGTGCGATTGTGCTTGTTGTACCAACTTCATTATGGGTTCTCTGGTGGCGAGGTTAAGAATACAGTTAAAGACAACGTCTTAGTCCTTCTGGAAGACTTAAATGCATGGAACCAATTTCCATGGGGTTCTTACTTGTGGGATGAAACCTTCCCCAAACTACGTAATGCGCTAGGAAAACGTCAGGAGTTACATCATACAAATAAGACTTCGGAGTCGCACACTTGTTACTCATTAGCCGGATTTGTTTGGGCCTATAAGGTAACATCTCCATATTTGTTTAGTTATATCCACATTTATCTACTTATTATTATGTTTTATACTTGATGAATTTAATTGTTACTACGTATATATTATAACAATAATTGCCTTTAATATTTTTGCAAAAACTATAATAGATATGTATTTACGAGGTATTTTCACATGGCTAACTTTCTGGATACTGTACCAAAAGTGAAGGTGTAATCCCCAGAGCCATTGCTTGGAGGAGGACCATCATTGGCTGTCGGTGGGAGGTTACACGGAGTTTCCTTACTACAGTTTTTCAGGTTATTCTAAAAAAAAAATTAAATTCAGATTTAATATTTAAACTTACGTTACACATTTAACATTAAATTGGTTGTAATCAGCCCGGACGTTTACCACTGTTGGGTTTGGTGCCAACACGTGAGGAGCAACAGACGGACTGGTGGATAGCTAGTGAACGTTTTTTTAACGGTATGGACGTCAGACCTCGTTGAAAGAAGCCACGGCCCCCACCAACAGACTTTGATTTTAGACCCCAGTCGCCACCCAAGCCAACATTTCAGCAATCTCACTATGGCCCCATGCCTGGTTTTGGGGATTCGTATACACCAATGGGAGGATTTCAACCATCATTTGGCCCCATGCCTAGTTTTCAACAGTCATACGGAACCATGCCTGGGTTTCAACAACCATCCTTCGTCCCCCCGCCGACATATAGTGACCCAAGCCTTGACTTGAGGGTAGTCGACCCTTGAAAAACAGCTTAAGGATCTTCGGTTTGAGTTTGATGTAAGTGTTTCAATGTTATTTTTATTTAACCTATTATAAAAGGTGTTATGTTTTATTTTTTGTAATATATGTACAGGAATTTCGCGGTGCTTCTCACACCGGTCACGGCCCCATGCCTGAGGACATGTCAGCCTTTAGGTTTGGTGCCAACCCGTTCGACAACGTGGTGCCGTAAGAGAATGTAACACACTACTGGTTTACAGGTTATGATGCTACAGAGGAGTTGCGCACATCGTCCGTGACTGTCATGGAGGTATATTAGTTAACATATTTATATATATTTATATTTTTATACATATATATATATATATACACACACTATTGAGTACGTAGAACATATATTACTAAGTTTTGCCAAGTCACTAATAATTGTATGTGGTCAACTTCTTAGACACCTCCCATGGCACTGCGACGAAGTCCGAGAGAGAAGATGGACGGCCGACAAATTTCTACACCCTTTATGGCATTCCACTCTACTAATGCTGCCATCCGAAATCCAGAGTATACCACATACCGGCGTGATATTGAAACAGTGTCGTTTGATCCCGACAGAGAAAAAGAAACTTGGGCACAAACTCCCGTGGATTTTTATTCATACGAAGATAGGGAAGAGTGCTATCTTAGTTTAGATCCCCTGAACTTTCCATACAATAAGGAGTTTTGGGGATTACTTCTTGGGGAACATGGAAGTCGTTGGCTCGATTCCGCAGTAATTTCTTAGCCTCGTTTACCTTATAACGTTTTACCATTGCTTTGATATTAATTTTAAACTTGTTTTCTTTTTTGCAATTGTATCAGCATATTAACGCATGGATCCAGTATTTGATGCTCAATTCGACTTCAAGAGACATGCGTTACGCTGTGGTTCCAGACTATTTCCTATACATATTATTTAAAAAAGACTCTAACCCTGCTGAGGTTGCCAGTTATGCAAATGGTAGTAGATATATATACCATGCATGGTGGGATGTCGATCGTGTAAGTAAATATAGAACATCAAAGTAAATATATATAATTTATATATGCTTTATATAACAAAAAGTACTTCATAAATAACAAATTACTTCATAAATAATAGATATAAAAATGCTTTATATTTGCAGGTTCTCATCCCTTTACACCCTAGTAGTCACTGGATGCTTGGGGAGCTGCAGTTGTCGACGTGGATGTTGACTGTATATGATAGCAAGTCATTCGATCGAAGCGAGTACCTAATGACTGTCAAGCAAAGTTTTGAGAAGTATCTTCCAGATTTTTTAAAGAGCATAGGCTACTGGAAACAAATCAAGAAGACAGCGAAAAAGAAGATCATGGTGACAATTGGGTATGCCGTTAATGTGCCACAGCAGCCAAATGCAGTGGATTGTGGGGTTTTTGTTTGTCACTTTATAGAAAGATTGTTAGAAGATTTACCACTTCATATAGACGGCGACTACACTACCTGGGCGAGAAACTATCGACTAAAAATGGCAACTGAATTATATAAGCTACGTGTTAAAAAAGATGAACACGCTGGTGTTAGTTGATGTAATATGAGGGGTATATTTTTCTAGAGGTTTGTTGATAAGCATCAAATAAATAGTATATTTTATATTAATTTATCCCTATATTTTTATACATTTTATTGCATTTATATGATTTTAGATACTTATTTTGCTAAATAATTGCAGAAATGTATTTTAATTGAAGAATGAAGAAAAAGGAAAAGAACGAAATCAGAACTGAAGAATTAAAGCACTTAAAGAAATAAAGATTAAAGACCTTGAAGAAATGAAGACTAAAAGAGTTAAAATAAAGAATTGGGCCAAGAAGACAAAGAAATCCGGTTATGAAGATTGAGAGTCCAAATATTAAGCCAAAGCCCGAAATTAGAATATTCTGGAAATTACATTCAACCGGCGGTTGGATTAACCAACCGGCGGTTGAGCTTTAGGGTTTAAGGCGGTGCAGACACGTGGAGTTGGACTCGGAAACAAATACTTCAACCAGCGGTTGGAGTTTCCAACCGGCGGTTGGAAGGTCGGCCTGTGAAACTATAAATAGAGGCTCAATTTAGCTTAAACCATATACGATTCAAGAATACTAAAACCGAAAGTTAGGGTTTTAGGACGACTTTAAGGTGCGATTTTGGAGGCAAAGGAGCTAGGGTTTGAAGGTTTTTAACCCTAGAAAAAGCTGGTTTGCTAATTGGAGTTGGACTCGGAAACAAATTACTTCAACCGGCGATTGGAGTTTCCAATCGGCGGTTGGAAGGTCGGCCTGTGAAACTATAAATAGAGGCTCAATTTAGCTTAAACCATATACGATTCAAGAATACTAAAACCGAAAGTTAGGGTTTTAGGACGACTTTAGGTGCGATTTTGGAGGCCAAGGAGCTAGGGTTTGAAGGTTTTTAACCCTAGGAAAAGCTGGTTTGCTAATTGGTTCGGTTTCTTTATCCTTGTAACTTTATTAATCTTTTGGTTATTTTGGATATTGTTTATTTGAATTAATTGCTTATTAGGTTTTCATTATGAATGTTTAAATGTATGTTTATTAGATTTATTATATGAATTATATGTTTATGTTGGAACTATATTATTGAATGCTTATTATACAAGAATTGTCTGTGTTATATTAATATTGATAGAAGTTAATTGATTTATATAGATACAAACTTAGTTTATTTGAAAGTTTATTTAATTTATCCAACAACATTATCTTACATGTGTAAACCAACAACATTATTTTACATGCGTAAACTGTAACACCCCCAAATTTACTGTTGGCGGAAGCATACTTTGGGGTGCTACTAATCAATACACAAAGCACATAAGATACATAATGAACGACCACTACATGCGTCGTTTTACAAATACATTGATTAACGTAAAAGTCTACATATGTTTTACAAAAGACGAGTTCGCATAGATATTTGAGAGATTCTAATACATATCTAATTTTAGCAAAATATAGAAATGCAGGGAAATCTCTTGATGTTTATATGATTTCATGCGACTCGAGCTACCGTATCCTGATGGGCAGTCCAACCTACTGCTGAGTACCTGAGATAACATGCTAAAAGGTCAGCTATAAAGCTGGTGAGCTCACAGGTTTGATATGATAATATATGATTTGTGAACCGCAAGATTTAATGATTTGATTTACAAAGCATGTAAATAAATGAGTAATGAGTATCACATGAATATTTGTAATTAAACAAATAAGTAAAGATTGATACAACTAACATGAGCACATAGTCTGAGCTTAACTGAGGGGTCAGGATCACAATCAAGTGCCTGATCGAGGGTGCCTCTATGCGTATGCCTAATCAACATACGTTTGAACAAATGATAATGCGTCCGTTTGACAGGTTAGTGCTTGCTAACTCGGACGGGGATTGTCAATCCCATATGGTACCATACACTAACATTCACGCTAAATCATATTAACAGAACTATGCTTCAGAGGACTTTGATTGATTAGATGAAAACAAGTCATGCAGCATACGTGATAATTTGATACTTGCGTTCACATGTAAAACAAAACAGAGCATGTATCTCACCCCTAGGTAAAAGCATTTAAAAAGGGGCTATGAGACTCACCTGAGTCTGATGAATTGTTAGCCAACAATTATAATGATTCACAATGATTTGATGTCGTTACAACGACTGAACCTGTAGGGCGTCTTAGACGCGCAAGGTTTTGATAATGATTAGATATTGAACATGACGGGCGTATTAAACGCGCAAGGTTTTGATTGATTAGATGACTCTACGGACCATCTATGCTAGTTGTTCCCTCAACTAGTTATGCCCAAATACTTTGGTTGTCGATTATGTTTGAGTTTTGAAAATGTATACGGGTCGTTGGTGACGGTTTGTAATAATAATTTCAAACTATTATTATTATACATGATTTGTTGTGCTTATAAAAGTGTATGTGTTTCATATATAAGTCGTATCGTATAGGTTTAGTTGTTAATCAAGTTCATTATATCCGTTACACTTTATTTCATAATTTACAAAAATTGGTACGAGTCTGAAAACAGTAATCTGCCATTTTCGGCCCCTAAACGACCTCGGATGGCCTAAAACTGACAAGGCTAAGGTGCTTAGCATTGATTATTGGGTCGTTTCCGAGTGACCTTGCGAATTTGAGCTCAATCCGTTATAATAAATTTTTCATCGAGAAGCTACCCTGTTTTATGTTGTTAAATCGTCGACGAATTCGAAAATTTATTTGTTCTGTTTTAGCTAGAATTCGCCGGGCTAGTTTATTGATCCGTTGGATCATGAAATATAAAAGGGGAATCCGCCGGATTCCCTTGAATCCGCCGGATTGGTGCCATTGTGGGGAATACGCCGTATTCCGGAAAAATAGAGGGAATACGCCGTATTCCCTTGAATACGCCGTATTCCAAAGAGGCACCGGGTAGATCATGTTTTCTGGGCGGGAATACGCCGTATTCCCTTGAATACGCCGTATTCCGAGGTCTGGTTCAAGTCTGTCGTTCCAAAATTTCACCCAAACCCAATCTAATCTGTAACAACCGCCAAATTAGGGCTAGTATTAGCGCCTAATTCTTTGTTAATACATGTAATTAGTTCTGTGTTAGGCTAATTTATGTACCGGATTATATGTTGGTGAATATATACAACTTTGCGATTTGATTAAATCGTGCGCAACTTAAATAGAATGAAATTCTATTCGATTAACACGGACGTTGGTGAACAAATGTTTATAAACTAAAATAACGCAATTATAACTGAAATGCTATTTTATAATAGTTAATAACTGACTTGTACTACTCGAATAAAACGTACACGATTTTAAAAGCAAAAGTGATTAAAATTAATCTAACCTATTAAAGATTTAAGGAAATAATTTAAATAAATCATTTAACAAGATTTGTGATTTATAAATATAATTAAACGCGTAAAATAAATATTTAACGTTTAAATGACGGAGCAAACGAACACCGCACGGAGCGGGAACGCGGGGCGAAAGTGGGGATTTAACCTCCCACCTCCACCCACTTTCTTTCATTTTTTTATTCTCTCTCTCTCTCCTCCTTTTCTTTTCTCTCAAAAACCACAAACCAAAAATCAACGAAAATCGCAAAATAAACATACTAAACGACCTCGGATCTTCAAGCCCCTTTGGAAATAAACGACCACCTCGCGACGATCTACACTTCTACCTTTTCGGATTTTCAATCCGACACTTTGTAAGTTTCCGACAAATCCCGACATCTCTCGTTTTTGATCATTTTTACTAGTTTATGGTTTTGATAGGCTTGTTATGTTCATATAAGGGTTGGGTAAAAGAATCGGACCAAACGGAAACCCGAAAACATGTTTTTGGCTCAAAATCCGTCAATCAGACGTAAGTGACGCACTGATGAACCCAGATATGCGTCACTTCGTGCGACACTGACTAAGTGTCGCATAAGCCCTCTTTTCCCGTCACTACCTAAGTGACGCATTTTCAATATCCGTCACTACTAGCGTCACTTGCCTTAGTGACGCCTATGATCGAAATCTAATTTTACACGACACTCTTGCCTGACACTACTCTAGTGACGCCTAGAACCTTAAACCGACACTTGTTACCGTCACTGCCTAAGTGTCGCCACCTTATGCGTCACTTCCCTAAGTGACGCCCTAAACTTATATTTCGCGATTTTATGCGACACTTCCTAAGTGTCGCCTAAACCTTAAGTGACGCTATGAAGTGTCGCACAAAGCAGCAGATTTTCAACTATTTTTACACGAAGTGTCGAACTTATACAACTTCCAATACTCATACCCTACGACTTAACAAACATCATAGAACATACTTTTCTATTACAAATACTCTAAATTGCGTTATGAACGATAAAACTTTAATTATAACAAATCACCAACGGGCCGTATATACTTTGACACGAACGTGAACGAACCAACGTTAAACACAACGGGGTATGAACAACTAGCCTAGATGGTCTTGCGAGACATCTACTTACTTAACCTTACGTGTTTAGGCACTAGAAGGTTACGGGTTCGGAGAACCTACTTGATTTACTACCACTTGCTATTTACCCCTGCTCGACGCAGGTGAGTCTTACAGCCCCACTTTTACTGTTTTATACTTTGGGGTGAGATGCTTAGCAACTGTTTTACGTATGAACACAATGTACTGAACTGAAAACATTACTGATTTCAAACAAACGCATGAGTTACTTTTATCCACTGAAAGCCTCCTTATCGTAAGTTGTTAGTTATGGTCTTAAGCGCGAGTACTAGTAAATGGATCCATTTGGGACTGACAATCCCTGTCTGGGGTGGTAGCGCCACCACGTACTGATTTACACGTAGAAACAGACATATTAGTATTTGTTACATATGAGTGTGCGGATAGCACTCACGGGGGTACGTGATTTATTTCACACTACACGGTTAAGCTTCAACTTATGAGCTCATGGCACTGTACTGATATACTGATTAACTTACTTTGCTTGATAGCAATACGGGTACATACTTGTGGTTCATTACATCTACTTATTACCAAACCTGTGAGATTCACCAACCTTTTTGGTTGACACTTTTTAGCTTTGTATCTCAGGTACACATACGGAGTAGGATCACTCCAGGACTACTAGCTAGAGTCGCATGATTTCCAAACTGCATTTAACGGAGATTCTTTGGCATTATCTTTTGTAACTACGATTATGTAATAGAATCTCCCGCTATACGCGTGGACTCTAGGGAACTACTTTTTGTATACGAAAACCTACGGTTTTCAAACGATTATTATTTACTAAACCTTTTCTAAATGTCTCATTTAGAGGTCGTTTGCTATTAATCATGTGCTTTGTATATTGATTAGTAACACCCAATGTATGCTTCCGCAAATCGTTAAATTTGGGGGTGTTACATAATCCGCATTTTAACTAATACTTGATCATTCTAACACTAATACATGATAATATAAGTAATTCAAACATTATAAGTTAAGAAAAATGAGTCGTTTCATACCGAGTTAAAAATGGAGAATTGGAGAGAACGAAGATGATGATAGTGGATTCCACGATGTAGATGATCACGATGAGGATGATGATTATGTTGTTGTTGATTGTTATTGTTGGTGTTGTCTTGTTTTTGTGAAACCGAGAGAGAAAAAAAGAAAAGATTGAGAATGAAATGAAGTGAAGAAGGGTGCGTTTGGTGTTAGCTGGCCAACTCAATTATTTGAGTTGGTTGGCTAATATTCACAGTACAAAACACCCGTGTTTGTTTACCCGATCGTAAAAGTAGTATAATGTTTTAAATTGATAAATTCCTAAAAACGAAGTCGTATTTACTTTTATTTGAAGTATTGTATAAAAATACTTTTTGTGAGATATAAAAATATATCTTTGTTTTATGTTTGAGAGACGGATATAATTTAATTGGTTTCGTCGCGTTTGGGTAAGAAGGTATAAAACGAAATATGTTTTATTTTATCTAATGTAATTAATAATTACTATCGCCAATAATAATACATTATTTATATGTTTTGTCGCGAATGTTTTTACATTAGTACGATACGAATACTTTATATATTATATAAATAATATATAATAATATGTGGATATTAAATAATAATTTTGTATTACTTAATATTTGTTTTTCACCAATGCCGTATAAGTGAATCGGAAATTCGGCCGATTTGAAATTGCACGGTTAAATATAATCGCGTACTGATTTATATATATATTCAACAATATACATATTTGATACATACAATTAGCCTAATACTTAGCACTAATTACATGTATTTCTAAATGATTAGGAACTAAAAACTAGTCCTAATTTGACGGGTGTCACATAAACCAACAACATTATGGTACACACAAAGTAATCCAAACAATTTTACAAATAGGTATCTACAAATCACCCAAATTAACGGGATCATACATCTCGTCATCTGACTCGTTGGTATCATATTGGTGATGTGCTTTCTCGGATGGCTGTGATTTCTTTTTCCCGAAGAACTTGCGCGTCTTAGATAGCCATTTCGACTCGCTTGGAACGGATGCAGTGCATTTATTTCTCATATGTCCTTTGTTATGACACCTGCTACATTCAATCTCTCCTTTTCCCTCTCCACGGGATAGAATGCGGTTTATTTCACGTGGTCGACCACTTTGTCTTTTATCCATCAGTGGTGGATGCACATTCATGAGTCCACTTGGTTGTTCCCATTCAGATTGAGCCGGTAATGGAAAAATCTTGTCTTCGTATGTTTGTTGATATACGCGTTTAGAATACCAACCCGAGAAATATTGATTACAATCATCAATACGCAACCACCGCGCAACCGAAATAACATGTCCACAAGGTATTCCAGAAAGTTGCCACTTTCTACAACTACACGTACCATCACCAAAGTTAACAAGACCCTTTTTACCTCCGTCATCAACCTCAAATTGTGTTTGACTAATGCCACGTGTTTTCCAGTTGAAGCTGTTAAACTTTCTTTTTTCGAATTTAGATTCTGCCCAAGGTGTAAATTCATTTGGGAGTTGCACTGCAAACATGTTGAATAAACAAAAATTATATAAAAATGATCACATTACAGTAAACTAAATTAACTAATTTTGAAACTTTACCTGAAGTTTCATGGCGAACGAAGTACCAATCTTGCACAGGTTGTCGAAAAACTTCTACTAGCATAATGATTGGAAGTTTACGTGCATATTTAGATAAGGCGTTAATGGACTCTGCAATATTTGAAGTCATTATATTAGCACATTCACCAGGAAAATGTGCTCGTGACCACTTATGCACACCAGCTTGCAACATAATACAAGAAGTAGTAGGGACCGCTGCTTCAAGGCGCGCCTTCCATTCCTCAAAGTCTGAAATCCTATATGCTTTGCATGTCTTCCAGTATAATTTTTGGAACATTTTTTTCTCTTTTGTGTTTAACCCTAAATTTACCATCAAATGTCAACAACATAAACCATGATAAGCATGCGGGAAAACTTGCCTTATTGCTAGATCGATGGATGCTGCCTAGTCAGATATGAATGCCAAACCGGGTATTTCACCAATGCACTCCTTAAGCTTTGACAAAAACCATATCCAAGTCTCGCCACTTTCCGTTTTACCGACTCCGTATGCCACAGGCAATATTTGATTATTCGCATCCATTCCCACTGCTAAAAAATTTGTTCCCAAGTAACGGCCCTTTAAATGTGCACCATCTATAATGAGTATTGGCCTTAAGAAGTAAACAAAACTTCGAAGCTGCAATTCAGATTTGTTAGTTATATTAAATACGAAAGAAAAAAGTACACAAGGATAAGCATTTACTAACCGCAACCCCAATAGCAACAAAAAGATTCTCGAACCTCCCTACATTATCGGTCTTAATGTGGGTCACCGTACCAGGATTAGCCTTCTTCAAATTGTGACAATAAATGGGTAGCTTGTAAAATGATTCCTCATTGGTCCCCCTTAACAATTCTATCGCACGACACTTTCCCCGCCAAGCTTGAGAATAAGACACATCTATTTGAAATCTTTGATTTAAATCGATCATGATGTCGCTCCCACGATATACCCTACTGCTATCTTTCAATTGATCACGAAGTTTGTGACCCAATACATGTTTGTTTGCATTACGATGATTCGGATTAGTTTGCGTTTTAGAGCATGTGTGGTGGTCTTTTAGGGTTTTAACTTGAAAAACTAAATCATCATTTTGTAGCTTTGTAGCTCTAAAGAACCATTCACAACCCTTTTTCACACAATGTGCTTCAAATCTTGTGGTTGATGATTGAGTTACTCTGAATTCACGCCCATCTTCCAGACATTTAATACCTAAAAAAACTTTTAGCTCATCTTTGTTATTAAAGATCTGACTTTCATAAATTTTTGCAGATGGCACATAGGTCCTAGGTTTTGCGGGTGTTTGTTGAAAAGTGGGACATTTTAGTGATTCGGGCATTGACCAGAAGTAGTTAGGTTGCATTTGAGGAGGAACACCTACTTTTTCTTCCTGGTCAACATCATCTTCATCTTCATTATCATCACCCTTTTTAACATCGTCCTCTCGTTCGCTGCTAGAAGACTCGGATATACCAAGTTCCTTTGCCTCCTCTGGATCGGTTAAAGGGTTATAATTTAGATCGACGTAAACCACATGTTCTTTATTAGACCCAAACCGTTCAACTGTACTTTGAGGCTTTTCATTTTCGACTTCAAACAAAGGTTGAAAGAAATCTTGACGGTTACTAACATGCTGAGAAATGTGATCGTGTAAATAAACGAATGGATTATGAATTGGGTACTGGCTACTTTGAGGGGTGTGATACTGATTTATTTTTGGGGTAGGGTATGTATTTAGGTCAAATGTATTTATTTGTTGGGATGGGTAATCGTTGATCTATTGGGGATGATATCCCGTTGAAGGACCGAGAACATGAGGTTGATTGCTTCCACTACCGAGACCCATTTGATGAACTACAAATAATGTTAGATCACCATATGGGTTATTACGAACGACTTCCATTAGAAAACCGACATCTTCGTCGTCAAAAATATCAACTGGGTGTGTGAAAGTTGACATTTTATAACATAATCTGAATTCTTGTTGAACATCTAAACGAGCCTTTTTTGCTATCAATTTTTTCAACTTCGAATGCCTTACGTTTGCTTGCAAAATAATGGCTCGTCTAGGTAATCCAACCGGCAAGTATTCATACACGCCGTTTACAATTTCCCACAATCCACCCCAACACAATAGAATGTTAACACTCTCTGAACTCATTTTTTCAAATACAACACGTTTTTGATAAACGGATAGGAAAAAGAGTTAACCATCATTCTCTTTATAAGGAGGACACAACAATAAGCCAATAATAATAATGTACTAAATTTCTTTTATTATTTTTACACGCTCTACCGTCCACAAATCAAGAATCCAATGACATCAGGCGCGCAATTGATATAAATAAAATAAAATCTGTTATTTGTTTTAGCGTATCCATTTAATGAACTACAAATAAAAAAATTTCTATTATTATTTTATTATTTGTTTTAGCGCCAGTGTTAAAAAAAACAAAAACCGGCGCCCCTAATTATTTAATGGACCCGAATGTAATCACGTGATAGGTTATGGCGCCAATGATGGTGATGTTTGTGAGATGAGGGGCGCCGGATTTGACAACCTAGGGGCGCCGATATGATGTTTTTCTTTTCCCAAACACGAGGTCTGCATAGCTTGGGGCGCCGGGCCCATAAGGTGGGGCGTCGGGTCCATTACGGCGCTGAAGTCTCATCCAATGTCAGGGTTTGTACACGAGTCGGGATTAAAAGGGGGGGCGCCGGGTCCACTCCATTTGGCGCCGGGCCCATCAATTATTCGCGATTAAGGATTAGTTAATGGTGATTAAATGGGATTAAATATTAATAAATCTTTGACTTACGGATTAAAAGTGGATTAAATATTGGAGGGGCACCGGGGCGCCATTTTTGGCGCCAAATGATGGATTAGTTTGTTAAAAACGTTGGTCAACGGATTACTTTGTTAAAATAGGTATGGTCAACGGATCATTTTAGTGATTTTCCCTAGTTTCATAATATTAGTAGTAGGTAATGATAAAAAAAAATAATACTTTGAATACAACTATACGAGTATGTAGTCTTATTATCCTACTACATATAAATGCTTTCCTTTTTTATCATTTCTATAAATAAGGGGTTTAAATGATAAGAGATATAACAATTGAGGGGTTAAATGATACTTTTATACGATATATAAGGGGGTTAAAGATAATTTCACAAAGGCCAAGAGTGGTGGGGCCGTGGAAGTTTATCTTCAAGACTCCAACCCATCCTCTGCAAATCAATTCACCATTATGAAACAAACTTAAGCTTTTTGATAAACGCTCAAAAGTACTATAATTTAGTAGTATTTTACCCATATTCTTGGATGTTTCTATTGCATTTAATTAAGAATAGATATTGATTTCGTTCATATTTGCAAATAGATGTGGAAATGGAGCGTTTATGAAGAAAGGAATGGAAAACAGTCAATAAACGAGCTAAACGATGCATATTTGAAGAAATAAGTGAAGCCGAAGTCGAAGATATAATCAAATGAAGAAAAATCAAGAAACCGGCTAAAAATTGCATCCATACGCAGTATGGAAGTCCATACGACGTATGGATTGCAGCGGTTGAGGCCCAGGTTACGCGAGTCTGGGCTGGGCTTGAAATTGATCCATACGCCGTATGGATCAAAAACCACAGAAGTATAAAAACGCATTAAAACCCTAAAAATGATAGTTTTAGTTTGTTTTTCATTTCCAGAGGTTTATATTCGGTTTTTAGGTTTAAGTTACGAATTAGTTTAGTATTTTGGAGGTACAAAGGCTCGGGATTGAAGTTATTCATTGCGGATCTTTGTAATTCGTCTTTATTGATTCGGTATAACTCTTTTATTTGATTTCATTGATGACTTTGTTATTGAATAATCTGATTATTTCTATTTTAATGATGAATTGAATATCAAAGTGATTGTGTAATTGATTGAACTTGGATTATGATTGTTGAACGATTATAATTGCGTATTGACTAAGTTATTTAATTGAAAACGGTTATATTACTCGTGAATCCTTGTTTATTGGTGACTAGTTATTATTGTTGCTCAACGTGGTTGATAAGATTATTGAGATTGAGTTCCTTTAATGTTATTAATTATTGATGATTAGAATTTAGGTTTTGATCATTGCTAAATAGATTGAGTTTGATAGGTTGAGTATACGATAATTATCTACTTTAAAATGAACGAGACAATAAGTTAATTATTGGGTATTGTTGAGTCATACCAATAGAGTTAATTATAATTAGTTGTGAATGTCTAATGCATGATTTAAGGAAAGGCACACAATTGACTGATCATCTTGTGACATTGGAACCAGTGTTTTATGTTGGACCCTAGACTGTAGGAATTAGTTGGACCCGAACCGTTGGCTAGTTCACATTCAATTTAATAGCATTGAAGAATTTGGTGTTAAGTTGATCTAAAAGAATCACAATTAGATAATCAATACGTAATGAATCGGGAAATATGAATCTGAGTAACATTAATTATACAATTACTTATTCCTTCCATTTAGTATTTATTATTATTTATTTATTGTTTTAAATAAAGTTTTTATTTAAGTTTAATTGTTTTAAATTAATGTTTTCTAAACAAATGTTCGAACGGAACTAAAACGCCCCCATTATTTACTGCTTTCTAGTTAATTGTTAATTTCTATTTATAAAAATCCGCCGTTCCCTGTGTTCGAATCTGACTTATCAAATCTATATTTACAATTGATCGGGTATTCTAGCCTGGTTGCTTGAAAGTATTTATTAGGTATTTCTATTTATAAATTAGAAAACAAGACGCGCTTTCATAGCACATCAAGTTTTTGGCGCCGCTGCCGGGGAGCGGTTGTGATTATTTAAATAGGAATTAGTCATTTATAAACTTTTATTTTTAAAGGAATTTTGTTAAACAAATAATTTTGTAAAGTTGTTTAAAGTAATTTAAGTAATTGCGTAACAAGTTTTTATTAATTCCCTGGTTGAAACTAAATGTCTTTTAATTGGTTAAACTTTTGGGGATTTAGTTTCAACCGGCGGATCGAAATCCGTCCGCCGGTTGGAGTTCCATTTATGTAATTTTGTATATGTTATTTAATTTGTAATTATTTTGTTTGGACTAACTTGTTTTTCGTTAGTGGTGTTTTGTATTTCAGATTTATTTTTATTTAGGTTAATCCAATGGCGAGAAGCTTTGAAAGTGATGCAAACGATAATAATATGGTTAAGAGAGATCAGTCTGCTAAGTCTGATGCTAGTTCCACTGAGATAGTGCCTCTCTATACTCACTTAAGTCGCATTCCCGTTCCTATTGTTTCATCTTGTCAGGGATTGCTATCGGCACTTTAGGAGTTTAGAGGAGATATTCCCTTCAGTTCAGAGATTATTAGGAGTTCCATAATTGATTTTTCTGGTAATCAACAGGCATTGGTTGATGATGTGTTAGAGGCAGCTTTGATTAAGAGTCAGTATGGGATTGATAGGCAATTCTATATTGCCCTCACTACTTTTGGGGAATCTCTAGAAACTAGGATTAAGGAGGAAGAGAAATTCTACACTGCTCAGAAGAAAAGATACACGGAGATTTATGAGATTCTGAGGCAATCTGCATTTCCATACTCGGCAAATCAAACCGTGTGTCTTGGTCGGATGATTAGGGCTTTGTATGAGGTAACTGGCCATCCTAGTGCAGAAGCAGATAAAGAATTCAGGTTTGGTCTAAGAGAATTGGTTCGATTGCTACATTCAGATGACCATTTGACGGATATTACACCTCATCGATTCATTGTGACGAATACTATTCATTACTATCTTCAAGAAATGGTGATGAAAGTGGATCGTCTTGCTAAGGAAGAATTAGATAGGCCTCATCCGGATTTCATTCATCCGAATAATGAGATTAATTTGGCTAGTTACTTGGGAGTTCACTTAGATGTTCTGATTGACAAGAGTAAGGTCTCAACCCCTTGGGAACATTTCAATCATGGAATGATGGAGATTTATACCAAGCTGGTTAATATTTTCAAACATTCGGGGCTAGACCTTAGCAATAGACAAGAGGTAGCTCTTCAAAAGATAGAAAGACGAGTGAGGTGCTTGAGGAAAATTCTCTTGATGAGAAATCATTATGGAATAACTGAGGCATGTTTGGACTTTATAAGTGAGTTAGAGGAAAACCCTCCTGAACGTGAGTACAAGTTGGAAGATGATAAATTGGTATTGGCACCTGAGGGAGTAAATAATGGGGAGATTAATAAAATCAGTTGGGACTTGGTTTATTTTCAGCACGTGGTTAACGAGCACTTGGCAAATTTTCCAAGTTTTGGTCATGGGATCATTAACGTCATTCCCATAATCACTGAGCGTTTCCTTGCTCTCTATCCTAAGCAGTGATTCTAATCATCTCTTTTATTTCTTATGCTATTGGATTACTTCTGACATTTTGGTTATTTCTTATTATGTTTGACTTTGTTTGTTTTGGATTTTAGTGTTGTTGGTGTGTTCGGATTTTTGAACATTTAATTAGTTTGTGTGTTTGGTTTTTAATATTATTCATTTAAGTTTGTTAATTTTTGTTATTTATTTATATAGTGTGAAATTATGAAGATGTTGAAGTCGTGATTATCCTCCAGGTTTGATATTTAAGTATATTAATTAAGTGTGGGGTTTTGGTTAAAAATTGGTTGGAAAAACGTTTTTGAAAAAATTCTGAATTTTTAATCCATACGCCGTATGGAATCCATACACCGTATGGAATCCATACGCCGTATTGATTGGTTGGACCACTGGGCCGGGGCGTTGACTGGGTTTAATGAAATTGACCTGGGCCTTTTTAATCCATACGCCGTATGGAATCCATACGCCGTATGGATCAAAAAGGCAGAAAACCGCCAGCAGCCCCTTTCTTCTTCATTTTGAAACCTAAACTCACTTTAAACTACACCCACGGCTCTAACCACCACACCACCCAAACGCAAATTCCGGCTACCCATTTCTCTCCATTTTTGCGTATTCGTGTTACACGCACTTTCCTTTACAAGGTATAACTTCCCGTTTTCATTTTCGTTGGTTAAATCATTCGTTTGGAAGTTAGGGTTTATGTTAGTAAATTGGGTATTTTGAATTTGAGTATGATTATTGGCATATGTTGATTGAATTATGTTCTTGTTAATATATACATTGCAATGTCATGCTCGTTTTTTTTTTTTTTAATATATTGCATATATTATGTGATTCGAATTATCCGTTTGTGTTTAAGAAATGTGAATATGATAAACTCAATTTTGCTATGTTTTGATTTAGTACTTATTAATTTTCTGACCACATGATGATTAATGCAAATGTTTGTTTGGTACACAAGTATTTGTGATTACGGTTATGTGATAAATTGTTATTAAATGCATTTATAATGATTCATTTTGGAGAATGTAAGAATGTTTGCTAGTTGCTAATGCTCGAGTTTAGTGATTGTGCAAATTCGTATTTTCATGATGGTACCAAATTATTGTAGTGCATTTGATTGGACAATTGTCATGAATATTTAATGAATATATATATGTATGCAATTTGAGTAATTCTGTTTAGAGAAGCAATTTAGGTTTGTGAAATTGATTGTTGCGGTAGTTTTAGGCTAAACCAAAATGGTGGATTATTCCATATTTAGCAGCAATGCAGCCGAATTTTTTATTGACCTTTTTGTATTAACTGCTTATTTGATGTTATTAACAATTGTTTTGTTTAGCAGTTATCATGTTTAACAGGAGAACACGAGGGGGTCAAACTTTGGGAAACCTGTTGGTTCGAGCTCATAGATATCTCACTTTTCATGGGTCGTATTCTGAGACCACCAGATTTCAGTTTGGAGAGCGTCTGGCTTCTAATATTGGCCAGTCAATTGAGGTTTTTGATGCTGTAAACTGGAACGTTTTGGAGCATGTGATTGCTAGAGAGGGGTTCACTAATGGTGCTGAGGATATTAGGAATTTACTTGCTATTCCATATGTACTCGAGGATGGAAACATTGGATTTGTTTCTTATGCTTGGTCTCGGTTGTTCAGTATCAGGGAGGACATCTACAGAGAGTTAGTTGTTGAGTTCTATAGTACCTTTAGGTTTGAGTACAGGTCGACTCAGTGCACTGAGAACTCCATTTTCTTCCAGCTAGGAGGACAGCCTAGACAGATGACTTTGGTTCAGTTTGCTTTGGGGCTGGGGCTTTATGAGCCCAACGAGCTGGATAATCCTCACTTTTTAAACCACATTTCTGCAGGTGCTGTGAAGAAGCTCACTGACTTGGAAGTTGAGCAGGAGTGGCAGTTTATTGCCCAGGGTAACTATGGTAGTTCGACACATTCTTACACTCGTATTCGAGATCCTCGTCATCGACTCATTCACAGATTGCTGACTTACACCATTGTTGGTCGCAAGGAGGGGCCTGAGAAAGTTTCTAGGCCTGATTTGTTTTATTTGAGCTCGATTATCAGGAAGAGGTTAGTGAATGTACCTTGGAGGTTGGCGAAGTGGATGTCGAAGAGAGCTACTGGTACTAGAGATGGGAGTAGTCTGTGTGGAGGTCACTTTGTTACACGGTTGGCTAGGTATTTTGGTTTGGCTACTCAGGATGAGATGGGGTCATGCACGATTGTTCAGCCTAGCATGGGTTGGTTGACTGCACGCCGGTTGGAGGCGTTTGCTCTTATTGAGCCATGCATTACTTATGGTGGTCCTGCGGATATGTATTACTGGGTTCCGATTACTCCGGTAGGACAGACTTTGCAGTCGAGGCAGGCTAGAGCTAGAGGAGATACGAGTGGCAGTGATAGAGGTCGAGGTACGACACGAGGCCGTAAAAGAGGTTATGCTACGGAGTTTGATCAGTTATCTCAGCAGTTGCACCAGATGGAGTTACACCAGACTCAGAGGTTTGATCAGATAGATCTTATGCAGAGACAACATTTTCATCAGACCAGTGCACACTTGGACTACCAGGATGGCTTGTTTGAGCAGCTGTTTGGTCAGTTTCCTTCTGGACCTGAGTATCAGCCATTCCAGTACCAGATGCCACCAGAGTTCATGCCACGACCACCACCACCACAGTCAGATTATGGAGGGCCTTCTCATTAGTACCAGTACCGGCAGGATGATGACAGTGATTAGGATGATGTTCATCCTAAGTGGTTTATGATTCCGAACACCATTATTATTTCTATTATTATTATGACTGTTTTATTTGTAGGATTATTAATTGTTATGTTGGATTTGTAGTTTTAGGATTTGGTAGTGTTTATTATTAATTAGGATGTTTAAATCTGGTATTGTTTAATTCTGTTTGTTGATTGTTCTCTCAGAATTGTGTTGTGAGTACGTGTTATGCTGGCAGTAAGTTCAGCGCAACAAAAATTGAATCGAGAGGATGTGGGAAATTCATATCATCCTTGTCATACTCATTAAACTGCACACTATTCCAGGGGAGTTTTTCTGTTCTAAGTTTTTTTCTCTTTTTCCCGTTTTTGTATTTCATTATTTGTACAATGAGGGCATTGTACATCTTTAAGTGGGGGATGGGAGAGAAAAGAGTGAAGTTTCCACATAATTGTCCAGTTAATTAGTAGATGATTTTGTAATTTGGTAACTGTTATTTTATTAAGATAAGTAACTAGGAGGTTATAAGTTGCCCGTTTTTCAACAAAATTTTTAGTTTTAAATTTTTGTTTTCTAGAGATAATTATTTTGTAACTATGTAGGTTATTTTGAAAAATTTTATACACTTTTAATTAAATATTAAATTGTGAAAAATGTTATTTAGCTTCATTAAATGATGTATTGATAGGCAATTTATATGAGAATTTTTGAGCTTTTAAGAAATGAAATTAAGGAGTAGATATTACCTTTTAAATGAACTTTAGCTGTGTATGACGTATGTCTTAATTTTCATATGAGTAATGTGCGATATGCCATAATTTTGGAATTTAATTAATATCATTTGGGGATATACTGGGTGTTGTTTTCTTTGTTGAACGAAAGTACAGACCTGGTCTCCATCAGTATATCTAATGAAAAAGAGCAAGAGAGTTTAAATAAACTCATGATTTTAAAATATAGTCGAATTAAGTCGCTTTGTTGTACTGAGGTACAGACCTGCCACCAATGGTTTGACTAAAAGTTTTATATTGCTAAACTAAAATCAAGTTATGTTGCTTTGTTGTGTTGAGACACAGACCTATCACCTCTGTCTTGATTTGAAAAATGATTATTTTGATTAGAATTTCAAGATATGTAATATTGGCATATTATGAGTATGAAAGTATGTCGCTTTTGGGAGTTTAAGGGAATATCTACGTGAACAATAATAAGTCGAGCTCAGTTATTTAAATATAGATTGTTTAAGTGGATAACAAAATCAGTAATCATTGTGAACTAATTAATGTTTAAAGAATAATAACTTCATGTGTAGATCATTTTTGTAATTTCATAGTTTCTTAATATTTGTCTTTAGAATTAACAGATTTTTAAATTTAAACGTTTGAGTTGAAGATGGGAGATGTTGTGTAATTCCTTTGTTAGTTATTTAGATTAATGGAGATGACTGTTTTCTTAAGAATTTGATTTTTGAATCGATAGTCTACTTGAGGACAAGTAGGATTCAAGTGGGGGATTAACGACACGCAAAAAGTCAAGTTTTTGTTTGCCATTATCTCACCTTTTTAGCCTAATTATGGATGAAAACATTTGAAATATACATTTTTATACTAAATCTCGTAATGAAGGCTAAAATATAGACGATGCTTCAAGAATCAACCAAAAAGGCCTAAAAACGAATAAAATAGAGCACAAATGATCTTAAGCATTCTCGTTCACGTGTTTTAGCACTTTTTGAGTTCTACTTAGAATTATGACCTCTAACTTATGTCATTCTCTTCGTTAGGAAATTACCTACGCGTGGATATAAAGAACGCTCAAAACGGACACCCTACGAAGAAGTTACGCCCAAACGAAGAATCAAGGAAATACGGCTGGACAATACGGCTGGACGATACGGCTGGACGATACGGCTGGACAATACGGTTGGACGATACGGCTGGACAAATGGCAAATACGGCTGGACAAAGGCAAATACGGCTGGACAAGGGTGAATACGGCCGAACACAAGCAAGATACGGCTGGACCAACCGTATACGGCCTATGCTCACCCGTATACGGCCTCGTTCTCCCGTATCTGATCCATGTTCGCTCGTATCGTGCCATTTCCACCCGAAATACGGCTGGTCCCCCAGTATCGTGCTCTTCCCCCGTACAAGGTCAAATCTTGATACGGTTGAGCGATACGGCTGAGCATTTGGAGGTAGGAATATGGCTGGACGATACGGCTGGACGATACGGCTGGACGATACGGCTGAGCAACTAGTATAAATATGGAGCTAAATCACCTCATTTTCATCATTCAACATTCTCACTTCAATTCACTCTCACACTACTCTCTCTCTAGATTTAGGTTTTTATTTTTATTTTCGTAGTTAGTGGCTAGTTAGTCTCCGGTTAAATACTTAACCGGGCTACTAGAGGGGTAATATTGTAATATCGCTTGGAGCATACTGGAAGTTCTGTCTGTATACTTTCAAGTTATATTCAGCTACGCTCTTTTCACGGTTATATCTATCCTTTATCTTATTAATTAAAATGCATGCTGTTGTTATTTTGATTATGCTAGATTTAGGATTGGCCATGATTAGCGAGTAGTTATATTGCGTGTTTGTTGGGATGTAGTTAGCCGTATTAGTTGGGATGATGTCATTATGAAAACAATGGAGGTAACGTTATACGGCTTTCATTTGTATAGCGCTGATGTAACGCAAAAAGTCACGTTTTTACCTGCATTATTTGTCCCATATTTAGCTCTTTTCTAACAAATACATCTTAAAATAATCATTATTCATTAACTTTTGTTAGAAAGGTATAAACTTGTTGGTCATTTGAAAATCATGCAAAAAGGTCAGAAAACTAACCGAAATAGGCACCGAATTGAGCCAAACCCTAAATCTACTGTAAACTCCATACCAAGACCTCACAATTATCTTATTTTGTAGCTATGGATATTACGAGAACGTGGATATAAGGATTGCTCAAAACGGATCAAGGATGAAAAAGTTAGGCAAGTTACAGCGCAGCCGAAAGCTACAAAACGTATTCTGGACACGCCTGGGCCCCACACATCTAATTTCTACCAAATTGGCATCATTAGAAGCCTAACGGAATTACGAAGCCGTAGGCGAAAGAATCAAGTCAAACGGACGCGAAACGAAGAAGATACGGCCTTCCGAAGTTGCGAGAAAAGCCGAAGAAATCACACGGCCTAGCACACGGCCACCATGAAGCCGTGTACGGCCATGATATAGCCGTGTACGGCCCTGTTTAGGCCGTTTACGGCCTCTTTTGCTCTCACACGGCCTCTTCCTTGCTTCGTGTGCTTGTACGTATGCTTGTGGACTTGCACTCTTGGATCCAAGGCTTGCCTATAAATAGAGGGCTCATTCACCTCATTCCATACACCATTCTTCAACAAGAATTCTCACTTTCTCTCTCACACACTCTTTCTTTCTCTCTCTAGTTTAGCATTCTCTCTCTAGCACTACTCTTAGGAGTTAGAGGAGAATTAGTAGGGTTTTAGTTAGTTAGTTCTTGGTTAATATTTAACCAAGACTAACGGAGGGGCTACTCTTGTAATAGTGTTAGGGATATTTCGAGGGTCTTATTTGTAATATTGTCCAAGATATTGCGGAGGTTACGCTCGTGTATTCTTTCAACATTATTCAAACTACGCGTTACATTCGGTTATCTCTTTCCTTATCTTTCATAATGATGATTATTATTATTGTTGCTATGCTAGATTTAGGATTGTTTGTTATGCGTAGGGAGTAGTTACCTTGTGCTTGTTATGATGTAGTTAGTTTATGTATTGCGGGTGATGTTACTTTAAATATACAATTGGGATACTATCGTTATGAAACAACGGAGGTAACGTTATACGGCTTTCATTTGTATAGCGCCGGAAACATCACGAATGTGTGTAGTACGGAACGTGGAAGCTATGAAAGTCGTGGGCACAATCCGTTGTGGAATAATGTTCCCAATTGTTACATATTGAAAACCGGTGTACTGTTAACTTTACATTTATGAATTTCTAAACCTAAACGCCTTTCCTCCAATAAACGTGGTTAGAACCTGTATGACAAGGAGTCATGTACCTTGATCGACCGGTCACTACCTATCTGTGTTTTCAAATCAAATAAATCAACATGGTCTGAATTGTGTAGCTGTGGAAATACTGCCAAAACCTTTCGTATAGTACACCGTGAATCAATCAGGGATTTATTGGGATTGTAGTGAGGGTTGGTTTATATCATAGATGGTTAAACGTTGATACAAACTTAGTTAAACTAGTCCAGAGTGACCATAAAGTATGTGGCACCGGAAAGACCGTAAAACGGCACAGTACTTCGTATAACGTTTAAATACGTGGGAAAGCTAAGGAACTGTCGTAGGTTGAAGACTGTGTCACATCCTGGTTGAACCACACAGCTCTGGACTAAACAAAGACCATTAATGTAAAGTTAGCAGTCACCAAACCAAGTCTTAATCTTAAATGCCTTGCCTAGCCTTAGTATCCTCACAGTGTTAAGAACGGTCAGAACTTTTAGTGGGTCTGTTACTCTATCTCATGCGCCCAGGAATACTATTCCAAGAAGGGTCACTTCTCCACCATATGGAAAGTGTTGAAGAGTTGAGCAGCCTCCTCTGATCAGAATCACCATAACCTAACTACTCAGTGACATACTGTCCGAGAAATTAAACAGTAGGGTGTTATTGTTTACACTGTGAATACTTAGACGAAAGCAAGACACAAATCTTTAAAAGACGTTTTCATACTTAAATCTTAAACATCACTCCATGCATAAACTAATGAAGTCATAGCAAGCACAACCCTCCATTTTTACTTTTATGCTTTCTTAGTTTTAGTAGTTTAAATAGATAAATAGATAAAAACCAAAACAATCACCTTTAAATCTGTCCAACCCTAGCTTAATTACTGATTTGTCGGAACTAGCTCTATTTCAATTCTGCCGTTGTGAGGAACGACCCTGGATCATCCTTACCACATACTTATATCAGGTATTCGTACCTAGTATTAGTAGGTAGTTCGGAGGATTAGGCTCCCCCGGACTTTTATAAATTTAAAACTATCACACCGATGTGTCCCGTTGCGTGAACGACCGTTTCGGGACGCATCAAGTTTTTGGCGCCGCTGCCGGGGACGGTAGTACGATTCGGAGCCTGTTTAGATAGATTAGTTTTTAAGCGATCCTTTTTGACTTGGATTCACCGTCCTTGTCAGAAGTTACTTTCTGCCCGTAGATTAGCATAGTTAGATTAAATTAGCTTAGATTAGCTTAGAATAACTTCCCACCATACAACAACTTTAACTCTGAAAACCTTCTTCTTGTGCTGTCTTCACTGATAACTTGGCAATGGCAACTTTACAACAACTAAAAGATCAATTAGATAGTCTTGTTAAGTCAATCCAAGATAGACGTAGGAGTGATGCCCACTTAGATAATGAATGTCAAAGATATAGTATGAATTGTTCGGATAACATAGGGTATTTAGATCCTCAATCACAATACCAGTATGACCCTTATGTTGTCCAACAACAGCAATACCAAACTTACTATCCTGAACCATTCAAAGTCTACCCACACTCATCTTACCCTGTACATGAACCACAACCGTATGAAAGTTCTGACTTGAGAGATATGCCCATAGCTTATCTCAGTAGTAATGCTACTTTCTCACCCACTTACGACCCACTTGAACAATTACTTAAAGAACAAGATGACATGCTTAGAAGATGCAATGATAGGCTGTCTAAAATACAAACACTAGTCCAAGTGAGAAGTAAGGGAATTAAGGATCAAGTTACAACTGACCATAGGTTACAGGAAGACGAAAGGCATTCACACACCACACCTACTTCACTTGACATAGACTTTCCATCTCATGAGCCTGGTTGCAAAACTTCTCCAAACCCTTCACCTACCAAATCTTCTAAATCCTCACTTCCACCTATTCTCAACCTATCTACATCCGAAACCGATGAGGAGTTCATTCTAGAGGAGCTTTCCGAGTCATTGCAACTTGAAACTCTTGGCCGGAGTGACGAGGATGACGAGGTAGACGAAGAGATAGAAATGGAGAACCCGGAGGTGGAGATTTACATAGAAGACTCAGCTTCAGAAGGACCGGAGGAATGCACACCAACTCTGAGTAGTGATTTCATCCCAATTCAAACCGACGTGGTTGATGCTATCACACAACTAGTTGTGGTGGATAATATCCCACATATCTTTCTCGATGAATCACCCGTTGATCTAGTTGAACCTGCTACCTTAGACCAGCCAATTGCCCAAGTAGTTGATGAGAATGTTGCTACAAGATTGGAGACGTCAACGGATACTGTCCCACCTCCATGCCCAGAGTACAACATTCTCACCAACTCAAAGACCATAAGAAGTAAGGTGGGTTTTGTATCATGGTTGTCTTACAAACCATCTCTCCACAACATAATGACGTATACGTCTTGGAGTGGTGAGGACACCTTTGACCAACCCATTTTGCCCACGGAGGTAATAAAAGTTGAGAGATTTGTTACGCCTCCGGTAGAACAATTCCCTCACTTTGAATTATTTCCTCATATTGGACATACCCTAGCCTTGAATTGCCTTAAACTCTTAGGTATGTACGAATATTACCACTTGTGTCTACTGATGGATGCAAGGAAGCCGCTAGGATCTCCTGATATATAGTGTTAGAGTCAAGCTAGAGACTCGAACAAAAACAAGCGCTTCTCGGGAGGCAACCCGTGTCTAACGTTGTTTTAATAGTAGTAATCATAATAGTAGTTAATTTAGGATAAGTAGTATGCTAACCTCAATAAGTAGAAAATGAAACCCTAAATTACATGTTCAAAGTTTTCTTTATTTTTATGAACAAAAAGGATGGTTTGCGAAATTACTTCACTGTAAGTCAATTTTTTGTCAAAACCTTAAAACTTCCTACTCCCGTTTGTTTGAACCTCATGGTAACATCTATTTTAACCATTATCTAAGATCTCGAGTTCTTACTATCTCTTACGAACATGGGAACCTACTAGAATGAGAATTAGGAACCGTAGTCATCTTATACAACCCATTCACATATTTTGAGCATTGGAGCTACTTACATATGTTTCTGTAAACCTACATATAAGATCTTTAAATGATTTATCTGAAAACCTGATTTGTATGTTAATATGTGTAATTATGCTCAAACTCGTTTAAAAATGTGTGTTTTGGAAATCTTTATACTTGGTTGCCTGATTTAAATTACTCATGCTAGTATTCCCATATTTGTTGTTATAGGCAACTGACACCTTTTTGTGTGAGATCAAACTCTAAGTCATACACTAGTTTGCTTCTTCAAAGTACTCGCTTTGATAGTTCTTTAGCAAACCAAAGATATGTGATTTGGAGAATGATCACTTGTTTGTTAGATCATGCTTGTTTGTTCTATTAAACAGGGACTGACGCCTATGGATAAAAAGCTTTTGAGTATAATGGAAAGACGACAAGGGGAGCTTACAAGTTCATTAAATAAGGAAACTTTTGAGCATTGCTTTTCAGGAGAAGAGATGGCTCTTTTTGGCACATAGATGGTCACATTCTAGTTGTCTATGACTAGGTCATCTAGTAGATCACCTCAAAATTCAACACATCCTGAACTACACCTTACAATTTCCTTGGCTGCTAGCATGGTGTTACATGGAACCCGAAATCATCACTATCCAACATCACCATATCCACGCACATTCGCCCATCCATCTACCCCTTCACATTCACCATCACCATCCGGGATCATTTGTTCGCCATGTAATCAGGGAATGAGTACAGAATAGATGGGATGTAAGCTAGAGATCTCTTCCGATAAGAACAACATCAAATTCATTTCATCAGTTTGTCGGAGCAGATCTCGGATGATATGGTCGTTGGAGTCAGCACTCTTGGATCATCTAGAGCAGTTAATCTACATCAGCTACTCTTGACGATTAGAATCCTCGTCCATTATCTCCAACATATGGTATATCTTGGTTGATTCTGCGTGTACCCAGAAGGAGACATCACTTCAGTTCACTTTCTACAATCTATCCTTTTGGTCTTAGTTATTTTCGTGGGAAAGTTAGTGGATTGATTGGATGAAGAGAATGCCCGTGTGAGCTCGAGTGCACTTCATGAAGACTGACTTTGATCTAGTAAACACTGCTGCCAAATCAGTATAACTTTTCAGATCCTCAGCTCACCATTATGCCGGCAATCTGTGAGGTTGAAATATTGAGCAAAGAGATTACGGACGTTCATGAAGAAACCGCATTCTGCAAGAAGCCAGCTAAAGAAATCCCAACTATCGGCAGACTGCGGATTCTTTCTTCAAAATATGTCTTGCCTCTATCGTAGGGAAGTTCCTTTCCTTTCTAGTTATGATTTTCTCCATTACCATACATCCTAATATGCCTAAATTCTAAGTGTGGGATTCATCCCACCATTTTTCAAAAACACTTAAAATTGTTTCACTGTTTCAAACCCTAAGTGTGGGATTTTTCCCGAACAAAATCCTATGTCTTAGCAATGAACATTGAGGACAATGTTGTTTTAAGTGTGGGATACACGGTATAAATACCGCAAGTTTATATTTGCCTGTCCAAAGCAATACCTCCATTTTCATTCAAACTTTTTCAAAATTTTTCGCAAAACCAACCTAATAGGTTGAGATTTTTACTACCAAAACATTCGAAAACCCAACCTCGACGGTGTCCGACATCCATTCGGTTGATTTCGAATGATTTTCTAAAGATTTTAGACTTAGAAGATTCTTTCAAAGAAATAAACTTTCTGTCAAAATAAATAAGTTGCTTTGGAAAGTAAGATAAGGCAAAAATAAGAACGTATCTTAAACTGAAATTGAAAAATCCTCTAGGTATCGCATGACTTGGAGCATATGACCCTTTGATTGTGAGGAACTTGAGCCTTTAATAAGCATTCATTTTTAATGCTTCACTTTCATTTCTGAGTGTGCGCCGATGCATGTGTCTTTGAATTAGAACTTGCTCATGTAATGCGTTTCGAGACCATACCAATGAGTGCCGTACGCGGTATAGGTGCAATTAGAGGATCTTGGCATTTATTAGGATTAACCCACTTCTTTCATATCTTTTCAAGCCTACCCTTCCAACTTTCTTTTTAAGATTGTTGATGATCTGACTAGAAAACCTTTTGAGCCTTAGCCTATTTCATTTCTTAACCCTACACTTCCCCACAACACAAACACTTTTCCACAAAACACCATTCCAGCTCGTGAACTTCATAGATCATAAGTGAAGGACTGCTTGAGATATCTTTCTATTGGTGTCTCATCTTCAAACATCTCTCCGTACCTATCAAGAGTTTAAAGAAAGAAATCCAAAATGAAGATACGGTACAAAAGCGAAGTTATTACTCATCATGAAAAATATTATCCGCCAAAAGACAGTACGAAAAATTGGTACTTGTCAAAAGAGAAGTTAAAGATGTCTCACTATACAAAGGATCTCCAAGGTCATTAAAAAAAAAAAAAAAAGGGAAAGCAGACCTTGGAGAGCTCCTAGAAAAAGAAGACTACTCTCCAAAGAAGAAAAATCCGTTAGATCTCAAAAGAAACATCAAAAGAAGAGATTATTCCTCTAGGAGATGAGTCTACTCTAGAAGTTATCTCAAGTGAAACTTGCTTTGATCTTTGAAATTCCGAGTCTGAAGTTCCAAACCCTCAAACCATTAACCAACCTATCACTATCCATACACACCTTACCCTCATTCACACAACCCGATCAAAATGCCTTGGGATAATTAGCACCGTTCTCAAAGGAGTGGTGGAGATTCGATTTTCGACCAAGCTTATGACGATAAGCACTGCATGACTGGCATTGAGCGATTTCATTTCTATTAGATTATAGGTAACCCGATACACTTTGAGTGAATTGAGTGACCCACTTGTGAGAATCGCCCAGTCATGTACATCTACGTTTCGAGAGTTGCAAAGTATGCCAACCAGGGTTGATCAGTTTTATCTTTAAGTATAGTTAATTTTTGTTGATGCTTACTTTCTGACAATATTTATCTTATTTGAAGAAAGTGACTTTCTGCAAAAGATACTCTAAGCATCCAAAATGATTTTTCAAAAATTATTTTCCAAATGAGGTTTGCTTGAGGACAAGCAAAAGCTTAAGTGTGGGATATTTGATGTAACGCAAAAAGTCACGTTTTTACCTGTATTATTTGTCCCATATTTAGCTCTTTTCTAACAAATACATCTTAAAATAATCATTATTCATTAACTTTTGTTAGAAAGGTATAAACTTGTTGGTCATTTGAAAATCATGCAAAAAGGTCAGAAAACTAACCGAAATAGGCACCGAATTGAGCCAAACCCTAAATCTACTGTAAACTCCATACCAAGACCTCACAATTATCTTATTTTGTAGCTATGGAGATTACGAGAACGTGGATATAAGGATTGCACAAAACGGATCAAGGATGAAAAAGTTATGCAAGTTACAGCGCAGCCGAAAGCTACAAAACGTATTCTGGACACGCCTGGGCCCCACACATCCAATTTCTACCAAATTGGCATCATTAGAAGCCTAACGGAATTACGAAGCCGTAGGCGAAAGAATCAAGTCAAACGGACGCGAAACGAAGAAGATACGGCCTTCCGAAGTTGCGAGAAAAGCCGAAGAAATCACACGGCCTAGCACACGGCCACCATGAAGCCGTGTACGGCCATGATATAGCCGTGTACGGCCCTAAACAGGCAGTGTACGGCCCTGTTTAGGCCGTGTACGGCCTCTTTTGCTCTCACACGGCCTCTTCCTTGCTTCGTGTGCTTGTACGTATGCTTGTGGACTTGCACTCTTGGATCCAAGGCTTGCCTATAAATAGAGGGCTCATTCACCTCATTCCATACACCATTCTTCAACAAGAATTCTCACTTTCTCTCTCACACACTCTTTCTTTCTCTCTCTCTAGTTTAGCATTCTCTCTCTAGCACTACTCTTAGGAGTTAGAGGAGAATTAGTAGGGTTTTAGTTAGTTAGTTCTTGGTTAATATTTAACCAAGACTAACGGAGGGGCTACTCTTGTAATAGTGTTAGGGATATTTCGAGGGTCTTATTTGTAATATTGTCCAAGATATTGCGGAGGTTACGCTCGTGTATTCTTTCAACATTATTCAAACTACGCGTTACATTCGGTTATCTCTTTCCTTATCTTTCATAATGATGATTATTATTATTGTTGCTATGCTAGATTTAGGATTGTTTGTTATGCGTAGGGAGTAGTTACCTTGTGCTTGTTATGATGTAGTTAGTTTATGTATTGCGGGTGATGTTACTTTAAATATACAATTGGGATACTATCGTTATGAAATAACGGAGGTAACGTTATACGGCTTTCATTTGTATAGCGCCGGAAACATCACGAATGTGTGTAGTATGGAACGTGGAAGCTATGAAAGTCGTGGGCACAATCCATTGTGGAATAATGTTCCCAATTGTTACATATTGAAAACCGGTGTACTGTTAACTTTACATTTATGAATTTCTAAACCTAAACGCCTTTCCTCCAATAAACGTGGTTAGAACCTGTATGACAAGGAGTCATGTACCTTGATCGACCGGTCACTACCTATCTGTGTTTTCAAATCAAATAAATCAACATGGTCTGAATTGTGTAGCTGTGGAAATACTGCCAAAACCTTTCGTATAGTACACCGTGAATCAATCAGGGATTTATTGGGATTGTAGTGAGGGTTGGTTTATATCATAGATGGTTAAACGTTAATACAAACTTAGTTAAACTAGTCCAGAGTGACCATAAAGTATGTGGCACCGGAAAGACCGTAAAACGGCACAGTACTTCGTATAACATTTAAATACGTGGGAAAGCTAAGGAACTGTCGTAGGTTGAAGACTGTGTCACATCCTGGTTGAACCACACAGCTCTGGACTAAACAAAGACCATTAATGTAAAGTTAGCAGTCACCAAACCAAGTCTTAATCTTAAATGCCTTGCCTAGCCTTAGTATCCTCACAGTGTTAAGAACGGTCAGAACTTTTAGTGGGTCTGTTACTCTATCTCATGCGCCCAGGAATACTATTCCAAGAAGGGTCACTTCTCCACCATATGGAAAGTGTTGAAGAGTTGAGCAGCCTCCTCTGATCAGAATCACCATAACCTAACTACTCAGTGACATACTGTCTGAGAAATTAAACAGAAGGGTGTTAGTGTTTACACTGTGAATACTTAGACGAAAGCAAGACACAAATCTTTAAAAGACGTTTTCATACTTAAATCTTAAACATCACCCCATGCATAAACTAATGAAGTCATAGCAAGCACAACCCTCCATTTTTACTTTTATTCTTTCTTAGTTTTAGTAGTTTAAATAGATAAATAGATAAAAACCAAAACAATCACCTTTAAATCTGTCCAACCCTAGCTTAATTACTGATTTGTCGGAACTAGCTCTATTTCAATTCTGCCGTTGTGAGGAACGACCCTGGATCATCCTTACCACATACTTATATCAGGTATTCGTACCTAGTATTAGTAGGTAGTTCGGAGGATTAGGCTCCCCCGGACTTTTATAAATTTAAAACTATCACACCGATGTGTCCCGTTGCGTGAACGACCGTTTCGGGACGCATCAAGCGCCGGAAACATCACGAATGTGTGGAGTACGGAACGTGGAAGCTATGAAAGTCGTGGGCACTGATATGTGCTAAAAAGTCATGTTTTCAGGCACATATTTCCCGCACATTTGGCCTAATTCTTGGTGAAAACACTTGAATTAAACGTTTATTTACTTAATTTAACAAAGTTGGTCAAATTATAGGCATTGCTGTAAAAAGTGCTAAAAACGTCCAAAAGGCACGCAAATCGAGGCAGATTATTCTAAACACTGATTCTTATAGACTTTTAACCATATTATGATACAAGTCCTTAAATAGTCTCATATGATGTATCAGGTTATTCCAAGACTGTAGAATCAAGAATCGTGCAAATCGGGTAAAGAACGAGGAAGATAGAGCTTTCTGAGCGCAAACCGAGGGCATTCCGCACACGCCAACTCTAGAGATATCCAAAATTGGCACTTTTGGCATCATTAGAAGCGTAACGGAATTACGAGATCACAGGCAAAAGAATCAAGTCAAACGGACGAGAAACGAAGAAGTTACGGCCTTCCGAAGCAACGAGAAAAGTCAGATAAATCACACGGCCTACCACACGGCCACCCCCTAGCCGTACACGGCCAGAACAAGGCCGTACACGGCCTGTTTTGGTCTCACACCCCCTCGTTGTTGCTTCGTTTGCTTGTACGTGTGCTTGTAGACTTGTACTCTTGGATCCATGGCTTACCTATAAATAGAGAGCTCTCCATCCTCATTCCACACACCAATTCTTCATAAGAATTCTCACTTTCTCTCTTACACACTCTTTCTTTCTCTTTCTAGTTTAGCTTTCTCTCTCTAGCACTACTCTTAGGAGTTAGAGGAGAAATAGATTAGGGTTTTAGTTCGTTAATTCTTGGTTAATATTTAACCTAGACAAACGGAGGGGCTACTTTTGTAATAGTGTAGGGAATATTCTGAGGGGCTTATTTGTAATATTGTCGAAGATATTGCGGAGGTTCCGTTCGTGTATTCTTCTAACATTATTCTGTCTACGCATAATTTACGGTTATTTCTTTCCTTTTTCTATTATGATGATTGCTATAAATATTATGATAGATTTAGGATTGTTTGCCATGCGTAGCGAGTAGTTCTATTATGTGATTGTTGTGATGTAGTTAGCTTGTTAATATTTGGGGTGATGTTACTTTAAATACGCAATTGGGATAATATCGTTATGAAACAACGGAAGTAACGTTATACGGCTTTCATTTGTATAGCGCCGGAATCATCACGAATGTGTGTAGTACGGAACGTGGAAGCTATGAAAGTCGTGGGCACAATCCGTTGTGGAATAATGTTCCCAATTGTTACAAAATGAAAACCGGTGTATTGTTAACTTTGTATTTATGAATTTCTAAACCAAAATCGCCTTTCCTCCAATAAACGTGGTTAGAACCTGTATGACAAGGAGTCGCGAACCTTGATCAACCGGTAACTACCTATCTATGTTTTCAAATACAAACATGGTCTGAATTGTGTAGCTGTGGAAATACTGTCAACCCTATCGTATAGTACACCGTGAATCAATCAGGGATTTATTGGGATTTGTTTAAATAAGTGAGGGTTGGGTTTATATCATAGATGGTCAAACTTTAATACAAACTTAGTAAACTAGTCCAGAGCGACCATAAAGTATGTGGCACCGGAAAGACCATAAATCGGTACAGTACTTCGTATAACGTTTAAATACGTGGGAAAAGCTAAGGAACTGCCGTCGGTTGAAGACTGTGTCACATCCTGGTTGAACCACACAGCTCTGGACTAAACAAAGACCATTAATACAAAGTGGCAGTCACCAAACCAAGTCTTAATCTTAAATGCCTTGCCTAGCCGTAGTATCCTCGTGGTGTTAAGAACGGTCAGAACTTTTAGTGGGTCTGTTACTCTATCTCATGCGCCCAGGAATACCATTCCAAAAAGGGTCACTATTCCAGTATATGGAAAGTGTTGAAGAGTTGAGCAGCCTCCTCTGATCAGAATCACCATAGCCTAGCATTCCAGTGACATACTGTCTGAGAAATCAGACAGTAGGGTGCTAGTGTTTACATCACGAATATTTAGGCAAAAGCAAGACACAAATCTTTAAAAGACGTTTTCATATACAAACCCTAGACATCACCCCATAACACAAGCTAACGAAGTCATAACAAGCACTATTCTCCATTACTGATTCCCTATCTAGCTTTTATTTACTGTTTTGTTTATTTTCTGCTTTTATTAGTTTAGTTTAAACGGACCTAAAAACCAAATCAAAAACTCTTTTCAAAAACCCATCACTAATTTGAATAAGTTTGTCTGGACAACTCCGCTTCACAATACGATTGATCTTAAGAACGACCCTGAGTTATACTTACCTCTGTAAGTAGAATTTAGGTCCCCAGCTTCTATAAATTTAAAACTTCCACCGGTGTGTCCCGTTGCGATAACGACCGTTTTGGGACGCATCAAGTTTTTGGCGCCGCTGCCGGGGAATCAATCGTAAGACCCAGAGGCGTCCTAACGAACCCTTTCTTTTTAGTGATACCTTTATTTTTCGTATTTTATTTTTTTACTTTCTTTGTTCCAGCCAAAAATAACTTCCCACAACACATAACGATATCAGACCAGATCGTCCGAATCTGAACCGCTCATTTTCGTACCTGATCCTGAGTCTATTATCCGTACTATCCGAAAACAAAAGCGCTTCCATCTTCCCGAAATGGCCGCTCGTGTCACTCTTGCTGACAACACCAAGCCATCCATTGAAGGACGAGGAGGACCAATCACCTATCCGGAGATAGAGGGAGCATCCTTCGAGCTGAAGCATCACATCGTACAACTCATCTAGGACAACTGTCAATTCCACGGACTACCACGTGAAGATTCTAACGCTCACATTGACACGTTCATCCACATATCAAACTCCTACAAGCAGAATGGGGTCGAGCAGAACATAGTTCGCCTATTCTTGTTCCCCTATTCTCTCGCTTTACATGCACTCTCTTGGTTTGAGGGACTTGAGACCGGCTCAATCACCTCATGGACGGATATGGGTAACAAATTCCTTGCCAGATACTTTCCTCCGTCCAAACAAACCAAACTCAAGAATGACATCGCGCACTTTGAACAAGCTCACGATGAATCAATCTACTCAGCATGGGAGCGATTCCAAAGTTTGATACGGAAATGTCCAAATCACCAGATGACGAAGGCTGACAAGTTACGCACATTCTATAACGGTCTCGCTTCAAACCACCGCATTATTCTTGACGCCGCTGCTCAAGGTAATTTCATGAAGATGACCGATGATGAAGCATGGAGCTTAATCGAGGATATGACGATGCATTACTACGATTGGAAGTCTGATGAGCAATCCTCATCTTTACCTCTCTCCGCCTATAACTCCAAACAAACCGAAGCCATCAAATCTCTGAGCGAACAAATAGAAAGCCTAACGAAGCAGATTGGAGAGCTTTAGAAGCAGCCACAGCAAGTCCACCAAATTCAATCCTTCCAGAACCATACCAACCCATCTCCTACTCAAGGATATCAGGTTGCGTACGAGGACCCTGCTGTCTACTATGCTCAAACTTCTCCACCAGCTGGCAGACCTATCCAACACCCACCTTGGAACAACCAACCACCTCAGCAGTACGAACACCAACCTAGATACCTATCTTACCCACAACAACCCCAAATTACCTACAACCAACCATTTTCACCCAACCAACCCCTACCTGGTGCAACCCAACCTCATCAACCTACCGCACCTGTCACTAGTTCAGACGACACCCTTCGACAACTCATTCAAGGGTTTATATATAGACAAGACCAGGCTAATCTCCTAATGACAAACCGACTGAATAGCCTTGAAAATCAAATTGGTCAGTTAGCCCAACATCTTGATACTCGACCACAAGGATCTTTGCCCCGTAACCCCAATTCCCATATCGAAGAAGCAAAGACCTTGAACTCTGAAAAGACACCACTTCGTTCTACTACTTCCACTCCAGTAAAGGAACATACTCCTGTCCCGCCGACAGTTGAGAACAGATCCGTACCCACTCCAACTAGAGAGGTGCGAGTTCTTTCCCGAACCGTCTATGCAAAAAGTACAATGCCAAGTCTTTCAAACTTGACGGAAAATTCATGGACACCGTGTCTAGAATCCCTTCCGGCACTAAGTATATCCGACGAATACTGGCTACTAAAGACAAGGTTCCTGAAACCCCCAAAATCTCTCTAAATGCTGAATGCTCAGCCGTCATCCAGAATACCCTACCGGAAAAACTAGGAGACACAGGTCGATTCACCTTGCCCTGTTCTATCTATCACTCAGGCATGATACGTTCCTTGGCCGATCTCGGAGCTAGCATCAATCTCATGCCCTACTCACTTTACACCAGACTAGAAATAGGACCTCTCCAGCCCACTAAGATGAGTGTCCAGCTTGCCGACCAATCCATTCGATATCCAAAGGGCATAGCTGAAAACGTAATGGTTAAAGTTGATAAGTTTTAGTTTCCCACCGACTTCGTAGTGATGGATATTCAGGAAGACATCAATATCCCTATTATCCTAGATAGGCCATTCATGAATACTGCACGTGCTGTTATTGATGTTTATTCTCAGGTCATAAGTCTGCGAGCATATGGACAAACTGTATCTTTCAAGATTGATCAAGATGAGTGCTCACTAGCAGAACAGGCAGAGATTTACGCAATATCAATGGGCAGAGTTATTTCAGATGACGACACTTCTGACTCGGATCCAGAACCATACAGACCAGATGATCACACCTGTCTCATCTCGGCAACAAAGGAGTCAGAATCAGAAGAAGAGGAAATGGAGGAATCAGAACCCAAGGAGGAAGAGGTAGAAGAGGAGGAAATGGATGAATCAGAGGAAGAAACAGCACCGGAATCAGAACCAGAGGAAATGGAAGAATCAGAGGAAGAACAGGAAGAAGATTCAGAGCCCGAAGAAGAAGAGGAGGATGTATACCAGTCTACACCACCGCATCAGCACTTACCAGAAACACACTTTCCGAAAGCTGAGATTATGAAGATTGAAGATTCTATCTCTCTATCAGATGTTGATTATGATGCAGGATTTGGTATCACTATGGAGAAACTCATGGCATCTGTCATGGATCCTTCCCAGCCTCTTGTCTCACCACGACTCAACGCTCTGCTGAACATTGAGAAAACCATTACTTTTTCAAAGCAACATCCAGAGTTTCGAGACAAACTCCTGAAGAAAATATTGGCATATAAAGAATCCATGCTACCGGATCTTTATTCAGACTTACCTTCCCGAAGGATTCAAGCCTTCGATGCTTCTGCACCTCGAACTCTGTTCGAATGGGGAGATACTTCTGAACCTAGCCATGATTCTGAGGAGAGAGACATAGAGATGGATTCTTCTCAGCCGATATCTCAGATCACCAGTGATATCCAGTTACCTTCTGATGTTGTTGAGTTCCCAGACTCTCAAGATATGGATACTCCGTCAGCAGAAGATGATCAGGATAACACTGTATACATCGATATTCCGATCGATATCCGCTCTACCCGACTTCCGAAACCTCCAGCTATCCCCATGGTTTCTAATCACGAAGAAATGATTAGTGCTATCGAGGCATTCAAGAATGACCTCCCCTCAATGATGAACATCATCATGAATTCTACCAATGAGTACACACCACGCCAAAGGGACCTGATAGAAGAAATCAAGGCCGAATATGACGTTTTTCAAACCAGCAGCAGCCGAGACCCACTGCTATTTCAAAACCGCCTGCATGCCTTCACTGAAGATCTCACCACTCAACTCCTACACCAAACTGCCGAACCTACATTTGAGGAGTTAGAGTTCTTCGAGGACCAGAGGGCCATGTATCGAAAGATACATGATGTACTGCTCAGATCTGCATTCCCATATTCTGCACAGCAACATGAACACTTGAGCTCATATCGCATGAATATGTACCACGCTACTCGGAACCCTGATGCAGATTCGGATGTCCGGCTAATGAATGACCTTCGAAGATTGATAAATCTGATGGCTGAGAACGATCATATTGACAACACTTCTTCCAACAGGTTCTATATTGATTGTACCATTGAGTACCATGCTTACAAGATCATCCATGATCTCGAGTTTGAGATTTTTGATGAAAGAACGCGTACCATTCCTTCTTCCATACTCGAAGGCTCGATGGTTAACATCGCGACCTTCATCTCAGACCGAATCAAGGAGATCTTCTGTGAAATCCATCCGGATGAGTATCGCCAGATCTTTCACTACGGGTTACGAGAGGTGTACGATATTGTCAACAACATCTTTCGTGACTCTACCCTCTCATTCTCCGCCCATCAGGCCAATCTCATCCAGCGCATTCACGAGTCTATCAGAGAAATCAGAGGAAACTCTAGCCGAGCTGATCACGAAAACATCCATCAAATGTTCCTCAGATTTATAGACTCGTTGAAGCAAGACCATCCAGAACGTGAGCTGATGGAAGCTAGTGAAGCAGGATTCTTCGTGATTGATCCCCATGGAGTTATCTCCAAAACCGTAAAAGACATCACCTTGGATCTTCTGCATATGCAGAAAGTCACTGAAGACCACCTTGACAGCTTCCCTGACTTTGCATCACACACTCCGAACATCATCAGGGTCATCGCTCACAAGTTTCTACGAATCTACCCACGCAACACTTGGACGCCACGCACTTCCGGCCCAAGTGGTTCCGGTTCTCATTAATCTGAAGGAAGGCAAAGTCGAGCTCTCGACTTTAACAGCAGCGCTTCTCGGGAGGCAACCCATGCAATAAAAAGAAAAGATTGAGTGTCAATAAGTGAAGCAGAATCTCCGACTATCCTTTACACTTGGTTATGCCTAAAAGAATTTTCAAAATTATTTCTCAAAAACAACTCATTTTGCAAAACACTCGTCTCAGCAAGAAGTAAAAATAAATAATTCATTGTTTCGAGCATTTGAGGTACTTGCATACTACTTCTATGCATTATGCTCGAACTCGTTTAAAAACAATGTTTTATAAATGATTTGTCATAGAAAACATCCATTCAAAATCTGAGACGGTGATTTCACTACCATTTGCAAAAAATATGAGTTTGTTAAAAGGCATACCCAACGTGTTCACACCTACGAGATCATTTCACAAAGAGAAGAGTATGAATAATTGAAGTTATGAAGTGTGTGAGAAAACCCTAGCAAGAGTCTCGAGGATAAAACTAGAAGAAAATGCAGAAATGGATCCTGGCAGCTTCTCATTTCAGCAATTTTCTTATCATAAGCATCCGAGCATCTCGCTATTTGGGGATTTTCCTTATCCTTTCTTCACTTTTCAATAAATAATCTGTTTTATTTAGTGTGTTATCTATGCCTTATCCTAAACTTATCACTAAGTGTGGGATTCCAGCCCAATAATGACACTTGAGAAACATTTTCTATATGTTCAAACTCTAAGTGTGGGATTTTACTTGTAAAATCCCTACTCAAGAAAACATTAGGGACAATGTTCCTCTAAGTGTGGGATAGCAGGTATAGATACCTTGGATTGATTTTACGCCTTTTTGTCCAAATAGTAAACTCAGAAAATGTTCCTCAAATTTCAAAAATTTTTCAAAAATAATAAAAAGTATGAGTTTTTAACTCTGCCATTTTGAATTCTAAAACATTCTAAAGAGGAATCATTCCCGTATATGAGTATGCTATTTTGGAAACTAAGGAAAATAAGGTAGGAATCTCTCAAACAAAAATGATAATCTAAGAGGGGCATCGCATGACTAGGCACATATAACCCAAAAAACTTGCAGTGAGGCATCTTGAGCCCTATAGCATTCATTTTTAATGCTTCACTTTTCGTTTGTTGTGTGTGCCGATGTATGTATCTCTGAATTAGAACTTGCTCCTGACATACGTTTCGAGACCATATTAGTGAGTACCGTACACGGTATAGGTGAAATTAAATGATCTTGACATTCCCTAGGATTTAACCCCTTTTTCTCATATCTTTTCAAGCCCAAAACCCTTCCGATGCTCATTTTTAGCATCGATGATCCGCTTAGTAAACCCTGTTGAGCCTAAACCTTTTCGTTTCATAAAACCCTAATCTTAAAACCCACTTTACCC
The DNA here is from genome assembly GCA_949592205.1 of Helichrysum umbraculigerum. Classification (NCBI taxonomy): domain Eukaryota; kingdom Viridiplantae; phylum Streptophyta; class Magnoliopsida; order Asterales; family Asteraceae; genus Helichrysum; species Helichrysum umbraculigerum. The sequence goes on along the minus strand of CATIUR010000003.1, from coordinate 26,763,330 downwards.
AAAATTCCCAAAAGCTTACCGCAGAATTTCTAGGGTTATGTAAAACGCCTTTTAGAATATCCTTTTCACTTGATTCAACATTCTACTTTCTCAAATCCTCTCTCACAAAGTCATCAAAGTTATATACGAAGGAGAGAGAAACACGGTGTGAAAAATTGACACCAGAAGACTGTCACGAATGAAGAAGTTAAGTTAGAAAGGATTTCTAAGGGAGCCAAAAAAAAAAAAGAAGAAAGAGAAAAGAAAAAGAAAAAAATATATATATATATATATATATAAAAGAATAATCCCTTGGAAATTCTGTGGCAAAGAAATTCTCAAGAAGAAAAAGAAGAAAAATAGTTAATCTAAGAATAAAGCTAAGTGCTTTCAGTAGTATCAATCTTCAGAAAAAAAATCCAAGAGAAGCAAAATAGCTATCTAGTTCCATTTCAGTATTTGCACTATTCTAAATAAAGTTTTTGCATAATTTTTAGAGTTCTAAGGTACAGCTAAACCCTTACACCAAAACAAACCATTATCCATACCCTTTCACCCTCACCAAACATTATAACCCTCATGAATGTCTTGGGATAATTAGCACCGTCCTCACTTAAGTGGTGGAGATCCTATTCTTGATCAAGCCTATGACGATGAGTGCTGCATGACTGGCTTTTGAGCGATTTCATTTGTTCTAGAATGTTAGGAAACCCGATACACTTTGAGTGAATTGAGTGACCACCTTGTGAGGAATCGCCCGGTCATGTATACTCCAAGATCGCGAGAGTTGGAAGTATGCCTAAGAGAGTCATTCCTTGTTTCTAAGACGATTATCTTATTTCTCCTTATTTTATATTATGGTTTACTGATATGCGGGGTGATTGCTTTTAAGAATTTTTAGAATTCGCCAAATCTGCTTAAAACCGTTTTCATAAAAACTGAGTTTTGCTTGAGGACAAGCAATGTCTAAGTGTGGGATATTTTATATGTGCTAAAAAGTCATGTTTTCAGGCACATATTTCCCGCACATTTGGCCTAATTCTTGATGAAAACACTTGAATTAAACGTTTATTTACTTAATTTCACAAAGTTGGTCAAATTATAGGCATTGCTGTAAAAAGTGCTAAAAACGTCCAAAAGGCACGCAAATCGAGGTAGATTATTCTAAACACTGATTCTTACAGACTTTTAACCATATTATGATACAAGTCCTTAAATAGTCTCATATGATGTATCAGGTTATTCCAAGACTGTAGAATCAAGAATCGTGCAAATCGGGTAAAAAACGAGGAAGATAGAGCTTTCTGAGCGCAAACCGAGGGCATTCCGCACACGTCAACTCTAGAGATATCCAAAATTGGCACTTTTGGCATCATTAGAAGCGTAACGGAATTACGAGATCACAGGTGAAAGAATCAAGTCAAAAGGACGAGAAACGAAGAAGATACGGCCTTCCGAAGCAACGAGAAAAGTCAGATAAATCACACGGCCTACCACACGGCCACCCCCTAGCCGTACACGGCCTAGAGGAGACCGTACATGGCCACTTTGAAGCCGTACACAGCCAGAACAAGGCCGTACAAGGCCTGTTTTGGTCTCACACCCCCTCGTTGTTGCTTCGTTTGCTTGTACGTGTGCTTGTGGACTTGTACTCTTGGATCCATGGCTTGCCTATAAATAGAGAGCTCTCCATCCTCATTCCACACACCAATTCTTCATAAGAATTCTCACTTTCTCTCTCACACACTCTTTCTTTCTCTTTCTAGTTTAGCTTTCTCTCTCTAGCACTACTCTTAGGAGTTAGAGGAGAAATAGATTAGGGTTTTAGTTCGGTTAGTTCTTGGTTAATATTTAACCTAGACTAACGGAGGGGCTACTTTTGTAATAGTGTAGGGAATATTCTGAGGGGCTTATTTGTAATATTGTTGAAGATATTGCAGAGGTTCCGTACGTGTATTCTTCTAACATTATTCTGTCTACGCATAATTTACGGTTATTTCTTTCCTTTTTCTATTATGATGATTGCTATTATTATTATGATAGATTTAGGATTGTTTGCCATGCGTAGTGAGTAGTTCTCTTATGTGCTTGTTGTGATGTAGTTAGCTTGTTAATATTTGGGGTGATGTTACTTTAAATACGCAATTGGGATAATATCGTTATGAAACAACGGAAGTAACGTTATACGGCTTTCATTTGTATAGCGCCGGAATCATCACGAATGTGTGTAGTACGGAACGTGGAAGCTATGAAAGTCGTGGGCACAATCCGTTGTGGAATAATGTTCCCAATTGTTACAAAATGAAAACAGGTGTATTGTTAACTTTGTATTTATGAATTTCTAAACCAAAATCGCTTTTCCTCCAATAAACGTGGTTAGAACCTGTATGACAAGGAGTCGCGAACATTGATCAACCGGTAACTACCTATCTATGTTTTCAAATACAAACATGGTCTGAATTGTGTAGCTGTGGAAATACTGTCAACCCTATCGTATAGTACACCGTGAATCAATCAGGGATTTATTGGGATTTGTTTAAATAAGTGAGGGTTGGGTTTATATCATAGATGGTCAAACTTTAATACAAACTTAGTAAACTAGTCCAGAGCGACCATAAAGTATGTGGCACCGGAAAGACCATAAATCGGCACAGTACTTCGTATAACGTTTAAATACGTGGGAAAAGCTAAGGAACTGCCGTCGGTTGAAGACTGTGTCACATCCTGGTTGAACCACACAGCTCTGGACTAAACAAAGACCATTAATACAAAGTGGCAGTCACCAAACCAAGTCTTAATCTTAAATGCCTTGCCTAGCCGTAGTATCCTCGTGGTGTTAAGAACGGTCAGAACTTTTAGTGGGTTTGTTACTCTATCTCATGCGCCCAAGAATACCATTCCAAAAAGGGTCACTATTCCAGTATATGGAAAGTGTTGAAGAGTTGAGCAGCCTCCTCTGATCAGAATCACCATAGCCTAGCATTCCAGTGACATACTGTCTGAGAAATCAGACAGTAGGGTGCTAGTGTTTACATCACGAATATTTAGGCAAAAGCAAGACACAAATCTTTAAAAGACGTTTTCATATACAAACCCTAGACATCACCCCATAACACAAGCTAACGAAGTCATAACAAGCACTATTCTCCATTACTGATTCCCTATCTAGCTTTTATTTACTGTTTTGTTTATTTTCTACTTTTATTAGTTTAGTTTAAACGGACCTAAAAACCAAATCAAAAACTCTTTTCAAAAACCCATCACTAATTTGAATAAGTTTGTCTGGACAACTCCGCTTCACAATACGATTGATCTTAAGAACGACCCTGAGTTATACTTATGTCTGTAAGTAGAATTTAGGTCCCCAGCTTCTATAAATTTAAAACTTCCACCGGTGTGTCCCGTTGCGATAACGATCGTTTCGGGACGCATCAAGTTTTTGGCGCCTGTCGTCACCCCTATCGGTCGGTCGGATTTGACTCCGGTCGTTGTTCCAACAGCAACAGAAGCGGCGGACAGTGAGTTTTAAATTTATATGAGCTAGGGCTCAAACTATAAGTACTACCTACCTTGGGAGCAAGCAGTAAGTATAACTCGAGGTCGTTCTTAAATCGGAGCGAATTGAAATAAAGCGGGTCACCAAAGATTATGATCGCAATTAGGATGGGGGTAGGTATATAGATCTTGGATTGATTTGGTTTTCTAATTATCCTAAATGCAGAAAAGTAAATAACGAGAAATGAAATTAGGGTTTAAGCAGACAGGTAGAGATGTGATTGCTGAAACTTGGATACTAGGGTTTCGGGATGATGTTCATTATAAAATTGATTATAGATTCACCAAATAAATAGTAGACATACTTTCGTTGTAAACACTAGGACCCTACGTTCAGGTGAAACCCTAGAAACATATGTCACTGAAATCCTAGGTTATCATGATTCTGATCAGATCAGGCTGTTTTCAAACCCTCCTGAGCCTTTGCTTAACTAAGACAAAGTCACCCTAAATGTTCTAGGGATCAGGCATAAGGCAACAGACCGCAATTGTATTTACTGACCTTTCTTAACACCTAATCGTCTATTTACTTTCATTATAGCAAATACGGATTGTATCCTGTGTATGTTAAACTATTGGTGTGATTAGGGTTTTGCATGTCTAGGTATATGATTGACACTATCCTGTATTGTTTCTATTGAAGCACATACTTAACCATCATAAATATAGACCCTCTTTTACAGTCAGGCGTTCATCCCTAGGAATAATCACGGTGTACAGGGCAATTAGGCATTTCCACAGTGTTCCAAACCCTAGATGTACTGACGGTGTACTGGGCATTTAAGCATTTCCACAGTGTTCCAGATCTTAGGTGTACTAACGGTGTACAGTGCAACAAGCATTTCCACAGCTTTGATTCCTAGACCACAGTTCTAGAAGGATCACTTCTAGGTAATTCACGATGAAACAATCCATGGCATTTCCTTAGCTTCCACGTATTTGTACTCCACACGAGGTGTTTCCAACGCTATACGAAGTACCGTGCCTTTTTAAAGGAAAGTTCATAGTTTCATACTGTAACTGGAGATAACTGTATATTCATAGTATTAGGGTTGATCAGATCCTATCCTAGGGCAACAGTCACGTGAAAGTCTGGAAAGGGTGATGAGAGACTAGATCTATATTCAGGATAAGCTTAACCAGATACACAGCATAACAATTTCCAATCGTATAAATGAAACATTAATTTAACATCATCCCTACTCCTAATATCTACATTTCAACAATCACAATATTAAACTCCTCAGTTCGGATTGCTAAAAGATGTCAATTCGCAAGTGATGTCGATTCGCGAAAGATCTCGGTTCGACTCGCGCCTCAGTTCGACTCGCTAGTTCAACTCGGTTCGCAGGCGACGCTGGAACCCTAATCTCGACTCGCGAAACTGCTGTTAAACCCGAAAAACGAATTTTTAAGGTATTTTTACGACTGAAACTTAAAATTTCGACCGTAAACAAACCCTAAAATGTTCAGAGAATGATTTTGATCGTTAGTATTGCAAGAATGCACGTAAAAACGACCCGAATCAAAAACGCAATAACACTAAAACTTATGAACACACCCGTATTTAGCCCGAAAGCTCTGATACCAGATGTAAGTCCCCTAGTTTTAGGATCGATAACTTCGTTATCTGTAGTATTGAGGTGCGGAATCCCTCAATACGGTGTTATCTTACTAACAACGAATGTGTTCGTATTGCGTTTAATAAGACTTAGCTTTAAACAATAAATTATCAAAGCCTAGTCGTTAGGATTAAGTTTTCTCTGAGTTTGTCGAATTCGCAGATCAGAAAATATATGGCAAAAGTTATGTTTTTCACGGAGTAAAAAAACATTATATACTATGGTCTCGGCTCGGCTCGCATGGGCCTGCGAGTTCAGTCCAACTCGCAGCCCAAGCCCAATAAAGAACTCGGCTCGCCAGACTCAACCTACGCGAGTTCAGATCTTACCTCACAGCTCGACTCGCTGCGACCTGAGATCTCGACTCGCTACGCATCAAACGTCTATTATTTATTTTGTATTTAATTATTCGTCTAACTTAACAAAACAATATGTTTAACGAATATCAATAACAAAACAAATATTCTTTTACAAATCCAAACCAATATACAAACATAATAATAATTACACTAGTCCTATTTCAAGCTAGATCTGTTGTCACACTCTATGTCCCAACAGACTCCCCCTTGACAATAGCTCTAGCGTCTTTATCTTCACGCTTGTCTTTGGTCTTCATTTGTAAATCTTACTGCCTGCGTAAATCTTCATCTTGATACACGTCTTAACCATCATCTGATAATCTAGTCCTAAATCACCCCATGCGTCTGTCGTCAAGATTCTATTTTCATTCAACTTAATCAAATCTTTCTTCGACATGTTCATTAGGTGTCGATGGTCATAGACTCTGAAGATTTCTCTTTCACCACCGTCAACCTCATCATCAGCTTCAACCATAACAGCTTCTCCAGTTCCTGAATCTACATGCCATCTCTTCATATTACCCAGAATATCTTGTGGCATTGTCTTCAATGGAATCTGCTGTATGCATCTAATAGCTGGATATATCTTCTTCCTTCTTCTTCTTCCTGTTTTTTGACTTCTCTCTTGTAATTTCACAGTTTTTCCCTTTCTTGGCTTAATCTGAACAAACTTATTTGTACCAACCTCATGTCTAATGATTCTTTCAACACGATCAGCATAATCATCACGACTTGGATTGTTAATCTCTAATCTAGCCAAATCACGTATTTCATAACGTGGTAGAGAACTAAAAACTGCAAGCTTTCTTTCAAAATATTGAACTCCGTCAAACCTTTTGATTGCAAAAAGCTTTAGTTCTGAGTCAAAGTACCAACCAATAATCCCTTTACGTGGTACACGCTTTTTCGTAACATCAACTTCAGAAATTCCAATCTTCTTCTTCTTCTTTGGAAGTTTCCTAAGTACAACAGCAGGATTTTTGGTTTGAACAAGAACTTCTTCTTCTTCATCAGAGGTTGAATCATCAATATCTTCATCTATATCGACAATTGTTGGACCTTGTTCATTTTCAATAACAACTTCTGTCCTAGATGGGCTCACATGGTGTTCATCAATGTTTGCATCTAGATCTACACCCATGTCTTGCACATTCTCAGGTACAGCAGTCCAATCTGTAGGTGGTTGGAATTCTCCATCCTCAAGATCATAATCAATATCTTCATCTATCTCATCAAAAATATCATCTTCCGAATCAGATAGATCAAGCATCTCTAACCCTAAGAGAAAACCACAAATACAAATAAACATTAATAATTAAAATTCTCTTATCAATTTCCCTGAATCAACCTAAGAATTTCTTTATTAATTCTTTTGTATATTTTAACCTAAAATGTTTGTCCCTAACCTTGGATCTAGCACGAACCGAGTCAATCAATTGATGGCGGAAACAACAATTGACTAATCAAACAATCACACGAATAACAAATATGCAATGAATATCAAACGAAACGTATTATATTCAGTAATAATCGGTCAGATTACAGAGATTTCGACTAATTGCGTTTAGGGTTTCGTCAACCCTAAAACAGAAAACACAAAACGTTTTTATACAAAATCTGGCACCTGCGACGTCGCACGCTACGTCGCAGGCCCAAGCCCATGCGACGTTGGCTACGTCGCAGGCCCAAAACCTGACGTCGCACCTGCGACGTTGTGCGCTACGTCGCAGGAGTCAGAAATACTATTTCTAATTACAAACTACGAGCTAGACCAACTGACAGACACTAAACATGTACTAACAAACTCCCCCGTGTCTTCAGCTTGGTCTTCAAAAATCTTCTTTAAACCCAGCCCGCAGGAAACTGGCCATCGGCATGAATTCCATTAGCTACGCAAACAGTAACAACATTGTAAAACTGTTGTGCTAAACGTCTGTTGAATTCATTCTTCTGACCAACCCGAATCCGATTATCATAGAGTTTTCTTAAATCTTTTTCATGAAAATTAATCAAACTCATCGGATCATATAGTCTAAACGTTGCTTGCCTTAGATTCCATATATCTCCAACTTCTGGCCACGGTTCAGAATCTGGAACGAAAGTAATAACCGCTTCGCCAGTCTGTGGATCAAGTTCCCATTTCACAAGTCTTCTCAGAAAATAATAAGGAACTGATTCCAGAGGTATCTCAGTCAAACATTTAGCCGGCGAATAGTGAACTTTAACCAAAGGCTTCCTGGTGACTGGATCAATCTTTTTCTTCCACGTATACCGAGTTCCCAACGTCGGCTTCAATTTCGAATAAGTCTTCGATAATACTTCCCGACGTAGACTTCTCTGAATGAACTCAGCATAATCATTCTCGAAAGGATTAATCAATTTAAGCTGAGCTAATCGATTAATCTCTCCTTTTGGCAACGTGCTCAATCTATCAAAACGCATTCTAAAATACTGAACTCCATCTTCTCTCTTTATCATAAACAGATTCCTCTGACACTTCCAGCTTTTAATAACACCGGTATAATTCCGACTAACCCGGTACACTTGACATTTCACTGGAATAGGAACTGGATTTCGTCCCTTAGGCCACCATTTCTTGTTTCTCTCTCTCTTTTCTTCAGCAGTTAATTTCTTTGCGGCTGAGTCCGGTGCCTGTGTCTCTGGAGCTGGAGTTGCAGCAGAACTTGATTCTCCATGTTGAGCTTTATCAGGACTCTCGTCTTCACTTGAATCAGATTCTATAATTGGTGCATCATCATAAGCTTCCCCAGATTGTGCATCATCATACGTTTCATCTGCATCCAACTGTTCTTCTTCAATCGAGACATCCTCGTTCATCTCAAAAACATTTTCTGTTTCTTCCTCAGAGCCAACTCCACTGGCCATCCTCTGAATAAATGATAAGTCAGCGAATGCGTAATCAACTGCCAGCGGTCTTGGTTGCCCTGGAATATCATCAACAGAGAAATAATCCAAAAGAGAAATATTTTCATTAACGTTTTCAATTACAGGGTTGGGATTTACAGACGCAGGTTCACTTGACTCTAAAGTGGGTATCCCAGACCCAGACTCCCCCGAGGCAAGTAATTGATGGCGGAAACAACAATTGACTAATCAAACAATCACACGAATAACAAATATGCAATGAATATCAAACGAAACGTATTATATTCAGTAATAATCGGTCAGATTACAGAGATTTCGACTAATTGCGTTTAGGGTTTCGTCAACCCTAAAACAGAAAACACAAAACGTTTTTATACAAAATCTGGCACCTGCGACGTCGCACGCTACGTCGCAGGCCCAAGCCCATGCGACGTTGGCTACGTCGCAGGCCCAAAACCTGACGTCGCACCTGCGACGTTGTGCGCTACGTCGCAGGAGTCAGAAATACTATTTCTAATTACAAACTACGAGCTAGACCAACTGACAGACACTAAACATGTACTAACATAAAATATAAACGCAATTTTCATATAACTTATAAAATCTTTTATTGATTACCCTGAATCAATCCAAAATTTCTTAAGTCTACTTAACAAATATTAATTAATTTTAAATTCTAATGCATTGTGAATAATCACCAAACATTTAAATTTACTATTAATTAACTTATATAATTTCTAAGTGTTAATTGATCTAATTCATTATCAATTTAACCTTTAAATTATATATCATTTGTCTAGTTAATACGAATACATTTTTAACTTGTTAATTACTTATATACCTTACGGTCTTAAGTCCATAATCAAATCTAAAATGCATATGTTATCATAAAATTTTGACCGCCGATATTAATCGGAACACGCCGCTCGACTACTCAATGAGTCGGAAGTCTTTCGATCACTATTTTATCTTAACATAATTATATAAACTTAAATTACCCAACATATTTTACTTAAAATAATAATAACCCTAAGCCAAATATATTTACAAAATAAATTAAGTTTACATTTGTTCACTACAAACTATTACAAATATTACAGTACTATGATAATACTAAGCTATCTTACCAGCTTCAGTATCACCCGGTACAGTCTTATCTGCACTTGTATCCACTCCAGAACCACTAGCACCAGCACCAGACTCCCCCTGAATAGTAGCTTGCTCACCAGTCTTTGAAGGACCAGTCTGCTCACCACTCGGTGCATTGGGATCATCGTCCTTGTCTTGATCTCTCTTCCTCTTCAACTCATTTTCTCTGCAAGACTCCAGATATACCAATATCTCCCCCTGAGTAGACTGTCCTGAATGCGATCTCAAGACCAGACTCTCTAAAGAAGATAACTTCAGTCTCTGTACGTTGAAGTCCGCAAGCAAAGTCTCATGAGTCTTCATCAACAGATTGTACGATTCACTCTGCTTGAGAATCTGCTGAGAAAGAAGAAGATTGCTCGACACCAGCTCTGGAAACTGAGAAGTAAGCTTCTCTAAATCCTTTACCCTCGACTCTAAGGATGTAATCCTTTCAGCATCAGTCGTCGGAGTAACAGGTATCGTTCTTGGTCCAGGCTGTGTGAGAGACTCAATATGCCAGTCTCTGGTAAGCGGTGTATGAGGTTGAGACAAAGCTTGCGTAAGCAAACTTGTCGCAAATCTAGCTGTTTTGTTCGTTGGAAAATTAGCTCCACGAACTAGATCAGCAACCTCATGCTGTAAAGTTAAACACAATTAAAATCAGTTATTGTTACAGATTACTCTGTCTCAAACTCTAATTAATTGCATAACACTCATAGTTATAGAACTTATATCTCATACCTGAAGCGGTAAAGATATCGATTCAGTAACCACCGGTGCATCCATCTCCACCTGTGGCGTATCCTGAGCAACTGTATACAGAATTAACTGTCTCAGTTCAACTCCTGATAAACAACAAGTTAAGATTATTTAACTTTTATAATCAATACTAACCTTCTCGAATAATCAACGTTCTCGGACGCTTCATCAAAGGAATCTCAACTTCCTCAGTACCTTCCTCCAGAATATCTTTTCCTTTTCTCTTCCTTTCAGAAGCAGATGGAGGAGGAGAAGGTGTATTATCAGAATCTTCATCTGAAGCCGTCTCACCATCACGACCTCTAGATGATCTAACAGGATCCTAAGTCGGTACAACAACTGATCTATCAAGCTGTATCTGTTCATCCTCAAGTAATATAACTTCGGGATTTGCAGCCTCAGCTTCAGCTTCCTGTTCGGTTAATGATATTTATATTTTAAAATTAGAAATAATATCCAATTTACTAAATATCTAATATCATAATTAATATATAGTAATATTATACATCTATGATTAATAAAAACAATCTATCAACTAAAAATCTATATTATTATATAAAAAAAAAATTACCTCAGGTGGTTCTAAATAACTCTCAATGTCTTGAAGCAAAGGATTTGTCGCATCGTCATTCTGCTCCAAAACCTCTTGCACAACCTGTGCAGCAACATCTTGGTTCACCTGCTGATCAACCTGACCAGCCTGAATAAGAACATCCTCAAGGAGCCCTTGTGGATCTTCAGGTTGAGCTTCCTCAGCTGCAGGTTCTGGTACAACATCAGCAATAGCAGCAACAGCAGGAACAACGTCCAACCACCCATGATTTGGCGGTGCAACATAGTTCGGATCAACAACATATCCGAAAAGTGGTCTAACTTCCGGTTTCACCACTCCTTCCTTCCTAACTGTCTGCATAAACATGGCATTATACCCACGATGGTCAATCGTATTAACCACTAGATGTGGTTCAGGTATAGCCAAATCCGGTAGACGCGCACGGATAATCAGCATGCAAAATCGCGGGTAAACCAAAAATCTTGCTCTAACAGACCCCGATATCTGTTTCGCAATCTCACCAAAAAGATAATCACAAAAACTGTATGGTTTATTATAAACCAGTGACAATGCAGCCGATAGAATCGCAGGGCTCAACTCATCAAAGCCACCTTTCTTCACTGCGAAAACTATATTCATCACGTGCCAGAGAAACCTCCACTGACCAATGACCAGAGGCTTCTGGAACTGACGTCCACGTCTGTCTCCTGTATATCCCATACGACCTATAGCACCCTTAATAAAATCCATAGGATACTCAATATCCCCATTTTCATGTTCTACGGTACCTAGCTGCAGAATCTCACGGAGATTACCAGCTGAAAAGGTAACAGGTCGTCCACTAACCGTAGCTCGAATCTCAGGTGGGGTGACAGATTCGTCATATACTATATCTGCCCAAAAATCATTCAGAATAGCCTGAGAGATCGGAGGGTTGGCCGTAATGGCGTATCTAATCCTTGATCGTGCTAGAAAACGTAGAATATCAGCAACCTTGTCAGCCCGCTTGGCCTCAAGGTTCAGATCAACCAAAATGTTGTGACCCTTATCAAATGCTCTAGCCATATCTGTAAAATAAACACAAACAACAGATATAATTTAATGCACGATTAAAAATATTTAAACTATTACGTATTATGAATCGAGATTCATCAAACATCTTAGTTTAAAATTGAAATTATATATAACTTGTTACAAAAATAGTCTCAAGTCGTATATAAAAATTTAACTTATAACTAAAAGTCTTAAGTCTAATTTAAATTAATTGTATAAAAGTTATTACTTAAAAAGTCTTAACATTTATATCACTACTTTAAGAAATAAAAATTTTCTAAGTACTGGACTCGCATAAACTAGCCTAACGAGGTGAGTTGAACTCGTTTAGCTTATCAACTCGCTATACTCATCAACTCGCTACATTGATCAACTCGCTAAACTTATCAACTCGCTAAACTTATCAAGCAGCTATTGAAGTGAACTCGCTAATCTCATGGATTCGCTAGTCAACTCGCTGCGAGTTGATTTCACAATGTCAACTCGTTCGATGAACTGCCGTCGCGAATTTACACTTAAAATCGATTCATCTGTTGATTTTAACATGATCTATCGATTGATTTACGTTTATTAATGTTCGTTTAACATAAACCCTAAAGATCTATGTCCAATAACATCGTAATCGACTCAAATCAATTAAACTTTAAAACCGAAACCCTAAGTTTTAAAAAACCTTCGATTTCGTGCAATTTAAACGATGAAATCCGTTGATATATACCTCAAAATGTTCGTAATTTGAAGGTGTATAATGTCTACGGATTGAAAAACTCATTCCCGTACTCTAAACTTCGAAATCAAACGAAAAGTAAAAATCGCCTCGTTTCGCCTTTTGACGGATTCGCAAAGTGTAGTGAACTCGTGAGGTTTGTATGGGTTCGGTGGGTTGGTTTGACTCGTTTGACCCCCTTTATACTATATATCCGATTCGCGAGATTTTAAGTGGACTCGCAAGTTGATGCCAACTCGCAGAAACAATTAAAAACACGAATTTAATGCTAAGTATAAATAAAAACCCGATATTTTACAAGTCTAAATTATAATTAATTTTCACTTGTATTTGTCACATTTGTTCAACTCAAAAATATTCAGTATAATTTAATTCCAAAGGGTAAATTCAGATAAACATAAAAACTTAAATAAAAATAAAATAAAATAAACATACGATAAAAATACAACGATATAAACATTGGTATCAAGTACCATTTTATTAATCACTCGAAACAAAGTAAATATACAAAGTAAATAAGATTTTATCTGCTTAGGGATCGATCATATTAGTAAGAATAAGCAATTAATTATATATTAAAAAGTCTAAGCAGATTGGTAGTATAAATATCTCATGAAATTCAAGTAAATCACTGTAAAATTACAACTAAATTCATCATTGATACATTTATATTTATAAAACTATATCTTAGGTACCTTTTTCCACATAGCATAATTAATAAATGCATTACTCACATAAAGTGAATATTTTAATTATAGATAGTTCAAGACGATTACCAGTATTATGATCCACATAAACAAATTAGACTCAATTTTCTAAGCAAACTCTTTATTGTTAGTATGAGTATTATCAAGTGCTTCCTATTATATGACATACTGAAGAATTCAAGTAAAACACATAACACTGCATCATTAAATTTTCAAGGTAGCGGTTACTAAATGATGTATCTTTTCGAAACATATAACATACACTTGAATTTTTAAGGTTAGACAAATATCAAACATACTTTGAATATGCTATGTTATCCAAGTCTGTACGTAGTACAACAGAAGATTCCTTCTAGCATAATTCAAAATATATTTGAGAATATTAATTTAATTAAAGGTTTCAGTTCTGTACTTAGTACAACAAAGTTACCAGTAATTAAGTTAATACCCATATTGCTACTATTTGTCAATTAGAATTAAGATGCATGATAACAGTGTATAGTAATACCATCATTCAACATTTAAGACTTAATGTCATACATCATAGAATAGTAACACAAAATAATAAACAAGTAGTTAATTTACTTCTTAAGGCTTAGAAAATTTCATATAATTTGCCTACCAGTATATCATATGATGAAGCCATCTAAAGTTTTAATAAAAATAAACAAATTATAACTTGTGGATATAGGTGTATAATCAAATAAATATAAACACATACCTGATAGAACCGCTGTAGTTCTAAAGCAAATTTATTTGAACCTACTACCATATCATACTTAGGACTTAAGCTTATTATTGTGAAGCTTATTCTCCTAATGTACTATCATTTCCCTTAGTTTTTGCAAATAAAAACTTAAATGAAGGCGATTCCCCTTAGGTAACAAGCAAATGAATGCCATACGCCTTCTTTTTTTTTTTTTTTTTTTTAATGAACATAGAAATACTAACTATTACAAAAATACCCTTGGAAGACTAATCACTCTGGATTTCTCATTCCGTTTAGTTGAACCAACGTCTCAAATCTTGCTCTGTCGAACGCCTTTGTGTATAAGTCTGCTAAGTTTTCCAATGATGGAACCTTAACTAACTTTATCAACTTTTTCTCAGCACAATCTCTAATAAAATGATGTCTAATATCAATATGCGTAGTTTTACTGTGCTTCACCGGATTATTGGTGATCGACATAGTAGATTCGTTATCAATCATCATAGGAGTATTGGTTATATTTAACCCGTAATCCCGCAGTTGCTGTTGAATCCAAAGTACTTGCGAGCAACAGCTGCCAGCTGCAACATACTCAGCTTCACATGTAGAAATGGCTACCGAGGTTTGCTTCTTGAACTGCCAGGATACCAATCTACCTCCTAGGAATTGACATCCTCCGGTCGTAGATTTCCTATTCTGATTGCATCCTCCATAATCCGAATCAGTATAAGCTACGAGATCTAAGTCTCCATCAATCGGATACCAAAGACCCAGCTTAGGTTTCCCTTTGAGGTAACGAAAGATCCGTTTAACAGCTTGCATGTGTGACTCTTTCGGATTAGCCTGATATCTTGCGCATAAACAAACAGCAAACATTATGTCAGGCCTAGAGGCTGTAAGATACATTAGTGATCCGATCATGGCTCTATAAAGAGTTGGATCCACATCGCTATCACTCGATGTATCTGGACCTAGTCCATGATTGACTGGAATTGGAGTATTGTAGACCTTACTTTCATCCATCTTGAAGCGTTCTAATAGCTCATATGTATATTTAGATTGATGAATAAAGAATCCATCCTTCTTTTGATCAACTTGTAATCCTAAGAAGAAATTCAACTCTCCCATTGCAGACATTTCGAACCTTTTTCTCATGACTTTCTCAAATTCTTGACACATCTTTTCATCAGAAGATCCGAAGATAATATCATCAACATACACTTGCACTAGAAGAAAGTCTTTCTTTTTCCATTTCACAAACAGTGTACTATCAATTGATCCTCTTGTAAATCCATTCTCAAGTAGATACGTTGATAGTGTTCCATACCACATCCTTGTTGCTTGATGTAATCCATATAGAGCCTTATTCAAACGATATACTCTATCTGGATACTCAGGATCAGCAAACCCTGGCGGTTGTGAAACATACACCAATTCTTCCACTTTGCCATACAAAAATGCACTCTTAACATCCAACTGATACACTTTTATACCATAATATGATGCGAATGCTAAGAATACTCTAATTGCTTCTAGCCTAGCAACTGGTGCAAACACTTCATTGTAGTCAATACCTTCTTGTTGATTAAAACCTTGTACTACCAGACGAGCTTTATTACGAGTAACGATTCCTTTATCATCTCTCTTGCACTTAAATACCCATCTAGTTCCAATTGGATATTCTCCCTTTGGTAGGTCAACCAACTCCCATACTTGTAATTTAGAGAACTGTGATAGTTCCTCTTGCATTGCTTCTACCCACGAGCTTTCTTTTAAAGCCATTTGAATATTTTTAGGCTCGACTTGTGAGATAAAGCATGAATATAGACATTGATTAGGAATCCCTGTCTCTTTCATTGCAGTATACAAGCTTTGGTATTCAGAATTCTCAGACGCACTAGTTCTGGATTGATGCCTAGTTTGAACCGGAGTATTAATATCACCGATGATGTTTTCAACAGGATGATTCTTACTCGTTCTAGTTATAGTAACTGGTTCAACCGGTATATCATCTTCTAAATTAGTACCAATCTCTTCCAATTCAGGTACATCTTCTGTACGTGCTGAAGATATCCTTAAATGTTTCAAAGGAGTAAGTATATCATCAAACTTTGTAGAAAGATCATCAGGATCTTCTGTTTCTTGAGACTTATCCTCTGAAGGTTGTTGTGACTCACTTGTGGAAGCTTTATCTGAGTCAACATTAGTCTTAATTCCAGACTGCTTAACACTTGATGTTGAAGCGGGACCAATATTCTCATCTTCAAACAATAAATGTTCAGCTATCTCTGAATCACTGACATAGTCACTAATTGGAACTTTAAATGATGCAAAAAGATCAGAATAATCAAATTGCCAATCTAAGCCCTTATGAACATCAGGTGAGTAGCTCGTAACCTCAATATTATAAACTACCTCCAAACGTCCTGTGACTTTATTAAAGACTCTCTTGTTTGGCGAATTGGGCATATAACCTAGGAAAAATCCTTCGTCAGTCTTCTCACCAAATTTTGCTTGATGTCCAGTCTTTAATATGGTGCATGAAACTCCAAAGGGTTCAAACCCTTTTAAGTTAGGTTTCTTATTGTTCAAAAGCTCATAACAAGTCTTGTTATGTCTCTTAACCGTAAGAACTCTATTAAGAACATAACATGTTGTATTCACTGCTTCTGCCCAAAAGATGACCGGAAGCTTTGAATCAGCAAGCATTGTTCTAGCAGCTTCAATCAACGTCCTATTTTTCCTTTCAGCAACACCATTCTGTTGAGGTTCATAAGGTGCACTGAATTGATGTAATATTCCTTTGCTTAAGCAATAGATATTCAACGTTGAATTCTTGAATTCTGTTCCATTGTCACTACGAATACGCTTAACTCTCTTTTTATAGACATTCTCTACTAGATCAAAGAACTCAATTAGAATTCCAGGAGTCTCATCCTTTGATCCCAAAAAGAATACCCATGAGAATCTAGAATAATCATCTGTGACAACCAAACAGTATCATTTGCCACCTATACTTCTCTTGCTTATAGGGCCGAAGAGATCCATATGTAGCAATTCAAATGGCGAAGAGATAGAGTTTTCAGTCTTAGGTCTGTGTGGTTTCTTGTGCTGCTTTCCTTTCATGCAAGGAACACACTTATCCTCAGACTCGAAACGTTTTTGTGGTACACCTAGAACCAAACCATTTTTGGTTATATAATTCATCTTTCTCCAGTTCAGATGTGCCATTCTCCTATGCCATAACAATGCGTCTGTTTCCGAAGCCTTGGATAATAAACATGTAGACACCATTGAAGAGTTAGGAACACCCATGTTGATAGCATAGATGTCCTTCTTCCTTGGCGCTCTCATCAATATCCATTCATCAGGAATTTTAAAACCTGGCTTCAGGACTAAGGCCTCCTTTTCATTAAAATAAACTGGGTGACCTTTATCACAGACTTGGGAAACACTCACTAGGTTGTGAGTTAGTTCTTCAACATAGTTCACATCCTCAAGAGTCAAAGTTCCATTTGAAACTTTTCCTTTTCCCGAAATTACTCCTCCTTTATCTCCTGCAAAATTGACTTTTTGCTTGAGACTCTCCTTGAAGTCCTTCAGTAGACTTCGTTCTCCTGTCATGTGTCTTGAACATCCACTGTCTACATACCACCAGCTGTCCTTGTTCACAGCATGTTCCTGCACATAACACAAAACACGATCAGTTATCAAGAGGGACCCAAGCCATTACGGTCTTGGTTTGTCCCTTATCATCAACAAACTTAAGCTCTTTAAAATAACCATCCTTCCCATCAGGAGCTTTGGTCACTTTCGAAGTAACTTGAGTTTGTGGACGATCAGCCTTAAGAGGTGAATTTGAGGAGAACCTCTTAGGCACATAATTATGAGCTCTATTATGATAATTATAATTAAACTCATGTGATCGTGAAGTAGTACCATTCTCATAATGATTATGGCCTCTACTTGTAGTTCTAAACCTCGACGGTGTCACATCCCTAGACTTATAGACATAATTATCACTTTGAGTATATGGCCGTTTAGGTTTAGGTGGGGAGACACTATGCTTACCATCTCTTTTAAGAATGTTAACAGGTTTATTACCTAACTTAGGTTTGTCATCTAACCCATCTACAGTCATACTAGAGTCGGTCTGTGTCTTTTCATCCATTACAAGCTTATGTGGTGTTTCAGGCTTTTTGTTAGGACAACACGAAGCCACGTGTCCCTTTTGATGACACTTGAAACATGACATCTGCTTGCGTGATTTACTCACTTTTGCTTTCTCATCCGGAGTCTTAGGCACTAAAGGTTTAAACTGTTCCTTATCAACTTTATCATTAATCTTAGCATCGTTAATCACTCCACCCGATACAAACTTTATTTTGGTGAACTGAGAAGCATTGCTATTATCTAATGATACGTTCTTAATAACATCTTTCTGTGCCTCTGACTGTTCAGGTTTATCAGCTACTGAAATCTCAGGATTAACTTCAGTCATCTCAGAATATTCAGGAATAGGAGTGTAATTGGCATTAAAAGGTGGGGATACATCATTGTAACCTAACCCAGTCTTGTCCTTTACACTACGTTGAGCATCTAACATTTTATCCATTTGAGATGTCCTATAGTTCTCAAGTTTACGGTTTTGCTCAATTAACCTTAAATTAAGGTTCACTATTTCCTGATCCTTACTAGCAATCGTCTCATTTAAGTCTTTGATATTCATATAGAGACCATCTATGACAACAGATTTTTCACTTATGGTATCTCTAACTTTTGTTCTATCCGACGCATCAGACTTAATTTTATCCTTTAAGACCTGTTTATCATCACTTAATCTACGAATATCCATAATAGCTTGATCAAGTTCAGATCTAACAGTCTTATAGGATTCCTTATCCATATTTAATTGTGATGACAAATTGCTATTTGACACAGTTAAGACACTATTCTGAGATTGTAAATCAGTAACTAAGTAACAAACATCAGCAAGATTAAGAATATCTAAACATACCTTCTTCTTGTCAGTTTGTAATTCAGCCATGCGTGCCACGAATTCCTCAGTACTCATATCTGGAGTTGAATCCATATATAGCACGTCATCATCACTTGCCCTCACTTCAGACTTAGGCACCTCTACTCTCTGTTCCATATCAGTGGGCATGTAGGAAACTGATCCAGCAGTTGTTTCTTCGATCTCGGCCATCAAGGCTTCCTCAGAATGAGCTTGCCAATCATAAGAGTCATCCAACTGCTTTACTACTAAGGCTTTGGAAGCAAGAGTACTTCCCGAACCTTGTTTTCCTTGTGCTTCTACTTTAGGTCTTTGGCATTCTCTAGCAAAATGACCAACACCCTGACAGTTAAAGCATCTGACCTTGGTTTTATCAAACCCTGATCTATTGCCCAACACCTTTCTACCAGTTCTCTTGAGGAAATTCTTCACCTTTCTAGAAATCAACGCAAGTTGATCTTGAAGCTCCAATTCCTCAAGATAATCAGAATCTATCTGCTCATAATCCTCATCAAACAGAATAGGATCATTGATCTTTCCCTCTATGTAGTTCTCATATGATGCCACAAAGGAGGCAAGAACAGACAGTTGCTGTTCAGCAGATTTCACACTCATCGGCATCTTCTGATGCTCTTGAGGTGACTTCTCAGAATTCTTTCCCTTTGTCTCATCACCAGAGGAGGAAATAAAGCACAGATCTTCAGAAATCAGTTCTCCATTTTCACTAGTATCACCAACTAACAGTGCAGTGGTCGAACTAGATGACGCAGTCGAAAGACTTGACTTTCCATGATACAACCCAGGGTTCTGAACCTGATCAGAATCACTATCTCTTGACTTCTTGGAGAAATCATAACCTTTCAGCTTGTCAATGACTTGCTCTAAGGTCATAGTAGAATACCTAGTTTCGTTATCCTTAATCATAACACCATACATTTCCCATTTAGAAGGCAAACCCTCAAGAAACTTGTCGGTTTTAGATACTTCTTCTTCAACAATCTCATGGTATTCTAATTCACTTAGCAGATGGTAGAAACGCGTGACATAGGCATCAAGATCTTCTCCTTTTAAAGCTTTAAACATAGTAAACTGCTTTTTAAGAAGACTCCTCTTGCCAGCTCTCACCTGTGGACTTCCTTCACCTCTTTTCTCTAGAGCTTCCCAGAGCGTTCTAGCAGTATGAAAAGATTTCAGTTGATGAGCAATCTCTTTAGGAAGACACATCTTTATGCAAGAATGTGATTTATTTTCATTTCTGTAAGCTTCCTTCTCTTGATCACTCATATTCGCATAGGTAAGAACCACAGTAGCATTTTGAACAGTTTGAGTAGGTGGGGTGTATCCACTCTTGATACACATCCAGATTGACAGGTCATGGAATCTACAGTAAGATTCAAATCTGTCCTTCCAATTGTAGTAATCCTCAATTCTTAACAACTTAGGTGGAACGTTTGACTTTCCCACCTCGTGGTCCATTTCGATCATTCTACTTAAGTCAAACATCTTAAAAACGTAAAATTAAACTGTTTCAGCGAATTCAGAAAACTCAACTCGCAAGACTCAGCTCAACTCGCAATCTCAGCTCAACTCGCAGAATTCGTCGATTCGCAAGCCTCAGTTCGGATTGCTAAAAGATGTCAATTCGCAAGTGATGTCGATTCGCGAAAGATCTCGGTTCGACTCGCGCCTCAGTTCGACTCGCTAGTTCAACTCGGTTCGCAGGCGACGCTGGAACCCTAATCTCGACTCGCGAAACTGCTGTTAAACCCGAAAAAACGAATTTTTAAGGTATTTTTACGAATGAAACTTAAAATTTCGACCGTAAACAAACCCTAAAATGTTCAGAGAATGATTTTGATCGTTAGTATTGCAAGAATGCACGTAAAAACGACCCGAATCAAAAACGCAATAACACTAAAACTTATGAACACACCCGTATTTAGCCCGAAAGCTCTGATACCAGATGTAAGTCCCCTAGTTTTAGGATCGATAACTTCGTTATCTGTAGTATTGAGGTGCGGAATCCCTCAATACGGTGTTATCTTACTAACAACGAATGTGTTCGTATTGCGTTTAATAAGACTTAGCTTTAAACAATAAATTGTCAAAGCCTAGTCGTTAGGATTAAGTTTTCTCTGAGTTTGTCGAATTCGCAGATCAGAAAATATATGGCAAAAGTTATGTTTTTCACGGAGTAAAAAAACATTATATACTATGGTCTCGGCTCGGCTCGCATGGGCCTGCGAGTTCAGTCCAACTCGCAGCCCAAGCCCAATAAAGAACTCGGCTCGCCAGACTCAACCTACGCGAGTTCAGATCTTACCTCACAGCTCGACTCGCTGCGACCTGAGATCTCGACTCGCTACGCATCAAACGTCTATTATTTATTTTGTATTTAATTATTCGTCTAACTTAACAAAACAATATGTTTAACGAATATCAATAACAAAACAAATATTCTTTTACAAATCCAAACCAATATACAAACATAATAATAATTACACTAGTCCTATTTCAAGCTAGATCTGTTGTCACACTCTATGTCCCAACAATGAGAAATGTGTGAATGTGTTGAGGTGTGTAAAATGAGGAGGAGTGATCCCCTATTTATAGGCAAATCTCAAAAATCAGTCGTACAACTCGCGAAACAGCACGTACAAGCAAACGATGCACGATACAGGGTACAGGGGGCCGTATACGGCCTTGGTAGGGCCGTATACGGTGTTAGGTAGGCCGTATACGGTCACTGTGGGGGCGTATACGGTTCCCAGGGCCGTATACGATTTTCGTCTGATTTCGTTCGTTGCTTAAAACGCGCGTATCTCCTTCGTTATGCGTCCGTTTGACCTGATTCTTTCGCCTGTGGTTTCGTAATTCCGTTACGCTTCTAATGATGCCAACTTTACTGAAATTGGATGTGTATAGCTCAAGCATAGCCGAAATGACTTTATAGGGTCTGATACTGCTCAGTCTTCTCCGTTCTTTATCCGATTTGCATGATTCTTAATTTTCCCATCTCGGTTTTACCTGTTTTATCATATGATGAAGTTAGAATGTGATCTATATAAGGTAAATGAGGCCGGGTGATTTTGTGCACGTTTATTCGTCCTGATTTGCTTGTTATTTGGACGTTTTAGGTGATTTTTGCAGCAACGCCTATATTTAGACCACTTTATTGAAATTTAGTAAATAATGATCATTTTGGAATGTTTTCACTAAAGTTACGTCCAAAAAGTGCGGAATATTGGCCTTAAAAACATGACTATTTGAGTCACATCAGCGCCGCTACCGGGGAATCAATCGTAAGACCCAGAGGCGTCCTGACGAACCCTTTCTTTTTAGTGATACCTTTATTTTTCGTATTTTATTTTTTTACTTTCTTTGTTCCAGCCAAAAATAACTTCCCACAACACACAACGATATCAGACCAGATCGTCCGAATCTGAACCGCTCATTTTCGTACCTGATCCTGAGTCTATTATCCGTACTATCCGAAAACAAAAGCGCTTCCATCTTCCCGAAATGGCCGCTCGTGTCACTCTTGCTGACAACACCAAGCCATCCATTGAAGGACGAGGAGGACCAATCACCTATCCGTAGATAGAGGGAGCATCCTTCGAGCTGAAGCATCACATCATACAACTCATCTAGGACAACTGTCAATTCCAAGGACTACCACAAGAAGATCCTAACGCTCACATTGACACGTTCATCCACATATCAAACTCCTACAAGCAGAATGGGGTCGAGCAGAACATAGTTCGCCTATACTTGTTCCCCTATTCTCTCGCTTTACATGCACTCTCTTGGTTTGAGGGACTTGAGACCGGCTCAATCACCTCATGGACGGATATGGGTAACAAATTCCTTGCCAGATACTTTCCTCCGTCCAAACAAACCAAACTCAAGAATGACATCGCGCACTTTGAACAAGCTCACGATGAATCAATCTACTCAGCATGGGAGCGATTCAAAAGTTTGATACGGAAATGTCCAAATCACCAGATGACGAAGGCTGACAAGTTACGCACATTCTATAACGGACGGTCCGACGATGGGGTAATTCCTGATCGACCGTTGGCGGCGCATCAAGTTTTTGGCGCCGTTGCCGGGGACTCAACTGTAAGATCCAGAGGCGTCCAGATGGACTTTCTTCTTAGTGAACCCTTAGGATGGCTTTCCCTTCTTAAACCCCTAAAAATTCTTTCAACCCTTCCTTTCCCTTATCCTGAAGATGACATTCTACCCATCCGGCGAGAAAAGTCATCACCTTCCCACAATCCTACAACCACCGCATGCGTCACTCTCGCCGATAACACCAAACCCTCGATAGAAGGTCGAGGAGGACCCATTCGCTACCCGGAGATTGCTGGAGCATCATTTGAACTTAAGTACGATGTAGTGCAGTTAATCGAGAAACGCTGCCAATTCCACGGACTACAGGATGATGACCCCAACTCCCACCTCAACAAATTTCTAGCCCTATCTGACTCTTGCAAGCAAAAAGGGGTTGAGCAAGATATAACCCACTTATATCTGTTCCCCTATTCTCTTGCTCTTCACGCACAAACTTGGTTTGAGGAATTAGACACCGGCTCTATCACCTCATGGGCGGAAATGGAAACTAAGTTCTTAGCCAAGTACTTTCCCCCATTCAAACAAACCAAGCTGAAGAAAGATATCATGAACTTCCAACAGTCTCATGATGAGTCAATCTTCAAAGCATGGGAGAGATTTAAGAGCTTGCTCAAGAAATGTCCTAACCACCAAATCAACTGATCCACCCAGTTGTGCACATTTTATCATGGTCTCGTACCCGATGACAAGACAATGCTAGACACCGCTACTCGAGGCGACTTTACGCGCTTGATGGATGATGAAGCTTGGAATCTGATAGAGACAATGACCACACATCACAATGATTGGACTGATGAGCACTCCTCATTATCGGCATCGCTTGCCTCCAACCCCGTGCAAACTGAGGCGATCAAATCTCTCATGGAACATGTCGGAACCCTGACCAAGGAAATAGGAATGCTGAAGAAGCCACCTCAACAAGTCTACCAAGTTCGCTCCTGCCTGAACTGTACCAATCCACAAGTTGAGTATGAAGACCATGTTGATGGCAAAGCCTACTATAACCAGTTCCGAACTCATCCTCGTCCACCTGACTACACCCAAACCTCTCCAAACCATTACCCACCAAATTAACCACCCTTCCCAATCCACCCACAACAACCTCAACTTGGTTATAGCCAACCACCATTTCTCACCGAACCTACACCTAAGAGGCCAATTACTAGTCCAGACGACACCCTCACGCAAATCATCGAAAAGATTACGGCTAGACAAGACCAGACTGATCTCATTTTAGGGGAGCAACTAACCTTACTACATAGTCTTGCAACCCAAGTAGGTCGACTAGCAGAACGTATCGACACAAGACCTCAGGGTAGTCTGCCTAGTAACACCTTCCAAGCCAACCAAGTAACCGACCAAGACTTCAAGGTGGCACCGAGCCTACCTTCCATTCCTTCTACGGTGAGGGAACAATCTCCTGTCACACAGACAGTTGAGAAGAAGTCTACTCCGACTCCTAAGAAAAAGGTGCGCATACCGTTTCCAGGATGTCTAAATCAGCATTCTGAAGCTTTCAATCCTAACGGTAAAAACTTAGACACCACGTCTAGGAAACCTCCAAGCCCTATATATATTAAATATTTTAGGAGACTTATGTCAACCAAGGACAAGGTACCCGAAGTACCCAATGTCCCGCTGAATGCCGAATGTTCAGCTGTCCTTCAAAACTGTCTACAGGAAAAACTAGGAGATACCGGACGTTTTACCCTTCCTTGTTCCATTAACCACTCCGGCAATATTCGCTCTCTAGCCGATCTAGGAGCAAGTATCAATCTCATGACGTATTCGTTATTCAAAAGGCTTGAATTAGGATACCTTAAGCCCACTAAAATGAGTGTCCAGCTGGCTGACCAAACAATTAGATACCCTAAGGGAATAGCTAAGAACATAATGGTTAAGGTTAAAGAATTCCTATTCCCAACTGACTTTGTAGTTATGGATATCCAGGAAGATATAAACATCCCTATAGTCCTAGGTAGAACTTTCTTAAACACAGCCAGAGCTGTCATTGATGTCCACTTGCAGACTATCAGCTTACGCGCTCATGGAGAAAGCATCACATTCAAGATCGATCAAACCGACTGCGCTTCAATGGAGAATGGTGAGCTATATACTGTCTCTGTTATCCAAGTTACATCAGAAGATGAGACCTCCGAGCCAGAAGCTAAGCAGGTAGAAGAGATAGAAGCAGATGAAGAGAAAGAAGACGAGACTTCAAATGGCTATTCTCACAATGCTGCTCATATCCTGGAAAGATTGCTTAATCCTGTCTTGGATCCTGAAAAGTCACTCACCTACTCTCAACTTCGCGATCTAGAAGACATTGAGCGAACTTTCATACGCAATTTGAAGAAAATCTCGGATTTCAAAGCAAGTAGACTACCGAGTCTGCAGTGACATATAGCTCCTCAAGGGATTCAAACCCTTGCTTCATCGGAACCTCAACCGCAGCGTGAGATAAGAGATATATTTGGGTCCGATGATTCTGATTCACATGACAAGGAGGGCATTGAGATAGACACTCTGAAGCTATCTTCTGGTACAATATCCCAGTTCACTAACGAATCCCAGCCACCATCCAACATAGTTGAGTTCCCTAATGCACATAAGGTCGATACTCCTACTACGGATAGTGACTCAGGGGATATACCTGGTGATATTCGTTTTATCCCACCTCCAGCTTCTCCAGAACCGCCTAATTCACCAACGTTATCTCCAGAAATCATCTGTATCCCAATCATCTCTAATTATGAACAGATGGTTGATGTGATCAATAAATATGATGGTGACCCTCACATCGTGATAGTCGCTATTAGAAATTCCACTATTGAATACTCCTTACACCAAAAATGGCTAATAGCGGTTATTGAAGAAGCTTCTACTATCCATCTCGCTAGCAATGGAACCCGAGATCCGCTCATTCTTAGGTATTGTGTCAGAATATTCGGTGAGACACTCAAATCTCATCTCAATGAAGACTGGAATAACGCGAAAGAAATTCTCTTCTATATTGAACAAAGACAGATATACCGCCAAGTATATGATGTTCTAATTAGTTCAGCGTTTCCTTACTCCTCAAGACAAAGAGAGATGTTAAGTTCTATCCAGATACACATAGAAGAAGCTACTGGAAATCCCAGGAGCTACACTGATGCCAAAGTAATGAGTAATCTTCAGATATTCCTTTACTTACTGGCTAGAGAAGATCACTTGAGCACCGAAGAAAGTAATCGATTTATCATCAACTCCACTATCGAGTATCATATTGAATTGATAATCGAGGAACTTAGGTGCATTAGCTTAGATGAAAGGAAGCGTAATCATCCCATAACTGTTCTAGATATGTCACTACTCGACGTTGCCACTTATGTTATAACTCGATTACGTGAAATATTCCATGTGAAAAGCGCCGAGAAACCAGAGTCTATCTTCCGTGCTGGATATCGTGAGATATTCCACAAATTGATTCATATCTTCAAAGACTCTGACTTTCCCTTCACCCTTCATTAGCACCAGCTAATCAAAAGCTTGTGCCAATCTGTGACCATATTCGGAGAAGATCCCTACGCTGAAGAATATGAAGAGCTGAAGTTGCAGTTCCTGGAATTTGTGGATTCTATCAGACAAAAGCATCCACTCGGCGAAATGATCAAGACCAAAACAACCACGATGATAGACCCCAACGGGCCAGTCAATAAGGCGGTTGATTACATCACCTGCGGATTGCTAGGTCTCTCCAAAACTGCTTCAGACCACTTCCAAAGCTTCAAAATGGATACTATGGACCGCCAGACCTAATCTCAACCATAGTCTGCCACTTCCTTCGGATCTATCCTCTGCACTTGTAACACCCCGCAAATTTAAACGCGATTAATTACTTTAATCACTTGCATTATTAGGCTAATTTCCTACTTGAGTGAATTCACAACACAATTTAGAGGTAAGTCTAGCATAGCCCAACTAGATAATACGCGTAGTATTACGTATTCGTAATTAGTTGTAATTACGTACTGAACAATCTGAAAACAGACGCGACAAAAATGTACGACTCTTGGTAAACAAATTTATTTAATAAAATGAAATTATTAAATAACGTCTTGAACAATTAGATATTATGTCGATAATATTTACATATCAATTTATAACGCAAAACGTCAACTTTTATAATTAAAATAAAGCAAAGTTTGAAATTTATAAAATTTATTAATTTGGTTTCATAAAAAGATCCTAATTAAAAATAATGAAAAATGTAATTAAAAACATAATAGTTAAAGTAAAATAACATTTAACGATCGGGTAAACAAACACGGGACAAAAACACAGGAGATGAAAAGTGGAACAAACCACCTTCCATCTCCATTCTTCCTTTCATTTTTCATTTCACCACACCAAAAACACCTACAAACTCTCTCCACCCAAATTCTATCAAATTTTCGGATTCGCAAATCAATCAACAAAAGTTACATTTTCGGAATCCTCTCGAGCTAAGGAGCAACATTAACAAAAGCCGTATCATCATCTTCTTCCTCATTTGGTCCCGATTCGCAATTGTAAGAATTTTCTAAAAACTTAGATTCATTCGTTTTTATGTGTTATATGGGTGTAATATTGAACCTACAACTTTGTTTTAACTATATAATGGAAGAAATCAAGGTTTTATGGCCGGAAAACGGGTAAAAATCGGGTTTTTGGTCGGAAAATCGCGACAGCCGCTGGGTTCTGTCTGGGTGTTCATCTTTGCGACACAACGACTATGTCGCACATTGTGTCGCATAAACCATCCATGCGACACAACCATTGTGTCGCATGTTGTGTCGTATAAACTATATTATGTCGCAGCTTATGTCGTACTCTGTGTCGCATCATTGTGTCGTAGAATCTCTGCGACATAACCTTTGTGTCGCTATTGAATTAGCATCGATCGCCTATGCGACACAACCCTTGTGTCGCATAGCCCTTGTGTCGCACCCTTATGCGACACAACCATTGTGTCGCATAACCACATTAGTGTCGTATACATTTACACAGAACAACGAAATACAAACATAAACGTTTAACAAACAATTTGGACATAACTTGGTTGTTCAAACACTAGCATGGACGATTAACATAGACATCCACATACTTATAAATCTCATACGTTTAGGACGTTAGGAGATCTCGGACTGTACTTGGGCTTAGGTTTGCTAGCACTCGCACAACTACTTAACTCAACAGGTGAGTTCACAGCCCCTACTTTTACTGTTCTTAACTACTTTTGGGGTGGAAAACATAGTCAACTGCTTTACTGATTTACTGATTGCCATAACTGCTTTTACTATATGATTATTTATCATACTGTTTACTCGAACAATTAGAGTACTTGAACTGTTAAACTGTTATACAAACAATCACATAACTGCCTTTTGGTACAATTATACAAATTGCCTATAACTGCGGTCAACTACTACAACTGCCCGTACGACATGATATTTCAAACGAAAAACTATTATTACTATGTGAAACAAATTTTTTATCTTACCGGAGAACGACCGGTACATATTGGTAACTTGTCGGAGAACGACCGACACTAACATGGTATCTTACCGGAGAACGACCGGTACTAACAATATATCTTACCGGAGAACGACCGGTACTAACAATGTATCTCACCGGAGAACGACCGGTGCTAACTTGGCATCTTACCGGAGAACGACCGGTACATTTGGTAACTAGTCGGAGAACGACCGACTCAAACTTTAAAACTACTGGATAACGACCAGCAATACGCTTTCAAACATATGATTTGGGTAACGTCCCAACACAACTATTTTTGGGCAACATCCCACATAAACTGAAACTTTTGGGCGAACAACCCACTAAATTTATACTTTGGATGACGTTCCACCAAACATTACTAGACTATTATGGCAATTACTATTTATGAACGTATTTGGTCCAACAAATGTGACTACAAAACTTGAAATAACAATATATAACATAAAACCTGTGGATTCACTCAACCTAGTTGTTGACTTTTACTATGTTTTTCAGGGAATTAGCTGCGCATGTAAGATCGCCAACACACATGGAGAATTAGGCGACCCTTGAAGCTTAGGATGCCAACTTTTGGAAACATATGGATTTCTTTAGTATAACTGAAATGTTTTAGTCATATTTCAGAAATCTACTTTTGTAAACTTACTACTTTAAACTTATACGATTCGATGAATCGTAAACTTTGTAATTAACACTTTTGGCATCTTAATACATATTGTTCTGTTGTAATCATAAGCTCTGATACGTATGCATGCATTATTATTGTGACACCCCAGTACTTTAACTAAATGCTTCCGCTGAACAAATATGGGGGTGTTACAGCACTGCACTTTTCCACAACCTAGGGAGCATAACATCACTACTACTTGCCCTAGGAGTTCCCCCTACTTCTGACTTGAAAGAAGTGAAGTCGAGCCCTCGACTATAAATAGAAGCGCTTCTCGGGAGGCAACCCGTGGAATAAATATCCTTTAGTATTAGTAGTAATCATTTTTAAATTCCAAGAAGTGAATTATCTCTGACTATCTTTCACGCTTGGATATACAAAAGCTTTCAAAACACCACTTCATTTTTACACTAAGCAGCTTTTACCACATCACTAATCCCAGAATTTAGGAAACGTTTTCAAAATGTTAATACATGTGTTTCGAGCATTTGAGGTACTTGCGTGCTACTTTCACGCATTATGCTCGAACTCGTTTAAAAACACATGTCTTACAAATGATTTGTAGTAGAAAACATCTTTTCACATTCTGGGATAGTGACACTCTTTTGGTAAAAAGCTATAAAAATAAGAAGTTGGTTAAAAAGTATATCCAACGTGTTCACACTTACGAGATATTTTCACATAAGAGAGAGTAGTGAAAATAAAGAATTGAACCATTTTGTACCAAGTGCTCTTCCCAAAAAAGCCGAATGAACTTCATGGAACTGCCGCAAGAAGGATATATGGCAAGTACTCTTCTTCAAAGGCAGGATATCTTCAGACTCTCAGCCTCTTTCAACCACCTTGATATGGGAGTTCTCTCGTTCTTATCCTTGTTGTGATTATTTTGCTTTATTTTTCAAGTAATCTATGCCATATCCTTAACTTATCAATAAGTGTGGGATTCCAGCCCAAAACAAACGCTTGAGAAACATTTTCCGATATGTTCAAACTCTAAGTGTGGGATTTTACTTACAATAAAATCTCAACTCAAGAGAACATTAGGGACAATGTTCATCTAAGTGTGGTATAGCGGTATAGAATACCTTAGGTCAGATTCTTATTTCCAAAAAGCAAACTCAGAAAATGTTTCTAAAAATCACAAGCTTAACTTCGACAGTGGGTATGCCACTTATTCAGTTGGCTTAATTCAAGCTTAACTTCGACAGTGGATATGCCACTTATTCAGCTGGCTTAATTTTCATAAAACCTCACTTTTCCTTAAAAATTTTCAAAATTTTTGAATTAAAATGTCTTGAGGGGAATCATTTTCATATATGAGTAGTATAAATATGGAGCTAAATCGGTTGAGCGATACGGCTGAGCATTTTGAGGTAGGAATACGGCTGGACGATATGGCTGAGCAACTAGTATAAATATGGAGCTAAATCACCTCATTTTCATCATTCAACATTCTCACTTCAATTCACTCTCACACTACTCTCTCTCTAGATTTAGGTTTTTATTTTTATTTTCGTAGTTAGTGGCTAGTTAGTCTCCGGTTAATACTTAACCGGGCTACTAGAGGGGTAATATTGTAATATCGCTTGGAGCATACTGGAAGTTCTGTCTGTATACTTTCAAGTTATATTCAGCTACTCTCTTTTCACGGTTATATCTATCCTTTATCTTATTAATTAAAATGCATGCTGTTGTTATTTTGATTATGCTAGATTTAGGATTTGCCATGATTAGCGAGTAGTTATATTGCGTGTTTGTTGGGATGTAGTTAGCCGTATTAGTTGGGATAATGTCATTATGAAAACAATGGAGGTAACGTTATACGGCTTTCATTTGTATAGCGCCGGAAACATCACGAATGTGTGGAGTACGGAACGTGGAAGCTATGAAAGTCGTGGGCAAAATCCGTTGTTGATTTATGTTCCAAACTATTTTATAAATGAAAACTCGGTGCTTTGATTAAATTTCTATCTATGATTATAAACCTCACTTTAACCTAACGCCTTTCGACCAATGAACGTGATTAAAACCTTTTTATTTAGACGTAGCTAACCTTAAAGGTAATTAATTATCTGTGTTTGAAATAAACACGGTCTGGTTTAAACCTGTGGAAATACCGTTTCAAATCAAAGTAGTGTACACAGTACTTAAACTAGGGATTTATTGGGACTTTAAAGTAAGGGCTGGTTTATATCATAGATGGATAATTCCTGAACTTAAATACAAACTTAGCTTATAAGTCCAGAGTGACCATTGTGTAAGCCATTGGTATACTTGGAGAATCACTGGTTATTTCACCTCTGGACTTTACAAACCCATCGATAGAAAGTAATCAAGCACCAAACCAAGTCTTATACTTAAATGTTTTATTCAATTGAGTATCCCTGTGGGGTTAAGAACGATCGGACATCGAGTTAGTTTGCCACCTTATTCATGCACCCAGGATTTCCAATCCGAAAAAGGGTCACTGTACCATAACAGGACAGTGTTGTGGGCTGGGCAACCTACTCCGATCAGAATCACGATAGCCTAGTTACTCAGTGACATACTGATCGAGAAATCAATCAGTAGGGAACTAGTGCTTACCCCACATATACTTGAAACAAATAAAATACAAACCTTTAGAGACGTTTTCATAATCTAAATTAAACATCATCCCAACGTATGGCTAACGAAATCACAACAAACACCTCCTCTATCCTGACTGCTCTCTCATTTATTTACCTGCTTTTAAGTATTACTTATTTAAAAACAAAACCAAACCACTTCCAACTATTTTAAAACTCCCTCACTAAGTTAGAAACGGACATCCCAGACTACTCAGGTTCACAATACAGTTGGGTTTGAAGAACGACCCTAGGTTATACTTGCTGCTATATAACCCTAAGGCCACATAGCACTAGTAACACTTAGGCCCAGCATTTATAAATATTAAAACACCCTCTGGTGCCGCCGCTGACGGACGGTCCGACGACGGGGTAATTCCTGATCGACCGTTGGCGGCGCATCAGGGATGTTTGATAAACGCTCAAAAGTACTATAATTTAGTAGTATTTTACCCCTATTCTTGGATGTTTCTATTGCATTTAATTAAGAATAGATATTGATTTCGTTCATATTTGCAAATAGATGTGGAAATGGAGCGTTTATGAAGAAAGGAATGGAAAACAGTCAATAAACGAGCTAAATGATACATATTTGAAGAAATAAGTGAAGCCGAAGTCGAAGATATAATCAAATGAAGAAAAATCAAGAAACCGGCTGAAAATTGCATCCATACACCATATGGAAGTCCATACGCCGTATGGATTGCAGCGGTTGAGGCCCAGGTTACGCGAGTCTGGGCTGGGCTTGAAATTGATCCATACGCCGTATGGAAATCCATACGCCGTATGGATCAAAAACCACATAAGTATAAAAACGCATTAAAACCCTAAAAACGATAATTTTAGTTTGTTTTTCGTTTCCAGAGGTTTATATTCGGTTTTTAGGTTTAAGTTACGAATTAGTTTAGTATTTTGGAGGTACAAAGGCTCGGGATTGAAGTTATTCATCGCGGATCTTTGTAATTCGTCTTTATTGATTCGGTATAACTCTTTTATTCGATTTCAATGATGAATTTGTTATTGAATAATCTGATTATTTCTGTTTTAATGATGAATTGAATATCAAAGTGATTGTGTAATTGATTGAACTTGAATTATGATTGTTGAACGATTATAAATGCGTATTGACTAAGTTATTTAATTGAAAATGGTTATATTACTCGTGAATCCTTGTTTATTGGTGACTAGTTATTATTGTTGCTCAACGTGGTTGATAAGATTATTGAGATTGAGTTCCTTTAATGTTATTAAGTATTGATGATTAGAATTTAGGTTTTGATCATTGCTAAATATATTGAGTTTGATAGGTTGAGTATACGATAATTATCTACTTTAAAATGAACGAGACAATAAGTTAATTATTGGGTATTGTTAAGTCATACCAATAGAGTTAATTATAATTAGTTGTGAATGTCTAATGCATGATTTAGGGAAAGGCACACAATTGACTGATCATCTTGTGACATTGGAACCAGTGTTTTATGTTGGACCCTAGACTGTAGGAATTAGTTGGACCCGAACCGTTGGCTAGTTCACATTCAATTTAATAGCATTGAAGAATTTGGTGTTAAGTTGATCTAAAAGAATCACAATTAGATAATCAATACGTAATGAATCGGGAAATATGAATATGAGTAACATTAGTTATACAATTACTTATTCCTTCCATTTGGTATTTATTATTATTTATTTATTGTTTTAAATTAAGTTTTTATTTAAGTTTAATTGTTTTAAATTAATGTTTTCTAAACAAATGTTTGAACGGAACTAAAACGCCCCCATTATTTACTGCTTTCTAGTTAATTGTTAATTTCTATTTATAATAAATCCGTCGTTCCTTGTGTTCGAATCTGACTTATCAAATCTATATTTACAATTGATCGGGTATTCTTGCCTGGTTGCTTGAAAGTATTTTTTAGGTATTTCTATTTATAAATTATAAAACAAGACGCGCTTTCATAGCACATCACTTTTTAAATTTCCTACACGGCATCAATAAAATCAAGTGGGAGTGAGGCGTTGTTAAATGCTAGGGTATTCACCATTGTTTTGCTGGGTATGCACTCTGTGTATGTGTTTTATAAAAATTTCCAAATCTATTTAATTTTACACTAGGGAGGAGGATTGAAGGGTATGCAAGTGCATACCCTTATATGGCTACAGATCCGCCCCTGAAATAGCCTACCTTACATGTAAGAAAAAGACAAAAAATTGAACTGTAAGTACAAACAATTGAACTGTGAGTACAAACACTTATCCCCATTACCTTATGTTTGTGCTTAATTCAACAAGGGGTGAGTTGTACCATGTCGGGGTGATTGATGTTCTTTCTGCTTACGTCAATTCCACCGGCTCCCCGGACGCTATGTTCAGTAAGTTCTAATCTATACTATTATATAAGGGAAAATCACAAATTTGATCCTAATTTTCCTGTTTAACAAACTAATCCACCTTTTCATGCTACACCAAGCGAGTACGGCACGAATCGTTAAACTAAAGTAATTTAGTCAATTAAATAACAAAAAGTCAAAATTTAATTAATTTTTAAACCAATTAGTCAACCAATTACGCGTAATTACAAGTGGGCCCGACGCAACCGCACATAAGCCCATCCAGAAGCCGCCACGTGTTGAATCCCTTCAAAAAGGAGAAGGGGAAAAGAAAGTGGGCCCGGCGCGTCTTGAAAGAATAAAAAACTGTGTAGCCATCAATCCTTTCGCGCCCCCACTTTTACGTCTTGTCACGTCCAGTCGTGCCCCCCTCTATCATGTCATTCGTTCACGCCGTTTGGTCTCTTTGTGGTACTTTTATTTAATGTTTTCACCCACCACCTTCCCTTTCAAGTTTAACCCTAGATGAAAGCAGCTGAAAGACGAAAAAACTGGAAAAAACATATATATGTAAGAATCGTGCCCCTTCGTATTCGAAACGTGCCTATCATTCCGTCGTTATTTTACCTTTTCCACCGTCACCATCACCAACCGAACCCAACTTCTCCTAACCCTAAAAAACCGATGGCGTTTAACCCTTTGACCCACCTTTCAGAACAAGAAATCAAGAAAAAGATGGAACACATTGATTTTGATCTTAATGTAAGTTTGTTCGTTCTTGTTATACATATTTTATACGTTTTTTTTAATTGTACTTTTTAAGTTAAAATATGTTAAATTTTATATTTTTGAAGGTATATAAAACCAGTTATCACTGTAATTTTTAGAATATGTGTAGAATAAATAATATGTGTAGAATATGTGTATATAAATAAATGTGTAGATTAGTTAATTTAGCCAAAATAATGAGTAGATTACACTGTAATTGATAAATTGAAATATGTTAAAGAGTAATGCTAAATAAGCCTACTTAGACAGATCTACAAATAGGCCTAAAGATGTGATTGGTTGAATTTTTTCTCTCTTTTAATCTCATTCAATCAATTTTTCAAACCCACCAATCACAACTTTAGGTCTATATTTAGTCTTATATAAGTAGGCCTACCAATCATTTTCATATAAATTTTATATTTTTGAAGGTATATAATACTGGAATTTTGTGATATATCATAATATGTGTAGATAAATAAATGTGTAGATAATATGTGTATATAATATATATGTAGATAATTTAGCCAAAATAATATGTGTAGATAAATAAAAGTAAATAAAATTTTGTAATTTTATAGTTCATATTTATTTATTTATTGCCATATATGGAATTTTACGTTAGATCATACTTCCTGTTGTTGCTATAATTAGGATATATTTGCTGCTATGTATGGAATTTTTACGTTAGATTATATTCCGTAGTCCTTTTGTTTAGTTTTAGTATATATAGTTGACAAATTAAAGCTTAGAGTGTGGTAAAATTGTCAATTTTAAATTGTAGTCCTTTTATTTACGTTAGTTTATTCCCCTTTTTAACTTTTGTATATTTTTTGTTTGTTAACTAATAAAATTATTTTGATATTTTTTGTTTTTTACGGGTTATATTACGATGCACATTTGACTATTAGATGTATTGTTGGAGTTATTAGACTAATTAGTGAAAGTTTATCTAGATTCCCGAATAGACTACAAATATTTAGAATCTCGTGTTTTGGACCATGGCTGGATCTTGAATGCGATAATCGAGACCCAAGTTTGGTCCATTTGATACTACAAACTGAGTATGTTCCAGATAATGAAATCGATTATTTGTTGTTTCTGGTTGGAACACGGCGGCTTAAATTCACACGTCGGGACTTTTGCCTAATTACAGGATTTCGATTCGGTCGTCATGACCGGTTACCTAATAGATTTGGCAATCCATTTAGAGATAGAGTTTTTAGCTTTATAGTTGGTCAATCAATTAGGGGTCGAGATATTAGATATGTGTTTGAGTCAGAAATTGATAAATTAAGTGATGTTGATCACGTCCGATTGTGCTTATTGTTACTACTCCATTTTGGGTTTCTTGGTGGCGAAATTAAGACAACAGTTAAAGACAGTATCTTAGTACTTTTGGGAGACTTAAATGCATGGAATCAATTTTCGTGGGGTTCTTACTTGTGGGATGAAATGTTCCCCAGACTACGTAATGCGCTTGGAAAACGACAGGGGTTACATGTGACAACCGTCAATTTAGGACTATAATTTAGTGCCTAATCAAGTTTTAATACATGTAATTAGTTCTGTGTTAGGCTAATTAATGTATCAATTATTATATATATTGTTGAATATATATCTACAATTATGCGGTTTGTTCAAATCGTACGAGTTTCAATAGAATGAATTTCGATACAATAAATACGGACGTTGGTGACCAACTTTTATTTAATAACGCTTTATGTCAAAAGTATTCTTATTATAATACTTCGTATCCATTCGTACCGCACAATCAGAAAGTTACCAAATTTAAAATGTAAAACGCGCAACCAAATTAACTTACGTTTTTATAATTCAAATATAAAGTGATTAGTAAAATATTTAAATAAAATATAGCGTGATAATTTGTATTTTAAAATGTACCAATTAATATTTAAAACAATTATTTAACGTTTAAATGACGGGGCAAACGAACACCGCACGGAGCGCAGTGCGCGGACTGAAAATGGTGGGGATTCACCAAAACCCCCTCCACTTTCTCTTTTCTTTTCATTTCTTATTTTCTTTCTCTCTCTCTTTCATTTCTTTTCTCTCAAAACCCCAAACACCCAAAAACTCACAAATTCACAAAATAAGCACCTCAAACAACCTCGGATCTTCAAGCCCATTTGGAAATAAACGACCACCTCGCGACGATCTACAATCCTACCTTTCCGGAATTTCATTTCGGCGATTTGTAAGTTTCCGACACGACTCCGAAAACTCTCGTTTTTAAGTTTTATAACTTGCTAGTTGTTTGTATAACCTTATAATGTCCTAAAATGGGTTGGGTAAAAATATTATGCCGATCGATGGCCGGAAAACGCGTTTTTGGAGTTGAAACTCCGATCAGACCCCGTACGTCGCATTTGGTCTGGAGCAGATGCGACGTAGCGACCTACGTCGCATTATATCCCCAACGTCGCATACAGCGACGCAGCCTATTACGTCGCATTGACTTGCGAACGTCGCACATAGCGACGCAGACCTTAACGTCGCAAAAACGAACCTACGTCGCATGAGCGACGTAGCACCCTACGTCGCTATTGACTTAGCACTGTTGACCTTAGCGACGTAACCCTTTACGTCGCAAAACTCTTACGTCGCAGCCTACGTCGCAGGCTACGTCGCACAAAACAGAATCTTCAAACCTCAAAATTTTGAAGTCAAAGTTACTGTTGCAGTACTGTAGCGAAGTCAACATTTTAGAATTATTATTATTTCGACTAAATCACCAACGGGCCGTACACATTTTCAAATACACAATTGAATCAACTAAGTCATGGT
Source organism: Helichrysum umbraculigerum (assembly GCA_949592205.1). Lineage (NCBI taxonomy): Eukaryota > Viridiplantae > Streptophyta > Magnoliopsida > Asterales > Asteraceae > Helichrysum > Helichrysum umbraculigerum. The sequence continues at coordinate 26,725,416 of CATIUR010000003.1, read as the reverse complement.
AACTTAGATAATTTATTCAAACAAGTCGTTGTAACTTGTGTCAATTCAATCAAACAAGTCGTAGTAACTTGTAACAATACAATCAACCAAATCGGGGTAATTTGGACATTAAGTTAGACAAACAATTTCAATGGTAGTCTTTCGAGATACCAATACAATTAATAACAATTCAAGTGTCGTGGACACATTCAGGTTTCAAACCTTTGGACACCAACACCCGGCTAATTACTTCAAGTTTAATTGCTTAACATTCCAAGACTCAGGTGAGTTTCATAGCCCCATTTTCTCTACTTTTACCAGGGGTGTGATATTACTGCATCATTTTGTTTTACAAGTAGAACGCAAGTGACAAACTTCAAATACTACATGAGTTTCAAGCTAATCAATTTAAAGTCCTCCATAAGCATAGTCTCTAGTATTTCATAGCGTGAATGTTAGTATATGATATCATATGGGATTGACAATCCTCATCCGGGTTAGCACGCACTAATCGGTCAAACGGATGTATTAGCATTTGGGAAGACGAGTGTTGATTAGGCACTCGTAGGAGGCAAATCATGTTAGGTTTCCTTAATTGGGCCTGACAAATCAGTTAAGCTCAGACTATGTGCTCATGGACAGTATAACTTTTATTTTGCTTAATTGCATTTTAAATTCAATATAAATCTTGCGGTTCTGACAATTTTACATTGACATACAAACCTGTGAGCTCACCAGCGTTCTCGCTGACCCATTTTAGTATATATCACAGGTACCCAGCAGTAGGTTGACTGCACAAGCAGGGATTTCTAGCTCGAGTCAGCATACATACAATTAGAGATTGGACTGCATTATTATATTTTGTAAAAGTAATTATGCCATGTAATCTCTCAATTTCAGGAACCGAGCTAGTGCAATATTATTTTTGATGTAAACGTTAACTTTATTAATACAAGTTTAAAACGACGCATATAGTGGTCGTTCATTATTATCTTTGTGTTTTGTATATTGATTAGTGGCACCTAAATCAAGCTTCCGCAAATCATTAAATTTGGGGGTGTCACAGATTGGTATCAGAGCCTAAGGTTATAGTGAACTAGGTTGCATTTAGTGGGCCTAGACTATGACCGTTAGGCAGTATTCCTTATTAGTTATGACTAGTTCAGGGATTACATCATACGACTTTAATTTAACATAGCCTGATCAACTATGTACAATTAAAGAAAGATGATGTGAAATCTGAAAGAGTTATGTTGAACAGGAATGCATTAGTTGACTCTGACCTCGAGAGAAACGGGACTCAAAAACACTTCTGTGCTAGACACTCAATAGGTTATTATGTGATATACATATATTTACATGAATAGACCTCATTACAACTTTAGGCTATATTATATTATATTATATGAATATAGGCCTCTTTCTTTCAAACGTTTTGTCTCGGAATGACAAACACACCACTAGTTCATCATACTCGGACTAGTATCTTATTTCATTTCCTTGATCTCTCTTACTCATCATCATGCCTCCACGTCGTCAAATTACCCTTAGCGAAGCTGAGATCGCGGGAATAATTGCCCGCAGTGTGACTGAAGCCTTGGCTACCCGAACACCACCTGGTAGTGAGGACACCGCAACCAATATTCCACCACCCAAACCCTGCTCCTATAAGGATTTCCTTAGCTGTAAACCGTTATACTTCAAGGGCACGGAAGGTGCCATTGGCTTGATCCGTTGGATTGAGCGCATGGAATCTGTTTTCAGTCTCTGCGACTGCACTGAGAACAACAAGGTCAAATTCGCTGTTTACACCTTTCAGGAAGGTGCATCCACGTGGTGGAAAACCCACGCAAACTCTGTAGGCCTTGAGGTTGCAAACCGACTTCCTTGGGCCGAACTGAAGAAGAAGCTGACAGAAAAGTACTGTCCTGAAGAAGAATTGCATAGGCTGGAAGAAGAATTCTGGCATCTGGAAGTGCAGGGAAATGATGTCGCTGATTATACCACCAAATTTCAGCAGTTTGCTTTACTATGCCCAGGCTTGGTTGAACCAGAAAGTAAGGGCATTAAGAAATACATTCGTGGACTTCCCGAGAACATCCAGGGAAACGTCGCCTCATCCAAACCAACCACTACTGAGAGTGCCATTCGATTGGCCCACGAACTCATGGCCCTAGTTGTCAGCCGTGAGACCTCCAACACCTCATCCTCCAACAAACGCAAATCCACTGAACACTACCACTCAAGCAAGAAAAACAACGCCATCCAAGTCTACACCTCCAACTCTGAAACCACCCACAGCTACACCGGGGGCAGACCTTATTGTCCCAAATGTAACTATCACCATTTTGGTCAGTGCGGTACTCCTTGCAACAACTGCAGGAGGCAAGGGCATTTGACTAAGGACTGCAGAGCCCCCAAATCCAACAACAACCTCTCTGACAGAAATACCCGACAACCTAAGTCCTGCTATGAATGTGGAAACCCAGGACACTTCAGGGATTCTTGCCCAAAGTTGAAGAATAAGGGCAACAACAACAACAACTCCCGCAACAACAACAACGCCAAAAGTACCGCTTTCGTGATCAACTCAGGGGACGCCCGTCTGGACCCGAATGTGGTCACGGGTATGTTCCTCCTCAACAATTTAACTGCTTCCATTCTGTTTGATACTGGTGCCGATAGGAGTTTTATTTCCGATGAATTTTGCCCTCTACTTGACATTACACCTGTTGCTTTAGACGTTAAGTACACCGTAGAGCTAGCAAATGGCAAGCTGATAGAAACCGATAGTGTGATACCTAATTGCACTTTAAATCTAGCCGACGAAACCTTCCCCATAGATCTTATGCCTATTGAGATAGGAAGTTTCGATGTCATCGTAGGCATGGACTGGTTATCCAAACATCGCGCCGAAATCATCTGCTATGACAAAATTGTTCGCATACCTCTCACTGTCGGTAGAACCCTAGTCATACAGGGGGAGACCGGAGGGACGAGGCTCAACCTCATATCTTGTTTAAAAACCCGAAAATTTCTGAGAAAGGGTTATCCTGCAATCCTCGCGCACATCATGGAGAAAAAGTCGGAGGAGAAGCGACTTGAGGATGTTCCAATTGTTCGAGACTTTCCAGAAGTCTTTCCTGAAGAACTACCTGGTCTACCACCACCAAGACAGGTTGAGTTCTCAATCGATCTTGTACCAGGTGCTGCGCCTGTGGCCCGAGCACCATACCGTTTAGCTCCATCCGAACTTCAGGAGTTGTCCACCCAGTTACAGGAACTCCTGGAACGAGGGTTTATCAGGCCGAGTTCTTCACCTTGGGGAGCTCCGGTCCTATTCGTTAAGAAGAAAGATGGTTCCTTTCGAATGTGTATCGACTATCGAGAGTTGAACAAGTTAACTGTCAAGAACCGGTATCCACTTCCTCGAATCGATGATTTGTTCGACCAACTGCAAGGGTCGAGTTGTTATTCAAAGATTGATCTCCGATCCGGTTATCATCAATTGCGTGTTCGCGATGCCGATATTCCAAAAACCGCTTTCAGAACCCGTTACGGGCATTACGAATTCCAAGTGATGCCATTCGGCCTAACCAACGCACCGGCGGTATTCATGGATCTTATGAATCGGGTGTGCAAGCCTTATCTTGACAAATTTGTCATTGTCTTCATCGACGACATCCTTATATATTCACGAAACAAAGAAGAACACGAGCTACACCTCAAAACCATCCTTGAACTGCTTAAACACGAGGAGCTCTATGCCAAGTTCTCTAAGTGTGAGTTCTGGATCAAAACCGTTCAATTCCTTGGTCACGTGATTGACAGTCAGGGGATTCACGTTGACCCGTCGAAAATCGAGGCTATCAAAGATTGGCAATCGCCAACCACTCCAACCGAAGTACGGCAGTTTTTGGGACTTGCCGGGTACTATCGAAGATTCATTGAAAATTTCTCCAAGATAGCCATACCACTCACGACTCTGACCCAGAAAGACAAAAAGTTTGACTGGACTGAGAAACAAGAGTCGGCATTTCAACTCTTAAAGCAAAAGCTTTGCAGTGCTCCTATCCTATCATTACCCGAAGGCACCGATGATTTCGTGGTATACTGCGATGCTTCTCATCAAGGTCTCGGTTGTGTGCTCATGCAACGAGACAAAGTCATAGCTTATGCTTCCCGACAGCTCAAGATTCATGAAAAGAATTACACCACCCACGACCTCGAGCTAGGAGCTGTCGTTTTTGCCCTCAAAATCTGGAGACATTACCTTTATGGCACCAGATGTACAATCTTTACCGACCATAAAAGCCTTCAACACATATTCGATCAGAAGGATCTCAACATGAGGCAACGTCGATGGGTCGAGTTGCTTACCGATTACGACTGTGAACTCAAATATCATCCAGGCAAAGCAAATGTTGTTGCTGACGCCCTCAGTCGAAAAGAGCGAGTGAAACCACTTCGGGTTCGAGCCCTCAGTATGACCATTCACAACAATTTAAACATTCAAATTCTCACTGCTCAACTCGAAGCCTTAAAACCCGAACATGTCAAAGATGAAGCCTTGCGGGGCATGGATAAACAGCTTGAAATCAGACCTAACGGGATTAGGTATTTCTCAAACCGAATCTGGTTGCCTAAATTCGGGAACCTACGTGACTTGGTGATGGATGAAGCTCACAAGTCCAAATATTCTATCCATCCGGGATCCGATAAAATGTACCACGGTATCAAGGACTTCTACTGGTGGCCAAACATGAAATCTGAAATCGCCACCTATGTCAGCAAGTGCCTTACTTGCTCCAAAGTCAAAATCGAATATCAAAAACCTTCTGGTTTACTTCAGCAACCCAGTCTTCCTGAATGGAAATGGGAACAAATTTCCATGGACTTCATAACCAAACTACCCAAATCCTCAAACGGTTGCGATTCCATTTGGGTGATCGTGGATCGTCTCACAAAGTCTGCTCACTTCCTAGCAATCAAGGAATCCGACAAAATGGAACGCCTCACCAACATTTATCTGAAAGAAATCGTGACCAAACACGGTGTTCCAATCTCCATTATCTCGGATAGAGATAGTCGTTTCACTTCACAATTTTGGCAATCACTTCAAAAATCTCTGGGTACTCGACTTGATATGAGTACCGCATACCATCCTCAAACAGACGGCCAAAGTGAACGAACCATTCAAACACTTGAAGACATGCTACGGTCCTGCGTAGTAGACTTCGGTGTAAACTGGGAAAAACATCTACCATTGTGTGAGTTTTCGTACAACAACAGTTATCATACCAGCATCAAAGCTGCACCCTTCGAAGCACTGTACGGTCGAAAGTGCCGGTCACCTATCTGCTGGACTGAAGTTGGGGATAGCCAACTCACAGGTCCAGAAATCATTCATGAGACGACCGAGAGAATCGTCGAAATTCAAAACAAGCTCAAAGCCGCGCGTGATCGTCAGAAAAGTTATGCTGACGTGAGACGCAAGCCACTCGAGTTCCAGGTTGGGGATCGAGTTCTACTCAAAGTATCGCCTTGGAAAGGCGTAATCCGATTTGGCAAACGAGGGAAGTTGAATCCCAGATACATTGGACCATTCGAGATCCTTGAAAAGATTGGTCCAGTGGCTTATCGATTGCAGCTGCCATCTGAACTCAGCAGCGTGCATCCCACATTTCATGTTTCAAATCTGAAGAAGTGTCTGTCTGATGAGACACTTATCATTCCACTCGATGAAATTCGAGTTGACGAAAAACTTCACTTTGTTGAGGAACCCGCTGAAATCATGGACCGTGAGGTCAAACAACTTAAACAAAGTCGTATTCCCATTGTCAAGGTTAGGTGGAATTCGCGGCGCGGTCCGGAATTCACCTGGGAACGGGAAGACCAAATGCGACTCAAGTATCCTCAACTCTTCACTGATTCAACGTCAAACACCACTTCAACATAAATTTCGGGACGAAATTCTTCTAACAGGGGGAGAATGTGACAACCGTCAATTTAGGACTATAATTTAGTGCCTAATCAAGTTTTAATACATGTAATTAGTTCTGTGTTAGGCTAATTAATGTATCAATTATTATATATATTGTTGAATATATATCTACAATTATGCGGTTTGTTCAAATCGTACGAGTTTCAATAGAATGAATTTCGATACAATAAATACGGACGTTGGTGACCAACTTTTATTTAATAACGCTTTATGTCAAAAGTATTCTTATTATAATACTTCGTATCCATTCGTACCGCACAATCAGAAAGTTACCAAATTTAAAATGTAAAACGCGCAACCAAATTAACTTACGTTTTTATAATTCAAATATAAAGTGATTAGTAAAATATTTAAATAAAATATAGCGTGATAATTTGTATTTTAAAATGTACCAATTAATATTTAAAACAATTATTTAACGTTTAAATGACGGGGCAAACGAACACCGCACGGAGCGCAGTGCGCGGACTGAAAATGGTGGGGATTCACCAAAACCCCCTCCACTTTCTCTTTTCTTTTCATTTCTTATTTTCTTTCTCTCTCTCTTTCATTTCTTTTCTCTCAAAACCCCAAACACCCAAAAACTCACAAATTCACAAAATAAGCACCTCAAACAACCTCGGATCTTCAAGCCCATTTGGAAATAAACGACCACCTCGCGACGATCTACAATCCTACCTTTCCGGAAGTTCATTTCGGCGATTTGTAAGTTTCCGACACGACTCCGAAAACTCTCGTTTTTAAGTTTTATAACTTGCTAGTTGTTTGTATAACCTTATAATGTCCTAAAATGGGTTGGGTAAAAATATTATGCCGATCGATGGCCGGAAAACGCGTTTTTGGAGTTGAAACTCCGATCAGACCCCGTACGTCGCATTTGGTCTTGAGCAGATGCGACGTAGCGACCTACGTCGCATTATATCCCCAACGTCGCATACAGCGACGCAGCCTATTACGTCGCATTGACTTGCGAACGTCGCACATAGCGACGCAGACCTTAACGTCGCAAAAACGAACCTACGTCGCATGAGCGACGTAGCACCCTACGTCGCTATTGACTTAGCACTGTTGACCTTAGCGACGTAACCCTTTACGTCGCAAAACTCTTACGTCGCAGCCTACGTCGCAGGCTACGTCGCACAAAACAGAATCTTCAAACCTCAAAATTTTGAAGTCAAAGTTACTGTTGCAGTACTGTAGCAGTACTGTAGCGAAGTCAACATTTTAGAATTATTATTATTTCGACTAAATCACCAACGGGCCGTACACATTTTCAAATACACAATTGAATCAACTAAGTCATGGTAACTTAGATAATTTATTCAAACAAGTCGTTGTAACTTGTGTCAATTCAATCAAACAAGTCGTAGTAACTTGTAACAATACAATCAACCAAATCGGGGTAATTTGGACATTAAGTTAGACAAACAATTTCAATGGTAGTCTTTCGAGATACCAATACAATTAATAACAATTCAAGTGTCGTGGACACATTCAGGTTTCAAACCTTTGGACACCAACACCCGGCTAATTACTTCAAGTTTAATTGCTTAACATTCCAAGACTCAGGTGAGTTTCATAGCCCCATTTTCACTACTTTTACCAGGGGTGTGATATTACTGCATCATTTTGTTTTACAAGTAGAACGCAAGTGACAAACTTCAAATACTACATGAGTTTCAAGCTAATCAATTTAAAGTCCTCCATAAGCATAGTCTCTAGTATTTCATAGCGTGAATGTTAGTATATGATATCATATGGGATTGACAATCCTCATCCGGGTTAGCACGCACTAATCGGTCAAACGGATGTATTAGCATTTGGGAAGACGAGTGTTGATTAGGCACTCGTAGGAGGCAAATCATGTTAGGTTTCCTTAATTGGGCCTGACAAATCAGTTAAGCTCAGACTATGTGCTCATGGACAGTATAACTTTTATTTTGCTTAATTGCATTTTAAATTCAATATAAATCTTGCGGTTCTGACAATTTTACATTGACATACAAACCTGTGAGCTCACCAGCGTTCTCGCTGACCCATTTTAGTATATATCACAGGTACCCAGCAGTAGGTTGACTGCACAAGCAGGGATTTCTAGCTCGAGTCAGCATACATACAATTAGAGATTGGACTGCATTATTATATTTTGTAAAAGTAATTATGCCATGTAATCTCTCAATTTCAGGAACCGAGCTAGTGCAATATTATTTTTGATGTAAACGTTAACTTTATTAATACAAGTTTAAAACGACGCATATAGTGGTCGTTCATTATTATCTTTGTGTTTTGTATATTGATTAGTGGCACCTAAATCAAGCTTCCGCAAATCATTAAATTTGGGGGTGTCACATTACATTTTGGTCAAACTTCAGAGTCGCCCTCTTACTCATTAGCCGGATTTGTTTGGGACTTTAAGGTAACGTATTCACATTTATTTCCTTTTTTCCGCCAAAGATCTTACCATTTCCAAATGAACTGGAGTTCCATCTCTTTTCCATTTCCATTCAAGAGTTCTTATGTGTTTCCACGCTGCTTTGAGACCCCAAAAATGGCCTCACCAACGCCTTCTCTGGTTGGCTTAGGGCGGTCGAACTTTTCCATCCTCTCCCGTTGTTTAAGGGTAAAAGGTTCGTGAATATGGTAGTTAAGAAAAAAGTTAGCCAGGGTTGAGAAGGGAAAAGCAAAAGGCTTTTATACTTGATGTATTTAACTTTGATTTATACATACTACGTGTATATATACATATGTATATATACGTATACTCTAAATGCTTTTGAATTCTATATATGAATTAGCTACTAACTGTTACTACATATACATTATAACAAGTATTACCTTTAATAGATATGGATTTACAAGGTTTTTCCACACGGCTGACTTTCTGGGTACTGTACAAAAAGGGAAGGTGTAATCTGTAACAACCCCAAATTTAGGGCCAATTTAAAATTTCGCTAATTACGTGTTTATTACTTGTATATAATATGAAATAGGATTATATACATTATTTACTTATTATATATATATGGATGGAATATATATATATACGCGTATACGATTCGTACATATCGTATAAAACAACAATTGTGCAAACATACGGACGTTGGTAAAACGACTATTAAATAATGCGAAATTATTTAATTACCTTGACTACTACTTTATATTATGTTCATAATATAACGAAAGCGTACGTTTTAACAAAAACGTTACCGAACTCTCCGAAAACTCGACCAACCGACAAAACAAAACAAAGTTACATTTTATAACTTAAAAACAAAGTATTTTATTAAAATGCTTCAACTAAATTATCGGATATTATTTCGTATTTTAAACGTATAATTAATCGCGTATAAAATGATTTTTACGTTTAAACGACCGGGGAAACGAACACCACACGGAGCGCAAACGCGAGGGAACGAAAAGTTGGTGAGACCACATCATGTGGCCCCACCAAAACCGGCCAAGACATGGGGCATCACCCCCATGCCCCTTTGATCACAAACACAACCAAACCCACCCTCTCACTCAATCTCTCTCAACTCTCTCTCTAACCCTCATCTCTCTCTCTATCTCGGTCACTCTCTCTCTCAAGAAAACACCCACAAAACGAGCTTAAATCACAAAACGGAAAGGAGCAACGACGATCACCACAACGAGAGCTACAATCCTATCTTTTCGGTTTTTCGTTTCAATAACTTTGTAAGTTTTCCGGCGACCCGAAACTTTTCCGATTACTTTTATTTTGCTAGATTAATGTTCCCCTAGCTAAATGATGTCCAAATACGTAACTTAAACTCGTTTTTGAACATTTTTACGAAAATGTCGGTTTTGGTCATTTTAAAGAAAACGACGCCACAAACATTAAAAACAACTACCAATAGTTATTATGGACTTATTACAACATATTAAAGCTAGTATAAAAGTTCTAGACCAAACGGAAACCGGAAAATACGTTTTCGGAAACTAAATTTCCGAACAGACCTCTTGTGTCGCATCAGACCGAAATTTCATGCGACACAACACTATGTCGCATGTTATGTCGCACGTTATGTCGCAATGTATGCGACACAACGCTTATGTCGCATTATATGTCGTACCATCTACGACACAAAGTTTACCTATCGCTTGATTGCGACACAACGACTATGTCGTATCATTGTGTCGTACCCTTGTCTGCGACACAACCATTGTGTCGCATAAACACTAAATCAGAAACAAATCCATACGACACAGACCTTATGTGGCATACGGTCTGCGACACAAGCCTTGTGTCGCAGAAAGCCCAGATCAGAAAACAAAATATATTCTAAGTGTTGGAATCACTTTTCAACTACTAAATCAAATACGATGCTACTTATACCTGAAAATACTATACTTTTGAAAGTATACAACAACACTTGAATACGAACAAGACTATACTAAACTAACGTGAGATTTCACTCACACACGCGTACGAGATTACACTTGGAAATACTTAGGAGATTACACTCCAACGAACTTACACTTGTACATTACACGGGATTACATCCGATACGAACTTACAAGTTCACTCACTAGTTACGTGCTGGATTACACGTTAACTGATACAAACATACACTCCAATACTTACGAGGTTTCACTCGTACCCTTTGGGGTTTAAGCCCATTGGAACTTACGCTAACGATACATGTTGTAATACAAACAAACGATCATACGCGTATACTTTACAACTGTACAACTACTATGAATACATAATAATAATGGATGGAATTATTATTATACACCGATAACAAACGGACAGTACAACTTTTATACAAACTACGATTTACAAACGATTACAAACTTACAAACAAACTAATGGACATTAACTAGTTTGGGAACAACTAGCGTGGATACTTTACAAGTATTCCATTTACTTACTAAACCTTATGCGTATTAGGATGCTAAGGGTTGCTAGTTCGGGATACTACTTGCTTACTTACTGCATTGTCTGCCAGACTCAGGTGAGTCTTACAGCCCCTACTTTACTGTTTTTACTCAGGGGTGAGATGCATTACTGTTTTACATGAACACACAAAACTTACTTGCTGCCATGATGTACTTACTGTATGAGATTACGAATATGCCAACTGCATGAGTTTACGACTAATCCAATGAAATCCTCCTGAACCATAGTTGTTAGTTATGTGATAAGCGCGAGTTTTAGTATATGGATCCATATGGGACTGACAATCCCCGCCCGGGGTAGCAAGCACTACCACGAACCGTTCCTGTAGAAACGGGCATTTCTTACTCGTTCCGTATGAATGTTTTGGATTACATTCATGAGGGGGTACCTATATTTACTGTACGTTAAGCTTCAACTATGGTGGCTCATGACAATTGTATCAAACGGTTAGCATAACCTGCAACCACCCACTTATTAAAACTTAAGTAAACGATGAGCATAACCTGTGATCGTTACTTACTGGCTGGCTATGATTTACAAATACTACTTGTGTGTTCAACTGTTTACTTACTTACAAACCTGTGAGATTCACCAACCTTTTTGGTTGACCGTTTTAGTAATGCTTCTCAGGTACACAGCATCAGTAGGGATGCCCCGCATGATAAGCCTTCTTAGCTCGAGTCGCATGCATTTACAAGCTTGGAGATTTACATACATTACTTTTGTACTTACTGTTATGTATTAGAATCTCTAGGATTTTACTTGAATTCGAGCTTGTATTTTGAAACTATTTATGTATTAATGTAATAACTTTTCGAACGTCTCATTTAGAGTCGTTCACTGTATCCTTTGTGCTTGTGATTATTGATTAGTAACACCCAAAACGTCGCTTCCGCAAACTGTTAAATTTGGGGGTGTTACAGATTGGTATCAGAGCCTAAGGTTATAGTGAACTAGGTTGCATTTAGTGGGCCTAGACTATGACCGTTAGGCAGTATTCCTCATTAGGTATAACTGGTTCAGGAATTACAGCATACAAGTTTAATTTAACATAGCCGATCAACTATGTACAATTAAATGAAGATGATGTGAGTTCTGAAAGGGGTTATGTTGAACGGAATGCATTAGCTGACTCTGACCTCGAGAGAACCGGGACTTTTACGTGATTGTGCTAGACACGAACTAGACGGTTATGTGATATATATATATATATATATATACATAGGCCTCTTTCCCCGATACGATACTCTCTCGACTACTACGAAATTAATATTCCTTAACATTTCATCGAACAAACGACGACTCGATTCTCGTCATTCTGTCTTTATTTAACTTTTATGAATTCACGACTACCGGCTTACGTCCGAAGACTTCCACACCGTTATAACCGACAACCATAGTTACTCGAACATCCTTCGATATGAAGATCGAGACCTTGTTTTCATTTGCTATTCCTATCTAATTCTACGTTTGTAACATTCTACAATGTACACTACTGTACCGTTAGGTGTAACCTAATAAAACCATTTTCAGCTCAATTTTCGTCAGATTTCAAATTATACAACCGACTTTTACTATCAAAATTTTATAACAAATGTATTTTTATCAAACTTGTTACAAAATTTCTCACAAAAATGTTTTATAAAATTTTCAAAAACTTCAAAACCGTATAAACTTATTTATAGTACACAACTTTAAACAACCTTCAAACTTTGGCATATTTTCTCTAAACTTACTAAAACCATCACAATCATAATTCTTGTTCAAACCTTCACATGTTCTTTATTTATTGTTTCAAGGAACATGCCTCCTCGACGACAAATCACTCTTACTGAAGCCGAAGTAGCGGGTATAATTGCCCGTAGTGTGGCTCAAGCTCTAGCTACCCGGACTTCAGCCCCTGGTAGCGAAGATACCGCTAATACTGGACCACAACCCAAAACCTGCACCTACAAGGACTTCCAAAACTGCAAACCCTTGAGCTTTGCAGGTACTGAAGGAGCGATCGGTCTGATTCGCTGGACCGAGAAAATCGAATCAGTATTCCTCATCTGCAACTGCAAGGAAGAGGATAAAGTTAAGTTCGCCACCAGTACCTTTTCTGACACCGCCCTTACCTGGTGGAACACTTATGCTCAGACTGTGAGCGTTGCTGAGGCTTACAAACTACAGTGGGATGAACTGAAGATTATGCTGAGGGGCGAGTACTGCCCAAGAGATGAGCTGAAACAATTGGAAGTAGAATTCTGGAATCACAAGATGCAGGGTGATGACATCACCGGCTACACCAACCGTTTTCACCAGCTGGCACTCTTGTGCCCATCCATGGTTGATCCTGAGTACAAAAGGATCGAAAAGTACGTTGATGGACTTCCTGAGCGACTTCAAGACTTAGTTACTTCATCCAAACCGGGAACCATTCAGAGCGCCATTCGCATGGCTCATGAACTAACGGCCAATTCTGTCCGCCGTGGCTCGACTTCAACCCCGTCTGCGAATGACAAACGTAAATGGGAAGTAAGTCCCCACTCATCCAACCTGACTTCTGACAAAAAGCTTGCAATCGTCAACGTCAATGACTCAAAGGCTTACAAGGGGAGCAAGCCTTACTGCTCCAAATGTAGCCGCCATCATAACGGCTCTTGTCCCTGCACTAAGTGCAAGAAATTCGGGCACCTGGCCCAAGACTGCCGAACCAACCCCACTGGTACTGATACTTCCGCACCCAAGACCTGCTATGAGTGCAACGGTACCGGGCACTTCAGGAAGGATTGCCCTAAGCTGAAACCCCGAACCAACAATACAAGGAGTAGAGCTTATGTAATCAATGCTAGGGAGGATGACCCAAATCCGAGACTCTGTGATTTACTCAACCTGGGTACGCTTATTCTTTGACTACCCGAATCTGTTTTCTCATAAATCTCTCGCTCAATGACTTATGTATAACTGTATTTTATTCTGTCTGTTTTCTTTGATCCTAAGTACACAATAGGATTAGGAAACGACCGACTACTTAAATCCCGACAACACAATTTGCCTTACACTTTAGATACAGTAACCCAAACTCCCTTCCCAATTATCTCACACTGGTTGAGACCGGGAACTCGTATGCTATTCGTTACTTTAAACAGATAAATTAATATAACTTCACTTACTTGAGGCAAATTCTTAAATAGAACACGTATTTCGTAGGAAATGACAACTCACTCCGTCAACAACCCTACACTGCAAAATGAACTGCTCAGTGAGGAACCGAAGATGTTTCCTTACCTCCTCGAACTCGAGTGTGATACAGAACACTCCGCTGAATCAGCAGCAGCACCTGTCCCTCCTGCTGCTCTAACTGCTGCAAAAACACCAGTTAATGTAACCTTGACTACTGAATCAGTCAACCACCTTAACCAAACTATTGATTCGTTGCTAAAACAACTGACTGAAGCACGGGAAGACATTGATGACCTACGACGAATTGCGTTCCAAAATGACATACGTATGCGTGAGTACGAGCTACGTTTGATAGCTTTAGAAAACCCTACTTCACCACCAACTTCACATGATACTCCTACTGAAGAGGATACCGACACCGACTGTACGTCACCTCCAACAAAAAGAGTGAAGATTACTCCCTCCAAAACCACCGGAAACTACTTGGGAAAGAAACCTTTCTGTCCCCAATGCACTCGGCATCATGAAGGACCGTGTACCATACCCGTCGGTCGATGCAAGTCCTACCCTAAGAATACTAACTCCCCTAAGACGAAGCTGTGCTTCAACTGCGGGAGTGCTGGCCATCTTAAGGCCCAATGTCCACTACCTTCAGACAACAAAACTAAGGATACGTTTCTATTAGACAATTACCTTACTACGAACACTGTAGGACCTACCCTACTACTATAGGCTACTAGTACACATTATAGCTACCTGACTAGTATCGAACTACCGACTACTACTTCGAACAAATTTCGGGACGAAATTTTATTAACAAGGGGAGAATGTAACAACCCCAAATTTAGGGCCAATTTAAAATTTCGCTAATTACGTGTTTATTACTTGTATATAATATGAAATAGGATTATATACATTATTTACTTATTATATATATATGGATGGAATATATATATATACGCGTATACGATTCGTACATATCGTATAAAACAACAATTGTGCAAACATACGGACGTTGGTAAAACGACTATTAAATAATGCGAAATTATTTAATTACCTTGACTACTACTTTATATTATGTTCATAATATAACGAAAGCGTACGTTTTAACAAAAACGTTACCGAACTCTCCGAAAACTCGACCAACCGACAAAACAAAACAAAGTTACATTTTATAACTTAAAAACAAAGTATTTTATTAAAATGCTTCAACTAAATTATCGGATATTATTTCGTATTTTAAACGTATAATTAATCGCGTATAAAATGATTTTTACGTTTAAACGACCGGGGAAACGAACACCACATGGAGCGCAAACGCGAGGGAACGAAAAGTTGGTGAGACCACATCATGTGGCCCCACCAAAACCGGCCAAGACATGGGGCATCACCCCCATGCCCCTTTGATCACAAACACAACCAAACCCACCCTCTCACTCAATCTCTCTCAACTCTCTCTCTAACCCTCATCTCTCTCTCTATCTCGGTCACTCTCTCTCTCAAGAAAACACCCACAAAACGAGCTTAAATCACAAAACGGAAAGGAGCAACGACGATCACCACAACGAGAGCTACAATCCTATCTTTTCGGTTTTTCGTTTCGATAACTTTGTAAGTTTTCCGGCTACCCGAAACTTTTCCGATTACTTTTATTTTGCTAGATTAATGTTCCCCTAGCTAAATGATGTCCAAATACGTAACTTAAACTCGTTTTTGAACATTTTTACGAAAATGTCGGTTTTGGTCATTTTAAAGAAAACGACGCCACAAACATTAAAAACAACTACCAATAGTTATTATGGACTTATTACAACATATTAAAGCTAGTATAAAAGTTCTAGACCAAACGGAAACCGGAAAATACGTTTTCGGAAACTAAATTTCCGAACAGACCTCTTGTGTCGCATCAGACCGAAATTTCATGCGACACAACACTATGTCGCATGTTATGTCGCACGTTATGTTACAATGTATGCGACACAACGCTTATGTCGCATTATATGTCGTACCATCTACGACACAAAGTTTACCTATCGCTTGATTGCAACACAACGACTATGTCGTATCATTGTGTCGTACCCTTGTCTGCGACACAACCATTGTGTCGCATAAACACTAAATCAGAAACAAATCCATACGACACAGACCTTATGTGGCATACGGTCTGCGACACAAGCCTTGTGTCGCAGAAAGCCCAGATCAGAAAACAAAATATATTCTAAGTGTTGGAATCACTTTTCAACTACTAAATCAAATACGATGCTACTTATACCTGAAAATACTATACTTTTGAAAGTATACAACAACACTTGAATACGAACAAGACTATACTAAACTAACGTGAGATTTCACTCACACACGCGTACGAGATTACATTTGGAAATACTTAGGAGATTACACTCCAACGAACTTACACTTGTACATTACACGGGATTACATCCGATACGAACTTACAAGTTCACTCACTAGTTACGTGCTGGATTACACGTTAACTGATACAAACATACACTCCAATACTTACGAGGTTTCACTCGTACCCTTTGGGGTTTAAGCCCATTGGAACTTACGCTAACGATACATGTTGTAATACAAACAAACGATCATACGCGTATACTTTACAACTGTACAACTACTATGAATACATAATAATAATGGATGGAATTATTATTATACACCGATAACAAACGGACAGTACAACTTTTATACAAACTACGATTTACAAACGATTACAAACTTACAAACAAACTAATGGACATTAACTAGTTTGGGAACAACTAGCGTGGATACTTTACAAGTATTCCATTTACTTACTAAACCTTATGCGTATTAGGACGCTAAGGGTTGCTAGTTCGGGATACTACTTGCTTACTTACTGCATTGTCTGCCAGACTCAGGTGAGTCTTGCAGCCCCTACTTTACTGTTTTTACTCAGGGGTGAGATGCATTACTGTTTTACATTAACACACAAAACTTACTTGCTGCCATGATGTACTTACTGTATGAGATTACGAATATGCCAACTGCATGAGTTTACGACTAATCCAATGAAATCCTCCTGAACCATAGTTGTTAGTTATGTGATAAGCGCGAGTTTTAGTATATGGATCCATATGGGACTGACAATCCCCGCCCGGGGTAGCAAGCACTACCACGAACCGTTCCTGTAGAAACGGGCGTTTCTTACTCGTTCCGTATGAATGTTTTTGATTACATTCATGAGGGGGTACCTATATTTACTGTACGTTAAGCTTCAACTATGGTGGCTCATGGCAATTGTATCAAACGGTTAGCATAACCTGCAACCACCCACTTATTAAAACTTAAGTAAACGATGAGCATAACCTGTGATCGTTACTTACTGGCTGGCTATGATTTACAAATACTACTTGTGTGTTCAACTGTTTACTTACTTACAAACCTGTGAGATTCACCAACCTTTTTGGTTAACCGTTTTAGTAATGCTTCTCAGGTACACAGCATCAGTAGGGATGCCCCGCAGGATAAGCCTTCTTAGCTCGAGTCGCATGCATTTACAAGCTTGGAGATTTACATACATTACCTTTGTACTTACTGTTATGTATTAGAATCTCTAGGATTTTACTTGAATTCGAGCTTGTATTTTGAAACTATTTATGTATTAATGTAATAACTTTTCGAACGTCTCATTTAGAGTCGTTCACTGTATCCTTTGTGCTTGTGATTATTGATTAGTAACACCCAAAACGTCGCTTCCGCAAACTGTTAAATTTGGGGGTGTTACATAATCTCTAGAGCTATTGCATGGAGGAGGACCATCATTGGCTGTTCGTGGGAGGTTACACGGAGATTTGTTACTACAGTATTGCATGTTATTCTAAAATGACAATTTTGTTTCACATTTAATATTTAAACCTACATTACTAATAAGAAATTAACTTGGTTGTAATCAGCCTGGACGTTTACCACTCTTGGAGTTGGTGCCAACATGTGACGAGCAAGCCACAGACTCGTGGATAGCTAGTGAATGTTTTTTAATGGTGTAGATATTAGACCTCGTACAAAGAAGCCACGGCCCCCACCGGACTTTGATGTTAGACCCCCGTCGCTACCCATGCCAAGTTTTCAACAATCACACAATTCCATTTCAGGTTTTCAACAATCATACACACCCATGGCAGGATTTCAACAATCATACGGCCCCATGCTTGGGTTTATACAATCATACGGCCCCATTCCTGGGTTTCAACAATCATACGGAACCATGCCTGGGTTTCAACAACCATCTTTCATCCCCTCGTCGACATATAGTGACCCCAGCATTGAGTTGAGGGTATCGAGCTTTGAAAAACAGCTAATGGATCTACGCTTGAAATTTAATGCAAGTATTTCAATGTTTATTTTATTTAATATGCTATAAAAGGTGTTATTTATCAGTTTTTGTAATATATGTACATGAATTTCGCAGTGCTTCTCACGCCGGTCATACACAGATGCCGGTGGACACGTCAACATTTAGAGTAGGACGGTCGGTAGACGTTGGTAATGAAAACGTGATGCCGCAAGAGAATGTAACACATGATTCGTTTCAATATTATGATGCTACAGAGGGGTTGCACACACCGGTCGTTACAGGAAGTGGTTGGCTCGAGACACAAGTAATTACTGGACTTCATTTATATATACATACGTTCATACGTACATATATATTGAGTATATAGTATGTACATTATTAAGTTTTGGTAAATCACTAATAATTGTACCTTGTCAATTTCATAGACACCTCCCATGGCCCAGCGACGGAGTCCTAGAGAGAAGAAGAAAGGCCCACAAATTTCTACACCTTTTATGTTCTTCCAATCTACTAGTGCTGCCATCGGATCTCCGGAGCATACCAGAGGACATCTTGATATTGAACCAGTGCCGTTTGATACCGAAACAAAAAAAAAAGAAGATTGGGCAAAAACTTCAGAAGATTTTTATAAGTACGAAAATTCGGAACAGTGCTATCTTAGTTTAGATCCCCCGAATTATCCATACACTAAGGAGTTTTGGGAATTACTTCTCAAGCTATGTGGAAGTGGTTGGCTCGAGACACAAGTAATTACTGAACTTCATTTACTTTATAAAGTTTTATTATTAGTTTGATATTAATTTTAAACTTGTTTCTTTTTTGCAATTGAATCAGCATATTGACGCATGGATCCAGTATTTGATACTTACATCGACTTCTAGAGACCAACGTTGAGCTGTCGTTCCAGTATTTTTCCTAAGCATATTTCATGACAATCCTAATGTGAAAACATATGCAAACGGTAGTAGATCTATATACCATGCATGGTGGGATGTCGATCGTGTAAGTATATATATATATATATATATATATATATATATATATATATATATATATATATATATATATATATATATATATATATATATATTAACAATCATTACTTCAAATGTAATTTATATAAAAATCTTTTATATTTGCAGGTTCTCATCCATTTACGTGTACCTGGTGGTCACTGGATAGTTGGGGAGCTCAATTTGTTGACTTGGAGTTTGATTATATATGATAGTGAAACGCCCTAAAATTTTTTATTATTATTATTTTTTTTTAATATCATTACTTTGAATCGTCTTTTTGACTTTGCAGTCAAACATACATACAAATATTTGATTGACTTGGTCCCATTTATTTGACTCTCCAATCAATTTCATACATGACTATTTAAAATCGTCTAACTTTACTTTCATTTCAACCTTGACTTCAAACGTCATTGGCTTGGCGATTTATACAATGTCATCATAACGATAATTTAAAAGAATAGGAGCTTGTCTAACCATTTCATTCAAGCTCCACTCCACGTCACTTCTAGCAAGCATAGTCAACTCTTTACTTCATTGGTTCAACCGAACCAAAACCTACAACATAAATAACGAAACGGGGTAAGCCAAAGCTTAGTGAATAATATGAACAATTAAATAAATAATGTACTTTCACGTCAACATATAATCTGTACATGTCACAATCTAACCATTCTTATCACCTTTATATAACTACAGCAACTTATCTGAACCGTTCGAATTAGTACCTTACCTCTGAATGGTAGGCGTACTAATCACTTTCTGTACTATTAAGAATCATCAACCATTTTTTTTTATGCTAATACATAAGATTAGCAGTTCATACCAAGCTAATGACCGCGAATCATTACATGTAACTATCCATCTACCTCGCGGAAGTAATGGAAACCACATAACATTTCATATCCATCTACTTAAATCACATAAGTAATGGAAACCATATAACTCACTCAATATCCAACTACTTATCTACCAAGTAATGGAATTTATATAACTTTAACATCTGTACATCTTTCAGTTCATATAATTCACATATCACTATTCAATCCGTATCAATCATTTCTCACATATCAATAAGCCATATCATAATAGCTTTATAAACTTATAACAATTAATAACCTTAACATTTAATCAATCTCAACCGTAACACTTTATCATGATAAACTAGCATACAATAATATTTCATAAGTTCTTCATTCAAATTGTGTAACCCCTTCCGGTATACACAATCATTACCTATTTAATTCCCCATATTACTCACCTGGGCCTTTTAGCCGAAAAGCAAGTAAATCATTACAAGTGTATGTGCTATGCCTCGATTCCTCGAATACCTATCACATATTCATAACAAGATATTTAGTAACTAATAACTGTCATAGTTTACTATTCACAGTCATCAATCAATGACTTCCATGAAACTTCTCAACTTACTCTTCTAATCATAACTATGTGCTTATACTTTTCATACTAATATTATTACCTTTTGTCGTTTAATATCTTAATACCGTTAGAACCCCTTTCAGAATAATCATTATGTTTCATATCCCTTTTTAACTTTGGATCAAGTTCTGATCTAATAAATATAATTGATCTAATCATGCATATACAGTTCCCATATTGCTTTATTCCAATTTCTAACTATACTAATGTGTTTAAAAGCCAGACTTTCCTTTACAGCCAGTTCAATCCGCCGGATTCCGGCTAATCCGCCGGATTCCCAAAAACTACACACGATCCTCCGAATGGCCCTGTTCCAGCGATCTGAGCTTCTGTTTATCATAGCAAATTCGAATTTTATCTACAATAATCATCAATCTTTTCTAATCAATCATCACAATCAGTTTTTACATGATAATAATACCTCACATAACGTTAATTAACATCTCTAAATCTCTAATTTCATATTCAATCATAAACCCCTAATTTAATCATATCATACTCAACTTTTAGGATTAGATAATTAAATAATAAACTTACATCATATGAACAGGATGATAAAGGTGATGATAGTGATTTCAATCACTGATTTGTAACTATTCTTGGCCCCATCACCTTCACAGGGACGATTTTACTCTATTTCTTTTCTTTCTCTCTTTTATTTCTTTCTTTCTTTTGTTTCTGTGAGTGCGTGGAATAATGGAGAAAAAGAAGAGTACAGCACACATATATCTCTGTACACGTGTAATGTAATACTTTTGGTCCCCCTCTTAACCTATTGTCTGGAACTTAAAAACCAATTGCGATTTCTACCACTTTATTTTTTTTTACAACTTTATCAACTTAAAATAATTATTTATTCACTTATCACAATAATACTTTTACACTTTTGGGGTGTTACAGATAGCATGGCATCCGATCGAAGCATATTTTTGAAAGATGTCAAAAAAACTTTAGAAAACTATCTTCCGGATTTTTTAAAGAGCATAGGCTACTGGAAACATGTCAAGAATACGGTGAAAAAAAAGATCATGTTGACAATTGGGTATGCTGTTAATGTGCCACAGCAGCAAAATGGAGTGGATTGTGGGATCTTTGTTTGTCACTTTATAGAGAGATTCTTAGAAAATTTATCTATCCAAATAGACGGCGACTACACTACGTGGGGGATAAATTATCGACTAAGAATGGCAAATGAATTATATAGCCTACGTGTTGAAAAAGATGAATACACTGGTACTGATTGATGTATTTGGAGAGGTATATATTTTTTGTTAGCTTATTTGTAAGAACCGATTGACAAAAATTTTAAATTGTTTATTCGTCAAATGTGAAAGCTATTTAGAATTGCACATAATATGATTGCATATAATAATGGTATATTCATAATCCAACAACATTATGGTACATTCATAATCCAACAACATTATGGTACATTCATAGTCCAACAACATCAAAACAATTATAGGAATATCTAGAAATTGTCCAAATTAACAGCATCATACATCTCTTCATTTGACTCGTTCAAATCATATTGGTGATGTACGTTCTGTGATGGCTGAGATTTTTTTTTCCCGAATAACTTGCGAGTTTTAGATAGCCATTTTGACTCGCTTGGAATTGGTGCAGTGTATTTATTTCTCATATGTCCTTTCTTATGACTCCTGCTACATTCAATCTCTCTTTTTTCCTCTCCACGTGATAGAATGCGGTTTTTTTCACGTGGTCGACCAGCTTGTCTTTTATCTATTAACGGTGGATGCACATTCATCAGACCACTTGGTTGTTCCCATTCCGATTGATCCGGTAATGGATAAATCTTTTCTTCATATGTTTGTTGGTATAAGCGTTTAGAATACCAAGGCGAGAAAAATTGATTACAATCATCAAGACGCAACCACCGTGCAACCGAAATAACATGGCCACAAGGTATTCCCAGAAAGTTGCCACTTTCTACAACTACACGTACCATCACCAAAGTTAACAAGACCTTTTTTACTTCCATCATCAACCTCGAATTGTGTTTGGCTAATGCCATGTGTTTTCCATTTGAACCTGTTAAACTTTCCTTTTTCAAATTTATGCCCAAGGTGTAAATTCATTTGGGAGTTGCACTACAAAAAATGTTGAAATAACCAAAATTATAAAAAAATGATCACCTTACAGTAAACTAAATTAAGTAATTTTTAAACTTTACCTGCAGTTTCACGACGTATAAAGTACCACTTTTGCACAGATTGTCGGAAAAATTCTATTAGCATAATGATTGGAAGTTTACGTGCATATTTTGATAAGGCGTTAACGGACTCTGCACTATTTGAAGTCATTATATTATAACGTTCACCGAGAAAATGTGTTCTTGACCACTTTTGCACACCGGCTTGCAACATAATACGAGAAGTAGTAGGTACCGCTGCTTCAAGGCGCCCCTTCCATTCCTCAAAGTCTGAAACCCTATACGCTTTGCATGTCTTCCAGTATAATGTTTGGATTTTTTTCCCCGTTTTTTTTTAAGCCTAAATTTATCAGCAAATGTCGACAACATAAACCCTGATAAGCATGCGGGAAAACTTGCCTTATTGCTAGATCGATGGACGCAGCCCGGTCAGATATGAATGCCAAACCGGGTATTTCACCAATGCACTCCTTAAGCTTTGACAAAAACCATATCCAACTCTCGCCACTTTCCGTTTTACCGACTCCGTATGTCATAGGCAAAATTTGATTATTCGCATCCATTCCCACTGCTAAAAACATTGTTCCCAAGAAACGGCCCTTTAAATGTGCTCCGTCTATAATGAGTATTGGCCTTAACTAATTACAAAAACTTTGAATCTGCAATTCACATTTGTTACTTATATTAAATACGAAAGAGAAAAATACAAAAACGATAAAGTTTTACTAACCGCGACACCAATAGCAACGAAAAGATTCTCGAACCTCCCTAGATTATCGGTCTTAATGTGGGTCACCATACCAGGATTAGTCTTCTTCAAATTGTGACAATAAATGGGTAGCTTGTAAAATGATTCCTCATCGGTCCCCCTTAACAATACTATTGCACGACGCTTTCCCCTCCAAGCTTGAGAATAAGAAACATCTATTTGAAATCTTTGATTTAAATCGATCATGATGTTGCTCCCATGATATACCCTATTGCTATCTTTCAATTGATCACGAAGTATGTGACCCAATACATGTTTGTTTGCATTACGATAATTCGGATTAGTTTGCTTTTTTGAGCATGTGTGGTGGTCTTTTAAGGTTTTGACTTGAAAAACTGAATTATCATTTTTTAGCTTTGTGGCTCTAAAGAACCATTCACAACCCTTATTAACACATTTTGCTTCAAATCTTGTGGTTGATGATTGAGCTACTCTGAATTCATAACCATCGTTGAGATATTTAATACCTAATAAACATTTTAGCTCATGTTTGTTATTTATGTACTGACCTTCATAAACTTTTGAAGATGGCACATAGCTCTTAGGTTTTGCGGGTGTTTCTTGGAAAGTGGGACATTCTAGCGATTCGGGCATTGACCAAAAGTAGTTGGGTTGCATTTGAGGAGGAACACCTACTTTATCTTCCAGCTCAACATCATCTGCGTCTTCATTATCATCACCCTTTTTAACATCGTCGTCTCGTTCGCTACTAGAAGACTCAGATATACTAAGTTCATTTGCCACCTCTCGATCAGTTAAAGGGTTATAATTTAGATCGACATAAACCCCATGCTCTTTATTACCACCAAACCGTTCTATTGTACTTTGAGGATCTTCCTTTTCAACTTCAAAAGAAGGTTGAAAGAAATCTTGACGGTCACTAATATGCTGAGAAATGTGATCGTGTGAAGAAACAAATGGATTATGATTTGGGTACTGGCTACTTTGATGGGTATGATACTGATTTATTTTTTGGGTAGGGTATGTATTTATTTGTTGGTATGGATAATCGTTGATCTGTTGGGGATGATTCATATTAGGAACACCCGTTGAAGGACCGAGATCATGTGGTTGATTGCTTCCACTACCAAGACCGATTTGATGAACTACAAATAACGTAAGATCACCGTATAGGTTATTACGAACGACTTCGATTAGAAAACCTACATCTTCGTCATCAAAAATATCAACTGGGTGTGAGAAACTTGACATTTTATAACATAATTTAAATTCTTATTGAATATCTAAACGAGCCTTTTTAGCTATCAATTTTTTCAACTTCGAATACCTTGCAATTATTGGCAAACTAATGGCACGTCTAGGTAATCAAACCGGCATGTATTAATACATGCCATTTACAATTTCCCACGAACCCCCCCCCCCCCCCCCCCCCCCCCCAAACACAGAAGAATGCTAACGCAATTAGTTTCTGAACTCATTTTTTTTAAGTGTAAGAGTGTTTTTGAGAGACGGATAGAAAAAATAAATAAACAAACACCATTCTTTTATAAGGAGAACATAATAATAATAAAAATGGTAATAAAAACTCTCGTTATTTTTTACACTCCTTACCGTCCATAAAATAAGAATCCGATGAGATAAGGCGTGCACAATTGATATAAATAGAATATAATAGCACGCACGATTGATATAAATAGAATCAAAGAGTGCTCAAGAATCACTTATTAAAAATTTAAAAAAAAACAATAATTAAATTAGGGCATACGTTAGAAAAATAATAAATTAGTCATCACAAATAATAAATTATACGGAGTAAGTTTATTAAATTATTCGCGCCGGACCCACAGCCAGACGCACCAGGCCCACGGGTCAAACTGTTTGCAGGGGGTCTCGACATGTAGGGGTGTCAAAAAAACCCGACCCGAATAGGTAACCCGAAACCCGACCCGACTCAACCCGAATTCCAAGCTTATTTGGCCACCCAAATAACCCGAATAACCCGCTTCTTATTTGAGTCGGGTTTCGGATAAATTTTTTTCAATTCGGGTAACCCGAATAACCCGAATAAACCCAAATAAGCTAATAAATTATTTATTTTAAAAAATATAATTATATATATAAGTTATTTATGGTTTATACATATATAAGTAATTCATTATGATTTATACAAGCTATTACTGTCATTTTGTAAAGTTTAAGTTTATTTAAAATACGAAAATTTGAAATATCATCTTATTTGAGTTAAATGAATAACCCGAATAACCCGAATAGGTAACCCGAATAACCCGACCTTATTTGAATTGAGTTTCGGGTTAGATTATAAACTTCGAAACCCGAATAACCCGACCCGAATAACCCGAAACCCGATTAACTCACCCGATTGACACCCCTATCGACATGTGGCAGCTTCTGGGTGACATGATAGAGGGGGGCGCGACCGGACGTGACAAGACGTAAGAGAGGGGGCGCGAAAGGATTGACGGCAACACAACTTTTTATTCTTTCGAGAAGCGCCGGGCCCACTTTCTTTTCCCCTTCTCCATTTTGAAGGGATTCGACACGTGGTGGCTTCTGGATGGACTTATGTACGGTCGCACCGGGCCCATGTCAGACGCGTCGGGCCCACTCGTAATTACACGTAATTGATTGACTAATTGGTTTAAAAATTAATTAAATTATGACTTTATGTTATTTAATTGATTTAATTACCTTAGTTTAATGATTCGTGCCGTACTCGCTTGGTGTAGCGCGGAAAGCTAGATTAGTTTGTTAAAAATGAAAGTCAATGGATTATTTTGTTAAATGACTTTGATCAAATGATCAAATTTTTGATTTTTCCATTATATAATGCATATAGCCACTTTCAAATTTAAGAGATTAAGTTTCAACCAATACTAAATCTTAGACCTTTAATTTTTATCAAAAGCAATCCAACGGTTCTCTTTCTTTGATCTCCACCCCTATCCTTTTAACCTACCTATATAAACGCTCAACCAACAAGCAAAACACATACTGTACACCCTAAAAACACACACACAACGGCTTAATACTCCCAAATCTGGTTCAAAACACAGACATAAAGAAAACACATTACGACCATAACCTTTTTCTACCAACGCAAACATATGAAAACATCGCTACATACTCTCTGCCGCCGAAGCAACCAAACATATTTTTCTTAGAACCAAAATGGTTTTCTTTGAATTTAAAAGGCGTTTACTGAAATCTTTATACCGAAACGATGAAAATGAAGTCGAAAACTCGAACTTCTTAAATGATTTTGGTTTAGTGTGGTAATCGTTTATAAATGAAAAAGTGAAGTCACGCTCTTATCGAAACCAAATCTGCGACAATAACCACACAGGCCACCGTCACAGCGTCACTACACCCGAGTGTCTTTTACGATCTGCAAATCTGTGGTACACATGTTACTTCGTCACATAACACCCGTGCTACCACCGTTTACAAATGAAAAATTTGCTTATACCATGGTCTTTTGGTCAGATCTACGATTTACAATACTCCGTATTATTTTGTTGATATTTCGTAAATTTTATTGTTTATTGTCGTAAATTTAAACGTTTATGGTGTTTTTTCGTCAGATCTACGACCAGAATACTCATTGTAATCACTTATCTGTGGCCATTGTCAAGAACTGCTGCACCGCCACTATTTAGTAGGTATTTAATCTTAGGTTTTCATTGTTGGATCTATTATTTTTGCAAAGATGAACCTCTAAGCTTGTGTTTTTGTGTAGATACGAGAAGATGGATACCCGGGTCAACTTTGAAAGAAAACAATACCAGGTAATAAGAGACAATAATGATCTTCTTAGATTATTTGTTGCATTATAGCATTGTTTAATCTATAATGTTCGGGTTAAATACCCAATTTGGTAGAATGTTTATTGGTACTATTGTAAATGGATTTATTATTTGGATCATGAATAAAATACGAAGTACAACTTTCCATGCAGTTTGTACAACTTATTGAAGAGCTTTTTTTTTTCTTTTTCCCTACAATAGTTATTCTGGGTAGATGAGATTAATATAATGTTAGAACTTTATGTACAGCGTTTGTAAAATCTCTCATCATCTTTAGTTCTTAACTAATACAAAGGGTTAGTAGTATGTTTAGGCAGAATTAAAGTAGAAAAGTCTCGGGTGAAATTTTTGAAAACATGCATTATTATAGCTTTTCGAAAGACTTCCGATTATTATCAGTTTTCAAAAGTTTGACATCTTTACATACCAAAATTTTAAAGCTTTTAAACTAGAATGAAACACTCTCTTAGTTTAAATCCTTATAGTTATAGTTATTACAAATAAAATATCTAACACTCTCTTAGATGTTATTTGATGGTTACGCCAACTAATGATGTATTAAAACCTTATATTGCTTGAAGTAAGTGTATAGTAATAAAATTAAAGACAGTTTTGAAATGGTAATAAAAATAATTGTGATTTTGGTTAGCCGAATATTTTCAATCGATCTAAAATTCATCAAAGGAATTTGTCTTTCAATGAATATTAATT
This sequence comes from Helichrysum umbraculigerum, assembly GCA_949592205.1. Taxonomy (NCBI): domain Eukaryota; kingdom Viridiplantae; phylum Streptophyta; class Magnoliopsida; order Asterales; family Asteraceae; genus Helichrysum; species Helichrysum umbraculigerum. Next base: position 26,697,120 of record CATIUR010000003.1, on the reverse strand, counting down.
CATTTTGAGTTAAGGAATTTTTAGACTTCTAGATTAATTAATACGTACCTTTATGGAACGAAATCGAGATTCTAATTTTATGAATCCTAAGAGTTTGACATATTAGACCATATTCAATGCTGATTAAAACTGACTGAAACCGACTGAGCCACGTCAGTGCTACGTCAGCTTTTTCAAAAGCTGACTGAAACTGACGAACCACTGCCATCAGCAGAGACGGAGATAGGGCGGGGGCAGCGTAGGCAGCCGCCCCCACAAGAGTTTATAAATTATGTAAAAAAGAATTTTTTTTAAGATATTAATGACATTTTAAAAATTCCGCCCTACGAAACTATAAAGGAAATAAAAAATAATTTTTTTCCACCCCCACTGTTTGGATTTCCTTGGCTCCGCCCTTGGCCATCAGTGAACCGTCACTTTAAATTTTTGGGTTCCGCATTTACAAATTTACCTTTAATTTTATACACTAGACAAAAAAAAAAAAACATTCGTCAGATTGTCGACGAGAACAAGCGACGAGGCGAAGTGACAATGGGTATGGCCTTATTAAAACCTTATTTGTACACGAGTGAAACTACTTGGGTTATAAAATTGAATTGACTTTGAAAGTAAAACTACTTGGGTCATAAGATTAAATTGACTTTGAATTCCTTAAAACCAGTCGAAAATCATTTTTTTACTAAAAGTGACAAGTTTTACAAACGAGTGATTCCGTACACTAATACAAGATGCAGTATTTTCTTCTTTGTAAACCAACTTACTATTCGAATAGATTATCGTTAATTCGTTATATAGTAACTTAAACGTTACATCAACGAACACGAAATCGAACGTAATCATTCAACGCCGCCGCTTTGTGCGGGTACAATGCTAGTTAATTAATATGGGTGTGAGTTTATTTAATAGACTTTTTTTTATAATGGGTTTTGTTTGTTTCAGTGTTGACTCATCTACTGTACGCTAGGCCAGTATTTGCTACGGCTCTAACTGCTTCAACGGTTTTTGGGTGGCACAAGAAGAACAAAAAGATTGAGGTTGAGATTGAGGATTGGGCTGGTGGAAGGAAATGAGCTGAGCTAATGGTTTTGAATGATTATGTGTTAGGGAATTTGGTGTTTAAATTGTTTTAAATTAAAGTTTGATGTTGTAACTAAGGATCACAAATTTGGTTTAGTTTGTTTGTTAAATGTCAAAGTGGCCAATTATGGTTACAAGCTGCACTCTGGCCACTGTTTGATCTCATCTGATCGGAAGCGATTAAAGAAAATGGTTACCGACTTCTTGTGAACCGATCTATAAAATAAGGGTATTGATATTTACAACATGATTTTTATTAGATCCATCATACTTGTGCAGTAAGTAGTTGTACTATATGAATAAATAGTTGTACATTATGGTGGATCTATCAAAAATCATGGTATAAATTAAATATCACCACCCATAAAATAATTAAATAGATCGGTTATTACACAATGTGTCCCACCTGCATGCCTGTAACTTACGAAGTCCTTTACTATATGTGCAGTTATTCGAATGTCATTGCATAGATGACGATCTTTCTATTTTACTGAACATGAATTAGCTTAAAATTCTGAGGGTTAGGATCATGAAATGGGCGTATTTTTAGGAGGTTGCTTAGACCTCCTAAAAGTTGTTTTTTACTAATGTAGCATGGACGCTACTTTTGGTGGATCACTAATCCACATATTTATGTAGATTGCCCACTTCACATAAATCAAGCAATACAAATCTCTGATTATGAAAACAACCGTTATTTTAAATTTGGTACTGAGATGCCAACTGATGTTAAGAATTTTTAAGAGCAGATAGAAAGACTTCGTAGTAATGTAATGTAAGATGTAAGATGTATTAATGTAGGATGCAGTAGAAAAAATGTTGGATGCAGTTGGGTTTATTTTTGGGCTAAGTATATGAAAATGTATCAAACTTTGACAAAATCTCTATTGTATGAACCAACTTTCAAAACTTCTATTGTATGTATCAAATTTTCAATTTTTGCCTATTGTATGTAATTTTTCGACGTGGTGCTTTGTAAGAATGCCACGTGGCAGCTTTATATGATGACACAATAGCCATGTTACATACAATAGGCAATAATCGAAAATATGATACATACAATAGAGATTTTGAAAGTTGGTTCATACAATAGAGATTTTGTCAAAGTTTGATACATTTTCATATACTAAGCCCTTTATTTTTTCCGGATCTAAAAAGTAGATCTAATTTCATATCTACTTTTTATATCTACATTTACGAGTTTCCAAATCTATATCTATAAAGTGGTGGTTGTAACTAGTAAAGATGATGACGTAAGCGGTGGTGACGGCTGAGCGGCGGTGGTGGCGGTAGAAACGATCATGGTTGGTTACGTCTGGTGGAGGCCAGTTCACCAATGGTGGTGGTTCTCATGTAACTCTCCGATCACATATTCGCCGTCGTTTCTTCGCCTCTTTTCTCCGGTCACGAAGACAGTGGTGGTGGTGGTGCGGCGATGTGAGTGTTTGTGTGTGTTTTGTGAAGAAAGATAGAATAAGTTAGATAGTTTGTGTGTTTTGTAAAGTGAGAATGAGAAAAAGATGCTCACCAAAAATGTATCATCCTTTCATCATATTTAACATAAATTGCACTTTAATCCTCCAAAATACACTTGCCCTCCCAAATATAAGGGATCAAATATATAAAAGTTGCAAAACACCATGGCTAAAAAGCAAAAGAAGAAAAATTTATCAAAATTTTTAATACTTAGGGTGGGTTTGGCAACAACGGGCTGGGCTAGAGCTGGAAGTTGGAGCTTATGGCTGGAGCTGAGGTTGGGGCTTCTATTAAAAACCAACTTCAAAAAGCTTATTGTTTAAGGGCTTCTAGGGGCTTATTTTTTCAAGATGCCTCATTGTTTTTGTGCTGCTAAACAAAACTTATGGGATGAGGCTTATTAAAAGTAGAAACTCAAGTCCCTAAAAGCCCCGTGCCAAACACACCTTTACATTGACAAAAGGCGCGTGTTTGATAATGTTTGTGTTTTTTATAATTTCGTTTTGGAAAATGTTATTTGTAACCCTTAGGGCTATGAATAACAACTACCTCTTATGAAAATAACCGTCAACTTCCTTTAGCCATCATAAAATCGTCAACCACATGTAGTTATATAGTCAAAATTAACAACATTTGTTAGTTTTTTAATCATAATCTACTAACCACCCATTAAAAATTATCTGTTATCCATAGGTTTAGCAAAATCCTTTTGTTTTTAGTTTTCAAATTTCAAAACCCGTAAAAAATAAATAGCGGCTACCCAAAGCATTTCACCAATTTTTGTAACCGCCGGACCAGCATATCCTACTTGTCACCTCCGATTTGCCCCTTCAAAATTTTCATCTCAAATAAAACCACTCTTCCACCATACATTTCCAAAACCTCAAAATGTTTAAAAATGGCGGCATCTTTGATTCATTCTTTATATCAGATCAGATCACACTTTCACACAATTTTCTCACCATCAATCTCCGGTTTTTTTTCTCTCCTGTGTTTCCGTCATTAAATCACTACTATTCAATGGCAGACCAGGAGAACAATAACAACTGTGGTGACTGGTGTACGAGTTACTCGATTAGCGAAAAGACGAGCCATGGAATCAATTGAATCCCTATCGCAACCGGCGAACAAAAGAAGCGAGTACTGTTAGGTGAGTTGTCGAATAATTCGATATTGAGATGTGACGATAATGTTCAGAAGAAGAAATTCGTACCGAAGAAGAAGAATGTGAAGAAACCTGTAATTACTAAACATGAATCATCGGTTGAGAAACTTGAAGATGTATCATCCTCTGATCCGCAGATGTGCGAAACTTACGTTTCGGATATTTACGACTATCTTCGTAACATGGAGGTACAGTTCATACTTTTATTTCTGTAGTTAATATCCAGGGTTCTAAAAGTATTTTGGAAAATTAAATTAACTTGGAATGTGTCTGATATTGTTTATTTCAAAGTGTTTATATGTTCAGATAATACTGTAATTCGATACCGATCTGCTTGATTTGTTAAAGTAATTATTGAAAATCTTGATTATATAAATTCAGATGGAGGTAAAGAGAAGGCCAATGGCAGATTATATTGAGAAAGTGCAAAAAGATGTGACAGTGAATATGTGGGGTGTTTTGGTTGATTGGTTGGTTGAAGTTGCACAAGAATATAAACTTCTTCCAGATACTTTGTATCTTACAATTTCATATATTGATCGTTATTTATCCGTGAATGTACTCAACAGACAGAGACTGCAACCGCTGTGTTTCTTCAATGCTCATTGCATCGTAAGTGCAACGATTGGAATGTTTAATTCAATTTTTTGTAAAGTGATTTGTTTTATTATCTGTTGTTAATGCTCTAATTGTGTTTTTTGATTAATAGGAAGTATGAAGAAATTAGTCCTCCACATACTGAAATTTTTTGTTATATAACTGATAATACGTACACGAAACAAGAAGTAGTGAAGATGGAAGCTGATGTGTTGAAAACGCTTAAATTTGAAATGGGAAATCCTACGGTTAAAACATTTATTAAGAGATTTGTTAGAATTGCTCAAGAAGATTATGATGTAAGCTTTACCCCCCCTTGCATTCAGTAATTGATTCGTTATGGATTTATTGATTTATCTGTTTATGTTGTGTTTTGCAGACGCCCAATTTGCAGTTGGAGTTCTTGAGTTATTATTTATCATGATTGAATATAATTGCATCAAGTTTTTGCCTTCAATGGTAGCTGCATCCGTTACGTTATTTTCAAGATTTATTCTCAAACCAAACTCACATCTATGGGTAAAAAATTCGGAATCATCATTACAATCACTTAGCTTTTTCTCTAACATCAGAAATGTGTGATACTGATGTGTTTATGATATCGGGTCTACAGAATGTGGCCTTGGAACAGCTCTCAGGATATAAGCCATCTGACTTGAAAGAATGTGTCAAGATATTACATGATTTGCAATCAAGTGGAAGAGCTGCAAATTTGGTAGCAATTACAGAAAAGTACAAACAACAAAAGGTTTGTATAACATTTGTATTATTTAACTAATGAGTACGTTATTTTGTTGCCATTGCTTTGAAGTCTGATGAAGTTAATTATTTTCTTATGGCAGTTCAATTGTGTATCAGAATTGTCTTCTCCTACAGTGATTCCAGATTCTTTCTTTGATGACATTAGAGAATGATAGTTTTCGGTCACTAATGGTATTTCCTGACTACATGAAGGTTTCTCTATAATAGAAGGATTTGAAGCAAGATGAATTTTTGTCTATAAATTTACAAATGATACACAGTTTAATTTGGTTGATGATACTTGCAATGATTGGGAACCTTGTTTAATGTTTTTGGGTACTTTGACCAACCCTGATGACACAAGCTTTGACTAGTTACTGTAATTGTTTTTTTAGATAGCAAATTTTGTATGGAAAATAGAGGTTGGTTAGTTGTTTAGATCAAAGGAATAGATGATTATTGTGTTAGAAAGTTTGGTTTAGTAATTAACATGTAATAAAGACAAGCTTGCATAATGATTCAAGTTTGTGTGCATCACAATCATATAAACATATTTATTACGACTAATGATTTTAGAACTACTATTGATGAATGGCTACAAATTAGTGAAACTGCTTTTTACTGTAATTGGCTTGTGTTCGAAACAAAGACATGTTAAAAATAAACTCACAACTGCATTAATAGCTTCTGCATCTCTAGACGTGGTTTGCAATTCGCTATCAAGGGTTTGGCCTTGGGCATGGAGATTTCAGGACCTTCAGTCATATCAACCATGTTATCATCCAATCTTTCCCAATCGAAACATTGAATTAACGATCCCAAAGTTGACCCAATAGCACGAACCGCCAACCCTTCGCCCGGACAACTCCTTCTTCCGGACCCAAATGGCATTAGCTTAAACCCATCTCTCGTGCCTTCTAACCCTTCAAATCTTTCAGGATTGAAACTTTCAGGGTCAGACCACAATTTGGGATCATGATGTATGGCCCACTGGTTAACAAGTAACGTGGTCCCACGGGGGATGTTGTAACCTCCAATGACACAGTCTCCTGATGACTCATGAGGAACTAGTAACGGGGCTGCAGGATATAATCGTAGTGTCTCGTTTATAAAACAACGAAGGTAAGGTAGGCTAACTATATCTGATTCATCAACAAGACTATCTTTGCCAATATGTCTATCAATCTCGTCTTGTGCCTTTTGTAGAACTTGTGGGTGGTTCAGCAAAAGAGATAAAGCCCATTCCATCGTTCCAGCTGTAGTATCAGAACCAGCTAATAAAAGGACCTAATACAATCCCAATAATCCTTATGTTTAGATCTATATATGAACTAATTTCAAGAACAAATTAGTTAAAATTGAAATTAAAACAGAAACAGAAGAGGAATCATACCAGTACCAAGCTTTTGATCATTTCATCAGTGTAGTATTCTGGATCTGACTTTTGTAACGATAACAAAACTTCAACCATAGTCTTTTTCTTGTTTTCCTCTTTCAATTTTCTAACTTGCTCAATCAGGCCTTGAAGAAAATCATTCCTCTTTTTATGCAACAATGTTAACTTCTTCTCTGATCCTTTCACTCCAAACCAACTCAAAAATGGCAAAAAATCGACAACATTTGAAGCACCAGCTAGCAGAAAAGATTCCTCCAGTATCTGTTTCAACTGCTTCCCTTCTTCCTCAACCTTAGTAATATCATCACCAAAATACCTCTTCCCAGATATCATCCTCATCATCACATTCAGCGTATACTCATAAAAAACGGACTTCATATTCACTGACGAAGACTTAACTAGCAGTTTACGGATCAGAAGCTTTCTTTCTTTCACCCGTTGATCTTGGAGCTCATTCAAGCGCTGAACAGATAAGATCTCGGTAGAAGCAATGCGCCTTAGGTTGCGCCAGTTGTCACCATAAGGAGACCAAGTGAGACTAGTGTAGTTATTGCCAACTATCTTACCATAAAGAATTTTGGGACGGTTGGCGAATATGATATCGTTCTTGGTAAAGCATTCTTCAGCAGCCGTAGGGGATGAGATTAAGAGTAAACGGCGGGATCCTAATTTGAGATGAAGAATGGGGCCATATTCTGATGAGATTTTCGCCAAGTTACGGTAGAGAGGAGGTTTGAGAAGGTAAAGATGGCCGATTATGGGGAGGGTGGGGAAGATTGTTGGCGGAAGGTTGAAGTATTTTCGATGGAAGCATGACGTTAGGAGATATGAAACAACAATCAGTAGAAGGGAAATGTATAGATAATAATGCTCCATTTTTAAGGTTTTTTGTTGTGTGTTCATGGAGGATTTGGTTTTACTTGACACTAATGGTCTGGATTTGAGATTTGAATAGGAGCTGCGTTTGTGACCGTTGACTCCACATGTGTTTGTCATGTTTGCATTTTCTTTTTTCTTTTTTTCTTTTTTTTGACATAAATGTTGCTTATTTTATACTCCGTATATCACAAGTGGTTTAATAATAATATTTTAATTTTCATATTCTTATTCTAGACACACATGTATTGACTGTTTTCAACAGAGCATAAGATTTTTTTAACAGAAGTACTTGTTTGCACCTCCTGTATGCTAAAGGGGTAGATTTTGAAAGCCGAAATGGGATCAACATGGATTAACCAAATAAGTATTTATTCTTTCTACAGATATATCAAACATAATATACATTCATAACTCTTTAGATATATATTATGATGTTAATGAAAATAGAGTAGGTGAGCAAGTCCTCCCTTTATAATTTATAGAGTTTATTGTTTCTTCATGCACTCAACTTTACACTAATTATTATTACTATCGTATGCTTCCAACTTTTGTACCATCTATTGTATAGTATTAGGTGAACCTTCCAAAAACTTTATTATATGCTCCCAACTTTCATATAATGTATGAGATGAACTTGATAATAGAGTTCTTAGAATGTTTTATATCATAATTATAAAGAGTTATTAGAATGTTCACCTCATACAATAAAGGATATGAAAGTTGGAAACATGCAATAATAATTAGTGTTAAAGTTGAGCACATAACAAATTAATAAACCCATGGTAGTACTTATTTTATTTTATTTGTATTTGTATCATGTAACGGAAAAGAAAAAAATAAATAAATCCATACAGTTAGATATAGGAATAAGTACAACATCAAAAAACCCAAGTGTTGGGCCTACTTAGAGGGGGTCTATTTTATTAAATTAAAAAAATATATTATGGGCTAATTTTGAGCTATGTTGTTGGGCCAGATCATAGGGGTCAAGCACTCATTAGTGAGTCACTACCTACTACTACTAGGGGTGAACAAAAAACGGGTTATGCCAAACCCGACCCGACCATAAACTCGAATCGGGACCTAGTCAACGAGAAAGAAACCGGTTCGTTGACTAACCCGACCCGACCCGGGTTTTTGACCGATTTCCAGGTTTTTGACAGGTTTTCCAACCCGACCTTGTTTGAATCCGTGTTCAACCCGCTTTTGAAGGCAAAAAACCCAACCCGGGTCCCTACCCGTCGGGTACTCAAAAAACTCGAACCGGGTAGGGTCAAACCGGGTTTGACCGGGTAGGGTTTTCGGGTTTGACTTCGGGTAGGGTATAAAACCCGATTTTTTTGAACACCACTAACTACTACTAGCTCGATTTGCCACTGCACCGAGTGAGCATTTCATGGTTTTCGGAAACTGCCGATCGCAGTGGTGGACCCATAAAATATTAAAATATAGTTGTTGGTATCGTAGAGGTTATTAAAACTCTTTCCACTTATTAGTTTATTAAATTTATTTACATAGTGAAATGTACCAAATATAAGTGGTACCTAGCAATCCTAAAAAATCAATAACTTTTCTACTAATTTTATACCATATCGGTTTAATTAACTTGTATCACATATCACCATTGACTATAATATGTCTCCGCCCATAACCAAAAGCAAAAACATCCATCATAATGTGATTATATGTGCAAGTGATAATCAATTAATCATTGATCAACCCTTTTGCAAGTGATAGCAGCATCCACTTAGGCTACTTTATCTCCAATGAACTTTTTAAATAATTTATCTTGATGCATGTGACCTTCAAATCGCTTTTTACATAGCATAGTCGTTACATGGTCATTCATCTATGATATGATATATCTAGCACTCGACTATAAAAACATGTGTTTGTATGAATCGTAAGAGTAAGAACTTGATAAAAAGGTTAAAAGGTAAATAAATTATGAGACTTTTTTGATATGATGCTATAAGTTTAAAAAATTGAGTTTATTATTTCAAAATATATTACACATTGTTGGAAGTAGAAGAAGTAACACTCACTTAATTTGTGAAAGCACTCAAATAATAAACACTTGATGAACTTTAATACAAACAAATTGTATTACAAAATATCGAAAAGTATCGTACATGGGGATGGAGTAAACTCTTGGTTTAACTCACAAATAATTTCACTCTATTTTGTTGTAGGGGTGGCTCAACGGTAAAGCCAGTGAAGCTAGGGTTTTAGGCCCCCTGACTTTGTAAGGCCCCAAAATTTTAATGTCATGTATTAGATATAGGATAACGACAACAATCTTCAATATTTTTAGACTTTTAGACTTTAAAGAATATAAGCTTGAAGAGATTATACTAACTCTATGTGAAAATTGACGTCGTAAGGCCTCAAAATATTTTAAGTCGTAAGATATTAGGCATATTTTATGTGAAAAAACGATTATATACCATTTTTGTAATTTAGTTTTAAGCAATTTCATCATAAAAGTTTCGACACTCTATTATTCATATTTTTAGTTTCAATCTTTGTTTTTCATTAGCTATGATGAAGGTAATTTTCTCATAACCATTATGTTTTCACGATGAATTCCTGAAATATTTTTTACGCATGATCATCTATTATATTGCTCAAATAACAAACTCAATTATTTCAAATATGACTCATGTTTAAGTGTGTGAGTTATCGTGAATTGCATATTGAGTTTAATATATATATATATTATGTTTTGAGTGATATATGGTCGTTAAAAGTCACTTAAAATTTACTATTTACTATATGATGTAATATTCTAAAAGAAGATAGCACTATGATATCTTCATAATTAAAATTAGTAAAGTATTTATAAGTTATATTGATAAAATACGTGAAAGTTATTTTTTTTAGATATGCAATCCTACAATCTAACCTACCCACAACAATATTACACGAATATATACATGCTTACCACGAGGCTTGAACCCATAATCTCTTAGTTGAAGGGTTACCAACATACCACTAGACCAAAGGCTCTTTTGATACGTGAAAGTTAATTTTTAGTCGCAGCTAAAAACTTTGTTAAGATTAAGAGCAATAAAATGAAGATTTCTAAATCTATAATTAGTAGATAATTCGATCTTTATTGAAGATAATCTTCTTTAAATTTTTTGGTATTTTCCCCTTTGTTTATCGAAATGTATGAAATGGGTAACAAGCTATAAAAGTTGATATCCAGTGGCGGATCTAGAAATTCAAGTAACCCGTAGCACAAATTTTTTCATACTACTAAATAGATAATTTTTTCATGAACATATACGATTTCATTAGAAATTAGTAGTTTTTACGGTAAATAACATACAAAATGAACTAATCATTTATAAACCTGTAGCAGAACTTGTTTGGACCCGTAGCAATAGCAATAAAATCAATTATTTCTAAAAAAAATTACACTTCGCATGACAAACGGACCCGTAGCAAGCGCTACCCCTAGCTTCTACGTGGTTCCGCACCTGTTGATATCACTCCGGGATGTATAGATAAGCTTTTTCTAAATTAGAAAACAGATTATCCGCACTATACCGAACAAATTTTATAGAATTTGTAATAAAATAATGTAGAAAAATAGTAATTATATAAAATCGATAAAACCTCGTATTTAAAGCTCGTTTTAGGCCCCATGAGACCTTGAGTCACTCCTATTTTGTTGTGTTGTCTTGCATATCTTTTTGCATGGAAACTACTCAAATATCTAGACCTAACATGTGGCCATAAACAATATGAAAAGTTGACAATAGTATTCAACAATTGTAGAAACCGGCCAGTTGAAATCAGTTCACTTGGAAGACATATAATTAACATGTCTAAATACAACTCCACCACTATTCATTTACCATATGATAAATTGGTAGTTGGGCAGACTTATGCTTTGAGAAAATCTCGTTTTCCTTTATTTGTTGTTGACAAAGCACATTAGTTTACACACTTGTACTACCTTAGAATTACTAATGGTCTTATTGAGTTACTAACAGGGTTGCAAAAGTCGGCCAATCAGGCCGCATAGCTAGTCGGCTAGTCGCTTTTTAGAGGCCCTCCGACTCGACCAACCCTAAGTCGGTCAAATTGGTCGGTCAACACCGGTCAACCGGTTAGAATCGTTTGGTTTTGGCTTGGATATGTTTTTCTATTGTTTTTTTTTTTTTTTTTTTCTAAATATGAAAGAAAATAGAGGAAAAAGTGGTAGAAAAGTAAGATATGATGAAGATGAAGATGATGGAGATGTAGAAGATGATGTTAGATCTAGACTAAAGATCTCGAAAGAAAAGGGAATAAGAAAGAGAAAATGGTAGTTTTCAAGAAAAAGTTGGAAGAAATTTACATTTTGAGTCCCTGATCTTTAAATTATATCTAAATTTACACATAATTTTAAAATTTATCATTTAAATGTATAATAAGTCAACAAAAGTCAAAACCTGACTAGTCCCCCGGCTTGGCCGACTAGTCCTTCCGAGGTCCCAATCGACTCGACCCCGACTAGCGACTTTTGCTACCTTGGTTACTAAGTGAGCCGGTGGATTTTCTCTTTGTAAAAAAAGTTTATAATTGTTCTGTCAGTAACTTTTCTCAGATACGGACATAATGAAAATTTATCTTTAAGGTGTTTGTTTATATTAGGTTTAATTCATAATATACACTTGTACAGTTCTTATTTTTGCAACAATCTGTATAATGATTATTGAATTTATACTATTAAATTTTAAATTTGATAGTGTTTTTAAATAGGTTTCAAGAACCCCCTACGTAAGACCGGTACCTTTGTTTTTAAAAAATATAGTAGAAACTCGATAGATTAATACTCGGTAATTAATAAACTACAAAAAAATAAAAAAATTTGCAGGTCTTGATTCGGGGATAGGTTAATACTCGATAGATTAATACTCGCTAATTTATACTCTCTTGTACATACTTAAGTCTTAAATACGACCAACATAAAAGATGATACTTTTCAAAGTGTTAGATGGTATTCAAGTTAGTGGTTTTATTAAAGGTGTCATATAATCTTGTTTGTTTTGTTAAAGGGCTTATTGCATGAAATTTCAATGAACTTTATCAATAAATTATCATTATTTAATGTAATACAAATTCGTTTAAAGTCACGTTTTAAAGGTTTGGAATATATTTAATGGTTCGCTAATGATAAGGATTTGCTTAACACATGTACAATCATTAATCAATTTTTATTTGATCTTAATAATTAATTAGTTTGGCAAACCAACAATGGACAACGATCAAATAATGTAGCTAGCTTAGTTATCACTTAAAGGCAAAATGAAAATGAAAGCGCCTTTGTGATTAGTCGATGTCCCCTTTTATAAAAAAAAGCCATTTATGACCATTGTGACTTTTTGTATAAAAAGAAGAGAAATACTCCCTCGTCTCAATTTTATAGTCCAGTATTCTTTTTATTGATGTCCCAATTTTATTGTCTACTTCGATAAATAGATAAGAATAATGAGATAAAGTTCTTTTTTACCCCTAATATATATATGTAAGACAAAAAAGTAGGTAAAAATAGAGGGTAAAACTGTCAACTTACCAAAAAGTAAGAGAGATGATTATGTTTTCTTAAAATGCGTGTTTTTTGTCTGGAAACAATTAAATTGGGATGGAGGGAGTAATTGATAACATTATATATTTATATGTTTCAAGAAAATGACACATTTAATAATAATAATAATAATAATAATAATAATAATAAGGGTTTATCTAATTTATGCCATAAGGTTAAGAGCATTAAATAGCACTAATATTCTTCTTGAAAATATAATTACACATTTATTATCATGTATCTTTATTTTGTTCCAAATTTACCCTTCCCCATTTAAACAATAAATTATACAAGTAATATTTTTCTTAAGATTAAAATTTGTACTAATTACTAGAAGTACTGCTTTATGCTTTTAGTCTGTATATTCATATCAATCAAACGGCAAGATCATGCTGTATCTACTATGAAGCATTTCTTAATTATATTTTGCTTGTTAAATCCTATTAATGAAAAAAGATTCTTAAACCATATTAAAGAGGGAAAACATGGACTTTTTTTCCTTACGATATGATGTTAAAAAATAAAATATTAATGAACAATAATTAATTTTTGTACACTGTCGTAGTTGATGTACACATATGGATAATGAAAATTAAGGTATCTTTTACATGAAAAAAAATATAAATCAAACATCTATTTCACTACTCATCTATTACTAATATATAAAGAATCTTATACCTTTATATTTAGAAACTCTTAAATTACGACTCAACAATTATATATTTAATTTATACAGTTATCATTTTATTATTAGTACAATCATTTTCATTATTTTCATTCTTCACCGTCATATCGTAAATCTTTAACTCTACAAACAAATAAACTAACGTTATTGAGTCGTCATCATGGACAATTTGTTAATAACAAACATAATGTTCGACTATCATCGAGTCTACTATTTAAGATAAAACATTGCATTCCACTGTATAGTACGGGGATTACGATAGTATTGGTTAATGTATACTTGGTATTTTATATATTTTTTTTTTTATCAAATGAGCTTGTTTGACCACTTTTTGTCAATATACAAAAATTGTGAGGTGGTGTCATACTATTATTGATAAATATCCTTGCTTGTGATATTGTCATCCACAATACTCAAAAACTTTCAATACAATAGAAGTTTACTCATCGTGAATCTATATAAATAAACTTTTTACCTTTTTCCAAAAATCCCGTATGTTAAATTTTTACAAATACTTACTAATAGTTTAATTTATTATTTAAATGGAGAGGGGTAATATTGGAACAAATTAAAGATACAAGATAATATATATGTAGTTATATTTTCAAGAGGAATATTGGTACTATTTAATGCTCTTAGGCCTAGGGCACATATTAAAAAACCCTAACAAAGTAATAATAATCACTCATATTTTTTCTTCTTGTTTGAATACGATTGATCCAGTAGAAAAAAGATCAAGAAAGTACAAGGATTTTGGAAAGAATGGAAGTACCAATGGAAGGGTGTCATGTGTACAAAGAGAATACCCACATGTTAAAAACTCATTTACCCCCTAACTTAAATATCTCACAAACGACAAATCGAAAAATTATGAAAATTGCACCATTAGATTCAGCGTTTGATCCTCTTCGATTTGCCGTCCATCAAGGCATACTTTCATTGAATTTTTTTTTTCACCTTTTTTGGTGGGTTTTACTAATTACTAACACATGTGTTAATATTTGGTTAAATATTTAATTTAAGTATAGAATTTAGGGATTAGGGTTTAGGATTTATTAGGGTTTAATAGGTTTAGGGTTTAGTATGGTTTAGGGTTTAGAGTTATATAAAGCGTTTAGGGTTTAGGGTTTGGGGTTTAGGGGTTAGGGTTTAGGGTTTGGATTTTGGGGTTTAGGGAGAAACCCCAAAATCCAAACCCTAAACCCTAACCCCTAAACCCCAAACCTTAAACGCAACACTTTAACACATGTGTTAGTAAATTGTAAAACCCACCAAAAAACGTGAAAAAAGAAATTCGTCGAAAGTATGCCTTGATGGACGGCAAATCGAAGAGGATCAAACGCTGAATCTAATGGTGCAATTTTCATAATTTTTCGATTTGTCGTTTGTGAGCTATTTAAGTTAGGGGGTAAATGAGTTTTGTATTCTCTTTGTACAAATGACACCCTCCCATTGGTATTTCCATATTTTTCATAATTTATGTACTCTCATGATCCCATCTCTGATCCGGTATAAGCTTAACAAAATTATTATTGACAAATAAGGAGTGAAATACTCGTGGATT
The DNA here is from genome assembly GCA_949592205.1 of Helichrysum umbraculigerum. NCBI lineage: Eukaryota > Viridiplantae > Streptophyta > Magnoliopsida > Asterales > Asteraceae > Helichrysum > Helichrysum umbraculigerum. The sequence goes on along the minus strand of CATIUR010000003.1, from coordinate 26,681,959 downwards.
TCTTGTATATATGCATTCCAAAGGACCCCACCCCGAATCCAAATCGAAATCGACTCAGATTTAAGTCAAGTTGAGCTCGAGCTACTCGAGATTTAGTGTTTATATGTTTATCGACACCCACCATGACCAAATCATGTTCAATCGCATTTCCGGGTAGTTTTCGATTAAACCCGGAAGAGATGGAGCGCAGAGGATGTGGTACGATTCCGACAACAACAAAACCATCCACCATCATCTTTTTAGTCACGATGATGAAAGCTTCTCCAGTCAAGATTTGGTTTCTGATTTTGATATGTAATCGATGTGGTTTCTGATTTTGATATGTAATCTGATCGATGAAAGTTGTGTTTGTTTGCGGTTTTAGATTTGGATTTTTGAGTCTATTAGATTATGATTTGTAGGTTTGGTTTTAGGATTTAGAAAGTGGTTTTAAGGAAGATGTTTATTAATGTGACAAAAATATGGTAGGTATCGGTGAAACTGTGGAAGTTTGAGAGAGAAATGGGTTGGAGACTGCATTGGGGAAGAAGAAAGGTCAGGAAAATACTATTTTACCCTCACATCCTTTTAGTTAACGGAAATATTTAACGGAAGTTAGAGGGACTACTGCCGTGCACAGCCTAGACAGTTAGGGATGATTGGTGTAATTTATGATAGATAAGGATGATCCGTGTAATCTTGTGTAAACCACAGGGATGAACGGTATAATTTACTCTTTTAAATTTGAAAGAGTATTCATGTTTTCAACAACCCCTCTACGTAAGATGGGTACATTTGTTTTTAGTAGTTAAAGTAGAAACTCGATAAATTGATACTCGGTTATTTAATAAATTCTATAAAATTAATTTTTTTGCAGGTCCTGATTCGGGGATAGGACGTTAATTTATACTCAATTAATTAATTAATACTGTGACTCTTTTAATTAATGATTTTAGGTGATCCCTTAAGTATTAATTTATTGTACATAGTTAAGTTTTAAATATGAATAACACAATAGATTATACATACTTTTTAAAGGGCTTATCGCATGAAATTATATTTCCAATGAACTTTATCAATGAATAAAATTATCATTATTTAATGTACAATCATTAACCAATTTTTTATTGATCTTAATTAGTCATTTTTATTTTTTTTTGAAAGGCAGTATTAGGCTCAGTGGCATTGCCTCTTCATATACCCAGCACCAATTCCAGGGGAAACCCGAATATTTCGAAAGAAAACCCCTGTCTCCATCCCGGAGAGCATTTTGCTCACATCCGGGTTCGAACCCATGACCTTGAGGTCATGACCTTGAGGTCATGGTGAAACACCTTATGCCACTTGAGCTAGAAGCTCTTGGCATCTTAATTAGTCATAGTCATTTAGTCTCGCATGAAACTAACCAATAATGGACAACGATCAAATAATGTAGCTACCTTAGTTGTCACTTATTAAAGGCAAAATGAAAATGGAAGCGCCTTTAATTTGTGATTAGTCAATGTCCCCTTTTATAAGAAAAAAAACATTTATGACCATTGTGACACACCTTTTTTTCTTTTTTTTTGTATAAAAAGAAGAGAAATAATTGATAACATTATATGTTTCAAGAAAATGACACCAATAATATCATCACTCAGAATTTTCTTTCTTGTCTAAAAATAGATAACATTGAATCAGTATAAGATTAACAAAAATTATATCTACAAATAAAGATCGAAATCATCTGTACATTGTTCTCACCGAAACCTTAAAAAAAACGTTATTGTTTCGATTTTGAGTACATATATTTACAAGATATTAGGGTTGTTTATATGCATCACACAACACTAATCCTGATTAAATAGGATTACTTGTATATATTCATTCCAAGCACCACCCACCCCCGAAATTGAAATCGAAATTGACTCGATTCTAGTTGAGTGGAGCTCGAGCTACTTGAGATTTAGTGTTTATATGTTTGACAAGTGAATTTTGAGCCTTATTTAGCCTATGCTAAATTACACCTTTTTACCTTCCATATAATATAAGCACTCAGGCCCGGAGCTCAAAATCGGGTGACCCGGTGCCATGCCAACAAAAGAGGCCCTTTCACATTTTTTACCTATATATATATATATATATATATATATATATATATATATATATATATATATATATATATATATGTTCATCACTAATTTCATAGTAGTATATTCATGTAATCTCTCTTATATATTAAAAGAAGGGCATAATTAAGTAATCTTGTCATTAATTACCCTCTAGAAAATAATCTCCACCCTTCAATGCTTTACCCAATTTACTTTTAGCCATTGATCTTTCTTTTTTACCAGATTTATTAATCACCCTACTTTTTTACCACTCTCTTCCAAAAATGCCCTTAGTACCCTAATCTCCATATACGCCCCTTTTCCCCATTTTTGAAACAAAAAAAACACGCCCCTTTTCTCCCAATTTTGAAACAAAACAAAAAACGATCGGCTTCCTAGCTAAGTCATCTCTGAACACAACCATCAAATCCATTTACCGATTCATGCGCTTCTGCTACCTGCGTTACCCAATTCATATTCGTATACCGAATCGATTTCAATCCGTTGGGAGCAACAATCTCACAAAACCTCTCCCAATCAAGTGTGAACTTCATGACATCTCGAAGCAGAAATCAGTCTCTGTATTGGTGGTACCCGATCGTAATACGAATCTAACTGTGATGATCTGGAGTCGTTTCAACGGCTTCAAACTTTCGTTGCTTACCAATCGCACAATTTCACACTCAAAAATCAAACGCCTGATGGGTGATGTCTGATCGTAACCCAAGACAGAAAACGATGGGATTGGCACTTTTTTCAGGTACTAGCTTGGGCTATTCTCTGTATCTGTTATTAGTTTGTGCCAATAACAATATGTGATCCCATAGCTTGTAGTATGTTTTACGTTATCTGATTTAACGATTTGATGGATTGGAACAAAGTGTAAATAGAATTAAAATAGAATCCCTTCACTTGTAGTATGTCTTAAGGTATCTGATTGAGCAATATGATATCTGAATGTTACTGGATTTGAATCCGTTCGTATTTGCAGCATAAGTCTGGGAAAACAGTTTACTTTTACCCATTTAAGGTATTTACTATACTTTATTATCGCTAGCATGAGTCAAATACAAGTAACACCATTGTAATCAGGATCAAATGCAGTTAGTAAGGTTGACATTCACTACAAGGTATTCAAATATGTATGCCTCTTTTGCTGATTCAACTGATTATATGTATGCCTCTTATGACTGTTCTATTTACAGGCCTTATGAATCTGTTCGTGTTTTGTTGATCTTTATGAGTAACTCCATCACTTTTTACCATGCCTTTATAATTATTTAGTTTTTTATATTCTTTTCTTTTTTTGAGCTGATATGTTTGGTATAACTTTAGGTACAATGTTGCAATTAAGTGTGCCACCATTACACCAGGTATATATATAATGTTAAAGTTACTACTCGTATTATTATTGTAAGTAGGTAGCAGTATATCTGTTTGAACTACAGCATCTGTATCGTGAAAAATGATAATGTTGTGTTGTTATAGATGAGGCTCGTATGAAAGAGTTTACCTTGAAGAGCATGTGGAAGAGTCCTAATGGGACCATCAGGAATATTTTAAACGGATAGTGTTATTACTAATTGAACAGTTGTTGTATATATTCTCTGCATTGCACGTCCATATTTTGATGTTACGAGCTATGTTGTAGGGACTGTATTTAGGGAACCAATTCTCTGCAAAAACATTCCCAGGTAAGTTATACCAGATAATTACCAACTTGGGTGTTGGATGTCGTTTTTGGTATCAACTATGATGGCATGAGGTTATATTGGCTTTTTATGTGCAGGATGGACTAAGCCAATTTGCATCGGAAGGCATGCTTTTGGTGATCAGTACAAAGCTACTGATGCTGTGATTAAAGGACCTGGAAAGTTGAAGATGGTTTTTGGTATGGTTACTATGTTCCTTTATGGTTACTGTGTTCTTCTCTATGAATGGGTCAAGCACTGAAGCTCAAGCATGTCGAAAGACATCCAAAGTGTTGACAAATGCAAAAAAACCTTCTATATTGGCTTTTACTAAGAAGAGTTCGATTCTCTCAATAATAATATAGTTTTCAGTAATCAATCACATTATTGATACATAGAATCTTAAATAAATATAATACAAATTGAACTGAACTGGTTCAAGTGTTCGTCCCATACTTGCAAATGACTCACTACTGCCAATCTTGTATTCCAGTTACTGAGGGACAAGGTGAAACCATAGACTTGGAGGTTTATAACTTCACTGGTGCTGGAGGGGTGGCTTTGTCTATGTACAACACCGATGAGGTGTGTTTTTTCAAAAAAATAAGGGTCATGTTAGTCCCTTTTCCCATTATTATAGCCAATGTCCAGTCTAACGTTTATGTGTTTCATCACATCATGATTAGTCCATTACTTCTTTCGCCGAGGCAACAATGAACACGGCCTATCTGAAAAAATGTCCACTCTATCTAAGCACAAAGAATACCATTCTAAAGAAATATGATGGAAGGTGAGTTACATTATTTGTGTGACACTCCTCCAAATTAGGTATATAATTATACTTAATTACATGCATTTCTTACGCTAATTCCCTGCATTTGTTTTAAACTAAACCTATGATGTGATATGAGTCTAGCGAGCCCTAAACAATAATACAAAAAGTATTACATTATACGTAATGTTATTAAATTACGTACGAACGTATCGGAACTAAGCCGATTAAAATAATTAACCAGATTTGGTTATATGAAATAATTAATAATACGATTATTAATTACGAGAAATTATATATCTATAACATATAGATAAAATGGTTCAATTATATGTTTAACATAAAACGTATTATTAAATGAACAGAAACAATTACAAAACGTACCAAAAAGGTCAAAACCTGAAAAATGTTATTTTTCTAGTACGTTTTCAAGTATTTAGAACATTACTTCGAATTATGAATTCGAAACTCAACCGAAATCTGGCGCTCAATTGGACGTGCGCAGTGAAATGTACAAAAACGTACAACTATTAAAAATAATGATAATCTCATTATTCTGAAAATATATTACGAACCAGGAGAGCATCTACAAAATAAAAATATAAAATGTTAAATTTTATATTGCTATAATTATACCCGTACACGAAATTAACGGGCTAAAAACTACCAATATTATACAAGCTAAAATATCTGGACGACAGATTGAAGTTCGCTCCATACCTTGTTTGAAAATCTCGACCAAAACTCTCTGCTATACATTTCCCTCCATCCTCAATAATTCATTCATGAATCATTTTCTTCTTCTTCACTTGGTATGTGCGTGTGTGTGTACTGGAACAACAACAGCAGCAGCAGAGGGAGTAGCAGCATAAACAACACCATTTCATCTTCATCATCGTCACTCTCATCTTCATCTTCAAATACTCAAACATCAAACACTTCACAAAATGATCACATAATCATCCTCATCATCATCGATCATCACTAACATCATCTACAACATCAGAATCATCATCATCTCCATCATAATCTCTTTGTGAGGATTTTTCTCTCATTTTCTTCATTTATACAAATTCATGTAAATTATTATAATTGTTGATGATTATTGTTATAAACTTGTTAAAACATGTTACAAAGTGATTATATAACATATTAAGGTGTTTGATCATGTTAAAAATCGGTTAAATATAAAAACCCGTACGTATTTGTCATAACAGAGAACGAACCAGAACTTGCAAAACCTTTGAATCCGGCGGATTCAATTGAATCCGGCGGATTCCCAGCCGAAACACATGTGAATACGGCGTATTCCCTCGAATACGGCGTATTCCCCACTTAAAACTCGAACACTTTGAAACAACTCCTATGAATCCGGCGTATTAACGTGAATACGGCGGATTCCCAATTACTAAACCAGTCGAATACGGCGTATTCCGTTGAATACGGCGTATTCCCACCTTTGACCCGCACACAAACCTTCGGCTAAAACGATGAACGAGTAAAAGACACGGGCGAATACGGCGGATTCAAATGAATCCGGCGTATTCACAAACCTTCACACGAAATACCTGTGAACACAAACGAATACGGCGGATTCATTTAAATCCGGCGTATTCCCGAACAAAAACGAAACCGTATGAAAACTAGGATGAATACGGCGGATTCACCCGAATCCGGCGTATTCCGACTTCTGACCCGAATCCGGCGTATTCACCAGAATACGGCGGATTCCCCACTGATGACTTTTGCATTTTTAATTAATGTACAAACTAATAAACGGTATACTACTTATGTATCGATTATACGTTAATGGTACAAAATGTTAAGACAAGGGACTTAGAACTAGATATACATATTATTGAGACATTTTGAATACGGACAAGTAGAATACAACAAAACTTAATACGATAACGAATAATATATATATACTAACGGACAATGTATATATATACAACTAGACGTATAAAAAGGGAACGATTTAAATTATCTAGTACAAACTATACGACAAACGTGAACGACAACCAAGTTTTATTCGCGATAATTAACAACGACGACAACTAATATATATATTAGAATATATATATATTCAACTAATATATATATACGAGAATATATGTATTCACCTATATAAGTGTATGTATATATACTTACACCTTTCGGACAATTTAACAATACTTGGATAATATTATATATTTCCAACAACAATCATCAACGAAATACACAAACCTAAGAAACTGATAATTTCTTCAAACGAATGAACTATTAACATAAGTAAACAAAGTACTTATAGTTAATACATTGATGTGTATAGGTTGACTACATTTGGGCTTCGTTATCTTATCTCGCTAGCATTCACATCCGAGCACTCACAGTGAGTTCACAAACCCCTTTTAAATGTTTTAATGTTTTAAAACTTCGGGGTGGAAAACATAGAAATCGTATGTATAATTGCATGCGACAACTGTTTGAATACTTGATGTATTTACTTAAACTATTGATGAAATGAGATTTCATGTTGTGACTGATTAAATACTGTAAGTGTTTACTTAAACTGTTTATGAAGGGGTACTTCATACTTGAACTATTTGTGAAAGGGTATTTCACACAACTATTTGAACTATGTTTTTATGAAATGTTTTTCATAACTATTTTGGGAATTTAGGCAACGAATCTTGGTACGGATCTAGGCTGAACGATGTAGTGCATAAAAGACCTTATGGCTACAGACTATAACCATTAGCTAGGTGACTCTAGCCACTGAGTATACGGATAGTACTATCGCCGTGACGACCCTCCTACGGATTTGGGAGCGTATACTTAATTGTCCAGCATGGCAAACAACAACAGATTAGGGTTGTGGTTTGGTTATAGGGTTAGATCGGGTTACCTTACTTGACAGGTTTAGCTCACCTTTCAAGGGATCACCGTCTAAATATTCCCACAAAACTATTGTTTAGGAAGTGATTTCCTACGTACACTGATTTGGAAATGTTAATCCTTATTTAGGTTAACTTGTGTTTCCTACTGATAACTGATTTAGGAAATGTTATTTGATTAATAACCTGTGTTTCCTATTACAACTACAACTGATTTGGGAAATGTTATTTGTTTATAACTTGTGTTTCCTACTTGACGAACAACACTTATTTGGAAATGTTATTCTTAAATGTTTAACTTGTGTTTCCTACATAACGAACAAACTTGTGAATTCACTCAACAATTTTGTTGACGTTTTACTCTATGTTTTTCAGGGAATTAGCAGCGTAAGTAAGATCTGCATACATATCAGGACGGACTACCCTGGACTTGTTAGGATGCCACTACTTTTGGGACACATGGATTTCCTCTGTATAACTGCAACTACTGCAGTCATACCTATGAAATCTACTTTTGGTATTATGTATTTTATGAAATACTGATTTCAACTACTACTATTACTGTTACCACTTTTCAAGTGGTAACCTTTTGTAAAACTTTAACTAATGGCATCTTAATCTATATTCGTTCTGCGATAATCATATGCTCTGAGTATGTATGTATCTGTTGGTTGTTTTTACTGCTCGCACCCCCGCCATGTCACTAAGCTTCCGCAAACCACTCTATGTAATTGTAATTACCGTTTGGCGGGGTGTGACAGACTTGGTATCAGAGCCATTGGTTATAGCGAACTAGAAGTCTTTAGGTGACTGAAAACCTTAGAGACCTAGACTATAGCCTTGGCTAGAACATTTGTGCATTTATGCATACATACTTTGCATACAACTAACATACGACTGACACGCCACACTCAATTTCTTTTGTCACAGTATGTCTAGTCAATCACATTACCATGTTTACGCTTCGGATGAAGAGCCGACCGAGGCTACTTTTGAGGGTCCCGCGATCACAGTAGGGGATGAGTCATCAGTTCATTTGAGAGCCATGTCTGATGACACTAGTGATGCTTACTTAGTACCACCTCCGACCGCACCTGTGGTCACTCCTACCCCTACACCACCTGTTGCGAGTACCTCTCGTGTGCCTATACCTAGGATGACAGCTAGGATCTGTGTTCGGGATTTTCCCAGGGGACCACTCGTGCCGCGCGATAAGGCGCCAGTGACTGAGTCTGAGGTTCCAGTTGTCGAGCCGCCACTGAAGAGGCTCCGACCTTCTCATCTGGACTGGATGCCTCGAGTATTGAGAGAGTGGAGATCACTAGAGGGTATTCCCTCGACCTTTGAGATTGGAGAGTCTTCCCACTCACCACCATCTGCATATCTCACTGGTGAGCCTCTGGAGCTCACTGTGTCTACCCTTGTGGCTGTGGTTCACACCATGTTTAGGATATCATCTAGCAGGAGCAGAGATGTGATGGAGCTACTGAGCGATGCCTCCCGTACTGACATGGATATGGCTATGCTCCATCAGAGGATGGATTTTGTGGAGACTCACCGTCAGACAGACTGTCAGAGTCTAGCATCCACCCGTACACGCGTTGCAGCTTTAGAGAGGCGTGCTAGGGTGTCAGAGATTGTAGCTAGTGTTTGTGTGATGACTGCAGCAGTGATGGTTGCGGTTAGGATGTATGTACCCTGGTTCCGTTAGGACTGTGTATGGCGGAGGTGCCTACACCATATTAGACTATTACTTTTGGGGAAACATATATGTATGTATTAGTCATGGACTAGCTGTATATTGGACGAAACTTCGTTAGTAGAATGGGTTTATGTATAGGCAACCCATCATCTTTTGTATAACGCTAACCATTGATGGGTATATTAAAAATCCCATCTCATTTTGTACTAAACTCATGTAACAGCGTTATGATCTTTAATATATAATGTATGCTTGGTTTACATCTCGTGTTCATTATGCTTATTATCAACCATACTATTTCCTCTTACAACTGTCGACTTGTGATTAAACCTATACTTTATCGACACTTTGTGATCAACTTTTGTAAACCCTGAAACATATTACAGCTTGATGATTGATTATTCTTGAGAACCTCTGAAATTTACAGTGTTAAACGACAATGAAAAGAAATAAGTATTGGACATTATATAATGACGCCTGGCCAACGTGATTATATTATGCTAGGTACATGTGGGTGTTTCAAAGTTGTATGGCACGCGATGTAAAATCCTGTTCGTTCATCTCTTCATGTCATTCATTTCTATCAAATGTGAATCTTTGATCTATTCACATTCAATATCTCAACATTAACACTCTGCATTTTATTCATCGCAGAGCTGAATCATGCCTCCCAAACGACGAGTTACTAGAAACAGTCAAAAGACTACTACGCCTCCACCACCACCACCCACCGAAACCACTGAACAAATGATTGCACGAAGAATAGCTGAAGGTATTGCTGAATATGAGGCAAGCCGTAGTCGTGAACCTGGAGCTAATAACAGTGGATCTACCCCTGTTAATACTGAGACACTCGTGAATACTAGCCGAGGATGTTCATACAAAACATTTCAGGCTTGTAAGCCGATTTCTTTCCGTGGCACCGAGGGTGCCATTGGTATGATTCATTGGATAGAGAAAACTGAATCAGTATTGGAAATTAGTGACTGTTCACCTGACTGTATGGTGAAGTATGCTGCTTGCACTTTGGCTGACAAAGCGCTCACTTGGTGGAACAGTCAGATCCAATCACTTGGTCGACCAGCTGCTTATTCAATGTCATGGGGGACATTTAAAAATTTGATGTTGGAGGAATTCTGTCCTCGCAGTGAGATGCAGAAAATAGAAACAGAGTTGTGGAACATCACCATGATTGGTGCCGATATTGCTGGATACACCACTAGGTTTCAGGAACTTGCACGTCTAGTGCCACATATGGTGACACCCGAGTATAAGCGTATTGAGCGCTACATATTCGGTCTGGTACCACAAATCCGCAGTCTGGTGACATCATCTAAACCGGACACTTTCAGGAGTGCTGTTACACTAGCACAAAGTTTGACTGATGAGGCAGTCAGGATGGGAAATCTGACTAAGAAAGCTGTGTCGGGAAAAGGTGAACCGAACAGTACTGAAGTTAGTAGTTCTGGTGGTGCAAAGCGAAAGTGGAACGGTAGTGGTACTGACCGTCAGGGTCAGCAGAACAAGAAGTCTTCTGGAAATGCGAAAGCATATGTTGCCACTACCACCGAATCGAAACCATACCTGGGTAACAAACCCAAATGTGGTAAGTGTAACCGACACCACGAAGGTGGGTGTGGGTATTGTGGAAACTGTAGGGCATGGGGACATAGAACCCGAGAATGCAAAACTAACCTTCCCCCACGGGTAAACACTGAGCGTCAAAACCAGGGATGTTTTGAATGTGGTGAGCAAGGACACTACCGTAACCGATGCCCTAAGCTCAACAACAACAACCGCGGTAACAACAATAACCGAGCCAACAACATCAACAACCAACCGGCTCAAGGAAGGGCATTCGTGATCGGGGCACAAGAGGCACGCCAGGACCCTAACACCGTCACTGGTACGTTTCTTGTAAACAATCATTATGCCTCTGTGTTAATTGATTCAGGTGCTGATTTAAGTTTTGTGTCTACTGAATTTAGACCACTATTAGAACTTGAATCCCGTAAGTTAGACAACAAGTATACCATAGAATTAGCCGATGGTGAGTTAATCGAATCAGGAGAAATAGTACCGGGATGTACCTTGGAGTTAGAAGGTCATCTCTTCGAAATAGACTTACTACCGGTTAAGTTGGGAAGTTTTGACGTTGTAGTCGGTATGGATTGGTTATCTAAGAACCGCGCTGAGATCATATGTCATGATAAGATGGTTCGCTTACCGCTACCGACAGGAGAAACACTTGTGGTTCAAGGTGAGAAACGAAAAAGTGCTACAAAAATGATTTCATGCTTAAAGGCCAGTAAGTATCTCCGAAAGGGGTACCAAGCATTTTTGGTACACATTGTAGAAAAGAAAACAGAGGAGCGACGTATAGACGATGTGCCCATTGTACGCGACTATCCAGGAGTGTTCCCTGATGAGTTGCCGGGATTGCCACCCCCACGGCAAGTTGAGTTTCACATTGACCTGGTGCCAGGAGCCGCACCTATCGCACGGGCACCTTATCGTCTAGCTCCCTCTGAAATGCAAGAGCTGTCTACGCAACTACAAGAACTTCTAGACTTGGGATTCATTCGACCGAGCTTTTCCCCTTGGGGAGCTCCGGTTTTGTTTGTTAAGAAAAAGGATGGATCTATGCGGATGTGCATCGATTATCGAGAACTGAACAAGGTAACTATCAAGAACCGATACCCGCTACCACGCATTGACGATCTGTTTGATCAACTGCAAGGGTCAAGTTATTATTCAAAAATTGACCTACGATCTGGTTACCATCAACTTAAGGTACGAGAAGAGGATGTACCGAAAACTGCGTTTAGGACTCGTTACGGTCACTACGAGTTTCTAGTCATGCCTTTTGGGCTGACCAACGCACCAGCAGTATTCATGGATTTGATGAACAGAGTGTGCAAACCCTATTTGGATAAATTCGTCATTGTGTTTATTGACGACATCTTAGTATACTCACGATCGAAAGAGGATCACGAGCAACATCTGAAGCTTGTTCTCGAACTACTACAAAAAGAGAAGCTTTATGCAAAGTTCTCTAAATGCGAATTTTGGATACGAGAGGTTAAATTCCTTGGTCATGTGATAAATGACAAGGGAATTCACGTAGACCCATCCAAAATTGAGGCAATCAACAACTGGGAAGCACCGAAAACCCCAACGGAAATACGACAATTTCTTGGTCTAGCTGGCTATTACAGGCGATTCATCGCAAACTTTTCAAAGATAGCCCAGCCACTTACCACATTAACTCAAAAAGACAAGAAATTTGAGTGGAATGAGAAGCAAGAGAATGCATTCCAACTACTGAAGCAGAAACTGAGCAGCGCACCCGTACTATCCCTACCTGAAGGAGTGGACAACTTTGTTGTTTACTGTGATGCTTCGCATCAGGGATTGGGTTGCGTACTGATGCAAAATGAAAAGGTCATTGCTTATGCATCACGACAACTAAAAGTGCATGAGAAAAACTATACGACTCATGATTTGGAATTGGGAGCCGTTGTTTTTGCACTAAAGATCTGGAGACACTACCTATACGGTATAAAGTGTACGATCTTCACCGATCATAAAAGCCTACAACATATATTCGACCAGAAGGAACTTAACATGAGACAACGACGTTGGGTCGAATTACTAAACGATTACGACTGTGAAATAAAGTATCACCCGGGTAAAGCTAACGTAGTAGCAGATGCCCTGAGTCGTAAGGAACGAATCAAACCTCGAAGAGTTCGAGCTTTGGGATTGACAATCCACTCGAATCTCATTACTCAAATTCGCGATGCACAAGAAACTGCTTTCATTCCCGAACGTCTTAAGGATGAATCCTTGAAGGGGATGGAAAAACAATTAGAGAAAAAGGACAACGGAGTGTTGTACTTCATGAACCGAATTTGGGTACCATGCGTAGATGAGTTACGCAAGCTGATTTTGGACGAGGCACACAAGTCCAACTACTCGATACATCCTGGTGCAGACAAAATGTACCATGACGTGAAAGGTTTTTACTGGTGGCCTGGAATGAAACGTGACATTTCCACCTACGTAAGCAAATGTTTGACTTGTTCTAAAGTCAAAGTCGAATACCAAAAGCCGTCTGGACTTTTGCAACAACCTGAAATGCCCAAATGGAAATGGGAGCAAATAACAATGGACTTCATTACGAAGTTACCTAGAACGGCATCGGGAGCAAATGCCATATGGGTGATTGTCGATCGATTGACGAAATCAGCCCACTTCCTCGCTATTAAGGAAACGGATGGAATGGAGAAACTAGCTAAGATCTATATTAAAGAGATTGTTTCTCGGCATGGTGTGCCACTATCCATCATCTCTGATAGAGATGCACGATTCACTTCTCGCTTTTGGCAAACATTACAACAGGCAATGGGTACTCGACTTGATATGAGTACTGCCTATCACCCGCAGACTGACGGCCAAAGTGAGCGAACTATACAGACGCTCGAAGACTTGTTGCGAGCATGTGTGATAGACTTTGGAGGTAACTGGGATACTCACCTACCTCTAGCTGAATTCTCTTACAACAATAGTTATCACACGAGTATACAGATGGCACCATTTGAGGCGTTATATGGACGCAAGTGCCGATCACCACTCTGTTGGGCAGAGTTAGACGACAGACAACTATCTGGACCCGAACTTGTCCAGGAAACCACTGACAAAATAACTCAAGTATTGAGCCGACTGAAAGCGGCACGAGATCGACAAAAGAGTTACGCTGATAACCGCCGTAAACCTCTTGAGTTTCAAGTAGGAGACAAGGTCCTACTCAAAGTATCTCCCTGGAAAGGAGTAGCACGATTTGGCAAACGAGGAAAGCTGAACCCACGATACATCGGACCATTTGAAATCCTTGCTAGGATTGGTCCTGTCGCTTACAAGCTTAAACTACCGCAAGAGCTTAGTAGCATACACGATACTTTCCACGTTAGCAACCTCAAAAAGTGTCTTTCTGATGAAACACTTATCATTCCTCCTGACGAAGTCTTCATTGACTCAAAACTTAACTTTGTGGAGGAACCTGTTGAAGTTATGGATTATAAAACGCAGAAACTTCGACACAAACGAATTAAACTGGTTAAAGTTCGTTGGAACTCGAAACATGGCCCAGAGTTTACCTGGGAACGAGAGGATGAAATACGAAAGAAATACCCCAACCTATTTGAGAGCGTGACCGAGACTCACGTCTTGACTTAAATCTCGGGACGAGATTTCACTAACGGGGGGAGAATGTGACACTCCTCCAAATTAGGTATATAATTATACTTAATTACATGCATTTCTTACGCTAATTCCCTGCATTTGTTTTAAACTAAACCTATGATGTGATATGAGTCTAGCGAGCCCTAAACAATAATACAAAAAGTATTACATTATACGTAATGTTATTAAATTACGTACGAACGTATCGGAACTAAGCCGATTAAAATAATTAACCAGATTTGGTTATATGAAATAATTAATAATACGATTATTAATTACGAGAAATTATATATCTATAACATATAGATAAAATGGTTCAATTATATGTTTAACATAAAACGTATTATTAAATGAACAGAAACAATTACAAAACGTACCAAAAAGGTCAAAACCTGAAAAATGTTATTTTTCTAGTACGTTTTCAAGTATTTAGAACATTACTTCGAATTATGAATTCGAAACTCAACCGAAATCTGGCGCTCAATTGGACGTGCGCAGTGAAATGTACAAAAACGTACAACTATTAAAAATAATGATAATCTCATTATTCTGAAAATATATTACGAACCAGGAGAGCATCTACAAAATAAAAATATAAAATGTTAAATTTTATATTGCTATAATTATACCCGTACACGAAATTAACGGGCTAAAAACTACCAATATTATACAAGCTAAAATATCTGGACGACAGATTGAAGTTCGCTCCATACCTTGTTTGAAAATCTCGACCAAAACTCTCTGCTATACATTTCCCTCCATCCTCAATAATTCATTCATGAATCATTTTCTTCTTCTTCACTTGGTATGTGCGTGTGTGTGTACTGGAACAACAACAGCAGCAGCAGAGGGAGTAGCAGCATAAACAACACCATTTCATCTTCATCATCGTCACTCTCATCTTCATCTTCAAATACTCAAACATCAAACACTTCACAAAATGATCACATAATCATCCTCATCATCATCGATCATCACTAACATCATCTACAACATCAGAATCATCATCATCTCCATCATAATCTCTTTGTGAGGATTTTTCTCTCATTTTCTTCATTTATACAAATTCATGTAAATTATTATAATTGTTGATGATTATTGTTATAAACTTGTTAAAACATGTTACAAAGTGATTATATAACATATTAAGGTGTTTGATCATGTTAAAAATCGGTTAAATATAAAAACCCGTACGTATTTGTCATAACAGAGAACGAACCAGAACTTGCAAAACCTTTGAATGCGGCGGATTCAATTGAATCCGGCGGATTCCCAGCCGAAACACATGTGAATATGGCGTATTCCCTCGAATACGGCGTATTCCCCACTTAAAACTCGAACACTTTGAAACAACTCCTATGAATCCGGCGTATTCACGTGAATACGGCGGATTCCCAATTACTAAACCAGTCGAATACGGCGTATTCCGTTGAATACGGCGTATTCCCACCTTTGACCCGCACACAAACCTTCGGCTAAAACGATGAACGAGTAAAAGACACGGGCGAATACGGCGGATTCAAATGAATCCGGCGTACTCACAAACCTTCACACGAAATACCTGTGAACACAAACGAATACGGCGGATTCATTTAAATCCGGTGTATTCCCGAACAAAAACGAAACCGTATGAAAACTAGGATGAATACGGCGGATTCACCCGAATCCGGCGTATTCCGACTTCTGACCCGAATCCGGCGTATTCACCAGAATACGGCGGATTCCCCACTGATGACTTTTGCATTTTTAATTAATGTACAAACTAATAAACGGTATACTACTTATGTATCGATTATACGTTAATGGTACAAAATGTTAAGACAAGGGACTTAGAACTAGATATACATATTATTGAGACATTTTGAATACGGACAAGTAGAACACAACAAAACTTAATACGATAACGAATAATATATATATACTAACGGACAATGTATATATATACAACTAGACGTATAAAAAGGGAACGATTTAAATTATCTAGTACAAACTATACGACAAACGTGAACGACAACCAAGTTTTATTCGCGATAATTAACAACGACGACAACTAATATATATATTAGAATATATATATATTCAACTAATATATATATACGAGAATATATGTATTCACCTATATAAGTGTATGTATATATACTTACACCTTTCGGACAATTTAACAATACTTGGATAATATTATATATTTCCAACAACAATCATCAACGAAATACACAAACCTAAGAAACTGATAATTTCTTCAAACGAATGAACTATTAACATAAGTAAACAAAGTACTTATAGTTAATACATTGATGTGTATAGGTTGACTACATTTGGGCTTCGTTATCTTATCTCGCTAGCATTCACATCCGAGCACTCACAGTGAGTTCACAAACCCCTTTTAAATGTTTTAATGTTTTAAAACTTCGGGGTGGAAAACATAGAAATCGTATGTATAATTGCATGCGACAACTGTTTGAATACTTGATGTATTTACTTAAACTATTGATGAAATGAGATTTCATGTTGTGACTGATTAAATACTGTAAGTGTTTACTTAAACTGTTTATGAAGGGGTACTTCATACTTGAACTATTTGTGAAAGGGTATTTCACACAACTATTTGAACTATGTTTTTATGAAATGTTTTTCATAACTATTTTGGGAATTTAGGCAACGAATCTTGGTACGGATCTAGGCTGAACGATGTAGTGCATAAAAGACCTTATGGCTACAGACTATAACCATTAGCTAGGTGACTCTAGCCACTGAGTATACGGATAGTACTATCGCCGTGACGACCCTCCTACGGATTTGGGAGCGTATACTTAATTGTCCAGCATGGCAAACAACAACAGATTAGGGTTGTGGTTTGGTTATAGGGTTAGATCGGGTTACCTTACTTGACAGGTTTAGCTCACCTTTCAAGGGATCACCGTCTAAATATTCCCACAAAACTATTGTTTAGGAAGTGATTTCCTACGTACACTGATTTGGAAATGTTAATCCTTATTTAGGTTAACTTGTGTTTCCTACTGATAACTGATTTAGGAAATGTTATTTGATTAATAACCTGTGTTTCCTATTACAACTACAACTGATTTGGGAAATGTTATTTGTTTATAACTTGTGTTTCCTACTTGACGAACAACACTTATTTGGAAATGTTATTCTTAAATGTTTAACTTGTGTTTCCTACATAACGAACAAACTTGTGAATTCACTCAACAATTTTGTTGACGTTTTACTCTATGTTTTTCAGGGAATTAGCAGCGTAAGTAAGATCTGCATACATATCAGGACGGACTACCCTGGACTTGTTAGGATGCCACTACTTTTGGGACACATGGATTTCCTCTGTATAACTGCAACTACTGCAGTCATACCTATGAAATCTACTTTTGATATTATGTATTTTATGAAATACTGATTTCAACTACTACTATTACTGTTACCACTTTTCAAGTGGTAACCTTTTGTAAAACTTTAACTAATGGCATCTTAATCTATATTCGTTCTGCGATAATCATATGCTCTGAGTATGTATGTATCTGTTGGTTGTTTTTACTGCTCGCACCCCCGCCACGTCACTAAGCTTCCGCAAACCACTCTATGTAATTGTAATTACCGTTTGGCGGGGTGTGACAATTTGTTTTCATATTAGTTACATTAAATTCCTTATTCTTGTATGTACAGTTCATACAAGTTCTGTTATCTCCTGTATTTATACCCCCTCGATGTAGTTGATTATTTTTTAAAACGCAATGTCAAATAACGCCTTTCGTATGAACTTATAAGTGCTAAAATGTTGTGTGTTTTGTAGACGTGGCACTGTGGATGATAACAGGAGAACGACAGGCTGCAAGAATAAGGAATTTATATCTAAAAACGATTTTGAGACAAGATGTCTCCTTTTTTGACAAGGAAACAAATACAGGAGAAGTAATTGGCAGGATGTCTGGTGATACCGTCCTTATACAGGATGCAATGGGTGAGAAGGTTGGCAAATTCACACAACTGCTGTCAACATTTATCGGAGGTTTTGTGATAGCATTTGCCAAGGGATGGCTTCTTGCACTTGTCATGCCGTCTTCAATCCCTCCGATGGTGATTACTGGATGAATTATGTCAACAACAATAGCCAAGATGGCATCACGGGGCCAAACTGCTTATGGTAAAGCAGCCACTGTAGTTGAACAAACAATCGGCTCTATCAAAACGGTACTGAAATAAGTATATGTAAAGTTTTATCATTCATTGATACAACATTTATCAGAAAGTTACAATATTTATCATTCATTGTTATTATGCTATGTTTTGTTGATCTTTATGATTTTGGTCTATAGGTATCGCTGAAATTCGTTTACCTTGGTGCTGGGTGTGGTGTGGCAGCATTCCTTCGTAATTACATATTTTTACTAATATTATCTTAGGCGTTATCCAAGTGATGATCTAATGATTGCATTCAAGTAAATGAGAATAAGCTTATGTTTATGTGACTGTATCCTTAAAAGACTGACTTTGCAAACACGCAAGTAGTTTATGGTGTAATTATACGCTCAGTAGACTTTCCTCTATGTTTATTCCGATTATGAAGGTGTTATCTTTATTGTCGTGTAGTCTCCAAAATATCAACAGGTCTAATGCCACTTTGAAGGCCCGACATTCACTATAAATTGAAGTGAAGATAACAATGGTATAATTCCTTCATAACACCTCCCACACTATGTTTCTATTCCTTACTCGTGTTTGATTTCTTTTCCATCACATTGCAGCATCTAGATGTCTCAGATTGCACGGTTGGAAGCCTATCTAAGGGTTACAAAGATGATTATGGTTGACCAATAATTGTCAACATGACCATTTGATTGAATCAGAGGTTTTTGGAGCTGAAAGTAGGGATTTTTAAAGTCTGTTGTTTGATTACAGTAGGCTCATTGTGGATATTACAACCCTTAATGTGGATATTATAAAGAATACAGAGCAAAAAGTTTGATCACAAAGTATCAAACTGCAGTTTTTGATAAAATAGATGTAATATTTTTTTAGAATTGTTATGTTATATTTTGGAATGTATTTGGATTAGCAGTAGACGTTTTATTAGGAATGTGTATACGAGTTTGGGTAGTCCACTAACCACAAAAACAATTGTTTATGTCGTGTTTCAGATCCTTGTGTGAATTCTGTATTCGATAACACCCTTTGTTGTTGGACATGTAAACGATGTATCATTAACTATACACGTTTTGTTTTATGTAATTTGAGTGATAGGATAGAACGGTTGGAGATTTATTCATACTGAGATAAATGATAATGGTATGTACTATATCATAATTCCTTCATTAGTAAATAAAAGTCTGACTATTTGTTGCTTCCTGCAAGAAAATTTACCATGTTTAAGTGCTTGAATTATGAGAACCGTTAAAATGCAAAGCTTTATGTTATACCGTCGTGCTAAATTGTGATAATTTCAAATGTCCATAAAAATTTAAGGAGATATATATCTTTGTATTTGGCTGGCAAAAGAGAAGGTATGAATTTAGCATGTTTATTTATTATATAGTTGTCAGTTTTATGTGTTTTGATCTGCAGGGGCTCATCTAAGTCTATGATTTCAGGGTCAGAAGTGTCTGGCATTGGATACGGCTATAGGATGTGGGAGTTGTTATTTGCAGAAAGGCAGTGGCCATTAGTTGATCACCCGTGTCAAATTTTACAGGTGAAGGAAAGTTTACAATATGAACGGTAGTAGATTGTAATCTTATCATGTTATGTGGATTTAGGCAGTTTTGTTGTTTCAAGCTAAGCATAATAAAGCTATTTCTCTAGATACTTGGTCTCAACTATTGGTGTTTGCAACTGTAAAATACACAATCTCAGATAACATACCTCTATTAACCTTAGTTTATCACATGTCAATGAAAATTTTGGTGCACATTATGCCATGCACATATGTAAGCCAATCCTTTAGAAATAGCTCATGGGGTGTTTGTAAGCCAATCCTTTAGAAATAACTCATTATTTGATTTTGATATGCGTCATATGGTTTATTTGCTTCCATTTGGTTATCTAATTTCTTATGCTCATTAAGTTTCATCTGGCCATTAGTGCAACGCTGAACATATAGCTTCTTGTCAGTTGTCATCCTTGATGAATTACTTGAGCACTTTTTGTTTTGAGTTTTAAATTTTATATTGCATATTGCATTTGGAACCTCAATGACTGGCAAGGATGTTGTTATCTGCAAGTATCCGGCCGATCACCAGCTGGTAGTGAGTTCATTATTTTGGGTTGAAGTTTTCACATTTTCCATTAAATGGGTTGAAATGGTCACAACTAATCACAACTAACTTATACCACATGTCTGCAACAGGTTTTCCCAATTGTCCCATCCATTATTAATTTAGTATCAAGTTTAATGAAATAACTCATGAGCAACATGCATCCCTATCCTCACAAGTTGCCAATGAAGCAGTACCAAATAATGAACCACATGGATCAGTTCGATCTGTGGCGGCCCGCTGAGCAATAGCCCAAGGCAAAAATGCAGAATTTGCTAAAGCTTTGTATTACCCAACTGCACGAGAAGAGGTATATATAAAATAAAAATGAAATTTTGTTTTTAACGGAACATAGATGGTCATAAAACAAATCTAAAGTAAATACTTGAGCTATATATAAAGTTGTCTGTTAATACTAATTATCCCCAACATGTTGTATTACAAAGTGTCATGGACTATATGTGATATTCTAAGTGTCTAAATTCTAATGACGGGTGATGACTTTTCCATCAACATGCGGTTCTTGTGCTCTAAGTTGTGAAACTCAGATGTTTGTCTCTGTTAAAAACATACATGACGAGTTGTGATGTCATTAAGGTGTGCCCCTACTAAATTTAAGCTGTAACAACTAATTTAAGAGTTCTGTTGATGCCGGTTAACAATTGCATCTGTTTATAACCTATAATTGAGTTTCTCATTTTGGTATATATTTCAGTCTGATACGTCCAATTTAATAATTTCAG
Source organism: Helichrysum umbraculigerum (assembly GCA_949592205.1). NCBI lineage: Eukaryota > Viridiplantae > Streptophyta > Magnoliopsida > Asterales > Asteraceae > Helichrysum > Helichrysum umbraculigerum. Next base: position 26,660,599 of record CATIUR010000003.1, on the reverse strand, counting down.
AAACAAATTTTTAGTTCACCAGTGGGATATTGGGAACTATTGTGACAATTGTTGAAGGATCGGTTATCGTTATATTATATTTTCTTATAATGAAGTTGAATCGCTGCTCTTGCGGGGGTGTCTGACTTTAGAGCAAGGCTTATTAAGGTGAGGTGTTCATTGACAGCCTCTTTATTTTGACGTTCTACTTCTCATTGTTACAAATATCTTTTGATTTGCCCTTTGATATGTGTGTTACTTCTTCATTCTCTATGAGTTTTCATGAGTTGGGCATATATGACAAAACTGTCACTTGACTATAGAAAGAATGATATGTAGTAGAGGTGGGAAATGAGCGGGTCAATGGGTTGGGCATTAGTTAAAAATTGTTTTGGGTCAAAACATATTTTGTGAGTACTTTGGAAGCAATGCTTGGCTACGTTAACCGATTTATGGTATTCTATTTTAAAGATTTTTCTATAAATAACCAATGTGTTAAGCATGATCACAAAACTACATTACCCTATTAAAAGTATATATTGGAAAATACAGACATGGATTAAAATACACTATGTGTGACATCTAATCTGTAAATGTTGACTATATGTGTTTGACATGTTGGTAATAAAACATAAATCGAGTCTAACCATTTTTATACTAAACTTTATAAGCCACAACCTATAATTTGTAGCATATTCTAATATGATGGTGTTTGCCTTCTGGATACTGAAGTTTGACGAGGTCACATATAGCTACCAGATGCGAAATCAAGCAAAAATGTATAGCAAGGGATGAAGTCACGTTAGGAGATATATTTACGTATTCTAACTTCAATTTAGTCAACCTATGCAGGAGATCTTGGACTTAAGCTATTTTCTATGGTATTGTAGCTTTAATATTTTATCCACTGTTTTAATCTTTCAAACATGTTGACATGCTTACTAATTCACACAAAAACCACTTAATTTAAGGCCCAGGTAGTTGGGTTTAAATGGGCTCGGGTTTAAACAGGCTCGAGTTTAATTGGGCTCAGGTGTGAACAGACTATTATGAACATATTATTTTATTTATTTAGGACTATAAATCTTTTAAATCCAATACAATATCTACGTATTAGGTTGTTTGTATTCAGGAAAATGAATTCACTGTTATTTTACTACAAGACGATCTACACTATTATGGCTTGCAATATCATACTACTTCTCTAGACTTCAAGCACTAAGTACTCTCTGAGTTGGAAGGCCAAGAGATTGATGAAAGATTTGACTCTTATTCGTCTCATCTTTAGTTTTATATTCTTTAAAACTATTTAATAATAATTTATATATTTTACGCATTGAATATTATGCTTCATTACAACTGTAAGTAGAATCCTTATTTTTTTTTATATGTTCAATACATCATTGACGTAGCGTTAGAGTAAAAATCATATGCAATTTTAATACGTTCAAAATAATATGCTCAATATGCATTTTTCTTAATTTATATGAAATATTTTCTTACCGACTTTTTAAGCAGCAACATGGGTATGTATATGATTTCATATACATAAATTCTGTTTTTTTTTTTTTTTTAAATTAATCTAATATAACTTTTGTAATAAAATTTTTGCAAAAACCCCGCAAATTTGCAGGTTATGAACTAGTGAAGTAATTATAAGAACTACATATATTGGAAAAAATGTGAAACTATTATAAAAGAAATATCCATTAACATTCAAATTCATTTGTAAGTGCAAAAAATGGTATAAAAAGAAGACAAAACACAAGACTCGAACCTAAGACTACAAGCTTATATAGTGTCGTTACAACCACTTGATCTGTTGGAACATTTATTCAAGCTTCCTACTAAAGTATATATATACAGAGTTTGATAATTGGGTGCCCTTCAAAAATGGAGGCCCTGTGCGATCGACCTTGGCGCACACCCTAACCACCGGCCCTGTAAGCAGTAATTAACTCTAAAAATAACAACTCTCAAATGTCAAAACTCGTGGCCAGTTCTTTATTTGGTCTTCAAATCTTCATCAGTTTTTTCCTCAATCAGACATAATTATCTTTCACTTTCCGATGTGGGATTGGGTTTGCACCCAACATTTACTTCAAGTAATAATTACGTCTAGATTGTTAATTTGTAACTATAAGTTGGATTTAGCCAAGTAATTTCATATTCTTTGAAAATGCAAACTCGAAACCTCAAGTTTGCTGTAAATGACTCAATAGTCAGTATAGTGATATTTGCAACTCGACTCCTTAAGTTTGAATGTTTGATTACCAATGGACTTTTGGCCTATCTGTCTCGGGCAACTCATCAACTTAACCAAGAAGTAGTGGATTCCGGTCTCATTAAAGACAAAATGAGTAAATAATGTCCGAAATTACGTAAATAACATGTAAGTTAGAGGTGCGTATTTACTTACTGTTAGAAGAAAAATAAAGCGAAGGATAATGATTTTCGGAAACCTTTTCGGCTTATAAATACTAATGAGGAAACCTCGTTTGAAACTAAATTGGAAAACCTAAATATATGGAAGCCCTTCCCTTATACATCTTGCTTCTCGGCTTAGCCTGGTCCTTAGTGAACAGATACTTTGTTCCCAAGATAAAAAATCTACCCCCATCTCCATTATCAGCTTTAACCGTTATAGGCTATCTTTGCTTCTTCAAACAGCCCATCTTCCGAACCCTCTCCCAAATCGCTAAGCGTTACGGACCAATTCTACTCCTACGCTTTGGCTGCAGACGTGTCCTTCTGATTTCTTCTTCAGCGGCTGCTGAAGAACTTTTCTCTAATAATGATGCTGTATTTGCTAACAGACCAAAGTTGCTGCCCGCGAAGTATTTTGGATGCAACTACACTAACCTTGCTTGGGCACCTCATGGTGCCCTGTGGCGTCATCTACGACACGTGTCATGCCTTGAAATCCTACCATTTCATCGGCTACCTGACCAACAAAAGTCTCTAACTGACGAGTTAAAGCTGTTGTTAACCAGACTTTCAGATACCCAAAAGAAAATAGTAGAGTTGAAACCCATGTTTCTGGACCTTGTGTTTCATGTCATGATGAGGATGTTTGCTGGAAAAAGGTATTCTCAATTTACTTGTAAGTTATTTTCAAAGTGATTGTTGTATTTGCTTATAATTAACTACGATCTGTGTACAAGATAGAATATGCTCTGGAAATCAAAGAGAAGTGAGAGTCTTGATCATTTTGTTAAAATGGAAATACCATGTATGACGTACCATTTTGTTACACTTTAGCAGACTTTAGTGTTTTCTTTGTTATATTGGACATTTCAAGCTGGTATAGTTTTCTACCTAATTAATATATATTTGGATGATTTTTTTTGGATATATCAAAAATGTTTCTTCCAATCTTATATTTATGCATGTATGTATCATTTGACAGATATTGCCGAAATAAATTGACAGCAAAGGGGGAATTGATCGAATCAATTTCATTGCAAGAGTATGTAACTCATTCCTTTAAGATGACGACGGGAGAGCCTGATGTAGGGTATTTTATGCCGATATTCAAGTGTTTTGGACTGAACAGTTTAGAGCAAAGGTGCAAGGAGTTGCAAGAAAAAGGAGATTTTCTCATGGACGGCTTGATTGAAGAGATAAGAAGAGGGATACCTGATTTTTCTAATATATCAGGCGAGACACAAGAAACAGTAATTGAGTATTTGTTGGATAAACAGAAACACGATCCCAAAAATTACTCTGATAAAGCTATTAGAGGGCTTGTGCTAGTAGGTTCTATAAATTCCTGATGACAAATTTGTGACAGTTTTAAATAGGTCTATACTTATATTTTTTTTTTTCTGTAGGGCTTAATGTCAGCTGGTACCACAACATCAGCAGGTATTATGGAGTGGGCATTTTCTCTGTTATTAAGCCATCCAGAAGTTCTACAGAAAGCACAAAACGAGATCGATAATTATGTTGGCAATGATCGTTTCATAGAGCAGTCAGATATAGATCATCTGCCTTATCTGCGTTGCATTGTGAAGGAGGCAATGCGATTGTACCCAGTTGCCCCTTTGCTTGTCCCTCACGAGTCAGCAAGGGAATGTAGAGTTGGAGGGTATATCGTGCCTAAAGGTACCATGTTATTGGTGAATATTTGGGCTATTCATAATGATCCCAATATGTGGACGGAACCAGCGAAGTTTATCCCAGAAAGATTTGAAAAGATTTTGGACGAAAGAGATGGATTTAAGCTAATGCCTTTTGGATATGGAAGGAGGAGTTGTCCAGGGAAGCATATGGCAACACGTGTGATCCGTCTGACTTTGGGCTCACTTATACAATGTTTTGACTGGGAAAGGGTTAGTGAGAAGACGGTTGACGACATGACTGAACAAACTGGCCTTGCCTTGCTCAAGGCACAACCGTTGGTGGCTAGATGTCACCCACGCTTGAAAATGGAGACTTTACTTTCTCAGATCTGAGTAATCATATCACTTTCTGGGAAATATATTCAAGACAACAATAATATTGTTGTTAAGCTTTAGTATTATTTCGTGACATGGTTGGGCTTTCTATTTGATAATATTATTATGTTACAATCGTTAGTATTTGATAATATGTAGGATCACTTGTTAATGGCATCGCAGTGATCTATCAAGTTAGGAGTTATAGGAGTGTCATTTCATAGTTCTCCACCGATGTCAATTAGGATGTAAATTAAGTTACCTTTTATCGAAATGTATATTGAGCCGAGCTCAAGCCTATAATGCTGATCTCCTCGAGTTCTTATCAAGTTTTTCAATCTAAAATAAAATGTTGGTATATATGGAGGTTCAGTTGACACCACTAGAAAACTTGAGACCCGGATAATAAACTTGAGACTTAAGTATGGTAAACTCTGATTGGAGCTTAGGGGTATAATAGTCTAACAAAAAGGATAAATCTAAAAACCTCGCCTTAATACATCTTCTCAAACATAACTATCTCAAAACTTGTTAATCCTTAATTAATAATTAATAAAAACTTCATCATTAAGAGTTGAAGATGGACAATCTTAGTAAAGGTAAAACCCTTTCATACTATTGGATAGATTGGATTTATAATAAGGGTTATAACAACCATCACACCTTGTAATCTTCATTAGTAGCATCTTCATGCCTTTCAAAAACAAAAATAGTTACAATGAAACAAAAAACCAGAGAAGCAAAACAGTACGCAATAAACAAAATGAAGAAACTGAGACTCTGTTTTATGAAGTAGAGGATCATTTACTCTGTTTTACGGGTCCTATGGATATTCAGAAACGACATGGTTGTTGACTCGAAGACACCGAGAAAAGATGTATGTTCTTGGAGTTGACATTCGGCTTCTATCCTTTTTACGGATATCAAAAAATAAGTGTATAAGAGTTTGGTAGTTGCACATTGACCTTTAAAGTTTCAAACCTTTGCAAAGGCCAAACAGAAAACTACCGTATTGAAATAAAGCTGAATTAGTTTTCGATATGATTCAGGTAGGTTCATACTAAGGAAAAAAATTGAACCTAGCTAAGGCACTCGAAATCCGATATGACAAGTATAATCCAAGAATTGATCTGGGTTTAATGTATTAGCTAGGGTGACAACTAAGTTCTACCTGTTATAGTAGCGAACTAGCGTGACTTATAGTTAATATATCTATTATGGCTTTAGTGTTTCGAAATGTATCGAACTACATTTTGACATTCATATTGAATATCAAACTATTTAGGCTTCCATCGTGTGTCATGAACTTCAAATTTATTGTTCTTGTATGTATTTTGATGATGTGATAATTTATATGGATGCCACGGGGGGACACCTGACATGGATGACACACCAATATAATTATCATAAGTTACATACAATGGTAGCCCGAATAGTTTGATACACACTACACATGTCAGACCATAATTCGATACATTCTGGTGCACTTAACACTATTATTTGGTCTTTCTGATTCGAGAACGTGACCCTCAATGATTTTCAATACTTAGCTAGCAACATAAAGTCCCAAAACCATTTGGCCGGAATGGTTGGCCCAAGTCCTACTACACGAACCAGTTGGAAACTTAGAAAGTAACGTTTAAAGGTTTAGTTCGAGGTTAAACTAGGATCGTCCTTATGTACCCTATATATGTAAGAAATAGTAACTCTATAGTAGTCTTCTAATTACGCATGATAATTTGGAAATTTAGTATCTACAATAGATGCTACTCAAGTACTCAGTAGTACGTGTTATAAATGAATATTATGAAGTATTATGCAGTTTTGTGACTTATTTATAAATACTGAAAGTTCAGGGACTAAAGATGTAACTTATTAAAGATAGTTAGTTAGTTGTTAAACAAGTTGGTTAGATAGTTAATCCTGTATATAACGTGTATATAATTTGGGTCGACGTACAACCTATTACAACTTGTGCATGAAAAAATTATAGTAAAATGGAAATAATCTATTTCTACATCTCTCTCGCATTTCTTCTATCTTCATGTTTGTTTACAACCCACATCCATTGCAAAATCTCCAATTTCCCACCAACAGTCTTCCCTACGATTCCCCTAATCGGCCACTTGTACCTAATGAAAGCCCCGATTTATCGAACATTCGCCAAGATCTCCACAAAATATGGCCCGATCATCTTTCTTCAATTCGGGTCACGTCGTGTGCTCTTGGTCTCATCCCCTACTATTGCTGAGGAATGCTTTACCAAGAATGACATAGTCTTTGCTAATCGTCCCAAAATGCTGCTCAGAAATATTGTTGGCAACAATAACACAAACCTTGTTTGGGCACCTTACGGTGACCACTGGCGCAACCTTCGTCGCATCGCCTGCTATAGAAATTTTGTCTATTCATCGGCTCAATGAGTTCAGTGACATCCGTGCCAGTGAAGGCAGGTTTCTAATTCGGAAGCTGATGTCCAATTCTTCCCCAGTGAATATGAAGTCGGTTTTCTATGAGATGACGTTAAATGTAATGATGAGGATGATATCTGGGAATAGGTATTTTGGTGGTGATAATCAGGAGGTTGAGGAAGAAGGAAAACGATTCAAGGAGATACTAGACGAAGCATTTTTGCTAGCCGGAACTTCCAATTTGGGGGATTACTTGCCGATCTTGAGTTGGATTCGAGTAAAGGGATTGAAGAAGAGGTTACTTGTTTTGCAAGAAAAAAAGGAAGTGTTTTTCCAAGGGTTGATTGAGCAACATGGTAAATAAGAAGAAGACGATGCTAGAAGTGTTATTATCGCTACAAGAATCAGATCTTGAATACTACACTGATGAAATAATCCGAAGCTTTGTGATGGTACCATCTCGGTCCTCTCTATGCTGCTATTTTCATTTTCTACTTTGATATATATTTGCCTTTTATCTTATATTTTCAACTATTTAAATTTACTATTATACCCTCATCAACTAGTACTATTTCTAAAAATAAAGTTTATAAATTAATGCAAGCCTTATTCAATTCCAATCCAATGAATAAATTGTTTAGTACAAATCACAAACGTATGAAACAATTAATATTAATGAATTTATTAAGTTTAAGCATCGATCATCAATTCAATTGATATACGTAAAGTTGAAACTAGCTAGCTAGAAGCTATACATGTCTTTCTTTTTTGAACAGCGAAATTTGAACTATATAAAACCAGAAGCTAGAATAAGAATACAAATGACAAGACTAGGTCTAAATGCTGCACATAGAGCCTTACTATACACATCAAATTTAACAAGCTTATATTAAGGGATATTATTGTAATTCACTGATTTGCACGGGTATTAATTATACTAAGCTAGTAATATAGAAAACTTGTTATATGTCTTCGGCCACGATATGCGTATCCTAAAGCTTTATGTATAGTTATAGTATCAGATGATGATATATGAAGAGGGATGATTGTAGGTTTGCCATTCTAAACTAGTATGCATCAGGATGGTATTTTTAGTAAAGTTTAATATTATTAAGACAGGTTATAAATTTGGGACCATATTCTAGACATCTATTGTATTGATAGTACAACTAGGGACCAACTTATTCCGATGTCTAGGAGTACTAGAGGCTATCTAGAAGTAGTGTTTTAAATGAATTTACTAATCTAGCTTCCTTGAGACTAACCCATAATAAAGTTATACTGAAACAGAATTCCGTGTTGGGCCTTTAAGGCCGTGAAATTATTTATACGGGCTAGGGTTTTTTTGTTTTGGTTTGTTGCCCAAGTTTGTGATACCCTATAAATATTAACCCTTATGTACATGTAACCCTTGAGCCGTACAAATAGTAAAGAAAAAACTCTCTGGTTTGGCCCGTGGACTAAACTAATCTCCAAGTTGGAGGTTGGACATAACCACGTAAAATCATTGTGTTCGTATTGTTCTTGTTTATTATCTTGTTTGCTTTGGTTAATTGCTTCGTGAGTGATTTGTCTATCCGTTTATTATTTGTGGGTGTAACGCGACTACATGAGAATTGTTATGGGTTTGATTTTTGCTAGCAACTAGTTGTTATTAGTTGGATGTTCCGCTGCAAATTCCTAACATTCCGAAAGATGGAACTTATATAGTTTTACATCTCCTTCATATTTCTTGTAACTTCATATCTACTAACAACCCATATCCATCACAAAATCATTAACCTGCCGCCAACCATCTTCCCAACCCTCCCTATAATCGGACACTTATACCTATTGAAAGCCCCACTACACCGAACTTTCGCTAAGATCTCTTCTAAATATGGCTCAACCATCCTTCTCCAATTTGGGTCACGACGTGTCCTCTTGGTCTCATCTCCTACTATTGTTGAAGAATGCTTTACCAAGAATGACATAGTTTTAGCTAACCAACCTGATATGCTTTATGGAAAGATCAGTGGAAACAACAACACAAGCCTTGTTTGGGCACCTTATAGTGACCTTTGGCGAAACCTTCGTCGTATTGCCTCTAATGAAATCTTGTATATTCATTGGCTCAATGAATTTCATGACGTACATGTTGATGAAGGCAGGCACCTAATCTGTAAGCTGTTGTCAAGTTCTTCTTCTGTGGTTAATATAAAGTTGGAGTTCTATGAGCTTACTCTTAATTTAATGATGAGAACGATATCGGGAAAGAGGTATTTTGGTGGAGATATTCCTAAGGTTAAAGAAGAAGAAAAAAAATTTAGGAAGATACTGGACGAGTCATTCAAACTTGCAGGCGCTTCTAATTTGAGGGATTACTTGCCGATTATTAGTTGGTTTGGAGTGAAGGGACTAGAAAAGAAGTTAATTGATTTGCAAGAAAAGAGGGATGAATTCTCTCAAGGGTTGATAGACCAACTTAGGAAAGTGAAAACAGGCGAAAAACAAAATAAGAAGAACATGATTGAAGTACTATTATCACTACCAGAATGTGATCCTGAATACTACACTGATAATATGATCCGAGAGTTTGTGCTAATATGATCCAAGAGTTTGTGCTAGTAAGATCACTTTCTGCTTCTGTTTTATATATTAAGATTATATATTATAATGTTCTAAATGCTAGGGAGGGGGCCGGTAAGAATTCACTCTTTAAACATATTAGAGGATATACTCTTTAAACATATTAGAGGATATGCAGCCGATGATTGCCCAAGTGGTACCATCACCGTAAATGCCCAGACTTCACATATGTGACCGACATGACAGGGGTTCAAATATGTGCCTCAGCATATGGAGGTAATTGGTGGATATGTGATTTGTCCGACGTTAATGTTCTTTGCGAGTGGGGCGGATGCGTATCGTTAAAATATGGTATGGGGTAGGGCCTAGGGCTGTTGACGAATTAAGTCGATTCGAATATCCTGATGCTCCACTCGACTCGTTTGAATAATATTTATGTTCGAGTTCGACTTGAACTCGATTAATTTTTTAAAACCATATTCGAGTTCGAGCTCGAATAATAAATTAGTGTTCGAGCTCGAGCTCGATACTCATTTAAGCTTTTGACAACTTACAAAAAAAAAACTAGTTAATTGAGCTCAAAATCTTTGTTTAGAAGCTCAAGTTCGATAGACTCATATATAAACTCAAATAAACTCTATAAAGAGTATACTAAATATATTATAAGACTTTGAAATAAGTTTGTAAAATATATTTACACTTAATTAAACTTAAAGTGTGTAAGTTTAATTAGTTATCATCAAATCATCAAACACTAATAAGCAAGTATGTAATTAGATTCTTGATCTTGATATTTTTAGTGTGTTCATCTCATCCTATATGTTTCACACATCCAATGTAGGATACAAAAAGAATAATGAGTTTGTCCCACATAAGAGAAAAGAAACAAAGTTAAAGAAAAAAGAGTACTATAATAGTAAAGTTTCATAGATGAGAATGTGAAACCAACTTATATGTTATTTACACTATAAATATGGTGTTAGTACAATATTTGTGTTTCTAGATATAATATTAAGTAAAAATCTTATTACTATCATATCTTTTAAGTTTTTAAATATGTAATTATTATGATAATAGATATGTTCGTTTAACTCGTTCGACTCGACAAGCTCGACTAGTTCGTTCGGCTTGAGATTATTTTTCGAGCTTTCGAACGAGCCGAGCCGAATTTATTGTTTTGAAGCTCGGCTCGTGACAGTCTTTTATGTTCGAACTCGACTCGAGCTCGAATAATATTATGCTCGAATTCGAGATAAACGAGTTCGAACTCGAGTAGCTTGTTAACTGCTCGGTTCGTTAACAGCCCTAGGAGGGGTAACCTACAAATTACCTTTTTTAAATAGAAGGACAACGTTCATTACAATTATGACTTATTTACCTAAGTATTCGAGCAACCAAACCATTTCCCTCGCATGATGCTACGTGTCTTTACGTGATGATATCATCTTATTGGTCATTTTATATTCAGAGAAATCTTTAGATACAAATAGAATTTCCTTAACGTTACATATTCTTGCTATAACATTACATACGTAACAAACATATAATATCATTAATTTCATTGTCTCATGCATAACTAAGAGAATGTTTGTGGTGATTATATAGACTCTTCTATCAGCTGGCACTGAAACTTCTGCGGGAACCATGGAATGGGCCTTGTCTTTACTGCTAAACAATCCAAAGGTTCTACAAAGGGCACAAAATGAGATTGACATCCATGTGGGAAAAGATCGCCTTATGGACGAATCAGACATCACAGAATTGACTTACCTACGTTGTATATTAAACTAGACACTGCGATTATACCCTGCTGGTCCTCTATTAGTCCCTCACGAGTCATCAGAGAATTGCATGGTCGACGGCTATCATATCCCAAAAGGAACAATGCTTCTTGTTAATCAATGGGCCATTCATCATGACCCGAAGTTGTGGAAAGATCCTGAAAGTTTTAATCCAGATAGGTTTGAAAACTTGCGAGGAACACGAGACGGGTTTAAATTAATGGCATTTGGGTCTGGGAGAAGAAGTTGTCCAGGAGAAGGTCTGGCGTTACGTATGCTTGGGTTGACTTTGGGGTTACTTATTCAATGTTTTGACTGGGAAAGGATTAGTGAAGACATGGTTGATATGACGGAAGGCCCTGGGCTTAGCATGCCCAAGGCTAAACCCTTGGAAGCCAGGTGCCGACCTCGTGCAGTAATGAAAAAGATACTCACCGAAATGTGAATTAGTTATGTACCTAAATATATGTTCAAAATAAGCTGGCATTGTATTATAGCTTGATTTGCCTATCTCGTTCATTGTTGATTGTTGTCATGTTTATGTATGTTAAATTATATTAAGTCATACTTACTACGGAGTATAATCTTTTGTTCTGAACGTGTAATCTTCTTCTTCTTTTTCTATCATCTGAAAGACGGTAGTAAAAAAGATAAAATTGCCAACAAGAAACTAGAACTTACGAAACACCCAACTTAAATAATGAATTTATAAATAGAATTAGGCTTTAGAAAAAGTATTTCTTTCTCTAAATATACTTGAAACGAAGACTCGATAAGCAAACGTCAAAAGGGGGTGTTTGTTTTGAAGGTATTGAGATAGTTTCTAGGAATGAAAACTTGTTTGTTACTTCATCTGTTCAAAATATAATGTTCACAAATAACAAAAATGCAGTTTTAATAATGCAATTATCACATTGTTTCACCAATAAGACTTTATCCTTATGCCATAAATTTTTTTTTTTGTTCGATGAAATTCAAGTGGACAACTATTTCAAGACAGATGGAATTAGTTGATCGTTTTATAGTTGAATCGAAACGTATATTTCATGTATTTTAAGAAACTCATCACTAACTCTCTTTCTCTATACCATTTTTCTTTTGACTTTTTCCTTGCATGTCTATACCAATTTTCATAACCGACTTATTATATACTCCCTCCGTCCCTAATCTATTGTCCAGTATTCCTTTTTGGGCTGTACCAAATTAATTGTCCACTTCTATAAATAGATAATGAGATAAAGTTCTTTTTTACCTCTAGTGTATATATGTAAGACAAAAAAATAGGTAAAAAAATCTTACCAAAAAGTAAGAGATATAATTATGTTTTCTTAACTGCGTGTTTTTTGTCTGGGGACAATAAAATTGGGACGGAGGGAGTATTACGAGAACAAATGAACAATCAATTGGGAAGCCCACTTCTATTGGGCTACCAGCTTGGTCTTATATTGGGCTAATAACTAAATTTGATTTGAAGTGTGGCCCATGTAAGATGACCACTCTCCACTCTCCAGAAACAAGAAGGAATATACACTACTTTTGAAACAATTTTATCTTGGGTTTATTCCGTCTATATCCCTCAAAACCCTTCAAATTACGCCTATATCCCTGTAAACTCCAAAATTACGTCAATATCCCTTCAAACCATCAAAATTCTCGTTTATATCCAAATATATATTTTAACCATATTTAAATGATTTGGAAAAATAAAACTCTAATTAAATACTAAATAACATATTGATTGACTCTTTTACCCCTCCCACCCCTAATCAAAATCCAATCTTTTTTTTGAGTTGTATATCACGTACATATCACGATCTCCGTCTTCTTCTTCCCCGTAATTTCCTACGGTCTATAACGGCTCCAATTAGGTTTAATCTAATCCATCTAAAATTAGGTTTAATCTAATCCAAACGAGTTACAGAATCTGCATATGCGAGGGGGGTGGATCTTGACTCCACAATTTTCCCTTGCTGTGACTATGACCATGAAACCGTTAGCCATATGTTCTTTACATGTCCGATTGCATCACAGTTTGGAAAAGTACTACTGATTGGTGTCGACTTGCGATTTCAATTCCCCGCAACATCAAAGAAGCTCTCGAGATCGAAGATTTTGATGTAATTCCAAAGGCTTGCAAAAACCATATTGGCGTGATCATTTACGTACTCTCTGTTTTATGGGTCCTAGGGAAATTTAGAAACGAGATGGTTTTTAACTCGAAGAAACTGAGGAAAGATGTTCTTGAATACGACATTCGGCTTCGATCCTTTTTATGGTTATCAAATAGATGTTCTAATGTAAACATAAACTGAATGGAATGGTAATGTAATCCATGACACATAATGTAACTCTTTTTATAGCTACTTGCTAGAATTTGAACCTAGTACTGAAGCACTATTGAGTTTGAACGATGTAAACACAATATAATACACCAATACCATTAATGGTCTTTAACCTTAAGACTCATCAACATCATATATAGTTTGCCACAACTTAAATACATATTGTGAAGTTACAGCAACCATATCACTACTTTTATAGAGTTAATGTATTAATATAACTTGATCATTGAAAATTCATAACCATCCATGACAAATCAAGAAATACAGTCGACATATTTGGACTAAATAAAAAATCCTAACAAACTTTAAAATAATAACTCAGTTTTCAATTAAAATCCCAGCAATAACTCAGCTTGCTAACTTTGTTGACTCGACTTTGAGTTCCTACTTCCATGAGCTTTGGTGTGGTTTCCTCGTCTCCTGAATATCGAACAATTAGCATTTAAGAAAGCTTTTTGAAAATAATAAAACTAAAGAAACATTTAGTTGAGAACCGATTACCTTTTACTGTTCGATGCTTGACTTGGATTAGAACTTTGAGACGTGCTTGGAATAGATGCTGAATTTTTGCAAGTCTTTTCATGATGTCCATAACCACCACATCGCTTACATCTATGTCTTCTCTTAGGCTCATCGGCTGGTACGATTCTATTCTTTCTGGGTCGTCCAGGAGGGCGTTTGATGGTCGGTGGGTGTATCTTTTCTGTTGTTTCTAAGTGCACCCATTCATCTCTTCCAAGCATGGGAGAAATTTCTAAAGAGTAAGCTTCTTTATATTTCTCGATTGTGAAAAATGGATCCACATATTTGGCCTAGTTAGTATCCCCTATGGATGCAATGAAAGCTGCCGCATGTACACATGGAAGACCCTTGACTTGCCAAAACCGACAACTGCATTCTTTCACATCTAGTATAACATCCCAACGCTTTCCCTTGCCCTTTACTTCAGATACTTCAGCCCGATTGTCACTGCTTCTACTAACGTGAAATTCACCCAAGTTCTGCATGAAAATTTTTAAACATGGAATATAAAATGTTATCAAAGATATATCTATCTAATTCTAGTTTTATATTATATATAGCTCATTCAACTTGCCTTCGAAATTCTGTTGAGATGCTTCCTAGCAGTGGGAACTAATTTACCCTTCCATTTTTTTACAATCCTTCTTTTCTTGTCAAAACGTAGCATAAGCTTTTCTCGAATGTCATCAAGAAGATCAAGAACAGGTCGATTTCGCAGAGTACCTACCCATGAGTTAAAAGTTTCCGAAATATTGTTAGTGATGTAATCACACTTGGACAAGGTGCCAAACTTACTCTTACTCCATATCTTTTTATGATTATCATTAAGATAACTAATAACATCTCCACGTGCACTAGCAATTTCCATTAAGAACTTGTCATGCTCACTAACTATGTAGGTATTTGCAGCAGCCCATAGGTTAGACTTAAAAAAATCGCCACGAAAATGTTTCTTGAAGTTGCTATACAAGTGTCTAATGCATTCTCGGTGCTCAACGTTAGGATAAACTTGTGTGATCGCAACTTCCAACCCCTTCTGCATGTCTGATGATATAACAAGACCATTGGGCGTCCCAATTGCCCTTTTTAGTGACTCAAGAAACCATGTCCATGATTTTGTATTCTCCATAGGCTACTGGAAACAAACCATTGTTACCGTCAATACCTGTGGCAGCAGCTAGTACTCCATTGAACTTCCCCTTTAAATGACAACCATCAAGACCAATATAAGGACGACAACCCGCAAGAAACCCCCTTGAGCAAGCCGCTAGTGAAATAAAAAAGCGTCGAAAATGTTTATTGTCACCAATTCTCTCAAAGTCAATGTCAACTACACTTCCTACGTTTCTGCTTAGTAGTTCCTCTTTAAATTCATCCATCTGTATAAAAGAGTCATCCCAACATCCATACATATCTGTGAAGGCTTGTTCTTTACCTCTAAAAACTCTTGAATATGGTACTTCAACATTATAATTTACCATAAGCCACTTCTTAAGCTCGGAAGGAGAGACATCCGCGTCAGATTTCACCCTATCCGATATTACATCGACAATCCATCCTTGAGTGGCACGCTTATTACCACTTTTGTTACTTCGAGTACAAGTATGTGTTTCTACAAATTTCCTAACCTACACAATTGTAAGATAAATAAAAAATCAGTTAGTAAAACCAATATGACAAAACCGTAAGACTTCTACAGCTATATACGTACTTCAAATGTAACTCGATCTTCCATAAGAGAAGCACGAATTCTCCAGGTGCACGTTTTGTCTTCACAACATGCTGAGAATCGTGTCAAATCACTTTTTTCGATGTCATACTCAAATTCATTTGTTATTGCATAATGGTTTAATGCTCTTCTAAAAGCAATCACGTTTGGGAACTTCGAATTCAGTTTCATGGTTGCACTTTTCTTGCTCGTTTCACCTTTATAATTTACATTCTCATATTCATTATCACTAAGACTATGATAACTTCCTTCACTATGACAATATGAGTCTGAATCACTTTTTTCACCATCTGGTTCATCGCATTCTTCTTGAGAACTGTATAGAAAAACTATATGAATCAAGTTGAGGATTTTATACTGCTGGTATAACATATAAGTCATAAATATAATGAATTATACCTTTGTTGTAAATGATCATCCGTCGTCGCATAAATTGTTACTTCTTTCTCCTTATCATACATGCTAAGCATCCGTGTGAAGTTCTCATCAGAATCGGGCTTGATAAAAGATTGATTATTTTTGTACTTGTCAATAAAAAGAATTGTCAAGTCAGTCTTTGACGGGTAATGCTTCATTACGTCCCCAACTAGTTGATTAAAATCGTATAAGAATGCGTCCATGTAGATACTTTTTCGAGAGCCAAAACAATATACTTTCCTTGACGAGTTTCTTGCTAACCGAAAGTGGCCTCCATATTTGAGTTTAATTTCGTACTTGGAACACACTTGTCTGAATGTAAAAAAGAATCATGTAATGTATACAATAAACTTTTAGGTCATGCACAGAAAAAATCTTGCAATTGTATAATATTAGAACCTGTTGGATCATGCACACATAAAATGTATAAAACGTTTCTAACAAAACCATCGATTTCACAATCACAAAGTCATACAAACTTACTCAACTACGGGAGATTCAACCAACTTCTCCCATCTTGGTGCTACGGGAGATTCAACCAACTTCTCCCATCTTGGTGCTGAGGAGTCATCAATAGTAATATCAACATTATCATCCATCTTTAACCAAACTTCAACAACTTGTTCCTGACACAAAATGTGATTTCAGCATATATACAATGGATCATAAAGGACTCGTTGATAAGTTGCGATGAGGAGAAAAAGATAACAAAAGAGAATCCTTAATTTTAGATGGATTAGATTATACCTAATTGGAGCCGTTATCAACCGTAGGAAATCACGGGGAAGAAGTAGAAGGAGATCGTGATATGTACGTGATATACAACTAAAAAAAAAAAGATTGGATTTTGATTAGGGGTGGGAGGGGTAAAAGAGTCAATCAATATGTTATTTAGTATTTAATTAGAGTTTTATTTTTCAAAATCATTTAAATATAGTTAAAATATATATTTGGATATAAACGAGAATTTTGATGGTTTGAAGGGATATTGACGTAATTTTGGAGTTTATAAGGATATAGACGTAATTTGAAGGGTTTCGAGGGATATAGACGGAATTAACCCTTTTATCTTTCATGTGAATTTCACAAGCGATTTGAGAGTACATATAGCAAACAAATAAACCACTACTTCCACTAAATGCTACATTTAGGTCACTACTTTTATAACTAGATAATTACTTGACTAAGTCAAACACTAAACATACATGATTAATGAAAGAATGAATATTATACTAAAAGGTAACATTACTAGATTAAAATTATTATTAGGCTTCGTCGACCACTTTAACTATTTCATTAAAATATTTAAACAAGCATATGATTAGATGGAACATCACTGCAAGAACGTACTATGAGTTCATCCTAACATTTCAAACATCTAAACTAGTAGTGAAAAAAAAAACACAACCCGGAACCGAACCCGATTTAAAAACCGAAACCGGAACCGATTTGGAACCGGTTTTTGAATACCCGGTTCGGGTTTTTCAATACCCGGCGGGTAGGACCCGGTTTGGATTTCGGATTTCAAAATCGGGTTGGGACCGGGTAGGAAGCGGGTCGGGTTGGAAAACCCGGTATAAAACCCGAAAAAACCCGGTTTAAAAACCGGTATTCGTGGGTCAAAAACCCGGTTCGGGTCGGGTCGAGTAGGTCAACGACCCGGTTTCGCTTCCTTTGACTAAAAACCGGTTCGGGTACCGGGTCGGGTCGGGTATGCCCGAAACCCGATTTTGTTCACGGTTAATCTAAACTACTTATAAAACATATACCTTTCTCTTTCTTGAATACTTAAAATTTTGTATACTTAAAATTATGTAATCTCTAATTAAGTGTATAGTCAAAGGAATTGCCTTTCATTTTTGAAATTGTATTGTATAAAGTTTAAATCAATATTTTAACACTTAATCACTTTTTTTACCGATTTCAATAGATGTATTGCACGGGTTACCAGCTAGTATATAATTAGGGTAAAAGACAAAAATCGGCTATGTACTGCCACCAAATACTCCATGTATGCAACCTACCTTTTTTATTTCTCATGTATGCAACCAACCATATAAATTGTTACTTATGTACGCAAGATGGTAACCGATAACTTGTTAGACCGGTCAACTTGATTTTCAAACATTTTTTATTTTTATAATAAATGACACATGAAGTATTAATTGTGACATGGATTTTAGAATAATGTAAAAAAAATTAAAATGTGTCAAAAGTAAGTTATTAAATGTTTCTTGTACAACAATATCACCACCATCATCGTACACGTACACGCACACGCTTTTTACTTCTGTTTTTCATCATCATCGTACAACAACATCACCACCGTCGCCAGAATTTGGATAATGATGTTGGTAAATTCGGGATACGTGATCTTAACGAATCCGAGCTTTATGTTAACGTACATCATCATCTAACCCTAACGCTATTTGCAGATTCCGGCCACCGGCTATTTCTAAATTTCGACCGCCGGCTATTTCTAAATTCCGGCCACCACTCTCCCACCACCAACTTGAAGAATGACTATGCCACCCACAACAAATCCAAACGTTACACTCATGACCGCTTAGCCATAGATCTAAACGCCTCTTACGGTTGTTGCAGGTTTCCGGCGAAAGCTTCAACGCCATCTCCTGCGAAAACGAAGTTGCAGGTCGAGATGACGAGAAGCGGAGGCAGTAACTAGTCGAAAAATGAAAATCCAGTTGGAGATGGCTGTTGCAAGGAATAGGAATGTGTGAAAGATTAGTTTTATAATGAAAATAAATGAACAATCAAATGGATTGGGTGGTGGGATTTGTTTAAGTAAAGGGGATTTTGGAAACTGGCCGTAGGATTGTTTGCAGGAGGGTGGTCAGGGTGTTGAATTGATTTAGGCATCACAGGTGGGTTAGTGTACAAGGAAGAAGAAGAAGGGTAAATTAGTAATTCAACTAAATTAATGACGTGTATATTTGACGTGGCAAAACTGGTTATGTGGTACTGATGTGTACGCCAAATCATCATTGTATAATATGAGTAGGTAATATTGAACTTTTGAAAATCATAACACAAAATTACCCGGTTGGTTGCATACATGAAAAATAAAAGGGGTAGATTGTATACTTGGAGTATCTGCTGGCAGTACGTAACCGATTTTTGTCTTTTACCCATATAATTATGAGAATTACATAGGTAATGCTAACAATGTTAAGGCTCACGGTAGAAAAATAATTTACAGTTTTAGCACCAACTTTTTCACATGCACGTAAATGACTCTTCCTTTACACTAACATCGCTTAAGCTTGCGTAGTACCAACATCACGAATCATTTTCCCTATAACTATGTAGTCAACTCGTCGAACATATAACACTGTATCAAATTCCATTAGCTGAAAGTCGCTAATCTTACCTATATTCTAATTGGATATTCCCAAGATTAGGTGGAGAGTTCTCATAATGTCCATGTCATAATAATCTTACGTGTAATTACTATGAAATTTATCTCTTAAAGAATAACAATAAAGATGTCCATGTCATTTACCTCTAAAACTAAATGCCTATCATCTCTTCTTTTTTTTTTTTTTTGAACGGCAAACAAATTATATAAATATATATAAGCCTTCTAGCAAGGAACTAGAAAGACTAAATGTACAAACACCAAAGTTTCGACCCAGAATACCTTACATACTAGGAAACTAGATTCGAACTGCAAGGACGCTAAAAAGGATGAAAAAAACCTGACAGTGTGCCAGGAAAAAATCCCCGATAAATAGGGGCCGCGCCACCGGTTTTCACCCTATATCGTTTTTGATAGCGACCCGTGTGAATCTAGTTCAAAGTACAACCCATAATAATACTACCCTTTCCGATTACAATAAAACTGAGTATTACAATCAGAAAAAGAAGCAGTTCAGAATCGCTTCCCATTTGCCCGACCCATTCCTTGAATTCACCCGAAATCACACACCAATGGAGAATGGATAACAATTCCAACTCGCCAACGTACAAGGAATTTTACTTCTATGCTTAATCCATAAAAATGATGTGGAAGTGACTTCGCCCGCAATAATAGTATGAGACTTTACCATGTTGTTGAAGACCAAATCGTTTCTCGCTTTCCAAGTACACCAAAGTAGTCCATGAATAATAACCATAAAGACTTTCCTTTTTTTTGAACAAGTTCCCCAACTTGCGGCAAAGTTAAGAAGCTCCACCACCGAATTTAAATGAGGCATGAGAATCCCGCACCAATCGAAAATAAGTTTCCTAGTTTCAGTCGCGCGTTGACATTTTACAAGAGTATGGTCAACATCCTAATCTTCAAGATTACATATCTTACATGTGATCGATCCAATGTTAACACCTCTAACCGATAAGCATTTAGCCACCGGAATTCTACCCAAGCCTGCTCTCCATACAAAACAATTAACTTTAAGCGGTACCCATTTCGACCAAGGCATAACAATTAACTTTGTCACTCATAGAAGAGATGATAAGGTTTAAGCCTATCATCTCTTCTATGAGTGACAAATCACCTACAATTTAATGTGTAATTTCTCAATTAATTTTTCATTTAAAATCCTATCAGTTAAATCACTCTATGTATTTAAGTTTTTCTGGCAAATGGAGTTATAATTACATCATTTATTATAATATTTATTTGTAAAAACTTTAGTTACAATCACTCCATGTTTGGATGGATATATAGTTGGGAGCAATGAGTGAGAATTATATTGCAACTCCTATTTATTTTGAAAAGTATGCATACAAACTCTTTAATACAAGGTTCTTTTAGTTGCCATTGTTGTACCAAGTTTTGAGTGTCTTTAACGGTCTGTTATATCATTTGAAAACAGTAAATTTGATTTGTAAAGTGATAATTAATTGGTGTTTAGCAGATATTTCTTTGGACTATGCCCTCACGGATGCTATCAAAAACGATATAGGGTGAAAACCGGTGGCTCGGCCCCTATTATCGGGGATTTTTTCCTGAAACGTTTTCAGGTTTTTTTCATCCCTTTTAGTATCCTTCCAGTTCAGGTTATGGTTCAAGGTGTATCATTTGGTGTTGTACTTTTTGGGTCTAATTAGCACCTTGCTATTAGACATTTTATAATATAATATATTTAGCCGTTCAAAAAAAAATATCATTTGAAAACAATAAGTTGGTCAATTATGTTTTGTTCGATTGAACACATACACGTGTTGTGATTTGTGAAAGTAGCTTATGATTCAAGCTAGATATAACTATATCAAAATGCATTTCTATGCATACTTATTTCTCTTTCATTGCAACTCTTTTTGAAGTTACTCAATGTTTCTAACTGATCATTATGATGGCTAGGTTGATCCATGGACTATTTTGTATTTTTTATTTTTTTTTAGCAGATCCATGGACTATTTAATATATGGTATTATGATAAGATATATATGATGTATCCTTTTTATTCTTTCATTCGACTTTTTAGAAATTTGAAATACAACTCATTTGTAGCATGATTTCATACATCACGCAAATGAATAATCTGGTTTAATTTGTAACCTTGTTTGTAGTGAGTAGGTCACGACTAAGATCTATAATGGAACGTGTTGCATGAAATTTGGGATGAGCAAACCATCTTGCTAGGTTCTTGCTCTCTTCACAATCATAATTTTCTTATAGTTAAATTGGCCACTGCACTAATCTAATCATCAAAGCTGTCCTATAAGCCATTACATTGCAAAATCTGCTATTGTGATGTTACAAATTCTGTTGGTGGCTAATTATCTTATAAGGTTATATATACATACCATAAAATATAGTGCATCCTTAATTTCAGTTGTTAGTTTATAATTGTCATTCATTGTATTGTAATTGTCAAAGGGTAACAGTACTGTACTATTCATTACAAGCAAAGTGCTCACTTGTGTTTTATCTTCCATATATGTAAATCATTATCTTTAAGACTTTAAATTAACAAAATACTACATATGTATATTAGAGATTGTTGTTTAACGTAACTTACTGTTTATCCAATATAATAATGCAATCGTGCATCGCACGGGTCTAACATCGAGTATAATAATACAATCGTGCATCGCACGGGTCTTACATTGGTTAACATCTACGTTGGTACATAAATAAATATATAAATATGTGGATAGTTACATACTTGCATATTTTGAACTTAAGATGCTTCGATCCACCTACGTCACCACCAACGTCATATGTTCTGGAAATTGCTACTCGGTTTCCCGTTTCATGCTTGTTGACCGGGGTAGTCATTTTGTCAATGGTCTCTCTTTTCTTTTTCCTATAATCCACAACAAAAGAAAACATATAAATTTTATATTTTAAACACTTATTTTATTACATCACTTTACCTATAAGACTTACACTACAACAAAAGTGTCAATTCTCTACGCTTTTTTCTTCACGCTTTTATAAAGTGTTAACTTATTTGCTAAGTTATTCACACTTATAAGTGTGTACAAAATGTTCACCGCTTTTAAGTGTGAACAAATTGTACTAATAATAATATATATCACAATGTTGACGATTGCAAGCGTGAAAAAATGTTAGATTTGCAACACTTTAAAGTGTGAAGATTATTCTTAACACCCAAATTCTTCACGCTTAAGAAACGTGAACAAATTGAGTGTTAGCAATAATATTCACGCTTTTAGGTGTGAACTTTGTTCAATTTTTTCAC
This sequence comes from Helichrysum umbraculigerum, assembly GCA_949592205.1. Lineage (NCBI taxonomy): Eukaryota > Viridiplantae > Streptophyta > Magnoliopsida > Asterales > Asteraceae > Helichrysum > Helichrysum umbraculigerum. The sequence goes on along the minus strand of CATIUR010000003.1, from coordinate 26,637,737 downwards.
ACTTATAAGTGTGAACATTGTGATAGAGATTGTTATTAGTTCAATTTCTTCACGCTTAAAAGCGTGAACATTTTGTACACAATTATAAGTGTGAATAATTTAGCAAATAAGTTAACAATTTATAAAAGCGTGAAGAAAAAAGCGTGGAGAATTGACACTTTTTTTGTAATGTTAATTAATTTAAAAACATTTTAATGAGTGAACTTCTCACATAACACTAGACTAAACTTGTAAATATTCGCTTAATAGTTTAATTTATTTTTATAAGACAAGATATGAGTAAATTATACCGATCATCCCTGTACTTTGCACGAAATTACACCGATAGTCCTTATCTCTTGGAAATTACATCGATCATCCCTGAATGATACCAAAATGCACGGCGGTAGTCCCTCCCACTAACGACGGTTAAAAAAATCCATTAAGTGTGTCACATGACTCGTACATGAGGATACATAAGTCTTTTTACCCTTTTCTTATTCCCAAAACCAACCCAACTACCGTATTTTGAAGCTCAACACGAAGATTTATGTACCCTCATATGCGAGTCATTTGACACATTTAACGGATTTTTTTAACCGTCGTTAGTGGGAGGGACTACCGCCTTGCATTTTGGTATCATTCAGGGATGATCGATGTAATTTCTAAGAGATAAGGACTATCAGTGTAATTTCGTGCAAAGCACATGGACGATCGGTATAATATACTCTAATTTTTTATATATTGACAATTGAATACCACGGAGTATTTTTTTTTCTCGGTAGGTATTATCTGTATCCCTATCTCTATCTCTACTACATATAAACCATCTTACTACTTTATTAATAGAAATCTTAAAATTTTGGTACTCAACATTTCTAAATTTAAAACGTTTAGTTTTCATATTGTATTAACTTTTATCAAATTTTTTACTCTTAAGCCCCTTCTTAATCTAAATCTTTACCCCTACACATTAAATTATCGTTATCGATTCATCATCTTAAATGATACATCAGAAAATAGTAAACACAATTATATATACAACTACCATTGAGTTATACGTAATAATATATTATACTTCGCTGCATTGTGCGGATATTATGCTAGTATTGGTTAATAAATCATTGTCATATTTGTCACTCTATGTTAATTAGTTAACTGTTTTCTTCAAACTATATAAGTGACAAGATGACTGTATAATTATTAAAAGGGGTAAGTGCACGAAAATGTAATGAACTATGCTCTGACATTCATTGTATGTAACGAACTATTCTGACATTCATTGTATGTAACGAACTTGCTAATTTCCTCCATTGTATGTAACGAACTAGTATTTTCCTTGATTTTTCCAAGTGTTGATTATGTAGGGCGACACGTGGCGTTCTTAGGACCGTTTATCTGCCCAAAATACAAGTTCGTTACATACAATGAAGGAAATTAGCAAGTTCGTTACATACAATGAATGTCAGAATAGTTCGTTACATACAATGAATGTCAGAGCATAGTTCATTACATTTTCGTGCACTTACCCCTTATTAAAAACTAGATTATAACTCGCAAAATTTGCGGGCTAATACATGAAAGAAAAATAAAGTTGGTTGCTATGAAAATATATAACAAATTATAATTATATACATGTTTGTTTATTAAGTGTGTTTTCATTATGAGCAGTACTCTTAAGTATTTTTTGAAATTGAAACATAAAACACAACAGAATAATAAACATCAAAGTAGGTAATGAAAGTATAATAGGGGGATCAATTGAAATTAGTGTTTCCATACAGACTACATAAAGAACGTCACATTTGAACGAAATACTTGTCCTGCATTATATGGAATGTTAGGTTCATAAAGATCAAAGATTCTAACTTAATAACAATTACTCACCACGTGATTGTTTGTGTCATCGCGGGGACGTGCAAGTTAGAGTTTACTTAGTGCATGAAGCCTATCAAAATAGTCTATTATTGCAAGTCAGGTAAGAGTTGATTAACGTGTACGTAATCAAAACCTCGTGACTTCCTATTAAGGTTCTCTCGTGAAACGGTTACCCTGAAATGAAATTAAATTATTAAGAAACGCCGTATTTAAAACTTCTAATAAAATCATTGAAATCACTAAATTTCCCGTTTATCAATAAAATAAGTGTGAAAATAATGTGGTACTGTGATGATTTCGAGATAAGTCATTGTTCTAACTAAGCAAACCTGTTATTAGTTTGTAAAAAAAAAAACAGTTACGTAAGAGATGTATTCACATATAACCATGTAACAATAACAAAAAATGAATGTCACTCCACACTTATTACCCTTTTTAGCTTCATTTAATTTGATTTTCTTCTAAACGTTCGTGATATGCCTAGATAAATAAGATAGTAATATGTTCCACCCATAAAGAGCATCAACGCCGGGAAAATCAATTGTCCACGAATCTCTCATATGTTATGATATTGATATCGATATCGGTTTCAATTTTCCAAATGGTATCGTCGTATCCGTCTACATCTCACGAAGTCGTTGAGAAACCATGATTAGGTAATAATGTATTTTAAATATATAGCATTTGAAAATACTCCTATATTTATCAATGCTAGAGAAATGTGGTTGTATTCAAATTAGATAATTAAACTATATTTAATAATGAGAGCATTTATAAATATCAATTTAATTGATTAATATGATGTTGATATTGTGAATATGTGCTTGTGAATAGCACATTATGAAGTTATAGTACTTGTGCTGACTTAGTAAAGTACTGATTGATGTAGACTTAGCCTTATTCGATGGAATTCGGTGCTAAGTGATGGACTGATTATAATTTTACATATAAAGTTTGACCTCTACCTTGCTTATTAATATGTGTTTAAAGTGATATGATTCCATATTACTTGTAAGTAAGAGGTTTCATATGATCAGAGAGTGTTTGAAATTGTGAATTTAAATTAGTGATAACTAGTTGCAAAAGTTAAATCCAATTGTTTCACCACTTAAGATGATATGTAGATACTAGTTAGGTTACTAGTTATGACATGAATTTGAAATTCATTGTTAAATGTGTGCATTGTGGTTTATAACCACTGTTGTTGATGTTGTTTTATTTCTTGTTGTTAAGAAGCTAAGGGTCAAAGATTTTAACATGTTACTAAATTCTGGTTATAAGAATATTATAAGTATTTATAATTGTCAAAGATTCTGGCACGCTGCTAGTTTCTGGTTGTAAGTGGTTATGTGTAACTTGTTTAACTGATTATGTGTTTTAAGCAGTTATCTGATTAATGATAAACGATTCATATAAGTAATCACTTTATGAATGGGAATAGGGTTTATACACAGTATATGTGCGTGGCTAAAGACAGAAGCATGTCTATTTGGACATGTGAATGTGGAAAGAATTGAAACCACGTAATTAGTGTTACAAGTTGCTCAAGGGGAACAATGTATGTTAATCTATTAAATTGAAAGGTGATTAAGTTTTGCAATAAGCAAAATTTTATGATATTAGCGAAATGGAAATATAATATGGGCTGAATCTCATATAAGAGACAGGAGGCTAATATGTGATTTCGTTATTAGACTAATTAAATGTGATTAGATTTTGAGGACGAAATCTCTTTAAGGGGGAGAGATTTATAACACCCATTTTCTTGGCCTAGTAATAATTGAGTAATTTCCTGACTTTATATTAATAATTTAATGTGTTAGGAAATTAAATTGTTATCTTATTAAGTCATTGTGAGTAATTAGTCAAAAAGTCAAAAGACTTATTGTGACTAGTAAATTATGGTTTATTTTAACTTTTTACAGTTGAAGGTAAAATAAAATTGTTGGAATTGTAAATGTTTTTAGGTTCCAGACAATAGGTCAAGAAGGGGAATTAAATTACACTGACATAAACTGAGTCGGTGAGGTGAGGCTGACTTATATTTTTGTAAACTTCTCTTAATGTTTCCATTTTCTTTTTGGCAATACAAAAACACACAAAAGTGAAGAAACATTTTCTTATGATTTTGATTCAAACTCTACAGCAACATCATCTCTAAATTCTTTCTAATCAAGTTGTAAGTTTGAATTTTGATTCATTATTAGTAAGTTATGATTTTGAGTGAAATTGATATGAATAATGATATATGTATGAGATTAACTTGGAAAGATGGTATACGATGTTTACATGATGTTTATAAACAGGAGTAATTGATTTGGAAACATCAGTTTGTGATATTTGAGTTAAGAAAATCGGGTTTTGGGTTTTGATAAAGCTGCAGGTCGTTGGGACGAAGGGTGTACCCGACGGGTACTACCCTTACCCGGCGGGTAAGTAACCTAAATGGTTACCTGGCTGGTAACTCCACTAGTTGGAGGGTAGTTCAAATTTCAAAAGTGCCCGGTTGATAACCAGGGTACCCGACTGGTACTACATACTTAAAAATGATATTGCATTCTGTCACCACCAAAGTTAATTCACCCGGTGGTTTTGTTGGTTACCCGGCTGATGGACCCGAGTACCCGGCAGGTACTCTTGTTACCCGACGGTTAAACCCTTATTTGGTGTGATTTCCTGTTTTAATCCAAGTACAATATTCTTGGTTTTCAGGATGTTGAATGATTAACTTATGTTATGTAGTGACTTTTGGATAGTTTAATTACTTGTATTCTTGTTGAGATATTTGAATTAAGTTATAAACCTAAAGTTTAAATGATGAGTTGGTTATCAATATTAACCAATGAATTGATTAAGTATTATAGCTAGCAACTGTTTAGTATATTGATACTATGTGTTGAGACATGTGATATGATTATAAAATGAGTTATCAATTATGAGACGAGTTACTAACTCATTTGTTTAATTGTATTCTCAGATACGGAGAAGGCTCAGTAATATTAGACTTCTGAGCTTGCGGCTGAGGTAACAGTGAGTGGATCTGTAATCCTCAGTATGATTTAGTTGTAACAGGTTTGGTTACGTTTACTACTTTGATAGACTGTTTATGTAACACCCGGCAAATTAGGTTAATTGTTAAACCTAACCGAAACCCTAATTACTTGTATTTAGTTTGTATTAGGCTAAATAATTGTAATTACATGTATATTTGAATATACACTTACGTGATTATGTGTTTATCTATAATTGCACAAAATGATCGGACGGTGTCCGACACAATACACGATGTTGGTGAAAACATTTCTATAAATAACTTAAATCTATTTTTAGAAGTTATTTATCATATATTATTATTTTTATATAATAGGACACGAAAAACCTAGACGTTTTGTTTAAAACGTAACAAACACGGTAAAAATGCGCAAATCGAATTCGACAACCAAACAAAAGTCAATAACTATTTTGACAACTCAAAATAAATTATTTTAACAATACTTCAATGAAAAATAATCCCAAGTATATTACGAATTAAAACGACTCAAAATAACGTTAGGCGATTTAACGTTTTAACGAAAATAACGAGTAAACGACCAAAATACGTAACACAGTCTGGAAACTGAGTTGAAAACATTTTCCAGCCCCTATGGGCCCCCCAAAAATCTGCCTTCCCTCCCCATGTGCCCACCAACCCTTCCTTCCACTAGAAACTCATGCAATGAGATCATTTCACACTTCACGCAATCTTCAACTCTCTCCATCATCTCTCTACACTCCCCCACCACTCCCTAAAAATCAGTCATAAGATCACCATATCACCACCCTATAACCACCAACATCCACCATAAACCACCACCTAAATACTACACCATTTGGTAAGATCTTTCAAGAATTCTAAAGCTCAAGAACTCCTTATCTTCAATCTGCCATTCTTTCTTCAATATCCTCATTGTAAGGATGTTTCTACATTTTTTTTTATGATTTTTAACTAGATATAAAGTTCACTCAGCTTGTAGATAACAAAATGTGGCATAAAAATCGTTTTTCTTAACTTTAAGTTCATAAAAATACATTTTCAGCTTCTGTCCAGAATCTTACACGAAATGTACCAAACCATAAATCACTCATTTCTTAATGAAATTGGACGTTTGTATAGCCTAAAATTAAGTTCAAGAAGTTATCTTTCAAATCCCGCTGGCCTCATATTTTTATGAGTTTTTTAATATTTTTAATATTTTTTATAAAAACATATAGACAATCTGTTCCAAGAATTTAGAAACTTTACTCTTAGTATTTTGGCCATATCTCGAGCTACACAGCTTCAAATAACCTGAAACCACCGCCCAAATTTCAAAAATTTCATTGGCTACAACTTTCGTATTGACCATTTTTAGTGATTCCTTGTAGATTTTTCCCAGAAACGATGATTGGATGCATATATCCAAATCTGACCATTAAAGATAAAAATAAACTTTAAAAATAGTTAGACTTCTCTAAAAGTCTTGGAAAAATTACAGAAAGTAGATAATTGATGAAGGAATAACTGATATTTTTCTTGGATTTGATTATGAAATGTGGATTTTTATAAAAATCTAACAATGAGATGTATTTTCTGGAAAACCTCAAATGTGGACTGATTTTGGTAAAACTTGAAAACCGACACTTGTGGACTTGCTATTTAGGGAAAAACTAACTTTTTGTGGCTTATGAACTTATTTAAGGGCTTGGAAAAAGATTCGGGTCAAACCGAGTAGGTTTGACCAAGTCAACAAAAACGGGACCCGGTTTCTAAAAATGGCAACCTTACTATTTTTTGTTAAAAACGGAAACCTTACTATCTTTGGCAAAAATGGTAATTATAAAGGTTTGGATGACTTATTAAGTAACTTGGACCAAAAACGAGACTTGGAAAGTTTCCTGAATTAGAAACCGACATTTATAACACTTAGACCAAATACCCTAACTCATAAATTGGGAAGTGTCTCATAAATTGGCAAGTGTCTCATAAATTGGTAAGTGTCGACCAGGTTTGACCAACTTTGACCACGTTTGACCAGTTTGATTAGGTTTGACCAACTTTGACCAGTTTGATTAGGTTTGACCAACTTTGACCAACGAGTTGACCAATTTTGACCTACTATTTAAGGTTTATACGAACTAAATAATCTGTTAGCAACACACGATATGTACTAATGAATAGTATACAACAAAACAAACTTAATAATAATGTCTAAACGAATTATTATTACAAACTTTCACCAACGGGTCGTATACATTTTGATAAACGAACTTGAACAACTTACTTGAACATACTAGTTGAGTGAACTAGCTTTAGATGGACATTAACCCTCCACCTACACTATTGGCTTAAGTGGACATTAACCCCCACTTGTACAATAGCTATAGATGGTCTTTTGAGACATCTACTTATACCCAACCTTATACGTTTTTAGGACGTTAGAAGGTTGCCCACCGGCTTGCTTGCTTATTTGATATTTGCTTGCTACTTGCTAACCTAAGGTGAGTTTCATAGCCCCCTTTTTACTTGTTTTTGAACTGTTTTGGGGTGAGAATACATACATACAAAAAATTTTCAGATTTTACTTATGATTGTTTGAAACAGAAACAGAAACTTTTACAGATTTTTACTTATGATTGCTAGAAACAGAAACGGAAACTTAAACAGAAACAGAACATATACTTATTGCATGAGTAGCAGAACTAATCCACTAATAAGTCCTCAATTTGATGGTTCGTTAATTTTTAAGTGCGAATAACTGTGAATAGTACTATCGGGATTGACAATCTCGTCCGAGCTGGTCGCTCCAGCTAACCCACGGGCGCATAATTATTTGAATCAGGATGTGTCCCGGATTAGACACATAAAGGCAGCAAAATTTGTTAAGCTTCAAATACATGAGCTCATGGCAATAATGTACAGAACTGGATCCATGTAGAGCTTGATTTACTAAGAAACTCTATTTTTACATAACTCTAGTTATACAGAACTCTATTTTTCAGAACTTACTTATACAGGATCATTATGATACAGAACTTATTTTACAAACAGAAAACATGGTGTTCACATGAATACTTTACAGAACAAACCTATGAACTCACCAACTTTATGTTGACCCTTTTAGTATGTATTCTCAGGTTTACAGACGCAGTAGGACTACCCACAGGAAACAGGATAGTAGGATGCTTTTGGAAAGCATAGCTCGAGTCGCATATTTTCAAACAGGAGATTTAAATTGTAACACCTCCAAATTTACTATTTGGTGGAAGCATACTTTGGGTGTTACTAATCAATAATCAAAGCACATAGATGTATAGCAAACGACTCTATATGCGTCGTTCTAACAAAATATATTTAATATAAGAAATGTTTACAACATTTAAAGCTGTACATAGCTCGTGTTCGATTTAAATGAGAGATTTCAGTACATGAGTACTTTTTCAAAATATACTAATGCAAGAAAATCTCTAATGTCTGCATGCTGACTCGAGCTATAGTAATCCCGAGGCAGTCCAATCTACTGTTGGGTACCTGTGAAACATGCTAAAATGGGTCAGCTAAAGCTGGTGAGCTCACAGGTTTGAAATCAGATAATATCGTATGAACCGCAAGATTTAAGTAATGATTTGCAACCAGCAAATATATAATAGTGTATATAGCCATGAGCACATAGTCTGAGCTTAACTCGAGGGTCGGGTCCCATATAGAGAAATCCGAGCGAGGTACCTCCACGAGTGCCTAATCCACACTCGTCTGAACAATTATTAGTACGTCCGTTTAACCAGTTAGTGCTTGCTAACCCGGACGAGGAGGGTCAATCCTATATGGTACCATATACTAATAATCACGCTACAATGTATTACCAAACTATGCTGACGGAGGACTTTGAAATGATTAGAGGAAAACAACTCATGTAGTATATTGTTAAGTTTGTACTTGCGTTCACATGTTAAAAATAAGCATTGAATCACACCCCTGAGTGAAAAGCGGTAAAAAGAGGGGCTATGAGACTCACCTGAGTCTTGGAGCGTTAAACCGATAAACGTATGATGCTTAAACAAGCAATGAGATGTCTGCAGACAGATAACCTGAGGGTGTCCACGACACGCGATGGTTATTAATATGAATAGGTAGTTACAAAGACTACCTCTGTAGTTGTTCGTTCAACTATAATGTCCAAATGACCACGATTTGGTTGTTTGATTAACTTGTGTTTTGAAAACGTGTACGACCCGTTGGTGATTAGTTGTAGTAATAATCTTAACATTATTATTTTGATTTCAAATAGTTATACTTAAAAGTATTTATAAACTTTAGGTGACGGGGGTCCGGGGGCAGCGCCCCTGGTGAGCGGGATTCCAGGGGTGGCAACCCCTGGCGGGGTCCAAGGGGCTGGCCCCTGGTTGGGGTCGAGATGCTAAGTCAGCTCGAAAATTTTTTTATTTCTACTAAATTGCTTTGGTGAAAAACGCATCTGGAATTTAATTTGGGTGAAATCAAGTGATAATTTTGGGTCTCAACACTTAGTAAAAATTGGTTTGAAACCTTCTGTTTTATGCATCACTTATAGCGACACTTAGGGCTTAGGCGACACTCAGGAAGTGTCGCATGAAATGACGGATTCTGATTAATGGCGTCACTTGTGCAAGTGACGTATAGGGTGTGACACTTAAGGAAGTGTCGGTACAAGTGTCATGAGTCACTAAGGTTAGTGACGGGTGAAATCGGTTCTCGATTGTAGGCGTCGCTTAGACAAGTGACGCTATAAGTGTCGGTTCATAATGACGGGTATTTAATTTGCGACACTTAGACAAGTGTCGGGAAAAAGGGGTTTTATGCGGCACATAGGCAAGTAACGCAAAATTAGGGCTTTTAGCGACACTCAATGCGTCACTTAAGTGACGCACGAAGTGACGCTATACTGCAGTCGTCGTTGCGTCACTTCGAGCTGTTGACGGATTTTTGAACCAAAAACGAGTTTTCCGACGACCATTTGCTCCGATTCTTTTACCCAACCCATATTTGGACATTTTAAGCATATCTAAACCAAAATCAAGTATTATAACGAAGATTTAAGCGGTTTCAAGAATTTGTAGGAAACTTACAAGTTAACGCCGGAGAAATCCGAAAAGGTGGAAATGTAGATCGAGATGCGGTGGTTCTTTTCTTCCAAACGAGTGTGATGATTGGAGGTCGTTTCGTGGTGTATTTTTGCGATTTAGTGGTGGTAGTGTTTGATGTTTTTAGAAAGAAAAAGAGAGAAAAAGAGAGTGTAGAGAGAGAGAGAAAAAGGGAAAGTGGGGTGGGGAGGTGGTGACCTCACCCCTTTTCTTTGCTGAAAATCGGTGGGGCCCACCGAGGTGTGGGTCTCCACTTCTTGCTCCGTGTATTCGTGCTCCGTACAATGTTCGTTTTCTCGATTGTCTAAAACGTTAAATAATTATTTTATACGCTTTAAAATACGAATAATTATTCAATATTTTTATCTAATTATTTCACCAAATATTTAATAGTTAAGTTATAAAATATAACTTATATTTATTCTGGATTGTTTGCGCGTTTATATTTTTAATCGCGTAAATTTTATTTGTACGATACGAGTTTGCATTGAAATATTATAAAATAATATTTTGGAGATAATAGTGTTATTAAATAATGTTATATTATTTAATAAAATGGTTCACCAACGTCCGTATTCAATTGAACCGAATTACATTCGATTTGAGATGCGTACGATTTAATCAAATCGCATAATTGTATATATTCATCAATATATATTTTGATACATTAATTAGCCTAACACAGAACTAATTACATGTATTTACAATTGATTAGGCCTTATTTAATAGTCCTAATTTGACGGGTGTCACATAAATTGCATTACGACATATTGTATCAACAATTATGTATTATAAATCTCTAGACTATGTTTGCGAACTTTAGAATCTTATGTAAACTTTTATTTATGGAATGTAACGTTTTCAAACATCTCATATAGAGGTCGTTTGCTTTAATCTTTGTGTTGTGATATTTGATTTGGTCGGTGCCCCCGTGACACCTCATACTTCCGCTGCCACGTGTTTTGGGGGTGCGACAAATTAGTATCAGAGCCAAAGGTTATAGCGAACTAGGATTGCATTAGTAACCTAGACTATAACCGTTAGGTTAGTATTCCTCATTTGGTATGACTGGTTCAACAATTACATCATTTGAATTTAATTTGACATAGCCTAATCAACTATGTACAATTAAAGGAGAATCGATGCAAGACCTGAAATGGTTATAGTGAACGGGAATACAATAGCAGACGTGGACCAAGGATAGAAATGGGACCAACCCTTATATGTGCTTTATGTGCTAGGTTTTATATGTATATATATATATATATACAACCTTACGTATACTAAACATATTTGCCACGGAAAATGGCAACCACTCCTACCACTACGTCACCCGACACAGAAAACGAAACTCAAACCTTACACACTACTGTGGAAACTTCCACGGTACCCGCTCGTCCAACCGTATCGGGCAACGACATAATCGAAGAGGACTCACTTGAGGAGAATCTATCTGAGGATTCACCACCCAAACAAGTGACGCCTACTTCACCCTTTTCCTCCCGCTCTCGTTCAAATCATTCGGGAACACGTATGGAACTAGAACCGCACGAGGATTCGTCACCTAGGCGCGTAACGTTTATTTCCTCTACTCCGCACTCTTCCTCCCACTCGCGTAGTAGACAATCGGGATCGCGTGTGCTACACACAACTAGAAAGACTGATAGACCACCTCGAACTAGACCTCACCATATCTATACTATTACTACTGACGACTGTTGTGGAGATGCAACTATTTTTGTTAAACCTACGTAAGTCAAAATTGTTCCTACCGCATGTTATATTAAAAACTTCTATCCCGATGGGTATATAAGAACCCCATCACTTTTTGTATAAAACCTTCGTATTCGTCCGGATGTAACAATGCCCGGCATATTTTGTAAACAATGAATCAAATATATTATCTATAACTCGCTTTGATTGATTTTCTAAACTTTACTACCTTGCGCTAATTTATTTGTAGTACTACGATGTCACATATCACTCTAAACACGTCCGTAATGATCTAAATCCTCATACAAAATCTCATTCACTCTTTCATCTCCTTTCGTCTAGGGATACACCACTACGAGAATCAAAGGGAATTTCCGACAATTTACAATAACAAGAGTTTTCAACAGATTTCTACAAACTCAAGTTTTCAAAGAAATTTCACCGAACATCTATCCACAATTATTTATAACCCTTAATATTCAACGAATTTTTGTTAAACAGAATTTTCAACGTGCTGTCAAGAGTTTTGAACGTATTTTGACTGACTCAAACTTTTCAACGGACTATGAGATATCTAACAGATTTCATCATAAAATTTTCAACAAGATTTTATAACAACCTCTCTACGAAATGTTCTATAAAAATTTCAAAATCCATAAGTGTATAAACTCATTTATATAAAACATATCGTTTAAGTCGAGGATTTATCACTATTTATACCTACAACGACTGATTTACAAACGAGTTTACCAACTGTTTTAACAACTACTTAGTCACTATTAGACTACTTTGTAAACGACTATGCTATAACGATTTGACTACGATTTGAACAACGAAACGGTCATGAATTGACTGCTTTTAAACACGAATTAGACATCATTATGTCTTTTTAAAACAACGATTTAATTTCCCACTAAATTATAATGCAAGATGTGTTTACAACGAACTTTTCCCCATTTCCTTTCTCGATGCCATCTAAGAATCCCGTCAGAATCGTTGCTACGAGAAACCCATTCATATTCCTAATGATACCAATAGAACTCTAATCTAACAAGGGGAGAAAAAGTGAAACAAGATCACTTCGGTAAGAAACCTACATAAACCATAAAACAAAAAAACCAAGAACCTAGACCATGATGGCTTACCCATCATCAAGGCCCGGTGAATCTCAAGACGAGGTCCTGAATTCACTTGTGGATAAGAAACTCAGATACGCTAGAAACACACACTTACTTTCTCACAGACCCCACACAGACCGTGACCACAAGCAAATTTCGGGACGAAATTCTTCTAACGAGGGGAGAATGTAACACCCGACAAATTAGGTTAATTGTTAAACCTAACCGAAACCCTAATTACTTGTATTTAGTTTGTATTAGGCTAAATAATTGTAATTACATGTATATTTGAATATACACTTACGTGATTATGTGTTTATCTATAATTGCACAAAATGATCGGACGGTGTCCGACACAATACACGATGTTAGTGAAAACATTTCTATAAATAACTTAAATCTATTTTTAGAAGTTATTTATCATATATTATTATTTTTATATAATAGGACACGAAAAACCTAGACGTTTTGTTTAAAACGTAACAAACACGGTAAAAATGCGCAAATCGAATTCGACAACCAAACAAAAGTCAATAACTATTTTGACAACTCAAAATAAATTATTTTAACAATACTTCAATGAAAAATAATCCCAAGTATATTACGAATTAAAACGACTCAAAATAACGTTAGGCGATTTAACGTTTTAACGAAAATAACGAGTAAACGACCAAAATACGTAACACAGTCTGGAAACTGAGTTGAAAACATTTTCCAGCCCCTATGGGCCCCCCAAAAATCTGCCTTCCCTCCCCATGTGCCCACCAACCCTTCCTTCCACTAGAAACTCATGCAATGAGATCATTTCACACTTCACGCAATCTTCAACTCTCTCCATCATCTCTCTACACTCCCCCACCACTCCCTAAAAATCAGTCATAAGATCACCATATCACCACCCTATAACCACCAACATCCACCATAAACCACCACCTAAATACTACACCATTTGGTAAGATCTTTCAAGAATTCTAAAGCTCAAGAACTCCTTATCTATAATCTGCTATTCTTTCTTCAATATCCCCATTGTAAGGATGTTTCTACCTTTTTTTTTATGATTTTTAACTAGACATAAAGTTCATTCAACTTGTATATAACAAAATGTGGCGTAAAAATCGTTTTTCTTAACTTTAAGTTCATAAAAATACATTTTCAGCTTCTGTCAAGAATCTTACACAAAATGTACCAAACCATAACTCACTCATTTCTTAATGAAATTGGACGTTTGTATAGCCTAAAATTAAGTTCAAGAAGTTATCTTTCAAATCCATCTGGCCTCATATTTTTATGAGTTTTTTAGTATTTTTAATAATTTTTATAAAAACATATAGACAATCTGTTCCAAGAATTCAGAAACTTTACTCTTAGTATTTTGGCCATATCTCGAGCTATACAGCTTCAAATAACCTGAAACCACCGCCCAAATTTCAAAAATTTCATTGGCTACAACTTTCGTATTGACCATTTTTAGTGATTCCATGTAGATTTTTCCCAGAAACGATGATTGCATGCATGTATCCAAATCTGACCATTAAAGATAAAAATAAACTTAAAAAATAGTTAGACTTCTCTAAAAGTCTTGGAAAAATTACAGAAAGTAGATAATTCATGGGGAAATAACTGGTATTTTTCTTGGATTTCATTATGGAATGTGGATTTTTATAAAAATCCAACAATGAGATGTATTTCCAGGAAAACCTCAAATGTGGACTGATTTTGGTAAAACTTGAAAACCGACACTTGTGGACTTGCTATTTAGGGAAAAACTAACTTTTTGTGGCTTATGAACATATTTAAGGGCTTGGAAAAAGATTCGGGTCAAACCGAGTAGGTTTGACCAAGTCAACAAAAACGGGACTCGATTTCTAAAAATGGCAACCTTACTATTTTTTGTTAAAAACGGAAACCTTACTATCTTTGGCAAAAATGGTAATTATAAGGGTTTGGATGACTTATTAAGTAACTTGGACCAAAAACGAGACTTGAAAAGTTTTCCAAATTAGAAACCGACATTTATAACACTTGGACCAAATACCTTAACTCATAAATTGGGAAGTGTCTCATAAATTGGCAAGTGTCTCATAAATTGGTAAGTGTTGACCAGGTTTGACCAACTTTGACCAGTTTGATTAGGTTTGACCAACTTTGACCAGTTTGATTATGTTTGACCAACTTTGACCAGCTTTGACCAACGAGTTGACCAATTTTGACCTACTATTTAAGGTTTATACGAACTAAATAATCTGTTAGCAACACACGATATGTACTAATGAATAGTATACAACAAAACAAACTTAATAATAATGTCTAAACGAATTATTATTACAAACTTTCACCAACGGGTCGTATACATTTTGATAAACGAACTTGAACAACTTACTTGAACATACTAGTTGAGTGAACTAGCTTTAGATGGACATTAACCCTCCACATACACTATTGGCTTAAGTGGACACTAACCCCCACTTGTACAATAGCTATAGATGGTCTTTTGAGACATCTACTAATACCCAACCTTATACGTTTTTAGGACGTTAGAAGGTTGCCCACCGGCTTGCTTGCTTATTTGATATTTGCTTGCTACTTGCTAACCTAAGGTGAGTTTCATAGCCCCCTTTTTACTTGTTTTTGAACTGTTTTGGGGTGAGAATACATACACACAAAAACTTTTCAGATTTTACTTATGATTGTTTGAAACAGAAACAGAAACTTTTACAGATTTTTACTTATGATTGCTAGAAACAGAAACAGAAACTTAAACATAAACAGAACATATACTTATTGCATGAGTAGCAGAACTAATCCACTAATAAGTCTTCAATTTCATGGTCCGTTAATTTTTAAGCGCGAATAATTGTGAATAGTACTATTGGGATTGACAATCCCGTCCGAGCTGGTCGCTCCAGCTAACCCACGGGCGCATAATTATTTGAATCAGGATGTGTCCCGGATTAGACACATAGAGGCAGCAAAATTTGTTAAGCTTCAAATACATGAGCTCATGGCAATAATGTACAGAACTGGATCCATGTAGAGCTTGATTTACTAAGAAACTCTATTTTTACAGAACTCTAGTTATACAGAACTCTATTTTTCAGAACTTACTTATACAGGATCATTATGATACATAACTTATTTTACAAACAGAAAACATGGTGTTCACATGAATACTTTACAGAACAAACCTATGAACTCACCAACTTTATGTTGACCATTTTAGTATGTATTCTTAGGTTTACAGACGCAGTAGGACTACCCACAGGAAACAGGACAGTAGGATGTTTTTGGAAAGCATAGCTCGAGTTGCATATTTTCAAACAGGAGATTTAAATTGCATTACGATATATTGTATCAACGATTATGTATTATAAATCTCTAGACTATGTTTGCGAACTTTAGAATCTTATGTAAACTTTTATTTATGGAATGTAACGTTTTGAAACATCTCATACAGAGGTCGTTTGCTTTAATCTTTGTGTTGTGATATTTGATTTGGTCGGTGCCCCCGTGACACCTCATACTTCCGCTGCCACGTGTTTTTGGGGTGCGACAGTTTAGCATACCATGATGTAATTGTTGTTTGATAGACTGTTTAGTTTGACATGATGCCATGATGATTATGGCTTATGTGATTATCTGATACATGGCCTTTGGGCAATATGTGGTAGTGAGGTCAGCCTGGTGTTGGGTTTAGCTGCTATTGTTGGCCGACGGAGGGTTCCTTGTACATATCGTTAATAAGAACCTTAGTTGTGTGGGGAATAACATTAAGCTATCGGTATATTCTGTATAGGCCAATACAGATTGTTGATAAGTGTTCTTGGAGGGCCACCGCGGAAATGAGGGTTCCTCAAGGACCACCGATCCTCATTGAGATTATGTGTTTACGATGCTTTATGCCGTAGACAGAGATATTACTTGTTTACGATGCTTTGATGTAAACAGATTTGTTATGCTAAATTGGACTGTTGATTATTTATTCACCCACTTAGCGATAGGCTAACCCCACCACCCTACTACTTCTTGCAGGCTATGATTAGATAATGGGCTCGGCAAGAAGCTGTTGACTGGATGGAATGTTTGAAGACTGGATGTTTACTCTGATATCTGATTTGAATAAATCAGTGTTGTTTTTGGATTTACATAACACCCAAACTGATAAACTATGATTTGAAATAGTTTCACTAGATATGTATATTATACAAGGTAAATTATTAAAGTTTGATTAGACTTGTGCTTCTGGTATCTTATGTTATAAAAAAAATGATTCTAAAATGTGGGGTGTTATAAGTTGGTATCAGAGCATAGGTTTGGGTGAATTGAACATTAGTAAGGTGTTCAATTCCAAATCTGAACTTTAGTTAAGTCAAACATTCCAGGGTGTGGGATTTGGTTATGGAATGGGAATTGGCTAGTGTGTTATGTGCTAACGCTTAACAACTTGTGAGATGTTGTTTTGAGATACAGAGATGGCAGGACATGAGTACTAACTAGTATTCTCAGCAATATTGTTGGTTAAAGAGAACCAGGTAATCCACGATAAGCTTTCTTGGATTTACTTTAACTTAAATTGCTTACCTTGCTATGATGATTAGTAGTAAAGTTGATTTGAGTCAGATTGATATGATTCCCATTTATGAGTCATAATTGATTGTACATATTGATTTAGTAATAAAAGTACTAAATGAGATGTTTAGCGTCCTGATTAGTTTTGAATGAAATTGAAATTGCAGACTATGTGTTGAATTAAGTAGACAAAGTGTTGGCTAGAGGTTAACAGTGATACTGTTTGCACTTAAAGGAAATTGGTAGTATGACTATGGTATATTTAATACAAGGTGTGGTTATAAATCCTTACTAATGAAATTATGTGGTATTGAATAGATTATAATTGCTCCTTCGGGAGAATACGTGGATATATGGTTAGAGTATATGTTTCGACTATGGTCAAACATGTGAATTAAATAAATGTGAATATGTCTATGAAATACATAGATTATGATATGGTTTATTGATTGAAGATGAGGTATGTCTTCTGGGTCAAATGTAAATTAGTAAATGATATGTAAATGTCGAATTAATGACGTAAAGAATGACATAATCTTATATGTTACTAATATTGTGACTAGTTGATATGTGATGAGAGGCAAGTAGAAATGCCAAATGCTGATGTTAATCAGGTACTCGGGATTACTTGATTATGTAGAGTTAATGATTTTGAATAAATCAACTATATGAGGCTAGTTTAGCCAGTAAGTTAATTATTATTGAACATGTGCTTGGAATTGCAAGTAATATTAATAAAGTATTTGGTAATTGATACTGTACTTTGTATTGATTATCGATGTTTAAGTATATGAATATGACATGGCACATGATGTTATGATGACATTAGTACTGGATAAGGTATCATATGTTTAAAAATATGATAATAAATTAATATGTGGTTAGGATTTCAGATAAATAAGGATACTGACTTGTGTCAGTTGTTGGATTGAAATTTTATATGGATATATACATATTAAAGAATGTTATATGTGTATGTAAATTAACTTGTATATGTCAAGTTGATTAGATACGTGGAATAAAGTTACTTACTTATGCAGAATTAATGGTTTAAAATAAATCAACCTAATGTGGTTGTATTAGCAAGTAAGTTAAGTTGAATTACATAATAAAGATATTATGACATGATTGGGTTATTGTTAAGCTGTTAAGCTATGTGGGTAAATAAGGA
Source organism: Helichrysum umbraculigerum (assembly GCA_949592205.1). Taxonomy (NCBI): domain Eukaryota; kingdom Viridiplantae; phylum Streptophyta; class Magnoliopsida; order Asterales; family Asteraceae; genus Helichrysum; species Helichrysum umbraculigerum. The sequence continues at coordinate 26,619,176 of CATIUR010000003.1, read as the reverse complement.
AATCACATTAATGATTGATGACATAAAGTAGCCTGAGAAGGAAGTGTGAAAAATATAATTTAGCAACGCCTGATCACCATTGTTACATTATGCTATGTCATATGAATTTGTTGAGGTTGCCAAGTATCAAAGAGATTTAATGTGATTGTAGAAATTAAATATGAAATGGTGTTAAACTAATTAACTATTATTTCAATATGGAAGAAATCAATTGGTGGAATTGTGATTCTAAGAGATTTTAAATTGCAAGTGTATAGGATACTTGCCAGTGAAAAAGTTATGATAATCTAACAATTTGATTTTGTTGAAAATGTGGTTATATGACTAAATGGGTTGGATTACCCATTAATGGGTCATATAGTGTCCAAACGGATCACTATTGTGTGTATAGCTAGTATTGAGTTGAGATTGAGTTATGTTGATCCAGTCATTGTAAAGGGGTCATTAGTGTTAATGAAAACATTGACTAAAAGTTTATGTGTAAGATTAAACTGAAGTTTTAACATGATGTTAAGCACATAGGAAAAGTGAAATGGTTTATTAAATGGGCCAATTGTAATATTGTGATATGTTGACTTTGAAAGTCAAATTATGAATAAAGAGTCTCGTGTGTATGTGTAGGAGATGTATGAAATCATTTAATTATGATTGGTCTAATTTGGGTCAAACTTGTGGAAAAGTGGTTAGAAGTTATTGTTGATTGGTTAATTGAATATGAAGTTGACAAATAGTCAACAGTTTTGAAATAGTCAAATATGACCAAATTTTAGTAGTAATTGTTAGAAATGGGATTGAATTCCAAACGAGTTAAATAGTATCGAAATGGTCATTTATGACTTAAGTGAGTTAAATGAGTTTGTTAAAGGTTATGGAACCTTGATTAATTGCTTTAAAGTTGTTTTAGTGTATATAAAGGGTTGAAACTCATGAGCAAATGGTATGATTTGTCAATAAAAGTGTGTAAGGGGAGAAACCTTTATTTGGAATAATGAAGGTATCTGTAAATTTCATGTCTTTAATGTTACCGAGTTAGAAAGTTATGCGTGTGCAAAGTTGTATGTTAAAACTGCTTTAGCTGGTCGGTATCGGTATGTAGTCATGACGCGATTTGTATAGAATCGCCACGTGATTCTACAAGGATTGTAACACGATTTTAGGATAATCGTGACGTATTTTAATGTTTGGCAGAACTTTAAGTTCAGTTTCTTGTAAATTGATTCACATTTTATTATGTCTATTTGTATTCAAACTGAATTGTACAGAAAATCTGGTGTAAGTCTAATTGTTAAACCAATGATTAAGGGGTATGATTGGTTAAAAGAGAATTAACATGAATCTTAAGGGGGAAGAGAACTGAAATATCATAAAAAGATGATTATGATAGAATGAGATATATAGAGTTTGTTGACTTGTAATTGTTTCCAATACCTATTGGTATGGATACATGTTTATTGATTTATAATGTTAAAGGTTTAGTAAAGGCGTTAGCAGCCTAATAGTCTATGGTAGAGACATGATTTGAAATAATCCCGATGAAATGGGTGAAATATTATGAAAATAAGGGTTGTTTTTGAGGAATTGATGATTGTATTACCATTATGTAAGAATTGTATGTAATTATGTTTTGTTGTTTGATTAAGAATGAGATGAAATTATGTATATTCTTATATACTTGATGATAAGATGAAATGATAAATTGCAACTAGAAATAGTTGAAATGTAGAATAAGCCAAAGTAGATATCAATTTAATTGATTAATATGATGTTGATATTGTGAATATGTGCTTGTGAATAGCACATTATGAAGTTATAGTACTTGTGCTGACTTAGCAAAGTACTGATTGATGTAGACTTAGCCTTATTCGATGGAATTCGGTGCTAAGTGATGGACTGATTATAATTTTACATATAAAGTTTGACCTCTACCTTGCTTATTAATGTGTGTTTAAAGTGATATGATTCCATATTACTTGTAAGTAAGAGGTTTTATATGATCAGAGAGTATTTAAAATTGTGAATTTAAATTAGTGATAACTAGTTGCAAAAGTTGAATCCAATTGTTTCACCATTTAAAATTGCTAGTTATGACATGAATTTGAAATTCATTGTTAAATGTGTGCATTGTGGTTTATAACCACTGTTATTGATGTTGTTTTATTTCTTGTTGTTAAGAAGCTAAGGGTCAAAGATTTTAGCATGTTGCTAAATTCTGGTTATAAGAATATTATAAGTATTTATAATTGTCAAAGATTCTGGCACGCTGCTAGTTTCTGGTTGTAAGTGGTTATGTGTAACTTGTTTAACTGATTATGTGTTTTAAGCAGTTATCTGATCAATGATAAACGATTCATATAAGTAATCACTTTATGAATGGGAATAGGGTTTATACACAGTATATGTGCGTGGCTAAAAACAGAAGCATGTCTATTTGGACATGTGAATGTGGAAAGAATTGAAACCACGTAATTAGTGTTACAAGTTGCTCAAGGGGAACAATGTATGTTAATCTATTAAATTGAAAGGTGATTAAGTTTTGCAATAAGCAAAATTTTGTGATATTAGCGAAATGGAAATATAATATGGGCCGAATCTCATATAAGAGACAGGAGGCTAATATGTGATTTCGTTACTAGACTAATTAAATGTGATTAGATTTCGAGGACGAAATCTCTTTAAGGGGGAGAGATTTATAACACCCATTTTATTGGCCTAGTAATAATTGTGTAATTTCCTGACCATAAATTAATAATTTAATGTGTTAGGAAATTAAATTGTTATCTTATTAAGTCATTGTGAGTAATTAGTCAAAAAGTCAAAAGACTTATTGTCACTACTAAATTATGGTTTGTTTTAACTTTTTATAGTTGAAGGTAAAATAAAATTGTTGGAATCGTAAATGGTTTTTAAGTTCCAGATAATAGGTCAAGAAGGGGAATTAAATTACACTGACATAAACTGAGTCGGTGAGGTGAGGCCGACTTATATTTTTGTAAACTTCTCTTAATGTTTCCATTTTCATTTTGGCAATACAAAAACACACAAAAGTGAAGAAACAATTTTGCTTATGATTTTGATTCAAACTCTGCAGCAGCATCATCTCTAAATTCATTCTTATCAAGTTGTAAGTTTGAATTTTGATTCATTATTAGTAAGTTATGATTTTGAGTGAAATTGATATGAATAATGATATATGTATGAGATTAACTTGGAAATATGGTATACGATGTTCACATGATGTTTATAAACAGGAGTAATTGATTTGGAAACATCAGTTTGTAATATTTGAGTTAAGAAAATCGGGTTTTGGGTTTTGATAAAGCTGCAGGTCGCTGGGACGAAGGGTGTACCCGACGGGTACTACCCTTACCCGGCGGGTAAGTAACCTAAATGGTTACCTGGCTGGTAACTCCACTAGTCGGCGAGTAGTTCTAGTTTCAAAAGTACCCGGTTGATAACCAGGGTACCCGACTGGTACTACATACTTAAAAATGACATTGTATTCTGTCACCACCAAAGTTAATTCACCCGGTGGTTTTGTTGGTTACCCGGCTGATGGACCCGAGTACCCGGCAGGTACTCTTGTTACCCGGCGGTTAAACCCTTATTTGGTGTGATTTCCTGTTTTAATACAAGTACAATATTCTTGGTTTTCAGAATGTTGAATGATTAACTTATGTTATCTAGTGACTTTTGGTTACTTTAATTACTTGTATTCTTGTTGAGATATTTGAATTAAGTTATAAACCTAAAGTTTAAATGATGAGTTGGTTATCAATATTAACCAATGAATTGATTAAGTATTATAACTAGCAACTGTTTAGTATTTTGATACTATGTGTTGAGACATGTGATATGATTATAAAATGAGTTATCAGTTATGAGACGAGTTACTAACTCATTTGTTTAATTGTATTCTCAGATACGGAGAAGGCTCAGTAATATTAGACTTCTGAGTTTGCGGCTGAGGTAACGGTGAGTGGATCTGTAATCCTCATTGTGATTTAGTTGTAACAGGTTTGGTTACAACGGGTAAACGTAGTTTAATGCTTAGATAGACTGTTTAGCATGCCATGATGTAATTGTTGTTTGATAGACTTTTTAGTTTGACATGATGCCATGATGATTATGGCTTATGTGATTATCTGATACATGGCCTTTGGGCAATATGTGGTAGTGAGGTCAGCCTGGTGCTGGGCTTAGCTGCTATTGTTGGCCGACGGAGGGTTCCTTGTACATATCGTTAATAGGAACCTTAGTTGTGTGGGGAATAATATTATGCTATCGGTATATTCTGTATAGGCCAATACAGATTGTTGATAAGTGTTCTTGGAGGGCCACCGCGGAAATGAGGGTTCCTCAAGGACCACCGATCCTCATTGAGATTATGTGTTTACGATGCTTTATGCCGTAGAAAGAGATATTACTTGTTTACGATGCTTTGATGTAAACAAATTTGTTATGCTAAGTTGGACTGTTGATTATTTATTCACTCACTTAGCGATAGGCTAACCCCACCACCCTACTACTTCTTGCAGGCTATGATTAGATAATGGGCTGGGCAAGAAGCTATTGACTAGATGGAATGTTTAACGACTGGATGTTTACTCTGATATCTGATTTGAATAAATCAGTGTTGTTTTTGGATTTACATAACACCCAAACTGATAAACTATGATTTGAAATAGTTTGACTAGATGTGTATATTATACAAGGTAAATTATTAAAGTTTGATTATACTTGCGCTTCCGGTATATTATGTTATTATAAAAAAAAAAAAAAATGATTCTAAAATGTGGGGTGTTATGCTTACCCTCTAAAGTGGCCATTCCCCTCTGATCCTGAATCTTTATTAAATGAGATTAAAGATTATTAAAAAAAAAAAAAAATCATACTTACGACGCCTATTTAATATCATTAGCAAAATCCAAATAATAATTAGGCACCTAATTACACGTAATCATATCCGTAGTATCAACATAGCCATTAATTAAATGATATCCTCGTGTATTTTATAATAAAAAATATAACAATTTGAAGGTCAATAGTTATCTAGAAGGACTTAACAACGACTATAATTCAACAAGTGGAAAAATGAAATCTTCATCCATTCTACACGTAATAATCAAACGAAACCCAATATACACTCTAGACAATAGTCAACCTAAATTTCCACGCAACATTAGATTAAATAATTGTTAATGCCAAGAGCTTCCAGCTCAAGTGGCACAAGGTGTTTCATCACGACCTCAAGGTCATGGGTTCGAACCTGGATGTGAGCAAAATGCTCTCCGGGATGGAGACATGGGTTTTCTCTCGAAATATTCAGGTTTCCCCTGAAATTGGTGATGGACATATGAAGATGCAATGCCGCTGAGCCCAATAGTTCATTTAAAAAAAAAAAAAAAGGAAAATATTTTTTGTTTTCTTAAAATTTTGAATTTTTGACCAAAGACTATAAGGAGTGATTTAGAATAGAAATGGAGAGATAATTCTTTCTAATTTTCTCGTCAAAAGTGATCTTGAATTTTATCTCTTCACTTTTTCTTTATCAAACTCGAAAACACAAAATCAAAGATGAAACTTATTTGGGGTATTCTAAACATACCACCAGTTTTACTGTCTCATACCCCATGTTAACTTTTTTGTCTTTTTCATACTGTCAGGCAGTCCTAAGACCAGTTCAGTCATTTTCCAGTCCAGTCTTTTCTAAAATCGGTCCCAGCTCAGTTCAGATGCAGTTTCAGTTTTAGACTAACCAGGGGTAGGAATTAAAAAAAGAGAAGGGTAGGAGATATAAAGTAGAAAGAAAAAACATAATGTGATTGATTAAATACGTGGAAGGGGGTATGATATGGTAAAAGGAGTATGTATAGTAGGGCCCACTTATTTTCCCTTCTTTCATTTTCCTTCTATTCTTTTACTTTTTATTCTTTTTTTCGTACTATATATTACTTGGGCACATATCCTAAGTGTTGGACGTGTAAAGCATATTTTTGAAGTGGAGGATCAGACGAGAATGTTTCAAATTAGGGGAAGAAATGAGTATGCCTGATTTGTTGCATTTTATAACAAATTTCTTTGTGATCTACGCTCAGATTCATTTTATCTTACCAACATCTGCTGTACAGCACCTAAAAATTTGTATTCATCTTATAAACACTGCATTTTAATCTCTACAAATTTGTCCAAAAATAAAACACATACCGATGTGCTCCTTATTCCCGTGAGATCCTTACCCTTTTTACAAATACTCATAATTTACTTTATTGATTTTATATATCTAGTTTTTAAATACTATATATTTTTTGATTGTCGTACGTAAATAAACATTTCTTTTGAAATATTGTATAAAATAAAAATAAAACATTTCGAATAGTTTTCATTGAGACATCGACTACCTATAAAGCTAAAATCGAACTCCACCACACAAACACAAACACAAACACAAACCCAAAACCACTCCAATAATGGATAACCTTTATCTATACATTTCTCTCATACTTATTATATTTTCATATCTTTTCACATCTCATTCCCGTCGTAAATCCTCCAACCAACCACCCACCATCTTCCCATCTCTTCCAATAATCGGTCATCTCTACCTTTTCAAACCACCACTTTATCGAACTTTAGCTAAACTCGCAACCAAACACGGCCCGATTCTCAACCTCCAATTCGGCGCACGTAACCTCCTCATCATCTCATCACCTTCCGCTTCAGAAGAATGCCTAACCAAAAACGACATCGTTTTCGCCAACCGTCCTCATATGTTATTTGGCAAGATTATTGGTAACAATTACACCAGTCTTGCATGGTCCCCGTACGGGGACAACTGGCGTAATTTACGCCGCATTGCTTCTATCGAAATTTTGTCGATTCATCGACTCAATGAGTTTCATGACATACGTGTCGATGAAGGAAAGCGTTTTATACGTAAACTTTTAGAATCATCTGTTGTTAATGTGAAGGCGGCTTTTTATGAACTTACGTTGAATTTAATGATGAGGATGATATCGGGGAAACGATATTTCGGAGGCGATATCGTTGCGGTTGAAGAAGAAGGGAAACGATTTAGGGAGATTTTGGATGAGACGTTTTTGCTGGCGGGTGCTGCGAATGTTGGCGATTATTTGCCGTTTTTGAAGTATTTAGGAGTGAATGGTTTGGAGAAGAAGTTAGTTTCGTTGCGAAAAAAGCGGGATGATTTCTTTCAAGTATTGATTGAACAATTAAGGGAAAAGAAAGGGACGACGGATGATAATAATAATAATAATAAGAAGAAGACGATGATTGAAGTGTTGTTATCGTTACAGGAATCGGATCCGAAATATTATAATGACGAAATGATCAGAAGCTTTGTGCTGGTAAGATCTCGATCTAGCTATTTTATTTTAATTTTAATTTTAATGTGAACGTAGGTTAAAATTTTCTAACATAATAATAAATTATTATACTCTTTACTGATTATTTTGTCCAGAGATATTTTAAATATTGCACTAGATATTTATATTTTAAGAAGTGTGAAATGAAATTCAAAAATCTGGATTTAGATGAAAATGACAGATGAGACATAGGTAACTTAATAACCAACCACCAACTGCACTCTTTATAGGTGAACTAATTATTTAATTCAAGTGAGAACATTAAGAATTTGGTCTAAAAAATCTAAGCTCTATACATATGTTTGTGTGTTAAGTACCCTATTTGGCTATTTGTATTAATAAACATTATATTATTAATATCTATTAAGGGTGGTTCAACCGGTAAAAGCTTGTGACTTCATCACTAAATAGTGAGAGAGGTCTCAAGTTAAAATTCCGTTGAATGCAAACGCTCTAAAGTGTCCACGCCAACGTGCTAAAAAGAGAGGTTTTACCTGGTTTAAGTAGGTGTTACGGTGATTTCAGATCACATGAATTAGTCGGCCAATTTTAGTTTATGGTAGAATATGTTATCCAAATTTAGTTATAAATAGATTAATTATAAATAAGTCTGTGAGGTCTTACCTTATGTGTTAAGTCTCCATATGTCGAAAATAAATTACGCTTTTTTGAGAGATGATATTTTGGAAATGTCCAAAACTTATGCCGTACAAAGTGCGAAATCACATTTGAGGAGGAAACATGGCTTAGATTACAAATGAAAGTCAAACTTATGATAATGGGAAATTATTTTTTGATTTTTTCTATAATTAAATGAAGGGGACAAGACTTGTAAACTCTGCCTTTTGACTTGTAGTGTGAAAAAAAAATTCATTTTGAGCTGCCTCTTTTGACTTCTAGTTCTAGATGAGCGACTTAAGTTCTTGATTAACAGGAATAAGTAAGGTCATCTACCACGAAACTTCTCAAAGAGATAATTTTTAATATACTTTTGTTATGTCTTTTATTTTTCTTTCTAGAATAGCAAAATAGTCTTAAAAAATAGATTTCCTGTTGATTAGATGTTCCTAAACGATCTGATTCTTGATGTTTGTTCTTTGAAGTACAAAACCTAAACACTTCACAAATCCATTACTAACTGTAAATCATCAAATTTTTCCGTACATTACTAACTGTAAATCATCACAATGGTGTTTGGAGAAATTTTAGTGGTGTACGCGTTACTTTGATATTTAGGAACCTACTTATTAAATGATTAAATTGAGTTGAGTTTTATATAATATAAAGGTTAAATGGATCTAATAAAAATGTTTATCTTAGAAAAAGTTTTGTTCTGTTACATATATCCATCTTTTGCCACTTGTACTCTTTTGTGTAATTAGATGTATAAATATCTTTTGGATACAATAATAAGATTTTCTTTTTTGGATTTTGATGTGGTTAGGTACTATTATCAGCTGGAACTGATACTTCTGCTGGAACCATGGAATGGGCTATGTCCCTTTTGTTGAATCACCCACAAATTCTACTAAAAGCACAAAATGAAATTGATAGAGTTGTTGGCAGAGATCGTCTCCTTGATGAGTCAGACATAGTTAACCTGCCTTACCTTCGTTGTATTATAAACGAGACATTACGATTATACCCTGCAGGCCCATTACTAGTTCCTCATTCATCATCAGAAGATTGTGTTATTGGTGGTTATAACATTCCACGTGGGACTACGCTACTTATTAATCAATGGGCCATACATCATGACCCCAAGTTGTGGACCGACCCTGAAACATTCATTCCTGAAAGGTTTGAAGGGTTAGAAGGCACAAGAGATGGCTACAAGTTGATGCCATTTGGGTCTGGAAGGAGAAGTTGTCCAGGGGAAGGTTTGGCAGGTCGCGTGATGGGGTCGACTTTGGGGTCACTAATTCAGTGTTTTAATTGGGAAAGGTTAACTGAAAAGATGGTTGATATGACTGAAGCTCCTGGACTTACCATGCCAAAGGCTGAACCCTTAGTAGCCAAGTGCAAACCGCGTGCAGAGATGCAGACTGTACTAGCCCAGATATGAGCCCGTTTTACCTTTGTTTATCTGAAATGATTTTGTGAGAATGGATTTTCCCCTGTTTAGCCTTTTTGGGGTTGGGAATTACAAATATCCGCGTATGACAATGTAATTTATATCTAGTACCAACAGCACCTTTCTGGTTTTGAAATCGTTTTGTTCATTGATCTGTATATATACTCGTGTTTTTGTGTATGTAGTAATGCCAATACAATAGTTTATACTTGTGAATGAGTTGACTTTTGTTTGATATACACTACTACACAAATACAAATAGGGCCTGTGATAAAGACTGTTTTGCATGCCTTAGAAACGAACTGGGCTCTAAAAATAATAGGTTAGTACAAAAATGTGGTGGTCTCTCTACAATTTACCGGACCACTTTCTCTATATTAAAGACCGGTCCTTTATCATAACTGGACTCCCTTTTTCTATCATAAAGAGTCTGGTTATTTATAAGTTAGCCGGATATTTTTATCTCATTTAAACTCCGAATTTTTCGTCAAACTAAAGGGACTTCGACTCTTTTCTCCACTATAGGGAGAATGGGAACGTGCAAAAAAAGAAGAAGGGAAAGGTGGTTCATTGAAATCATGCTGACATTCTGGTTGCATAAGAAGTTGCGGTTACTACTCATATATGGAGTATATGGCAAACCATTTTTGCTTGCGAACGAATCTACCTTTTCTCGGTTAACAATTAACGCAAACAAGCTCATATACTGGTTTCGGTGATGTCTAGAACAAAGTGAATCAACGTCGTCACACTTTCTTATACACTTTATATGGGCAAAAGCATTTTGGTGACGTCTTGAAGGGTAAGGGTTGCAATTTGAGTCAGGTTGACAGGTCCCAAAATATCCCATTAACATTGCAGCAAAGCCAACTAGGCAACTAAACACCTGTATCTCACGAGTTTGTTCTATATGCTTTGACAGTTTGAGTAAAGCTTTTTTCCAAATTTTGAGTATTATTTTGTCCAAATATGTAGTAAAACAGAGTCTGATCAACTCTTTTATTCCAAATAACCCAAGCTAATATATATCAATATCAGTGTGATGCCGAATAGGATTAAGCAATCAGTATCAATGATCAACTAACAACAAATATCAATGAAATAGTGCAAATAATTAAAGACACAGAGATTTACATGAAAACCCAAAACGGGAAAAAACTACGGGCGGAGGAAGCCGAGAATCAATACAATATAACTGAAGTGTTTACAAAAACTCGAAATAGAGATTACAATGAGCTGAATAGCGTATAAAGAGGCTCGTGTTTGTAATTGTCAAAGAGAAAAGAAATTATGTGATACCTAAAATTGAACCGCACCTAAAAGTCTATATCTATATATAGATATCCTTTTAGAATAATAATGTAAAATTACTAATTTGACCTTGAAGGCATAAATACCACAAACTATCACAAGCAGGGTCTTCTATGGTTTCACTATTTTCATGCACATTGTGAATAAGTAAAATGCGTTGTCAGATCCATCGTGCAATCTATATTTGCTAATTATTTATTTTATTTTATCTGTGTTTGCTTGCTCTCTCACTCAATCGCTCTTGGTCTTTGTTGCCATCACCCTGCTTCACTCGAGAGTTTTAATGGTGTCGATAAGATAGTTAGTGAAGTAATTTACAGAGAGCATTTTCCCCCTGTTCAGCTGTTTGGGGTTGGTAATTACAAATATACGTGTATGATAATATAATTTATATGCAGTGTTCCGAATGCAACGTGTGTAGTACCAACAGCACCTTTCCGGTTCTTGAAATGATTACATTCATTGATTTGGATTACATAATGTGAATGCACAGAAAAGGCAAAGGTACAATACTTGTGTCAAGGCAGTTGAAAAAAGTGATCTATACATTGTGGTTGTTTAACCGGTTTTGGTTGTTGCTCTTATCGCAACCCAATTTTACTTGCTACCGAAAAAAACGAAGCTATCGATCTCCAAATGAACTATCAAGAAACTTTTTGCCTTTAATGTCAAGAACAAATTGAATTAACCTCACACTTGGTTATTTAAATGGGCAGATAATGGCGGTTGTATTTACTCAGTAATGTCTCAAAGCAACAAGATACTTTGGGTGTGTTTGGTTACAGAAAGTTTCCAACTTTTTCAGAAAAATTTTCTAAGAAAACAAGAAAATTAGAAAACTTGTTCAAATTCGAGTTTTCTAACAAACTTTCTTAGAAAAGGAAAATTCTTGTTTTCTTTTTTCATAACTACAACATTGAAAACTACTTTTATTGGTTTTCCATGCAATATTAGAGAAGTAAAACACTTCTCATAATCCAGAGAAATGGAAAAGAAAAATGGAGAAATTTTCCTTTAACTAAACGGCCCTTTGTATGTCATGAGTTTGTTCTTTTTCATTATTTAGGGTTAAATGTGTAACACCTGCCTAATTAGGATAATTAATCATGCCTGATTACTTGTAACTAGTTGTAATTAGTATGTAATGGGACTAATTACAGACTCTATTTGTATATATAAGGTAATTTATATATATGTGTACTTACGCGATTTGGATAAATCGTACAAATTAACCGGACGGAGCCCGATTCATTATACTTGGACGTTGGTGAAACATTTTGATTAAATTATAAAAACACTATTGACGACACTTTAACTTATATTTCCAAGTTGTCTCGTGTCACCCTATTTAAAAATGACAAACGCACAAATTAAACTAGATTACATTTCATAAATTAAAATAACTCAAATAAAATGATTAATAAATATTCACGTTCTAAATAAATATTAAACGCGTAAATCAAATATTTAAACGATTACGTAACGGAGAAAACGAACGCCACACGGAGCACGGAACGGAGACTGGGTGAGGTGAGGCTTTCACCTACACCCCACCTCCTCCCACTTTCTTTCTCATTTTCTTTCTCTCACTCTCTTTCTTCCTCCTTTTCTCTCAAAAATCACCAAAACCACCATCTCTTAAAAACGCAAAATAACACCACGAAACGACCACAAATCACCAAGCTCCTTTGGGGAAAAAGAACCACCACGCTACGATCTACAACTTCATCTTTTCGGAATTTCATTTCGACACCGCGTAAGTTTTCGACAAAAACCCGAAACTCTCCGATTTCACTCATTTTTACATATTTATCGTTCATATATGTTCATAATGTCCAAATATGGGTTGGGAAAAAGGTTTGGGTCGAACGGTGGCCGAAAAACTCGTTTTCGGCCCAAAATCCGGCGAACAGTTGGAAGTGTCGCTAGTGTGCCAAAAACAGTACTAGCGACACTAGCTAAGTGTCGCTATACCTAAGTGTCGCCCCTATAGCGACATTACTTAAGTGTCGCTGAATTACTTAACCAGATTTATCTTAGCGACACTCCTTTAGTGACGCCAAATTCGTAAGTGTCGCCTATAGAAACACTAATCAAGTGTCGCCAATTTATTGAAAATCGGAAATCTAGCGACACTCACCAAGTGTCGCCTAACCAGTGCCACCTATAGCAACACTCACCAAGTGTCGCCTAACTAGTGTCGCCTATAGCGACACTAGCCAAGTGTCGCCAAAAACAGAGAGTTGTCAAAATATTTTTACACCAAGTGTCAAACTTGTACAATCTCAAACACTTATACGATACGACTCCTAAAACACTTTGGAATACATTTTTAAGTATAACACTTCAAACACAATGATAATACTTTGACTATTACCAACCGTCACCAACGGGTCAAACATGTTTTTATAAGGACAAACGATTACGATCACTTAAACAAACATCGGGCATACTAGTTGTGTACAACAATTCAAAGTGGTCTTGCGTGACATCTACTTACATGACCTTATGTGTTTAGGCATTTGAAGGATTACGGGTTCGGAGAACCTACGGATTGATATTACTTGCTCGTTTATTGTATAAACGTAACTTGCAAAGGCTCAGGTGAGTCTTACGGCCCCACTTTTACTGTTTTTCTTATTGGGGGAGATACATGCTACTGATTTTTCTTGAACACAAGTACTAAACTGCTTACTATACCAAACGGAATTGCATGAGTTATTTACTACTTACAGAAGTCTCTCAATCATATATCGTTAGTTATGGACTTAAGCGCGAACACTAGTTAATGGATCTATTAGGGAAATGACCCTCCCCGCTCGGGGTAGTAGCGCTACCACGAACCGTTCTGTATAAACGGGCGACTATTATTCGTTACTTATGCTTGCTCAGTTACGAGCATGTCACGGGAGCAACTTATTACTTACTGGTTAAGCTTCGATTATGAGCCTCATGGCAACGGTATAAATTACTTACTTTATATTTGCTGGATTGCAAATACTTGATTTACGCCTGCGGGCACTACTGATGAAATCTTGTGTTCAAAACTGATATTACTTACAAACCTGTGAGATTCACCAACATTCGTGTTGACCCTTTTAGCATGTATTCTCAGGTACACAGACGGAGTAAGATTACTTCAGGACATAGCTAGAGTCTCATGATTTCAACTAAACTGCATTAGCGGAGATTCTCAGCATTATCTTTTGTACATGTTGATTATGTAATAGAATCTCCCGCCATACGCGTGAACTCTAGGAAACTACATTTTGTATACGAAAACATTAAGTTTTCAAACATTTATTTCTATGAAGTCGTTTTACAACGTCTCATTTAGAGGTCGTTTACTGTATATCTTGTGCTTTGTATATTGATTAGTAACACCCAAGTGTGCTTCCGTAAATCATTAAATTTAGGGGTGTTACAGATTGGTATCAGAGCCTAAGGTTATAGTGAACTAGGTTGCATTTAGTGGGCCTAGACTATGACCGTTAGGCAGTATTTCCTTATTAGGCACGACTGGTTCAGGAATTACAACATACGACTTTAATTTAACATAGCCTGATCAACTATGTACAATTAAGGAAAGATGATGTAAGGTCTGAAACGATTATGTTGAATGGGGATACGTTAGTTGACTCTGACCACCAGAGAACCAGACCATTACTTGATACGTGCTAGACACTAGGCTGGATATTATGTACTTACCTATATATCAGCCTCGTCTTACTTACGTTGCCACAGGAATGGCAAACACACCACCCAATTCGTCACTCTCTCATTCGCAAGGATCTCGAAACCCGCGAGTAGCCAGGAGGACCACTAGGTCACCTCGAAGCAGCCCCTATCCTGTTCATAACCCTCGGAACTCGGCACACCTCACGGTGCCAGTGTTGGCTGCTCAACTCCATCATCAGGAGCAAAGGCTCGAGAATCTCGAACGGGAACAACACCGAATGACCTACCTGCTCCGCCAAGCTCTTGATCATATATCACAACTCCAGCGAGAACAAGAAGATAACAACCTCTCTGTAAGCATAATTCAGGATTCAATGACCGCTGAATTAGGTGCAGATGAACTCGTAAGAGACCGACTAGAGGAATGTGAACAGCGCTCACAGGAGGCTGAGGAGTACTCTCGAGCACTGGTACAATGACTGGCCTTGGTTGAAGACAACGCCAGGCAAGCCAACAGACTTGCGGACACGGTGGATCGCCTTGTTACGCTAATTGAGCAAGTCAACTTACGTCAAGACTAGAGTAGTCTTCACCTTGTAACCAATTATCTGCCAAAATAGAACTTATGTAATTCGACCGGATTCAATAATTCCCGGCACTTTTGTACTACTATTACTCTGTAATCTTTTGGAAAACTCGTACCTTGTATCCAACTTGATCATCTAAACGGAATATGATTATCACTTCGTACTGTTATCGTGTATCTCATCATATACACTTGTGATATCTCATAATTTCATGCAAATATCTTATTCCTCTTTCCTTGTTCTTTTCTTGTTCAGCATCATGCCACCTTGCCGACAAATCACCCTTAGTGAAGCCGAAATTACGGGTCTGATTGCCCGCAGCGTGGCACAAGCCTTGGCCACCCGAACACCAACTCCTAGTAGCGAAGATACAGCTACTAATGGGCCACAACCCAAACCCTGCTCTTACAAGGATTTTCAGAACTGCAAACCCTTGAGCTTTGCGGGTACCGAAGGAGCGATCGGTCTGGTACGCTGGATCGAGAAAATCGAATCTGTATTCCTTATCTGCAACTGCAAGGAGGAAGACAAGGACAAGTTCTCCGTCAGTACTTTCTCTGACACCGCTCTCACCTGGTGGAACACCTATGCCCAGACTGTGGGTATTGCTAATGCTTACAAACTCCCGTGGGAGGAGTTGAAGAAGATGCTGAGGGGCGAGTACTGCCCCAGAGACGAATTGAAACAACTGGAAGTGGAATTCTGGAACCACAAAATGCAGGGTGATGACATCACGGGGTACACCAACCGTTTCCACCAACTAGCACTTCTGTGCCCAACCATGGTCGATCCTGAGTACAATAGGATCGAGAAATATGGCGATGGACTTCCTGACAGACTTCAAGACCTGGTGACTTCATCCAAACCGGGTACTATTCAGAGCGTCATCCGTATGGCCCATGAACTGACGGCAAACTCTGTCCGCCGTGGCACAACATCAACCCCATCTGCAAACAACAAACGCAAATGGGAAGGAAACCCCAACTCATCCAACCAAACCACCAACAAAAAGCCTGAGTCTGTTAAGGCTTATTCTTCGGGGACTACGGAAACGAAAGGGTACATTGGGAACAAACCCTACTGTCCCAAATGCAATCGTCATCATGACGGTTCCTGCCCTTGCACCAACTGCAAAAGGTTCGGGCACCTAGCCAAGGATTGCCGAGCCATCATTCCTACCCCCAACACCAATGCACCAAAGACCTGCTTTGGGTGCGGAAATTCTGGGCATTTCAAGAGCAACTGCCCCAAGCTGAAGAACAACAACAACCACAACAACAACTCCCGGAGCAGAGCCTTCGTGATCAACTCAGGGGACGCCCGTCAAGACCCGAATGTGGTCTCGGGTATGTTCTTCCTCAACAACTTATCTGCAACTATTCTATTTGATACTGGTGCTGATAGGAGCTATATTTCTGATGAGTTTTGCCCACTACTTGACATCACCCCCGTGGCCTTAGATGTTAAGTACACCGTAGAACTTGCAAATGGTAAACTCATAGAAACCGATAGTGTGATACCTAATTGCACTCTAAACCTTGCAGACGAAATCTTCTCAATCGATCTTATGCCCGTTGAACTAGGAAGTTTCGACGTCATTGTGGGTATGGACTGGTTATCCAAACATCGGGCAGAAATTGTTTGCTATGATAAGATCGTCCATATCCCTCTCACCGTCGGTAGAACCCTAATCATACAGGGGGAGACCGGTGGGTCGAGACTAAACATAATCTCCTGTTTAAAAACCCAAAAATTTCTGAGAAAAGGTTACCCAGCAATTCTCGCACACATCACGGAGAAAAAGTCGGAGGAGAAGAGACTTGAAGTTGTGCCAATTGTTAGAGACTTCCCCGAAGTCTTTCCAGAAGAACTACCTGGTCTACCTCCACCTAGACAGGTTAAGTTCTCGATTGATCTCGTGCCGGGTGCCGCACCGGTGGCCCGAGCACCGTACCGTCTAGCCCCATCCGAACTTCAGGAGCTGTCCACCCAGTTACAGGAACTCCTGGATAGAGGATTCATCAGACCGAGTTCTTCACCTTGGGGAGCTCCGGTCTTGTTTGTCAAAAAGAAAGACGGTTCATTCAGAATGTGCATCGACTACCGAGAGTTGAACAAGCTAACCGTCAAGAACCGATACCCACTTCCCCGAATCGATGATCTGTTCGATCAACTTCAAGGATCAAGCTGTTATTCAAAGATTGATCTTCGATCAGGTTATCATCAATTGCGTGTTCGCGATGCCGACATCCCAAAAACCGCATTCAGAACCCGTTATGGGCATTATGAATTCCAAGTGATGCCATTCGGTCTAACTAACGCACCGGCTGTATTCATGGACCTTACGAATCGGGTGTGTAAACCCTATCTTGACAAGTTTGTCATCGTCTTCATCGATGACATCCTCATATACTCACGAAACGAACAAGAACATGCACAACACCTCAGAACCATCCTAGAACTGCTTAGACACGAGGAGCTCTACGCAAAATTCTCTAAGTGTGAGTTCTGGATAAAAACTGTTCAATTCCTTGGACACATTATTGACAGCCAGGGAATCCATGTTGATCCCGCCAAGATTGAAGCAATCAAGGGCTGGGAGTCACCGACCACTCCAACCGAAGTGAGACAATTCTTAGGTCTTGCTGGTTATTACCGCCGATTCATTGAAAACTTTTCAAAAATAGTTGTTCCCTTAACGACACTGACTCAGAAGGATAAGAAATTCGATTGGACCGACAAACAAGAGTCAGCCTTCCAGCTATTGAAACTCAAACTCTGCAGTGCACCAATCTTGTCCTTACCCGAAGGCACCGATGACTTCGTAGTTTACTGCGACGCCTCACACCAAGGACTTGGTTGCGTGTTAATGCAACGGAATAAAGTTATCGCTTACGCCTCCCGACAGCTGAAAATACACGAAAAGAATTATACAACCCATGATCTTGAACTGGGAGCCGTAGTGTTTGCACTCAAAATCTGGAGACACTACTTGTACGGTACCAAGTGTACTATTTTCACTGATCACAAAAGTCTCCAACACATATTCGATCAAAAGGATCTCAACATAAGGCAACGTCGATGGGTCGAGTTGCTTACCGATTATGATTGTGAAATCAAGTACCATCCGGGCAAGGCGAATGTTGCTGCTGATGCCCTCGGTCGAAAAGAACGGTCGAAACCACTTCGAGTCCGAGCCTTCAGTATGACCATTCACAACGACCTGAACATCCAAATTCTCACCGCCCAACTCGAAGCTCTCAAACCCGATAATGTCAAAAACGAGGCCTTACGAGGCATGGATAAACAATTCGAAATCAGACCTAATGGAGTTAGGTACTTCTCTAACCGAATCTGGTTGCCTAGTTTTGGGAACCTGCGGGACTTGGTGATGGATGAAGCTCACAAGTCCAAATATTTTATCCATCCGGGATCCGATAAAATGTACCACGGCATCAAAGGATTATATTGGTGGCCGAACATGAAAGCTGAAATCGCCACTTACGTCAGCAAGTGTCTTACTTGCTCGAAAGTCAAAACCGAACATCAAAAACCATCTGGTTTACTTCAACAGCCCGACATCCCTGAATGGAAATGGGAACAAATTGCCATGGATTTCATAACCAAACAACCCAAGTCGGCGAGCAGTTGCGATACCATTTGGGTGATCGTCGACCGTCTTACCAAATGAACTCATTTCTTGGCAATCAGAGAAAACGATAAAATGAAACGCCTCACACAAATCTACATCAAAGAAATCGTTTGCCGACATGGTGTCCCTATCTCAATTATCTCTGACAGGGATGCTCGTTTCACATCTCGCTTCTGGCAATCACTCCAAAAATCACTGGGTACCCGTCTCGATATGAGTATCGCGTACCACCCTCAGACCGATGGCCAGAGCGAACGAACTATTCAAACACTGGAAGATATGCTACGAGCCTGCGTAGTTGATTTCGGTACAAATTGGGAAAAACATCTACCATTGTGCGAGTTTTCGTACAATAACAACTATCACGCCAGCATCAAAGCTGCACCTTTTGAGGCACTGTACGGTCGTAAGTGCCGATCACCGATCTATTGGACTGAAGTGGGAGATAGTCAACTCACTGGTCCTGAACTCATACACGAAACCACCGAGAAAATTGCTGAAATCCAAAACCGACTCAAAGCCGCACGTGATCATCAGAAAAGTTACGCTGACGTTAGACGCAAACCACTCGAGTTCCAGGTTGGGGGCCGAGTACTACTCAAAGTATCACCTTGGAAAGGCGTAATCCGATTTGGCAAACGCGGGAAATTAAATCCCAGGTACATTGGGCCTTTTGAGATCCTCGAACGGATTGGCCCCGTGGCATATCGATTGCAGCTGCCATCCGAACTCAGCAGCGTGCACCCTACCTTTCACATTTCTAACTTAAAGAAATGTCTCTCCGACGAGACACTTATCATACCACTTGACGAGATTCGCGTCGATGACAAACTTCATTTCGTTGAGGAACCCGCTGAAATCATGGACCGTGAGGTCAAACAACTCAAGCAAAGTCGTATTCCCATCGTTAAAGTCAGGTGGAATTCTCGACGTGGTCCTCAATTCACTTGGGAACGGGAAGACCAAATGCGACAGAAATACCCACATCTCTTCCCAGACGACGCACCGACCGTGCACTCGAGCTAATTTCGGGACGAAATTTCTTTAACAAGGGGAGAATGTAACACCTGCCTAATTAGGATAATTAATCATGCCTGATTACTTATAACTAGTTGTAATTAGTATGAAATGGGACTAATTACAGACTCTATTTGTATATATAAGGTGATTTATATATATATGTGTACTTACGCGATTTGGATAAATCGTACAAATTAACCGGACGGAGCCCGATTCATTATACTTGGACGTTGGTGAAACATTTTGATTAAATTATTAAAACACTATTGACGACACTTTAACTTATATTTCCAAGTTGTCTCGTGTCACCCTATTTAAAAATGACAAACGCACAAATTAAACTAGATTACATTTCATAAATTAAAATAACTCAAATAAAATGATTAATAAATATTCACGTTCTAAATAAATATTAAACGCGTAAATCAAATATTTAAACGATTACGTAACGGAGAAAACGAACGCCACACGGAGCACGGAACGGAGACTGGGTGAGGTGAGGCTTTCACCTACACCCCACCTCCTCCCACTTTCTTTCTCTCACTCTCTTTCTTCCTCCTTTTCTCTCAAAAATCACCAAAACCACCATCTCTTAAAAACGCAAAATAACACCACGAAACGACCACAAATCACCAAGCTCCTTTGGGGAAAAAGAACCACCACGCTACGATCTACAACTTCATCTTTTCGGAATTTCATTTCGACACCGCGTAAGTTTTCGACAAAAACCCGAAACTCTCCGATTTCACTCATTTTTACATATTTATCGTTCATATATGTTCATAATGTCCAAATATAGGTTGGGAAAAAGGTTTGGGTCGAACGGTGGCCGAAAAACTCGTTTTCGGCCCAAAATCCGGCGAACAGTTGGAAGTGTCGCTAGTGTGCCAAAAACAGTACTAGCGACACTAGCTAAGTGTCGCTATGCCTAAGTGTCGCCCCTATAGCGACATTACTTAAGTGTCGCTGAATTACTTAACCAGATTTATCTTAGCGACACTCCTTTAGTGATGCCAAATTCGTAAGTGTCGCCTATAGCGACACTAATCAAGTGTCGCCAATTTATTGAAAATCGGAAATCTAGCGACACTCACCAAGTGTCGCCTAACCAGTGCCGCCTGTAGCGACACTCACCAAGTGTCGCCTAACTAGTGTCGCCTATAGCGACACTAGCCAAGTGTCGCCAAAAACAGAGAGTTGTCAAAAATATTTTTACACCAAGTGTCAAACTTGTACAATCTCAAACACTTATACGATACGACTCCTAAAACACTTTGGAATACATTTTTAAGTATAACACTTCAAACACAATGATAATACTTTGACTATTACCAACCGTCACCAACGGGTCAAACATGTTTTTATAAGGACAAACGATTACGATCACTTAAACAAACATCGGGCATACTAGTTGTGTACAACAATTCTAGGTGGTCTTGCGTGACATCTACTTACATGACCTTATGTGTTTAGGCATTTGAAGGATTACGGGTTCGGAGAACCAACAGATTGATATTACTTGCTCGTTTATTGTATAAACGTAACTTGCAAAGGCTCAGGTGAGTCTTACGGCCCCACTTTTACTGTTTTTCTTATTGGGGGAGATACATGCTACTGATTTTTCTTGAACACAGGTACTAAACTGCTTACTATACCAAACGGAATTGCATGAGTTATTTACTACTTACAGAAGTCTCTCCATCATATATCTTTAGTTATGGACTTAAGCGCGAACACTAGTTAATGGATCCATTAGGGAAATGACCCTCCCCGCCCGGGGTAGTAGCGCTACCACGAACCGTTCTGTATAAACGGGCGACTATTATTCGTTACTTATGCTTGCTCAGTTACGAGCATGTCACGGGAGCAACTTATTGCTTACGGGTTAAGCTTCGATTATGAGCCTCATGGCAACGGTATAAATTACTTACTTTACATTTGCTGGATTGCAAATACTTGATTAACGCCTGCGGGCACTACTGATGAAATCTTGTGTTCAAAACTGATATTACTTACAAACCTGTGAGATTCACCAACATTCGTGTTGACCCTTTTAGCATGTATTCTCAGGTACACAGACGGAGTAGGATTACTTCAGGACATAGCTAGAGTCGCATGATTTCAACTAAACTGTATTAGCAGAGATTCTCAGCATTATCTTTTGTACATGTTGATTATGTAATAGAATCTCCCGCCATACGCGTGAACTCTAGGAAACTACATTTTGTATACGAAAACATTAAGTTTTCAAACATTTATTTCTATGAAGTCGTTTTACAACGTCTCATTTAGAGGTCGTTTACTGTATATCTTGTGCTTTGTATATTGATTAGTAACACCCAACTGTGCTTCCGCAAATCATTAAATTTGGGGGTGTTACAAAATGTCTGTGAATGTATTGAACTTGTCACAAAATCCTATTGTATGTATCCAACTTTTAAAAGTCCTATTGTGTGTATCGAACTTACTAATTATTCCTATTGTATGTACTCGTTAACACTAATGACGTTTGACTGGTCATAAGCATCCTACGTGTCACTGCCACGTAAGCTCCACGTCATCAAAAGTTCAATACATTTTTCGGATCATCATCTTCAATTTTCCGGCGACCCATTTTTTCCGGCGACCACCATTTTTTCTGGCGACCCATCTTTCTTCGTATTGTCCGTACAAGAACCACCATGGACGTGGCTACAGAGTAGAATATGTGTAAAACTGTGGCTACATGGACTTGTGAATTCATGCAAGACGTTTTCAAACTAATACATATAATTCTTAAGTAGTTGACTTTTTATGACTTAGTGGTTCACATTTTGCTGCAAATCAACCGTCACTTTCCAACTAAAAACAACAAAACAACAGAAGTTTATGGACATAAAATGGATTAAAAACAACTATTTTCCAAAATCGACCTTGTTGCAAAAATTAATGTCTGTTTTGCATTTCTATAAAATCATGGTGTGTTGTCAATGGAAAGCCAATTCCACCCATTCATTAAGTCAACCATCAGCTTACGCTTCAACTTTCAAATAAAATTAACTAAACATCCAAAAATACTGAGATAAAGAATGAAGAGCGGGAAAGGGAAATTGAAGATCGTAACGACGTTGGATTGGGAGCTGATGAGATGAGGAACGGTGGTTTAGTAGTTGTTTTTTGAGCTAGTTTTCTTAGTGATCTGAGAATGGCCATTGTTTAATTTTACGATTAATGGTGGTGAGGTATATTTTTTTTGTCTGATATATATGTGTGTGGGAGATGAGAATGATGATGAAGATGGAAACTAGGTTTTTGCAGGGTTTGATGAACAAAGAAGAGAGGTTGACACGTGCGAAATTATAACACGTGCTTGTACGGACAATACGAAGAAAGATGGGTCGCCGGAAAAAACGGTGGTCGTCGGAAAAAATGGGTCGCCGGAAAATTGAAGATGATGATCCGAAAAATGTATTGAACTTTTGATGACGTGGAGCTTACGTGGCAGTGACACGTAGGATGAAAATGACACGTAGGATGCTTATGACCAGTCAAACGTCATTAGTGTTAACGAGTACATACAATAGAAATAATTAGTAAGTTCGATACACACAATATGACTTTTAAAAGTTGGATACATACAATAGGATTTTGTGACAAGTTCAATACATTTACAGACATTTAACCCTTATTATAAATGATTTATAAATTATCACTAGTTTCAATGTGAGAGCTTAGTTTCAACAGTTTCTTCTACATATTAACCTGTTAATTTTTGGGTCTCACATTTACCAATTTACCTTTATTTATGTACACTAAACAAAAACAAAAAAAACAATTACATACATCGCTGGACCCACGAAAAATCTGATGGAGCATCGGAAATCCGATGGATTGAATCAACGGACCGTGCCATCGGCGTTGGCTCCGTTGGTTCCAACCGACGAGAAGCGACGTTGCCCGTTGGGAACCGCCTTAGATTTGAATGTTTTCATTTGGTTTATATAACAGCCGGTTGCTAGTTGGCTAATATGTTATTTGATCAGTCTATTTTATCGACCATCATCATCTAATTAATTCAGATTTTATGAGCTTCATTTTAGGATATGGATAGATAACTAATGCAATATATGTTCACAATATCTCCCCAAATATAACTCCCATTGAAAAATTTGACCCAAAATGTTGAAAAATTAGAACCAGAAACATGATCTTACCATAAAGAAGTTTCTGATCATTTCATCCGTGTAGTAGTTTGGATCCAATTCTTGTAACGATAACAACACTTCAATCATCGTCGTCTTCTTGTTTTCCACTTTCGATTTCCTAACTTGCTCAATCAATCCTTGAAAGAAAACATCCTTCTATTAACTCCTTTTCCAATCCGTTCACTCCCAACCACGTCAAAATTTGCAAGTAATCACCAACATTTGCAGCTCCAGCTAGCAAAAACAGATCATTTAGTATTTTGCCTAAATCGTTTTCCTTCTTCATCAACCTCAGGAATATCACCACCAAAATATCTATTTCCCGTAGGGATGGCAATGGGCGAGAAAAAACCCGCGACCCGTGGGTACCCGTCCATCGTGGGCGGGGTAAACCCGCGAAATTTTTACCCACGGGTGGGTTACCGGTATGAACTTTTACCCGTAAACGGGTCGCGGGCGTGTGATGGGTATGGACTTATACTTGCGGGTAAACCCGGCCCGCGAACTTACAAAACACATTATAGTTACCCATAAATGAATTTGTATAATTTATCACATATATATGTATATATAATGGTTGATTTGAATAATATCTAATGAAACTATTAATACGGAGGCTAAAAACTATACTATTTATGTTAAGAATAGCAAACTAATCAAATGATCAAGAAAAAATTATCAAATAAATTGATATTTATCGAACTATTAGTCCGCATATCTTAAATTTTAACAATTTAATTCGTTTAAAATTACAATTCATTGATTTGAATATGTTTTAAACATTTTTATATATTGATTTGAATATGTTTTAAACATTTTTATATATTAGAATCATATAAAATCTTTTGATATTTTATTAAAATATTTGTATTATTTAAAACCCGCGGGTTACCCGTGACCCACGGGTATCTGCGGGTCGTGGGTACGGGTGTAAAAATAACCCCGCTAGCTGGTATTCACGGGTTTGCGGGTAAAAACACACGTCGCGGGCGGGTGATAGGTTGGACATATCCGTAGCAATAACCCCGCTAGCTGGTATTCCCTAATTTCCCGAGATCATTCGCATCATCACATTTAACGTCAACTCATATAAAGCTGACTTCACATTCACTGGTGAAGAACTAGTGTAATACCCGGGCGATGCCCTGAGTAAATCGTTTTTTAGTACGTTAAACAACATGTATATTTTTGTTTATGGTTAACGTAATAAATGTTGTGTTTGAAGAATAAAAAACAAAAACTTGCAAAGAAAATGAGTAAGATAGGAAGAAACAATGTGAATCGCTCATCCCATAAACTATATGTTAGAGGTTTTGATGTAGTAGTCAACGAAATAATGATAACTAAGAAAACACAAAGAAAAAGCACAACCACCAAGCTAGATAGACAAAATGCTCCATTGGGCAAGTAAGAAAGCATGCTTCTTCACAGTTATACTTGGGCCGAGATATCATGTTCACATAGATATAGTTATCAAAACAAAATTGAACTTTGACTTTCATATTACTTCTATGTAAATGTAATTACTTAGGTATATCAAATCCTAACATAAAGTTAATCATAAGAAGGATAAAAGTGACGGGATATTATCACGAAGAATATATCATGACCGAGTGCCACCATAATTTTGTAAATTATCTTGTTATGAAGAATATATGCAAAAATAACTAAACCTTGATTGACCCATATTGAGAAGCATTTAGGTGAACTAAATGATCAACTGGGACATAGAGAGTGGATGAACCACACTAAAGAGCCACTTGCTAATGTAAAAAGCCAGTTACTCTCCATAAGCAGATGTGCTACCTACATCTAACACTACGCAAATACCAGCAGCCACCAAATAAGAGGCATACAGCAGATCAGCCTTAGCTGCGTTCAAATCGGACCTCAGCCACCAAAAACATTGCATAAAGAAGACTATATAATTTAGACTTCTACTTCCCTGATGATGACAAAGTTCAAGTAACCTTCATGGCCAAGGCATGAATACAACCGATGAAAAAAAGATCTGTAAAAAAAGGGAAAAAGAAGGAAGTATTATTCAATGGGATAATGCCAAAATCTCATCACAAAATGGTTATAAACCCTTCAAAACTAACATAGCAGAATACACAATAGCACATTTATGGTCACAATTGGTAAATTGGATCTATAGAATTCAATGGAAACTTCAAATAAGTATTTTGATGCTTACCAAAATTAACATAAATGTAAGTTCAATGTTGGAAACTTCAAATAAGTATTTTGATGCTTATCAAAATTAACATAAATGTAAGTTCAATGTTGCCACTTGCCAGTTGTACCAAGGCTTCAGAAATATTTCATAGCCTACGAAATGACTAACATTTTACAAAGGGTCGATAGTTCAATTGATGTATTGAAATTAGTCTGTTTTAACCCCGACCATTTTGACCCGTTACACAACTGTATGACCCGCCACCTATAAATTTAATAGTAGATATGACCCGTCGACGTTTGAAAAGGAGTGTACATCATAATCAACCCTTGCAACATAATTCATGTATATAGAGGCAATAAGGGTATGACTAATTTCACAAAGGATCTTTTAGGATCAAATCAAATTCAAATGTGGAATTTCTTTATCGACCGATGGTCATGTAATCGGTTAAAAACACACAATAAGCTGTATAGTGAGAAAAAAGAATACCATTATTGTCAAATTTGAAGTGCTGGTAAACTCTTGATGCTAAGATTCTAGCATCTCGACTGCTCCCTGGTCAAACCAAGAAAAAGTTTAAGATTTAGCTCTATATCGTTTCACTATTTACATAATTTATTGCATTGCCATTTGTAATGGTAAGAGACGTTAAGACTTTGTAGGCTATAAAAACACGAATATAATTAGAATCCATGCTAAAGTACACATACAAGATTTAGTTGTCAAAGTTAAAGGTGCTACGGTGGGCAGGGTGAGTCAGGTTGGTAATGGGGCAGAAAATATTTAGTTCCAAACGGGTCACTGTTAAATCTGATACCCAACACTACTCGACCCGCCCATTCTGGCACCAGTTTATTCCTTAATCCATGCTACCTGTTTATTCCTTATAAGTCACTCAATCCTAGTAAATTTTGGAAAACTTCATGAAACTTGACATCAAATTAGTGGACAGAAAATAACATTTGTAAGCTTACCCTTGATAACACATACAACAAGTAATTTGCTCACGCATTACCTGCATATACTAAGAACGTATATTGTTCTTGAGATGTGTATTTTGACATTTGTAAAAACAACAGAAACCTTAATGCCAACCTGAAGCATGGCGAGAGGTAAGGTAGCCAATGCATCAATATTCTTGTCTTCAACAACAATCACTTGGGGACTTAGTTTCTGGACAAGAATTAGAACAAACACACAAGCACATCAATCATTGCATAGAGAAGATTAACATCACCAACTGATTCATGTCAGTGAAAGCATAAATTGACATCACGAAAGTACGTTTCCATTACTTGAGGTGAAGGTGTTTAGGTGGTATACTAATATCCAATGGGAAGATTGTGTAAAACATTAAGATGCAATCCACCATTGAGTCTATTAAAATGGCCAATACAAAAATGGAATTTATACAATTACAAAAAAGTAGTTGTAAAAAAAGAAACAAAATATGTGCAAATTTAGCATTGGCAAACTCTCGAAAATTTGTCTTGCTGCTTTTGAATTACCTGTGGCCCAAACCCCAACAACATTTGTATTTCACAAAATCGTTTTGGCAGACATGAGAAGTGCATAAATAAATAAAGCTCACTAGAAAGCTTAAGCAGACGTTCAGATATATAACCTCGGCTCTAGATTTCAAAAGTTGCAACAGAATTTGGGGGTTCTCCTAGTACCTGATTCATATAAGTTTGTCCATGATAAGTTTCGATTTCCAAGTTGCATATCAAATTTCAATAATCAAATATCAATAGCAATGAATATCATTACGAATCATTTGTGTGCCGAATTAATCAAGATAAAAGGAATCAAATCAATTATCACAATAGAAAAAATAAAAAATAAAAAATTAATTGGAATTCAGAATCAATAATGATAAGTTTTACCTTTCGATACGTTTAATGTATTTAATGAGAGATAATTACTACAACTGTGATGGCCAATATGTGTGATGGTGTTTGTGAACATTGTAGCCATCGATCGCCTTTGTTAAGAGTTTACAATCACGGTTTACTTTAGATTAATAATTAATTAATAATCGTTGTGGGGAAAGAGGGAGGGTGTTCTTTGGATATTGAGAGGCAATTCACCGTTTAGTCGTTTACGGATCAGAAATTGACGTGGAAAACCGCTGAGGAAGTTCTTGATAATTGAAAAACTGTCAATGATACTTTAAACGGATGGGATCAATAGTCAACGGACTTTAGACGGATAGGATTGCAAGTCAGCCCAAAAATAGTTTACTTTGCTCCAATATAGTTATAATTTTTGGCGCCCAAGATGATAGGAGATAGTGGGAGCAGTTATCACTGATCAGACACCTTCCAAAAATCAACCGCTCTTGAAAATAACCGAAACCACCTTTATTAGACGGTCCAGATTTAAAGTCAACTCGATCTAACGGTTCCATATTCAAAGTCAACGAAAATTCTCAACCGCCACGGGCGGTTACACTACTCGGTAGCCATATATATGAGAAATTTACAGATAACAATTTACGTATCAGAAGTCTGCCTTTATTATTATAAATATTATTAGTATTGTTATTATTGTTACAGAGCACTCACAGGCCATAGCCGACTTACTTATAGCTAGAAAATTACCCGCGCAATGCAGCGGTTACAAATGAGAAAAATTTAAACAGTGGTAAATGGTCATAACTAACAATAATGGCAACAAAATTCAATTCTCGAGAATTAGAGCAAGAAATTATTCATTGCTACTTTTAATATTATTAAATTCAATGATACTATCAATGTTAAATTAGATATAATTAAAGTTCTTCAAACTTTTTAGTATTTTCTTTTTTATAACAACTTTACAAAATGGAAAGGAATTCAAATTGATGTTAAAAATGGAATATAATAATTATTAATTTTCTTTCCATAATCGGTTAAAGGGTAGTTTAGCCTTTTCTAATATAAGTAGGGGTATTATGGTCTTTTTTTATCTTTAATTTTGTAAGGCTATGAAGAAAATAGCCAAACAATTTATAAGGTGTATGGATATGGATATGGATAGAGTAAATTAAATAGTCCGTCCTTGTGGTTGTCCCTATAATACGAACCCAGTCACCGGGTCAGTTATTGTGCGGGTTCAGTCCTTTGACCCGAATTTTTGTTTCATTGCCAATCCCTCGTATATATAAGGGGAATTGATAAATACAACAAACTTTTTGATATATACACCAAAAATATGCAATATAGTCTTTTAGAGTACTATATATAGATGCATAAAGTTGGTGTATGCATCAAAAAATTTATTGTATTTATCACTAGCCATATATAAGGTCAAATGAAATGATTAAAATACCCTTAAACTTTTTTTTAATATACCTTTTATTTTCTTTGTTCCACGTGTCAAACCTTTATTAGTTCACTTTGAAATGTATTTTATTTACGGAGTATATAATAAATAAAATACATAACAAGCACAAAATCATTTCATCTTCAACCTTTCACCTACAAGCTACATACAACCTTTACCAATACTTGCATCTGCAACAATTATTATTATTCTCCATATGTACAACAAATTAAAGCAGCACAACAATTTTCAAGTTTCTTCGCCTGTCAAACCTCAATAGTAACACCACATTCACCAAACACAAACAATACCTCATCTTCTCCGCCATGCACCTTCAGCGACTACAATTGTCGCGGGCAGCAAAGCAACCACACCTTCATTGGTTGTCTTTCCCGTAACGACTCCGACAGTGGAATGAAGGTTGAGGTGTGCGCTGGAGAGCTAAGGGGGCGGACGTTTATTACCGGTGAAAACCCGCCACTATCGTTGCCTGATCTCAAGGTGGTTCGACGATGGTTTAATTCTTCTCGACGTCTGCAGTTTTTCTCCAATGATGGTACGGATCTGAAGATATTGCTTTCTTTGTGATCGATTTGATATATGTATATTGATCTAAGAAACAAGAATGGAATTGTTGATTTCCTTTCTGCTTTCCTTCGGAGATGCTTACACGGAGTGTTTGGATATATGTATAATTTTTTTAGTTTATTCTAATCAAAAGATAATATAAAAAGAAAATAGAAAAGGACTCTTTAATTGGAGGAGGGACGGGCATTGAAATAAAAAACCAGGTCAAAGAACTTAACTTGCACAATACCTTACCTGCGAACTGGGTCCGTAATATAAGGACAACTAGAGGGACTGGCAATGTAAATTATTTACTCTTTATAATACGAGAACAATTAATTAGGACGCCCGCCACTTATTGTAATATTGGGCTAACAGTTTGGTCATATATTGGGCTAATAACTAAATTTGATTCGAAGCATGGCCCACATATATATTTATTTTGGGCTAATAACTATATCATAAAAATTTTATTAGTCGGTTATGCATTTGGTCTTCTAAATGTATTATAACACAAATGTACGAGACTATAGCATATGAGTATGATCTTAAAATCCTGATTCGAACTTACGATTTCGATCTTGCAAAGATGAAAACGATCATGATACCCGATCTTAACAATCTTGCTTGTATATTATCTTCTTGAAGAAAAACTGATGTAAAGTACTAAATACATACTATAAAGTTGAATTAAATTTTTATCAAAATTAAACTACTCAAGTTATTGATGTGTAATTAACGATGCTTCGATCCACTTACGTCACCACCAACGTCATATGTTATGGAAAACTGGAAATTGCTACTGAGTTTCCTGTTTCATGCTTGTTGACCGGGGTAGTCATTTTGTCAATGTTCTATCTTTTCTTTTTCCTATATACTAGTTGAGTGACCCGCAACAACGCGAGCTTTGACATTTTGTTTGTTTTAAGTTTGATTAAACACATTGATCATTTAACAAAACCGATGGTAAAACCAAGCAGGATAATGTAGGGTTTTTTTTTGTGATTATTAAAGATTTTTATTGTTAAAAAAACATATGTTTAACTATTTGACAAGATTAGTTCAATTTTGTTACATATACATATTTTTGTAACACCCTAAATTTCGAGGTATTATTTTAGTCCGTGAAAATATAATTATTTTGAAGTATTATTATTTAAGTGATATAAAATAGTAGAAAACGTAAATGGTTTCTCAGTTCCAGACTATACAAATTGAAGGGAAATAATAATAATACTCCCCTGTTATTTGGTTTCACTCATACGTATCTTAAAAACATTCCAGAAAACTCACGAATTAGAAGAACAAGTCGCAAGAGCAAATTATCTTCATTAAATCATCAAATCAAACTGCAATTCAAGCTAATAATCTTCAATTCATCATCTCCATCATCTTCCTTAACCTCAAGTAAGTTGAATTCTTCATGATTCTAACCTAGAAAATGGGTTTTGATGGGTTTTGAGAAATTAGTGAGTTTTAATCCGAAATTGGGATTAGTAATTGCTTAGTTTGATGTTAGTTAGTGTTATTGAGATCATTGGTAACCATAATACATGGTGAAAATGAGGAAATCATGATTGATGTTCTTGAGTGATTTAATGGGTTTTGCTAAATCTTTGTGAATTCAAGTAATAAGCTTAAAAGTGTAACTAGTGATGTTAGTAGGATGGTAAAATGATGTTTGAACAAGTAATTAAAGTGGTAAGTTAATTATGAGATGTTTGAGTTAAAGATTGATTATGAACATGAAAGATGAATTTGATTAGTTTAATTAAAAGTGGCCATGGTTTCATGAGTTAGTGATAACTCAAGTGATTAGTAGTTGAAAGAGTTGTTATAGTATGATGATAATGATGAAATAGTGATTAGTTGATTAAAAGTTCAGTTTGGTTAACCCAAATGGGTGATGGGTTAGTGATTGTGATTAGTTGATTATGATGATTACTAGTTGCTAAATATGTTGTTATATTTATGTGTTGTATGATAGGTGCTCAAAAAAGTGGTTTTCATAATCAAGCGATAAAGTGCATAATTGCCTAAAAAGCAAAGGTGAGTATTATGGGGGTTAAATGGGTAATGGTTGTGTGTTCCGGATTGCATCCGTGCAAGAGGTTCACACAACCAACGGGAGTTATTAGTTGTGTTTAAATTTGTTGCTAGTTGTTGATAATTGTTGTTAAGTTATTGATTAGTGTTGAAATGTGACACCCCCAAATTTGATTGATTCGCGGAAGCTCGATTTGGGTGTCACTAACCAATATACAAAGCACATAAGATATAATGAACGACCACTATATGCGTCGTTTTAAACTTGTATTAATAAGATAAACGTTTACATCAAAATAATGTTACATTAGCTCGGTTCCTGAAATTGAGAGATTACATGGCATAATTACTTTTACAAAATATAATAATGCAATCAAATCTCTAGTTGTATGTATGCTGACTCGAGCTAATAGTCCCTGCATGTGCAGTCCACCTACTGCTGGGTACCTGTGATATATACTAAAATGGGTCAGCGAAAACGCTGGTGAGCTCACAGGTTTGTATGTCAATGTATAGTTGTAAGAACCGCAAGATTTATATTGAATTTAAGATGCAATTAAACAAAATAAAAGTTATACAATCCATGAGCACATAGTCTGAGCTTAACTTGAGCGCTAGGTCCAATTAAGGAAACCTAACTGGTTTGCCTCCTACGAGTGTCTAATTCACACTCGTCTTCCCAAATGCTAATACATCCGTTTGACCGGTTAGTGCGTGCTAACCCGGATGAGGATTGTCAATCCCATATGATATCATATACTAACATTCACGCTAAAATATTAGAGACTATGCTATAGAGGACTTTAAATTGATTAGCTTGAAACTCATGTAGTATTTGAAGGTTGGTACTTGCGTTCTACTTGTAAAACAAAATAGAGTAGTAATATCACACCCCTAGTTGTAAAATAGTGAAAATGGGGCCATGAAACTCACCTGAGTCTTGAAGTGTTTAATTTAATAAACTTGAAGTAATTAGCAGTGAATTGATGTCCAAAGACTTGAAACCTGAATGTGTTCACGACACTTGATTGTTATTAATTGTACCGGTATCTCGAAAGACTACCTTTGTAGTTGTTATACAACTTTATATATATGTCCAAATTACTACGATTTGGTTGATTGAATTGATACAAGTTACATCGACTTGTTTGATTGAATTGATACAAGTTACAACGACTTGTTTGAATGAATTGATACAAGTTACAATGACTTGTTTGATTATGAAATATGTTTGAAAACATGTACGGCCCGTTGGTGATTAATTGTAACAATAGTCTTGATGTTACCACATTGATTTCAAAGCGTTATACTTGAAAAACAAATTCCATTATGTTTGAAAAGTTGTATCGTATAAGTGTTTTGAAGTTGTACAAGTTTGACACTTGGTGAAAAATGTGCTTACGGAATCTAAGTACGGGGGTCCGGGGGCAGCGCCCCTGGTAGCGGGGTACAAGGGGCGGCAGCCCCTGGCGGGGTCCAAGGGGCAGAGCCCCTGGCTGGGGTCGAGCTGCCAGGTCAGCTTGGAAAATTTTTATTTCTACTATATTGCTTTAAGGAAAAACGCATCTGGACTTGAATTTGGGTGAAATCAAGTGATAAAATTTTGGTCTCGACACTTAGTAAAAAGTTGGAAGTATTCTGTTTTATGCGACACAATATGCGACACTAAAGGTGTTATGCGACACAAGGGTTGTGTCGCATAGAAGTGCGACACAATGTCTATGCGACACAAGGGTTGTGTCGCATAGATGCGAGATGCTGATTCAACAGCGACATAGTGATTGTGTCGTATGAAAATACGACATAGAATACGGCATAGTGGTTGTGTCGCAAAACTTACGACACAAATTCTTTGGTACGACACAAGGTGCGACATAGTAGGTTTTATGCGACACAAAGGCCAAAATACGACACAACATGCGACACAAGGCTTGTGTCGCATGGATGAACACCAGCCCATAAAGTCCGGCTGTCTAACTTTTTCCGGCCAAAAATCCGTTTTAAACTCGTTTTCAAGCTATAAATTCGTGTTCTATTCATTGTAATGGACATATACTAGTTATAATAACAACCACAAATGAAAAATACTAAGAATCGAGAGATTTCGGGATTTTGTCGGAAACTTACAAATTGCCGAAATGGAAATCCGGAAAGGTAGAAATGTAGATCGTTGCGAGGTGGTCGTGAATCTCTAAAAATATTGGTGATCCGGTTGCGTTTCGTGGTGTTATTTTACGGTTTGGTGAGTTGTGGTGATTTTGAAGAATAGAGAGAAAGGAGAGTAAGAGAGAGAGAAAAGTAAGAAAAAAATGAGAAAGAAAGATGGGGAGGTGGGGGTTTATCCCCACTTTTCAGTTTTCGCCCCGCGTTCCGCGCGGTGTTCGTTTGCTCCGTCGTTTAAACGTTAAATAATTATTTTACATATTAAATGGTACGTTTTAAAATGCAAATTATTACGCGATATTTTATTTAAATATTTTACAATTTAATTTATATTTGAGTTATAATATGTAAGTTTGTTTATTTAGTTTGCGCGTTTTAATATGTTAAATTGTGTAAGTTCTGTTTGTACGATACGAATGAATACGAATTATTATCATAATAATGTTTTTGACATAAAAGCGTTATTTAATAAAATTGATCACCAACGTCCGTATTAAATTGAATCGAAATACATTCGATTTAAATTGCGTACGATTTAACCAAATCGCATTTTCGTATATATTCAACAATATATATAATTCGATACATTAATTAGCCTAACACAGAACTAATTACATGTATTAACATCTGATTAGGCACTAATTACTAGTCCTAATTTGGCGGGTGTTACATTCTCCCCCTGTTAGAAGAATTTCGTCCCGAAATTTAGCTCGAAGTCGGGTTTGATGTAGAATCGGTAAATAGCTGAGGATATTTGAGTCGCATTTGGTCTTCCCGTTCCCAGGTGAATTCCGGACCTCGCCGCGAATTCCATCTGACCTTGACGATGGGAATACGACTTTGTTTAAGTTGTTTGACCTCACGGTCCATAATTTCAGCGGGTTCCTCAACGAAGTGAAGTTTATCGTCAACACGAATTTCATCTAGTGGAATAATAAGTGTCTCATCAGACAGACACTTCTTCAGATTTGAAATATGAAAAGTGGGGTGCACGCTGCTGAGTTCGGATGGCAGCTGCAATCGATAAGCTACGGGGCCAATCCGTTCGAGGATCTCAAAAGGCCCGATGTACCTGGGGTTCAACTTCCCGCGTTTACCAAAACGGATGACGCCTTTCCAAGGCGATACTTTTAAGAGTACTCGATCCCCAACTTGGAACTCGAGTGGTTTACGTCTCACGTCAGCATAACTTTTCTGACGATCACGCGCGGCTTTGAGTTTGTTTTGAATTTAGACGATTCTCTCGGTCGTCTCGTGAATGATTTCTGGACCTGTGAGTTGGCTATCCCCAACTTCGGTCCAACAGATAGGTGACCGGCACTTACGACCGTACAGTGCCTCGAATGGTGCAGCTTTAATGCTGGTATGATAACTGTTGTTGTACGAGAACTCGCACAATGGTATGTGTTTTTCCCAGTTTACACCGAAGTCTACTACGCAGGCCCGTAGCATGTCTTCTAGTGTTTGAATGGTTCGTTCACTTTGGCCGTCGGTTTGAGGATGGTATGCGGTACTCATATCGAGACGGGTACCCATTGCTTTTTGAAGTGATTGCCAAAAGTGAGAGGTGAAACGAGCATCTCTGTCAGAGATGATTGAGGTTGGAACACCGTGATGAGAAACGATTTCTTTGATGTAGATTTGTGCAAGGCGTTCCATTTTATCGTTTTCCTTGATTGCCAGGAAATGAGCAGACTTTGTGAGACGATCCACGATCACCCAAATGGTATCGCAACCGTTCGCTGACTTGGGTAGTTTGGTTATGAAGTCCATGGCAATTTGTTCCCATTTCCATTCAGGAAGACTGGGTTGTTGAAGTAAACCAGAAGTATTTTGATATTCAATTTTGACCTTGGAGCAAGTAAGACACTTGCTGACATAGGTGGCGATTTCGGCTTTCATGTTCGGCCACCAATAGAAGTCCTTGATACCGTGGTACATTTTGTCGGATCCCGGATGGATAGAATATTTGGACTTGTGAGCTTCATCCATCATCAAGTCTCGTAGGTTCCCAAATTTAGGCAACCAGATTCGGTTTGAGAAACACCTAATCCCGTTAGGTTTGACTTCGAATTGTTTATCCATGCCCCGCAAGGCTTCATCTTTGACGTTTTCGTGTTTCAAGGCTTCGAGTTGAGCAGTGAGAATTTGAATGTTTAAATTGTTGTGAATGGTCATACTGAGGGCTCGGACCCGAAGTGGTTTCACTCGCTCTTTCCGACTGAGGGCATCAGCAACAACATTTGCTTTGCCTGGATGATATCTGAGTTCGCAGTCGTAATCGGTAAGCAACTCGACCCATCGACGTTGCCTCATGTTGAGATCCTTTTGATCGAATATGTGTTGGAGACTTTTGTGGTCTGTAAAGATTGTGCACCTAGTGCCATAAAGATAATGTCTCCATATTTTGAGAGCGAAAACGACGGCTCCTAACTCGAGGTCGTGAGTGGTGTAATTCTTTTCATGAATTTTGAGCTGTCGTGAAGCATAAGCTATGACTTTGTCTCGTTGCATAAGCACGCAACCGAGACCTTGATGAGAGGCATCGCAGTATACCACGAAGTCATCGGTGCCCTCGGGTAATGATAGAATAGGAGCACTGCAAAGCTTTCGTTTTAATAGTTGGAATGCCGACTCTTGTTTATCAGTCCAGTCAAACTTTTTGTCTTTCTGGGTCAGAGTCGTGAGTGGTAAGGCTATCTTGGAGAAATTTTCAATGAATCGTCGGTAATACCCGGCGAGACCCAAAAATTGGCGTACTTCGGTTGCAGTGGTGGGTGCTTGCCAGTCTTTAATAGCCTCGATTTTTGATGGGTCAACGTGAATCCCCTGACTGTCAATCACGTGACCAAGAAATTGGACCGTTTGAATCCAGAACTCACACTTAGAGAATTTTGCATAGAGCTCCTCGTGTTTAAGTAGTTCAAGGATGGTTTTGAGGTGTTGCGTATGCTCTTCTTTGTTTCGTGAATATATGAGGATGTCATCGATGAAGACAATGACAAACTTGTCAAGGTAAGGTTTACACACCCGATTCATAAGGTCCATAAATACCGCCGGTGCGTTGGTTAGGCCGAATGACATCACTTGAAATTCGTAATGCCCATAACGAGTCCTGAAAGCGGTTTTTGGAATGTCGGCATCGCGAACACGCAATTGGTGATAACCGGATCGGAGATCAATCTTTGAATAACAACTCGACCCTTGAAGTTGGTCGAACAGGTCATCGATCCGAGGGAGTGGATACCGGTTCTTGACAGTTAACTTGTTTAACTCTCGGTAGTCGATACACATTCGAAAGGAACCGTCTTTCTTCTTGACAAATAGGACCGGAGCTCCCCAAGGTGAGGAACTCGGCCTGATAAATCCTCGTTCCAGGAGTTCCTGTAATTGAGTGGATAACTCCTGAAGTTCGGATGAAGCTAAGCGGTATGGTGCTCGGGCCACAGGCGCAGCACCTGGTACAAGATCGATTGAGAACTCAACCTGCCTTTGCGGTGGTAGACCAGGTAGTTCTTAGGGAAAGACTTCTGGAAAGTCTCGAACAATTGGAACATCCTCAAGTCGCTTTTTCTCCGACTTTTTCTCCAAGATGTGCGCGAGGATTGTTGGGTAACCCTTTCTCGGAAATTTTCGGGTTTTTAGACAAGATATGATGTTAAGCCTCGTCCCACCGGTCTCCCCCTGTATGACCAAGGTTCTACCGACGGCGAGAGGTATGCGAACAATTTTATCATGGCAAATGATTTCGGCGCGATGTTTGGATAACCAGTCCACGCCCACGATGACATCGAAACTTCCTATCTCAACGGGCATAAGATCTATGGAGAAGATTTCGTCGGCTAGATTTAAAGTGCAATTAGGTATCACACTATGGGTTTCTATCAACTTGCCATTTGCTAGTTCTACGGTGTACTTAACGTCTAAAGCAACAGGTGTGATGTCAAGTAGAGGGCAAAATTCATCGGAAATAAAGCTTCTATCGGCACCAGTATCAAACAGAATAGAAGCAGTTAAATTGTTGAGGAGGAACATACCCGTGACCACATTCGGGTCCTGACGGGCGTCCCCTGAGTTGATCACAAAGGCGCTACTTTTGGCGTTGTTGTTGTTGTTGCGGTTGTTGTTGTTGCCCTTATTCTTCAATTTTGGGCAAGTATCCCTAAAGTGTCCAGGGTTCCCACATTCAAAGCAGGACTTAGGTTGTTGGGCATTTTATTAGAGGGGTTGTTGTTGGATTTGGGGGCTCGGCAATCCTTAGTCGAATGCCCGAACCTCCTGCAGTTGTTGCAAGGGGTCCTGCACTGACCAAAGTGGTGATAGTTACACTTGGAACAATAAGGCCTGTCCCCGGTGTAGTTGCGGTTGGATTCAGAGCTGGTGGTGTAGACTTGAATGGCGTTGTTTTTCTTGTTTGAGTTGTGGTGGTGTTCAGTGGATTTGCGTTTGTTGTTGTTGGAGGATGAGGTGTTGGAGGTCTCACGGCTGACAACTAGGGCCATGAGTTCGTGGGCTAGACGAATGGCACTTTCAGTGGTGGTTGGTTTGGATGAGGCGACATTTCGCTGGATGTTCTCAGGGAGTCCGCGAATGTATCTCTTAATGCCCTTACTTTCCGGTTCAACCAAGCTTGGGCATAGTAAAGCAAACTGCTGAAATTTTGTGGTATAATCAGCAACATCATTTCCCTGCACCGTTAGGTGCCAGAATTCCTCCTCCAGCCTGTGCAGCTCTTCTTCAGGACAGTATTTTTCTGTCAGCTTCTTCTTCAGTTCGGCCCAAGGAAGCCGATTTGCAACCTCAAGGCCTACGGAGTTTGCGTGGGTTTTCCACCACGTGAGTGCACCTTCCCGAAAGGTGTAAGCAGCGAATTTGACCTTGTTATTCTCTGTACAGTCGCAGAGACTGAAGACAGATTCCATACGCTCAATCCAACGGATCAAGCCAATGGCACCTTCTGTGCCTTTGAAATATAGGGGTTTACAGCTGAGAAAGTCCTTGTAGGAATAAGGCTTGACAGCATGAGTGGTGATGGTGGTATCGGCTGTTTCCTCGGACGTTCGGATTGGATCCCGAGCGGCCAAGGCGTCGGCTACGGCCCGATTAACGGCAACAGCGAGTTCGGCTTCACTGTAACTCTTTTTCTTCGGCGGCATGGTTCTTCAAGAAAAGAAACAATAGGTACGTAAGAAATTGTACCAGAATGATAATTGTGGTAGATGTATGTATTAAAGCGACAATATATACATCACAAGTATAAGAGTTCTATAATATAGATTTAAATTGAACGAAATTGTCAATTGATATTACGTTGTTAAATGATTACAGACAATTTCGAGTTTGTTGAATTCAAAAATTACAGACTTAGATATTGTGCCAAAAGTTCCGGGAATTGTTTCATCCGGTCAATTTACATTAGTCCTATGAAAGCGTAATAAAGTGCAGATTCAGCCTAAGCTAATTCTGACGAAGATTGAGTTGTGGCATTAAGGCAGTGAGACGGTCAACGGACTCTGCAAGTCGGCTAACCATTCCGAGTGCCTCCTCGGTTTCCCTCAGGAGTGTCTCACATTGAGTCAACCTTGATCGCAGAACAGTGATTTCGTTGTGATTGTCAGTCACTTGATTGTGAACGATCTCCATGGTCTCGATGGTTTCACCCACTCGATTTTCGAGAACGTTCATATTGTTGATAGTGTTTTCATGGTCTTCAGAGACCTGAGCAACTTGTTCCATTAGGGTGAGTGTCCAGTTTTCTCGGGTCTCTTGCAACTCGATGACCATTTCACGTAGTTGTTGCTCGTGACGGTGTAGCCTAGCGGACAAATCCGTTAGTGTGAATTGATTGGGGTATGGGCCCGCTCGAGGCAACCTGGGGTTCCTCCTAGCTACCCTTGAACCTTGTGATTCGTACGAATGGGAACGAGATGAGTTGGGTGGTGTGTTTGCCATTCTGAGACAGAGTGTTAGAAAGAATGAGGTCTATATTCATATAATATAATATAGCCTAAGATTGTAAGTGAGGTCTATTTATGTATATATACGTATATCACATAATAACCTATTGAGTGTCTAACACAGACATGTTTTTAAGTCCCGTTTCTCTCGAGGTCAGAGTCAACTAGTGTATCCTGTTCAGCCATAACTTCCTTCAGATCTTACATCATCTTTGTTTAATTGTACATAGTTGATCAAGCTATGTTAAATTAAATTCGTATGCTGTAATCTCTGAACTGGTTATACCTAATAGGGAATACTGCCTAACGGTCATAGTCTAGGTCCACTAAATGCAACCTAGTTCACTATAACCTTAGGCTCTGATACCAATCTGTGACACCCCCAAATTTGATTGATTTGCGGAAGCTCGATTTGGGTGTCACTAACCAATATACAAAGCACATAAGATATAATGAACGACCACTATATGCGTCGTTTTAAACTTGTATTAATAAGATAAACGTTTACATCAAAATAATGTTACATTAGCTCGGTTCCTGAAATTGAGAGATTACATGGCATAATTACTTTTACAAAATATAATAATGCAATCAAATCTCTAGTTGTATGTATGCTGACTCGAGCTAA
Source organism: Helichrysum umbraculigerum (assembly GCA_949592205.1). Classification (NCBI taxonomy): domain Eukaryota; kingdom Viridiplantae; phylum Streptophyta; class Magnoliopsida; order Asterales; family Asteraceae; genus Helichrysum; species Helichrysum umbraculigerum. The sequence continues at coordinate 26,578,439 of CATIUR010000003.1, read as the reverse complement.
TAGTCCCTGCATGTGCAGTCCACCTACTGCTGGGTACCTGTGATATATACTAAAATGGGTCAGCGAAAACGCTGGTGAGCTCACAGGTTTGTATGTCAATGTATAGTTGTAAGAACCGCAAGATTTATATTGAATTTAAGATGCAATTAAGCAAAATAAAAGTTATACAATCCATGAGCACATAGTCTGAGCTTAACTTGAGCGCTAGGTCCAATTAAGGAAACCTAACTGGTTTGCCTCCTACGAGTGTCTAATCCACACTCGTCTTCCCAAATGCTAATACATCCGTTTGACCGGTTAGTGCGTGCTAACCCGGATGAGGATTGTCAATCCCATATGATATCATATACTAACATTCACGCTAAAATATTAGAGACTATGCTATAGAGGACTTTAAATTGATTAGCTTGAAACTCATGTAGTATTTGAAGGTTGGTACTTGCGTTCTACTTGTAAAACAAAATAGAGTAGTAATATCACACCCATAGTTGTAAAATAGTGAAAATGGGGCCATGAAACTCACCTGAGTCTTGAAGTGTTTAATTTAATAAACTTGAAGTAATTAGCAGTGAATTGATGTCCAAAGACTTGAAACCTGAATGTGTTCACGACACTTGATTGTTATTAATTGTACCGGTATCTCGAAAGACTACCTTTGTAGTTGTTATACAACTTTATATATATGTCCAAATTACTACGATTTGGTTGATTGAATTGATACAAGTTACATCGACTTGTTTGATTGAATTGATACAAGTTACAACGACTTGTTTGAATGAATTGATACAAGTTACAACGACTTGTTTGATTATGAAATATGTTTGAAAACATGTACGGCCCGTTGGTGATTAATTGTAACAATAGTCTTGATGTTACCACATTGATTTCAAAGCGTTATACTTGAAAAACAAATTCCATTATGTTTGAAAAGTTGTATCGTATAAGTGTTTTGAAGTTGTACAAGTTTGACACTTGGTGAAAAATGTGCTTACGGAATCTAAGTACGGGGGTCCGGGGGCAGCGCCCCTGGTAGCGGGGTACAAGGGGCGGCAGCCCCTGGCGGGGTCCAAGGGGCAGAGCCCCTGGCTGGGGTCGAGCTGCCAGGTCAGCTTGGAAAATTTTTATTTCTACTATATTGCTTTAAGGAAAAACGCATCTGGACTTGAATTTGGGTGAAATCAAGTGATAAAATTTTGGTCTCGACACTTAGTAAAAAGTTGGAAGTATTCTGTTTTATGCGACACAATATGCGACACTAAAGGTGTTATGCGACACAAGGGTTGTGTCGCATAGAAGTGCGACACAATGTCTATGCGACACAAGGGTTGTGTCGCATAGATGCGAGATGCTGATTCAATAGCAACATAGTAGATCCGGAAAGGTAGAAATGTAGATCGAGAGATTTCGGGATTTTGTCGAAAACTTACAAATTGCCGAAATGGAAATCCGGAAAGGTAGAAATGTAGATCGTTGCGAGGTGGTCGTGAATCTCTAAAAATATTAGTGATCCGGTTGCGTTTCGTGGTGTTATTTTACGGTTTGGTGAGTTGTGGTGATTTTGAAGAATAGAGAGAAAGGAGAGTAAGAGAGAGAGAGAAAAGTAAGAAAAAAATGAGAAAGAAAGATGGGGAGGTGGGGGTTTATCCCCACTTTTCAGTTTACGCCCCGCGTTCCGCGCGGTGTTCGTTTGCTCCGTCGTTTAAACGTTAAATAATTATTTTACATATTAAATGGTACTTTTAAAATGCAAATTATTACGCGATATTTTATTTAAATATTTTACAATTTAATTTATATTTGAGTTATAATATGTAAGTTTGTTTATTTAGTTTGCGCGTTTTAATATGTTAAATTGTGTAAGTTCTGTTTGTACGATACGAATGAATACGAATTATTATCATAATAATGTTTTTGACATAAAAGCGTTATTTAATAAAATTGATCACCAACGTCCGTATTAAATTGAATCGAAATACATTCGATTTAAATTGCGTACGATTTAACCAAATCGCATTTTCGTATATATTCAACAATATATATAATTCGATACATTAATTAGCCTAACACAGAACTAATTACATGTATTAACATCTGATTAGGCACTAATTACTAGTCCTAATTTGGCGGGTGTTACATGAAAGATGTAAATTAGGTGTAGTAGAGATTGGTTAGTGATAGAATGGTTAATTTATGTTAGTTGTGGTTATGACTAGATTGATTAGTAAATTATTGATTAGTGTGGAAAGATGTGAAATGTGCATAGTAAAGATTAGTTGTAATTAGATTAACTAAACCATGGTAGTCATGATTGTGATTAGAATGGCTAATTTATATTAGCTATGCTTATGATTAGATTGACTAGTTGATTGTTGAATTACATAATGGTTGCTTAATTGTAATGGTTGCAAGATGTGATGAATAGATGAAATAAGTTGTTAGTAGTTGTTCTATTGTAACAGATGATCAGATTTGCTAACGTATGTTAGTTGTTGCAGTGATTAGATTAGGTAACTCGTGTTAGCTATTGCAATTAGATTAGCTAACTCATATTAGCTATTGCGATCAGATTAGCTAACTCATGTTAGCTATTTTGATTAGAGTAGCTAATTTAAATTAGCTACAATTGTGATTAGATGTGATGGCACATGTGCTCAGCAAAAAGTTGAAAGCGGATCAGTTCAGCGAATAGAATAATCTCCACAATGGTTCAGAAGTTATATGTTTAAGAAAATATGTATTATTGATAATTGCTATACGTTGATTAGTTCTGAGAATTATTCATTTAATTGCTCATGTACTTACTAAGCTTTATGCTTATCCCTTCAAGTGTTTCATGTTGTAGGTACTTGGTTCGGTTGAACCAATTGGCTAGAATGAGTAGATTATGGTTGCAAGAAGTTAGCGTGGAATGGAGCTTGCTTTTATGGTTAGATAAGCTCCTTCTCATTTAAATTATCGTTAAGATTAGCCATTGTGTAAACCGCCCAAAACAAGTTTTGATATAATCAAGTGATTAATATGTTGTGATTTTGTTAAAAGTGTCCAAATGGACCCTAAACGGGTCAAAATACTAAAGTAAACCAAGAATCGAGGTATGGTGCTTTTGTTATTCGTTTAGGACTCAGTGTATGTAGTAGAACATGTTGGTAAAAGTTCAGTGTAAAATCCTCGAAGTGGACCTAGTTGTTTTATATTATTTCCTGATTTAAATCAGTATTTAATGTGCTTAGAAATAATATTGTTTGAATTAGTTAAAATAATTGGAATAGGGGTTAAATATTCCAATGTGACAAATAAATTATTAATTGTTGTAAACTAATAAAGTTGTCGGTAAAATAAAATGTTTGGACTCGCAAATGATTTTCGGGTTCCAGACAATGGGTAAGAAGGGGTATTAAATTATACCCGTATTTTGAAGTTGGTTAAAAGTGGACCGACTATTTATTTAACTTTCCTCTTTAGGAAAGTTCATTTCCTCATGAACTTGAAAATCTAAACCTAGAAACCCTTATAACAAAAATCAAAAGATTGAAACTGAATTTGAAGCTGTGATCTTGAGTTAATCATCATCTTCATCATGGTAAGTTAAACTTTAGTTTAGTGTTCTTGATTTTGATTAAAATTGGGTTAATTGATGAATTGTAAGAATTGGATGTTAGAAACTTGTTATAACTGTTACATGATGATTATGTGAAGTTATTTGTTGTATAAAACTATTAGAAACTGAGTTTTGAGGGTTTTGGTTATTTGTGTTCGGGTTAGGGTTTTGAGCAGTCGCAGGATTGCTGGGACGAAGAGGGAATCCGGCGGATTGGGATAAAATGTGGGAATCCGACGGATTGGATATGAATCTGGCGGCTTGATCATGAATCCGGCAGATTCATGACCGGATTGGTTAAAAATGTGCTGATTATGAGTTGAAGCTGAAACACCATAGAATTCGGCTGATTCAAGGGGAATCCGGCGGATTCCCCTGGTTGTCAAAGGTTGTTTCAGTGTTTGTCATTTAGAGCTAATTACTTAAATGGTACTTGTGGTATTGTACTGTAATATGTCTGAAGCATGTTAGACTTCCAACAATTATATGATTTAGTTGTACTCATGAGGTGATTACTTGTGTAGTGTTGTAATTTACATAAGTATTATTCGATGATGACAAGTTACTAACTTGTGGTATTATGTTATATTCTCAGATATGGAGAAGGCTCAGTAATATTAGACTTCTGAGCTTGCGGCTAAGGTATTGGTGAGTGGATCTGTAACCTCAGTGAGATTTAGTTGTAACGATTTGGTTACAACAAGTAATTGTAGTATTACTTTGATAGAATGTTTTCGTTTGAAATAACTTACCATGTTAGTTTGGTTGTTTGCTTACTTGGCTGTTTGAGCTAGTATGTAAGAGTCTGAGGTCAACTTGAATGGATGGTTGGACTTGGTTGTTGTTATAGACGACAGGAGATCTAGAAACTTGAAATGATGGTTTAAAGATCTAGGTCGTAAGTGGTTAACAACAAGTCATCGGTAATACTATATAGGCCAATACAGATGATTGATAAGTGTTCCTTGAGTACCATACCGGTATAAGGGTATCTCAAGAACCACCGATCCTTATGATGATTGATTGTTTATTGTTAATTTGATGTAAACAGATTGTTGTGCTAAGTTGGACTGTCGATTATAGTTTCATTCACTTAGCGTTATGCTAACCCCACCACAGTCCTTCCTGAAGGTTATAATTGATGGGACATATTGGGCGGGGCAGAAAGTTATTGGAAACAATGGAATGTTTGACAGGCTTTTACTCTGATGTTAGTTTGATAACTAAAGAGATGTTTTGAATTATATAACACCTAGTTTGTTGAAATGTCATGTATTTAGTTTGAAAAAGTTTATTGACATTATAAAGACATGGATAGTATGTTTGAAATCTACGCTTCCGAGTCACAGTTATTTTATTAAGTGTTTAATGTAATGAGGGGTGTTATAAGTTGGTATCAGAGCAATAGTTTGGGTGAATTGGACATGATAGAATGTTCAATCCTAAACTTTGATTGTGTTGAGTCAAACATTCCGGTGGGTGTGGGATTAGTTGATGTGTGAGAAATTAGTTAGTTGGATATGTACTAACCCTTAACAAGTTGTGAAGCTGTTGTTTGATTTAAGAGATAGAGGAATATGAGAACCTGATGGATATTCTCACTGATTCCTCAACATTCGTTGGCTTAAGATTGTCAGGTAATCTTCGATAAGCCTATGTTAATCTAAATTAACTTGAATTGTTTACTTTGTTATGATGAGTAAGCATTGTTGTGAAGTTAATTGAGTCAGACTGATATGATTTCCCAGTTTTGAGTCAACTAATGATTGCTATAGGTTGACATAAAGATAGAATTACTAAATGAGATGCTCATTGTTGTGATTATTTCTGATTGAATTAAGAATGCAGAAATGTGTTTAAGTATGTTGGAACATAGATTATGACAACAGATCTAGCTTGAAATATGTCTAGTGTAATTATTATTATGTTTGTATATTGGTTTGGATTTGTAAATAAATATTTGTTTTGTTAGTAATATTCGTTAAACATATTATTGTGCTAAGTTGGACGAATGTTAAATACGAAATAAATAATAGACGTTTCATGCGAGACGAGTCGAGATCTCAAGTCGCAGCGAGTTGAGCTGTGAGGTGAGACCTGAACTCGCTAAAGCATAAGTCTGGCGAGCCGAGTCCTATACTGGGCTTGGGCTGCGAGTTGGACTGAACTCGTCGGCCCATGCGAGCCGAGCCAGAACAGACTATTTAAACGATTTTCTTTGTAAAATCGTTAACAACACAAAAAACACTTTTGATACTTTGACATTCGGCGAACTCAGCAAAAACCAGAGAAAACATAACCTACGGCTAGACTTTGACGTATTATTCGTTTAAAGTTAAGCTTAATAAACGCAATTACGAACGTATTCGTTGTTAGTAAGATAACACCGTATTGAGGGATTCCACACCTTAATACTACAGATAACGAAGTTATCGATCCTAAAACTAGGGGACTTACATCTGGTATCAGAGCTTTCGGGCTAAATACGAGTGTGTTCGTGAGTTTTAGTGTTATTGCGTTTTTGATTCGGATCGTTTTTACGTGCGTTTTTGCAATACTAACGATCAAAATCATTCTCTGGACATTTTAGGGTTTGTTTACAGCCGAAATTTTAAGTTTCAGTCGTAAAAATACCTTAAAAATTCGTTTTCGGGTTTAACAGCCGTTTCGCGAGTCGAGATTAGGGTTCCAGCGTTGCCTGCGAACCGAGTTGAACTAGCGAGTCGAACTGAGGCTTGCGAGTCGAACCGAGATCCCTCGCGAATCGACATCACTTGCGAATTGACATCTTTTAGCAATCCGAACTGAGGCTTGCGAATCGACGAATTCTGCGAGTCGAGCTGAGATTGCGAGTTGAGCTGAGTCTTGCGAGTTGAGTTTTCTGAATTCGCTGAAACAGTTTAATTTTACGTTTTTACGATGTCTGACTTAAGTAGAATGATCGAAATGGACCACGAGGTGGGAAAGTCAAACGTTCCACCTAAGTTGTTAAGAATCGAGGATTACTACAATTGGAAGGACAGATTTGAATCTTACTGTAGATTCCATGACCTGTCAATCTGGATGTGTATCAAGAGTGGATACACCCCACCTACTCAAACTGTTCAAAATGCTACTGTGGTTCTTACCTATGCGAACATGAGTGATCAAGAGAAGGAAGCCTTCAAAAATGAAAATAAATCACATTCTTGCATAAAGATGTGTCTTCCTAAAGAGATTGCTCATCAACTGAAATCCTTTCATACTGCTAGAACGCTCTGGGAAGCTCTAGAGAAAAGAGGTGAAGGAAGTCCACAGGTGAGAGCTGGTAAGAGGAGTCTTCTTAAAAAGCAGTTTACTATGTTTAAAGCTTTAAAAGGAGAAGATCTTGATGCCTATGTCACGCGTTTCTACCATCTGCTAAGTGAATTAGAATACCATGAGATTGTTGAAGAAGAAGTATCCAAAACCGACAAGTTTCTTGAGGGTTTGCCTTCTAAATGGGAAATGTATGGCGTTATGATTAAGGATAACGAAACCAGGTATTCTACTATGACCTTAGAGCAAGTCATTGACAAGCTGAAAGGTTATGATTTCTCCAAGAAGTCAAGAGATAGTGATTCTGATCAGGTTCAGAACCCTGGGTTGTATCATGGAAAGTCAAGTCTTTCGACTGCGTCATCTAGTTCGACCACTGCACTGTTAGTTGGTGATACTAGTGAAAATGGAGAACTGATTACTGAAGATCTGTGCTTTATTTCCTCCTCTGGTGATGAGACAAAGGGAAAGAACTCTGAGAAGTCACCTCAAGAGCATCAGAAGATGCCAATGAGTGTGAAATCTGCTGAACAGCAACTGTCTGTTCTTGCTTCCTTTGTGGCATCATATGAGAACTGCATAGAGGGAAAGATCAATGATCCTATTCTGTTTGATGAGGATTATGAGCAGATAGATTCTGATTATCTTGAGGAATTGGAGCTTCAAGATCAACTTGCGTTGATTTCTAGAAAGGTGAAAAATTTCCTCAAGAGAACTGGTAGAAAAGTGTTGGGCAATAGATCAGGGTTTGATAAAACCAAGGTCAGATGCTTTAACTGTCAGGGTATTGGTCATTTTGCTAGAGAATGCCAAAGACCTAAAGTAGAAGCACAAGGAAAACAAGGTTCGGGAAATACTCTCGCTTCCAAAGCCTTAGTGGTGAAGCAGTTGGATGGCTCTTATGATTGGCAAGCTCATTCTGAGGAAGCCTTGATGGCCGAGATCGAAGAAACAACTGCTGGATCAGTTTCCTACATGCCCACTGATATGGAACAGAGAGTAGAGGTGCCTAAGTCTGAAGTGAAGGCAAGTGATGATGAAGTGCTATATATGGATTCAACTCCAGATATGAGTCCTGAGGAATTCGTGGCACGCATGGCTGAATTACAAACTGACAAGAAGAAGGTATGTTTAGATATTCTTAATCTTGCTGATGTTTGTTACTTAGTTACTGATTTACAATCTCAGAATAGTGTCTTAACTGTGTCAAATAGCAATTTGTCATCACAATTAAATATGGATAAGGAATCTTATAAGACTGTTAGATCTGAACTCGATCAAGCTATTATGGATATTCGTAGATTAAGTGATGATAAACATGTCTTAAAAGATAAAATTAAGTCTGATGCTTCGGATAGAACAAAACTTAGAGATACCATAAGTGAAAAATCTGTTATCATAGATGGTCTCTATATGAATATCAAAGACTTAAATGAGACGATTGCTAGTAAGGATCAGGAAATAGTGAACCTTAACTTAAGGTTAATTGAGCAAAACCGTAAACTTGAGAACTATAGGACATCTCAAATGAATAAAATGTTAGATGCTCAAAGAAGTGTAAAGGACAAGACTGGGTTAGGTTACAATGATGATTCCCCCCCTTTTAATGCCAATTACACTCATATTCCTGAAGATTCTGAGATGACTGAAGTTAATCCTGAGATTTCAGTAGCTGATAAACCTGAACAGTCAGAGGCACAGAAAGATGTTATTAAGAACGTATCATTAGATAATAGCAAGGCTTTTCAGTTCACCAAAATACAGTTTGTATCGGGTGGAATGATTAACGATGCTAAGACTGATGATAAAGTTGATAAGGAACAGCTTAAACCCTTAGTGCCTAAGACTCCGGATGAGAAAGCAAAAGTGAGTAAATCACGCAAGCAGATGTCATGTTTCAAGTGTCGCCAAAAGGGACACGTGGCTTCGTGTTGTCCTAACAAAAAGCCTGAAACATCACATAAGCTTGTGATTGATGAAAAGACACAGACCGACTCTAGTGTGACTGTAGATAGGTTAGATACCAAACTTAAGTTAGGTAATAAACCTGTTAACATTCTTAAAAGAGATGGTAAGCATAGTGTCTCCCCACCTAAACCTAAACGGCCATATACTCAAAGTGATAATTCTGTCTATAAGTCTAGGGATGTGACACCGTCGAGGTTTAGAACTACAAGTAGAGGCCATAGTCATTATGAGAGTGGTACTACTTCACGATCACATGAGTTTAATTATAATTATTATAATAGAGCTCATAATTATGTGCCTAAGAGGTTCTCCTCAAATTCACCTCTTAAGGCTGATCGTCCACAAACTCAAGCTACTTTGAAAGTGACCAAAGCTCCTGATGGGAAGGATGGTTATTTTAAAGAGCTTAAGTTTGTTGATGATAAGGGACAAACCAAGACCGTAATGGCTTGGGTCCCTCTTGATAACTGATCGTATCTTGTGTTATGTGCAGGAGCATGCTGTGAACAAGGACAGCTGGTGGTATGTAGACAGTGGATGCTCAAGGCACATGACTGGAGAAAGAAGTCTACTGAAGGATTTCAAGGAAAGTCTCAAGCAAAAAGTAAATTTTGCAGGAGATAAAGGAGGAGTAATTTCGGGAAAAGGAAAAGTTTCAAATGGAACTTTGACTCTTGAGGATGTGAACTATGTTGAAGAACTTACTCACAACCTAGTGAGTGTTTCCCAAGTCTGTGATAAAGGTCACCCAGTTTATTTTAATGAAAAGGAGGCCTTAGTCCTGAAGCCAGGTTTCACAATTCCTGATAAATGGATATTGATGAGGGCGCCAAGGAAGAAGGACATTTATGCTATCAACATGGGTGTTCCTAACTCTTCAATGGTGTCTACATGTTTATTATCCAAGGCTTCGGAAACAGACGCATTGTTATGGCATAGGAGGATGGCACATCTGAACTGGAGAAAGATGAATTATATAACCAAAAATGGTTTGGTTCTAGGTGTACCACAAAAACGTTTCGAGTCTGAGGATAAGTGTGTTCCTTGCATGAAAGGAAAGCAGCACAAGAAACCACACAGACCTAAGACTGAAAACTCTATCTCCTCGCCATTTGAATTGCTACATATGGACCTCTTCGGCCCTATAAGCAAGAGAAGTCTAGGTGGCAAATGGTACTGTTTGGTTGTCACAGATGATTATTCTAGATTCTCATGGGTATTCTTTTTGGGATCAAAGGATGAGACTCCTGGAATTCTAATTGAGTTCTTTGATCTAGTAGAGAATGTCTATAAAAAGAGAGTTAAGCGTATTCGTAGTGACAATGGAACAGAGTTTAAGAATTCAACGTTGAATATCTATTGCTTATTCAAAGGAATATTACATCAATTCAGTGCACCTTATGAACCTCAACAGAATGGTGTTGCTGAAAGGAAAAATAGAACGTTGATTGAAGCTGCTAGAACAATGCTTGCTGATTCAAAGCTTCCGGTCATCTTTTGGGCAGAAGCAGTGAATACAGCATGTTATGTTCTTAATAGAGTTCTTACAGTTAAGAGACATAACAAGACTTGTTATGAGCTTTTGAACAATAAGAAACCTAACTTAAAAGGGTTTGAACCCTTTGGAGTTTCATGCACCATATTAAAGACTGGACATCAAGCAAAATTTGGTGAGAAGGCTGACGAAGGATTTTTCCTAGGTTATATGCCCAATTCGCCAAACAAGAGAGTCTTTAATAAAGTCACAGGACGTTTGGAGGTAGTTTATAATATTGAAGTTACGAGCTACTCACCTGATGTTCATAAGGGCTTAGATTGGCAATTTGATTATTCTGATCTTTTTGCATCATTTAAAGTACCTATTAGTGACTATGTCAGTGATTCAGAGATAGCTGAACATTTATTATTTGAAGATGAGAATATTGGTCCCGCTTCAACATCAAGTGTTAAGCAGTCTGGAATCAAGACTAATGTTGACTCAGATAAAGCTTCCACAAGTGAGTCACAACAACCTTCAGAGGATAAGTCTCAAGAAACAGAAGATCCTGATGATCTTTCTACAAAGTTTGATGATATACTTACTCCTTTGAAACATTTAAGGATATCTTCAGCACGTACGGAAAATGTACCTGAATTGGAAGAGATTGGTACTAATTTAGAAGATGATATACCGGTTGAACCAGTTACTACAACTAGAACGAGTAAGAATCATCCCGTTGAGAACATCATCGGCGATATTAATACTCCGGTTCAAACTAGACATCAATCCAGAACTAGTACGTCTGAGAATTCAGAATACCAAAGCTTGTATACTGCATTGAAAGAGACAGGGATTCCTAATCAATGTCTTCATTCATGCTTTATCTCACAAATTGAGCCTAAAAATGTTCAAATGGCTTTAAAAGAAAGTTTGTGGGTAGAAGCAATGCAAGAAGAACTATCTCAGTTCTCTAAATTACAAGTATGGGAGTTGGTTGACCTACCAAAGGGAGAATATCCAATTGGAACTAGATGGGTATTTAAGTGCAAGAGAGATGATAAAGGAATCGTTACTCGCAATAAAGCTCGTCTAGTAGTTCAAGGTTTTAATCAACAAGAAGGTATATATTACAATGAAGTGTTTGCACCAGTTGCTAGGCTAGAAGCAATTAGAGTATTCTTAGCATTCGCATCTTATTATGGTATAAAGGTTTATCAGTTGGATGTTAAGAGTGCCTTTTTGTATGGCAAAGTGGAAGAATTGGTGTATGTTTCACAACCACCAGGGTTTGCTGATCCTGAGTATCCAGATAGAGTATATCGTTTGAATAAGGCTCTATATGGATTACATCAAGCACCAAGGATGTGGTATGGAACACTATCAACGTATCTACTTGAGAATGGATTTACAAGAGGATCGATTGATAGTACACTGTTTGTGAAATGGAAAAAGAAAGACTTTCTTCTAGTGCAAGTTTATGTTGATGACATTATCTTTGGATCATCTGATGAAAAGATGTGTCAAGAATTTGAGAAAGTCATGAGAAAAAGGTTCGAAATGTCTGCAATGGGAGAGTTGAATTTCTTCTTAGGATTATAAGTTGATCAAAAGAAGGATGGATTCTTTATTCATCAATCTAAATATACATATGAGCTATTAGAACGCTTTAAGATGGATGAAAGTAAGGTCTACAATACTCCAATTCCAGTCAATCATGGACTAGGTCCAGATACATCGAGTGATAGCGATGTGGATCCAACTCTTTATAGAGCCATGATCGGATCACTAATGTATCTTACAGCCTCTAGGCCTGACGTAATGTTTGCTGTTTGTTTATGCGCAAGATATCAGGCTAATCCGAAAGAGTCACATATGCAAGCTGTTAAACGAATCTTTTGTTACCTCAAAGGAAAACCTAAGCTGGGTCTTTGGTATCCGATTGATGGAGACTTAGATCTCGTAGCTTATACTGATTCGGATTACGGAGGATGCAATCAGAATAGGAAATCTACGACCGGAGGATGTCAATTCCTAGGAGGTAGATTAGTATCCTGGCAGTGCAAGAAGCAAACCTCGGTAGCCATTTCTACATGTGAAGCTGAGTATGTTGCAGCTGGCAGCTGTTGCTCGCAAGTACTTTGGATTCAACAGCAACTGCGGAATTACGGGTTAAATATAACCAATACTCCTATGATGATTGATAATGAATCTACTATGTCGATCACCAATAATCCGGTGAAGCACAGTAAAACTAAGCATATTGATATTCGACATCATTTTATTAGAGATTGTGCTGAAAAGAAATTGATAAAGTTAGTTATGGTTCCATCATTGGATAACTTAGCAGACTTATACACAAAGGCGTTCGACAGAGCAAGATTTGAGACGTTAGTTCAACTGAATGGAATGAGAAATCCAGAGTGATTAGTCTTCCAAGGGTATTTTTGTAATAGTTAGTATTTCTGTGTTAATTAAAAAAAAAAAAAAAAAAAAAAAAAAGGCGTATGGCATTCATTTGCTTGTTACCTAAGGGGAATCGCCTTCATTTAAGTTTTTATTTGCAAAAACTAAGGGAAATGATAGTACATTAGGAGAATAAGCTTCACAATAACAAGCTTAAGTCCTAAGTATGATATGGTAGTAGGTTCAAATAAAGTTGCTTTAGAACTACAGCGGTTCTATCAGGTATGTGTTTATATTTATTTGATTATACACCTATATCCACAAGTTATAATTTGTCTATTTTTAGTGAAAACTTTAGATGGCTTCATCATATGATATACTGGTAGGCAAATTATATGAAATTTTCTAAGCCTTAAGAAGTAAATTAACTACTTGTTTATTATTTTGTGTTACTATTCTATGATGTATGACATTAAGTCTTAATTGTTGAAGGATGGTATTGCCATACACTGTTATCATGCATATTAATTTAAAGTGACAAATAGTAGCAATATGGGTATTAACTTAATTACTGGTAACTTTGTTGTACTAAGTACAGAACTGAAACCTTTAATTAAATTAATATTCTCAAATATATTTTGAATTATGCTAGATGGGATCTTCTGTTGTACTATGTACAGACTTAGATAACATAGCATATTCAAAGTATGTTTGATATTTGTCTATCCTTAAAAATTCAAGTGTATGTTATATGTTTCGAAAAGATACATCATTTAGTAACCGCTACCTTGAAAATTTAATGATGCAGTGATATGTGTTTTACTTGAATTCTTCAGTATATCATATAATAAGGAAGCACTTGATAATACTCGTTTTAACAATAAAGAGTTTGCTTAGAAAATTGAGTTTAATTTGTTTATGTGGATCATAATATCGGTAATCGTCTTGAACTATTTATAATTAAAATATTCACTTTATGTGAGTAAAGCATTTATTAATTATGCTATGTGGATAAAGGTACCTAAGATATAGTTTTATAAATATAAATGTATAAATGATAAATTTAGTTGTAATTTTACAGTGATTTACTTGGATTTCATGAGGTATGTATACTACCAATCTGCTCAGACTTTTTAATAAATAATTAATTGCTTATTCTTACTAATATGATCCCTAAGCAGATAAAATCTTATTTACTTTGTATATTTACTTTGTTTCGAGTGATTAATAAAATGGTACTTGATACCAATGTTTATATCGTTGTATTTTTTTTATCGTATGTTTATTTTATTTTAGTTTATTTAAGTTTTTATGTTTATCTGAATTTACCCTTCGGAATTAAATTATACTGAATATTATTGAGTTGAACAAACGTGACAAATACAAGTGAAAATTAATTATAATTTAGACTTGTAAAATATCGGGTTTTTATTTATACTTAGCATTAAATTCGCGTTTTTAATTGTTTCTGCGAGTTGGCATCAACTTGCGAGTCCACTTAAATCTCGCGAATCGGATATGTAGTATAAAGGGGGTCAAACGAGTCAAACCAACCCACCGAACCCACACAAATCTCGCGAGTTCAGTAAAGCTTGCGAATCCGTCAAAAAGGCGAAACGAGGCGATTTTCGTTCTTCGCTTGATTTCGATTTTACGAGTACGGGAACAAGTTTTTGAATCCGTAGATTATATTCAAGACTTCTTTGCGAACATTTTGAGGTATAAACCAACGGATTTCACCGTTTAAATTGCACAAAATCGAAGTTTTAATACACTTAGGATTTCGGTTTATAATTTGAACGATTCACGTATATTAAAGGACTATTAGAACACGAATCCTTGTGGTTTATGTTAAATGGATGTTAATAAACGTAAATCAATCGATAGATCATGTTAAAATTACAAGATTAATCGATTTTAATTGAAAATTCGCGACGGCAGTTCATCGAACGAGTTGACATTGTGAATCAACTCGCAGCGAGTTGACTAGCGAATCCATGAGATTAGCGAGTTCACTTCAATAGCTGCTTGATAACTCTAGCGAGTTGATAACTTTAGCGAGTTGATCAATGTAGCGAGTTGATGAGTATAGCGAGTTGATAAGCAAAACGAGTTGACCTCAACTCGTTAGGCCAGTTTATGCGAGTCCAGTACTTAGAAAAATTTTATTTTTTTTAAAGTAGTGATATAAATGTTAAGACTTTTTAAGTAATAACTTTTATATAATTAATTTAAATTAGACTTAAGACTGTTTAGTTATAAGTTAAATTTTTATATACGACTTGAGACTATTTTTGTAACAAGTTATATATAATTTCAATTTTAAACTAAGATGTTTGATGAATTTCGATTCATAATACGTAATAGTTTAAATATTTTTAATCGTGCATTAAATTATATATGTTGTTTGTGTTTACTTTACAGATATGGCTAGAGCATTTGATAAGGGTCACAACGTTTTGGTTGATCTGAACCTTGAGGCCAAACGGGCCGACAGGGTTGCTGATATTTTACGTTTTCTAGCACGATCAAGGATTAGATACGCCATTACGGCCAATCCTCCGATATCTCAGGCTATTCTGAACGACTTTTGGACAGATATAGTGTAACACCCTCAAATTTCGGTTTGCGGAAGCTGTCGGGTCGGGTGTTACTAAATCAAATATCACAGCATAAGATACATAATGAACGACTCTAAATGAGACGTTTGAAAATAATTATACATTCTCCAAAATAGAACGTTTACAACGTTATGAGTTTGACAGTAAATTCCAAATACATAATTTGAAAGTACAAAAGTAAATGCAGAGTAGTCCCAATTGTTGAAAATATGCGACTCGAGCTAGTAAGATCTTGTAGTAATCCTAATCCTGCAGGGCACCTGAGAACACATGCTAAAACAGGTCAGCTATAAAGCTGGTGAGTTCATAGGTTAGTTAGTTGAAGTCGTAAAGTATAAATCCAGTATGTTTTGAAAAGTAGTTCAGAATCCCAGTATTTTGTGTGTATCGTATAAAAATGTAACACCAAAGTGTATACGTTTCACTAGGTATTTCCTACTCTAAAGTAGTTGTGTATACCTAAGTACATAAGGAAATGAGGCATACCATGCCTAGATACCTATCAGGTATAGTGAGTCTACAATCGTGAGGCAATACATGCCTAAATACTATCAAGTGTATGACTACGTCATATCGAGGGTGTGGCAATCCATGCCTAGATACCTATCTGGTATAAGTGTAATAAACCAATGCGAGGCAAAACCTGCCTGAGTATAGTCCAAGTAAATGTATGACTACGTCATGTGATGTTGAGTAATAATCGGTATGCCTACCTGGCATGTGGTGTTGCCTCCGGCAACGTAAGTTGAGCCAACGATCTCGAGTATAAGCTCGCCGATCCGTTGCTGAGTATGAGTAACCGTGCAGTCCCGTAGAACTACGATAGAGTATTTAATCAAATACTGAGCTAACGACCTCGCGTGAAATCTCACCGATCCGTTAACTGTTGTGGATCACGAGCACAAGCCCGCCCATCCGTGTGTGTATCGCTTTACCGCGAATACGTCTTTGTGCCCACTGTTAATACCGTGGCATCGTTTTGTGCCCACTTTACCGTGGCATCGTTGTGTGTCCAATCTGGACATCGTCCGTATTGCTCGTAAGCAAAGTTTGTAATCGAGCCGGCTGTACTACGACAAGCCCGACTGGTGAAATGTTGAGCTAACTGTACTACGACAGACTAGCTAAGTAAATGAGAGCCAGCCGTACAACGACGCGCCTGACTTAAGTAGTTATGTTTGTATGTATGTATGCCAATACGCATATGTAGGTTATAAGAAGCACCAAGTACTCGATATAGTGTAGGAGTATATATATATACATATATAAGTCAAGTCTACAAACACAAGTAACAGTGTATCATGCCACGCATGAAGTAATATATTGTATCTAAATATGTATGTACAATACTTAGATATAAATTGTAACACATTGAGCCTAGGTATGAACGGTCATCACCTAGTTAGTTTGTATTAGTATAAAGATCCTATACTAACGTTTGTCATTAATGTATACTCCTAGCCTCAGCCTAGCAAGTATATCTGAAGTCCTTGGTTGTTTTGTACTTGGGTACTATTCCAGTTTAGAAGTCCTGGACTGTATTAGCAGTCGTAGTCTCAAAAGGGAAACTAATCCTGTAAGAGTCTAGTCGTTGTCCCGTGTAGGTAGAACTAACAAGTTATAGTATAAGAGATAGTATTGTCCCGTGACTATATGGTCAATGTATAGTGATAACTTAATCAAGTCATGTAGTGGTAATTGTGTTCCAACAATCTAACAGTGTACGGTTGTAACCTATCTAGGTTAAGTATTTATACTATCTCAAAACAGTATGTTGGATGTAATTCCTAAGTATTACACATTTGTATTACATAACAGTAATATAGTTACGTGTGAATTATAAAAGTTTATCATTATAATTCCAAAACAGTAGTGGTGCATGCGTCTCACCCCGAAAACAGTAAAACAGATAAAAGAGTGGGGCTATGAAACTCACCTGAGGAGTTAGCGTCCTAATGTAGCGAGTCGTGTCGATAATAATCTCCTAGTGTCCTAAACACGTGAGATTTTTTATAAGTGAATGGATATTTATATAAATCATCCAAGTTTGTTATTTATTCAGTTATATTGTACTCAATGTGTTTGATAAGTATTTACGTTTGAATTTCGTAAAGAAATTGCGTGTCGTTTGTCTCGTATTGAAATTATATTTAGAAAATATAATTAAGTTGTTTTCGTATAAAAAGTGTATATAAACGTGTCTCGGTTCATATATAAGTTGCGTATATGTTTCCGGATAAGTTTGACATTTTAAAAGTGAGTTTTTAGTTCAAAAACTGATAATAGCGACACTTCATGCGTCACTGGTTGATTTAGGGCGTCACTAGGCTAGTGACTCAAAAGATAGGAAATTTCTGACATTTAGCGACACTTCAGGAGTGTCGCTATAGGGTTAGTGACGGGGTTTAGCGACACTGAGCTAGTGCCGCTGTTGCTGTTCTTGTGCTTACCCGCCGGGTACCGGCCTTACCCGCCGGGTACCCGGGTCTGACCAAAGGACGCGATCGGTTGCAAGTTGTCACGCGATCGGTTGCAAGTTAAAATGACGCGATCGGTTGGAAAAGGTCACGCGATCGCGTGGTTCGAGTTTTCTGGGTGGGAATCCGCCGGATTCCCTTGAATCCGCCGGATTCAGCTGTTTAACAGGAGTACCCGCCGGGTACTAGACATCCCCGCCGGGTATCGAGGCCTGGTTCAGGTCTGTTCGATCGGAAAACACCCAATACCCACGGATCGAACCCCAAATTCACGAAATCGACAACAACTAACCTATGTGATAATAATATATTATGATTTCAGTGTTATAAACACAAAAGTAAAGGTGGATCGAATGTTTTCTTACCGAGTAAAAACGGGATCCGAAAATGGTGAAATGATGATGGAATCGGTTGATGATGATGATGGTGGTGATGGCGACGTGCGGCGGTGGTGATCTCCGGCGGTGGTAGCAGCGGCGGTGGGTGGTGGTGATGGGTGGTGAATGGGTTTTTAGAGTGAGAGAGTATAGAGAGAAAGTGAGAGTAGAGAGAGAAGTGGAATGGTGAAAATGAGAAGGAAATAAGGAGGGGATTGGGTTTTGTCAAACTCAGTTCCCTCTTTCGTATACTGTGGTCTCCACCCGCAGTACAAAATATCCGCGTTATATTTGTCGCTTGCAATATAAGTTAATACTTTTAACTTATAAGATTCGTTTATTTGTTTTCGAAATATTTACTAGTTGAAACATTTTATAAAAATGAAATGTTTTGGAATAAAGTTTTATAACTTTATTTCACGCGTTACTAATTTATTTTCAAATGCGATAAATAAATAAACGTTTCGTGACATACATATAATTATATATGTATATATAATACTTGAATATTTTGGAAATACGCGTATATAATACGTGAATTGAAAGTTTAAATCCGACCCGAATTTTGGTCCTTTTTGACCGGGTGTTACATTCTCCCCCTGTTAAGAAAATTTCGTCCCGAAATTTAAAGTAGGGTCGTGGTCGCGCGTGGTCTGGGGAGCAATGCACGTACGAGATGTTTGTCGAGTAGGTAGTAGACATATAATGTCTATATCAAGTTCGGAGGCAGTCAATCCATGACTGTGTTGTGTTTTATCATTGTAGTTATGTTCGGACAATGTTGTTTGTTCATGGTATAATTAAGTCTTGGTTACCAGGTAATCGTTTACGTCGTAGTCCAATCAGGACTAGGTAGTTGTCACATAGTGACTGTTTTGTGAGTAGTCCTATCAGGACCAGTGGTTAGGGTATGTTCATTCGATTTGTCTGCTGAAAGCAAACATCGGGTTTGGCGTGGGCCTAGGTTAACTAGCCCTATGATGTAATTGACGTTAAGTCGTTAAAATGACATCGGGAATAATAAGCACACGTTTAGCGAATCTAAAATTGGAGAGTTTTGTTTTCGAGGAGAAATTGTACTTACATCCTTGTTGGAAGGCTGCATGGTTCACTCGGAACCGGTTTGTTGAAGCTTACGCTTCCGTTTTGGGCAATCCTGTTTATAGTGTCCGGGTTCCTTACATTTAAAGCAAACCCTTTTTGAGTCGGAATTGGCGGGAACTCTGCAATCCCAGATTTTGTGTCCAAACCGTTGGCATCTCGTACAGGGTAATCCGCATGATCCGTCATGATGACGTTTACAACCGTGACAAAATGGTTTGTTACCCGCATAGCCTCGTTTTTCGTTGGGTTCAGCAGCGTAGGACCTCAAGGGTTCAGGTTGATTCGTTGGATTTTGGCTAGAGCTGGAACTTCCATTCCCTTTTTCTTGATTGTTTTCCGTTGCAGGTGGCCCGCGTCGAACCACCTGTGCCATGAGTCTGTGAGCCATACGTTCGGCCTCTTGTATAGTAGCGGGTTTAGAGGCGGTGACCATTCCCTCAATTAGCAACGGGAGTCCACCGATGTACCTTTCGATTCGTTGGCTTTCAGGGTTTACTATGTTTGAGCTAAGGTGTGCTAGTTGATGAAAACGGTTGGTGTATGTCTCGATGTCGTTGTCTTTTACGGTGAGGTGCCAAAGTTCGTCCTCAAGTTTGTGAAGTACTTCGATGGGACAATACTTGTCCTTCATGATTCGTTTCAGGTCTTCCCACGGAAGGTCATGAGCAGTGTCGATTCCTACAGTTCGGGCGTGAAAATTCCACCAGGTAGAGGCATCATCCTGGAGGGTGTATGTGGCGTACAAGACCTTGCAGTCGTCGGGGCAGTTACAAACGTGAAATATAGATTCCATTTTCTCGAACCATCGAATTAATCCGACAGCTCCTTCAGTACCAACGAAGTTTGGTGGTTCGCACCTCAGGAATTCCCTAAAAGGGTGTGACACCCCCAAATTTTATGATTTGCGGAAGCTTGATTTGGGTGTCACTAATCAATATACAAAGCACACAAGATATAATGAACGACCACTATATGCGTCGATTTAAACTTGTATAGATAAAGTAAATGTTTACATCAAAATATTGTTACATTAGCTCGTTTCCTGAAATTGAGAGATTACATAGCATAATTACTTTTACAAAATATAATAATGCAGTCCAATCTCTAGTTGTATGTATGCTGACTCGAGCAAATAATCCCTGCTTGTGCAGTCAACCTACTGTTGTGTACCTGTGATAAATACTAAAATGGGTCAGCGAAAACGCTGGTGAGCTCACAGGTTTGTATGTCAATGTATAGTTGTCAGAACCGCAAGATTTATATTGAATTTAAAATGCAATTAAGCAAAATAAAAGTTATACTGTCCATGAGCACATAGTCTGAGCTTAACTGATTTGTCAGGCCCAATTAAGGAAACCTAACTTGGAGTGCCTCCTACGAGTGCCTAATCAACACTCGTCTTCCTAAATGCTAATACATCCGTTTGACCGATTAGTGCGTGCTAACCCGGATGAGGATTGTCAATCCCATATGATATCATATACTAACATTCACGCTATAAAATACTAGAGACTATGCTTATGGAGGACTTTAAATTGATTAGCTTGAAACTCATGTAGTATTTGAAGTTTGGCACTTGCGTTCTACTTGTAAAACAAAATCGAGTAGTAATATCACACCCCTAGTTGTAAAGTAGTGAAAATGGGGCTATGAAACTCACCTGAGTCTTGGAATGTTAAGCAATTAAACTTGAAGTAATTAGCAGTGTGTTGGTGTCCAAAGACTTGAAACCTGAATGTGTCCACGACACTTGAATTGTTATTAATTGTATTGGTATCTCGAAAGACTACCATTGAAATTGTTTGTCTAACTTAATGTCCAAATTACCCCGATTTGGTTGATTGTATTGTTACAAGTTACTACGACTTGTTTGATTGAATTGACACAAGTTACAACGACTTGTTTGAATAAATTATCTAAGTTACTATGACTTAGTTGATTCAATTGTGTATTTGAAAATGTGTACGGCCCGTTGGTGATTTAGTTGAAATAATAATAATTCTAAAATGTTGACTTTGCTACAGTACTGCTACAGTACTGCTACAGTAAATTTGACTTTTTTGAACAGTAACTTTGACTTCAAAATTTTGAGGTTTGAAGATTCTGTTTTGTGCGACGTAGGGTGCTACGTCGCAGATCCAGACTGCGACGTTGGGCATGACGTCGCTATGTGCGACTTTCGCAATTTAATGCGACGTTGTACGTGACGTCGCTATAGGCGACGTAGTTGATTTCTGCGACGTAAGGGTCTGCGTCGCTAAGTGCGACGTTGGGGTTATAGTGCGACGTAGGTCGCTGCGTCGCTATATGCGACGTTGGGGATATAGTGCGACGTAGGTCGCTACGTCGCATTTGCTCCAGGCCAAATGCGACGTACGGAGTCTGATCGGAGTTTCAACTCCAAAAACGCGTTTTCCGGCCATCGATCGGCATAATATTTTTACCCAACCCATTTTAGGACATTACAAGGTTATACAAACAACTAGCAAGTTATAAAACTTAAAAACGAGAGTTTTCGGAGTTGTGTCGGAAACTTACAAATCGCCGAAATGAAATTCCGGAAAGATAGAAGTGTAGATCGTCGCGTGGTGGTCGTTTATTCTAAAGGGGCTTGAAGATCCGAGGTCGTTTGAGGTGTTTATTTTGCGATTTTCGTGTGGTGGTGGTGATGGAGTTTGTTGAGAGAAAATAGGGAGAAGAGAGAGAGAAAGAAGTTGAAAAATGAAGAAAAGAAAGATGAGGAGGTGATTATGGTGGGATCCCCACCATTTTCAGTCCACGCGCTTCGCTCCGTGCGGTGTTCGTTTTCTCCGTAGTTTAAACGTTAAATATTTATTTTATTTATTTAAGGATACATTTTAAATTATAAATTATTACATAATGTTTTATTGTAAAATTTTACCAATTATCTATTTATGATATTTAAAATGAAATTCGTTATATTTGTTTGCGCGTTTGTATTTTAATTATATATGTGTTATTTGTGAAATACGAATTGACCACGAAATATTACAATAAATAATATTCCTAATAAAATTGAGTTATTGAATAATGTTTGTATTACCTTAATAAATTTTACACCAACGTCCGTATTAATTGTATCGAAATTCATTCGATTTGAAACTCGTACGATTTAAACAAACCGCGTAATTGTAGATATATATTCAACAATATATATATAATAATTGATACATTAATTAGCCTAACACAGAACTAATTACATGTATTAAAACTTGATTAGGCACTAAATTCTAGTCCTAATTTGACGGGTGTCACAAAGGGCAAGGCCTTACTTGATTCTGGGCAGCTAGAGTCGCAGTCACTGCTTGATTAATGATTTGATCGTGCTCAGCTTGAGTGGAAGTTTGTCGTTTAGGAGGCATGTTCCTTGAACAATAATGAAATGACAAAGTGTGAGATCCTTATTCAAAGGTTTTGACTTTTATATTTGTATACTCGGATGTACAAGTGATAGTTATCCAGAAACCAGTTAAGGTATTCGTATGAAAGTCCTCGGACTTGAAATCTTAAATGTGTAGTCGTACTAATGACCTAGTTGTGTATTATATGTAGTTCGACCAGAACTCTGGTATTGTCGTAGTCTATCAGACTATAATGTAGTACTAAAGTACTATAGATGTAATCCTAATGAATTAGAGTGTATTCATCGAATGAGGCATCACATGCCTGGGTAGTCGTGGTTTGACACTTCGTGCCCAGTAAGGTAATCATGTATGCGTATAAGTGTACAAGTGCCTATAGCGAGTGTTCATACGAAGCACCGTAATGTATTATGGTTGTAGTACAAAAGTACCATGAAACGCAGCACCATGTGCCGTAATGTAGTGCCCGCGGCACCGTAATTGCAGTACCCATGTACTGTGAGTGTAGCACCATCGTGCCGAATGCAGTATAAACATACTGTGTAATGCAGCACCACGTGCTGTGTGTTGGTAAGTAAGTATGTATCATATGTTTTTCGATCGTAGCTCTAAAGCTAAAAGTAGGTCATCGTCACGTAGTTTCCAAACGTAGCACAAAGGCAAAAAGGGTAAGTGCTAAAGCACTACGGTACTGAAGTGATTGATCTAAGTGATCAAGTAGTGATTAAAATAATTAATTTATTGTGGACTTAGTCAACGCTAATCCAGTTGCAATCCATATGGTTACGGTTGAAAAGATGTAAATCTTTTTTAAGTTTCGTGGACGTTTAGCATGTGTGGGTTTCCATCCCCATTGATAACGTTTGTACCTCCTTCCCGAGGTTCAGTGATAAAGGTGTCGAGTCGCGATGGTGAGGAAGACGGCGATATGCCTCTTCACGGATATATGTATTGGTTCAGCGGAATTTATTGTATATATATACTCAATATATATATAAGTACGTAAAAGTATTACACATGTAAGGCCTATTCATACATACCTACAGTACATATAATAGCCTAGGATGTCTAGCACATAACAAATCAGAGTCAACTACGCATTCCTGTTTTAGTATAACCCCTTTCAGATCTTACATCATCTTTATTTAATTATACATAGTTAGCTACGCTATGTTAAATTAAACTCGTATGATGTAATTCCTGAACCAGTCATACCTAATGAGGAATACAGCCTAACGGTCATAGTCTAGGCCCACTAAATGCAACCTAGTTCACTACAACCTTAGGCTCTGATACCAATCTGTAACACCCTCAAATTTCGGTTTGCGGAAGCTGTCGGGTCGGGTGTTACTAAATCAAATATCACAGCATAAGATACATAATGAACGACTCTAAATGAGACGTTTGAAAATAATTATACATTCTCCAAAATAGAACGTTTACAACGTTATGAGTTTGACAGTAAATTCCAAATACATAATTTGAAAGTACAAAAGTAAATGCAGAGTAGTCCCAATTGTTGAAAATATGCGACTCGAGCTAGTAAGATCTTGTAGTAATCCTAATCCTGCTGGGCACCTGAGAACACATGCTAAAACAGGTCAGCTATAAAGCTGGTGAGTTCATAGGTTAGTTAGTTGAAGTCGTAAAGTATAAATCCAGTATGTTTTGAAAAGTAGTTCAGAATCCCAGTATTTTGTGTGTATCGTATAAAAATGTAACACCAAAGTGTATACGTTTCACTAGGTATTTCCTACTCTAAAGTAGTTGTGTATACCTAAGTACATAAGGAAATGAGGCATACCATGCCTAGATACCTATCAGGTATAGTGAGTCTACAATCGTGAGGCAATACATGCCTAAATACTATCAAGTGTATGACTACGTCATATCGAGGGTGTGGCAATCCATGCCTAGATACCTATCTGGTATAAGTGTAATAAACCAATGCGAGGCAAAACCTGCCTGAGTATAGTCCAAGTAAATGTATGACTACGTCATGTGATGTTGAGTAATAATCGGTATGCCTACCTGGCATGTGGTGTTGCCTCCGGCAACGTAAGTTGAGCCAACGATCTCGAGTATAAGCTCGCCGATCCGTTGCTGAGTATGAGTAACCGTGCAGTCCCGTAGAACTACGATAGAGTATTTAATCAAATACTGAGCTAACGACCTCGCGTGAAATCTCACCGATCCGTTAACTGTTGTGGATCACGAGCACAAGCCCGCCCATCCGTGTGTGTATCGCTTTACCGCGAATACGTCTTTGTGCCCACTGTTAATACCGTGGCATCGTTTTGTGCCCACTTTACCGTGGCATCGTTGTGTGTCCAATCTGGACATCGTCCGTATTGCTCGTAAGCAAAGTTTGTAATCGAGCCGGCTGTACTACGACAAGCCCGACTGGTGAAATGTTAAGCTAACTGTACTACGACAGACTAGCTAAGTAAATGAGAGCCAGCCGTACAACGACGCGCCTGACTTAAGTAGTTATGTTTGTATGTATGTATGCCAATACGCATATGTAGGTTATAAGAAGCACCAAGTACTCGATATAGTGTAGGAGTATATATATATACATATATAAGTCAAGTCTACAAACACAAGTAACAGTGTATCATGCCACGCATGAAGTAATATATTGTATCTAAATATGTATGTACAATACTTAGATATAAATTGTAACACATTGAGCCTAGGTATGAACGGTCATCACCTAGTTAGTTTGTATTAGTATAAAGATCCTATACTAACGTTTGTCATTAATGTATACTCCTAGCCTCAGCCTAGCAAGTATATCTGAAGTCCTTGGTTGTTGTGTACTTGGGTACTATTCCAGTTTAGAAGTCCTGGACTGTATTAGCAGTCGTAGTCTCAAAAGGGAAACTAATCCTGTAAGAGTCTAGTCGTTGTCCCGTGTAGGTAGAACTAACAAGTTCTAGTATAAGAGATAGTATTGTCCCGTGACAATATGGTCAATGTATAGTGATAACTTAATCAAGTCATGTAGTGGTAATTGTGTTCCAACAATCTAATAGTGTACGGTTGTAACCTATCTAGGTTAAGTATTTATACTATCTCAAAACAGTATGTTGGATGTAATTCCTAAGTATTACACATTTGTATTACATAACAGTAATATAGTTACGTGTGAATTATAAAAGTTTATCATTATAATTCCAAAACAGTAGTGGTGCATGCGTCTCACCCCGAAAACAGTAAAACAGATAAAAGAGTGGGGCTATGAAACTCACCTGAGGAGTTAGCGTCCTAATGTAGCGAGTCGTGTCGATAATAATCTCCTAGTGTCCTAAACACGTGAGATTTCTTATAAGTGAATGGATATTTATATAAATCATCCAAGTTTGTTATTTATTCAGTTATATTGTACTCAATGTGTTTGATAAGTATTTACGTTTGAATTTCGTAAAGAAATTGAATGTCGTTTGTCTCGTATTGAAATTATATTTAGAAAATATAATTAAGTTGTTTTCGTATAAAAAGTGTATATAAACGTGTCTCGGTTCATATATAAGTTGCGTATATGTTTCCGGATAAGTTTGACATTTTAAAAGTGAGTTTTTAGTTCAAAAACTGATAATAGCGACACTTCATGCGTCACTGGTTGATTTAGGGCGTCACTAGGCTAGTGACTCAAAAGATAGGAAATTTCTGACATTTAGCGACACTTCAGGAGTGTCGCTATAGGGTTAGTGACGGGGTTTAGCGACACTGAGCTAGTGCCGCTGTTGCTGTTCTTGTGCTTACCCGCCGGGTACCGGCCTTACCCGCCGGATACCCGGGTCTGACCAAAGGACGCGATCGGTTGCAAGTTGTCACGCGATCGGTTGCAAGTTAAAATGACGCGATCGGTTGGAAAAGGTCACGCGATCGCGTGGTTCGAGTTTTCTGGGTGGGAATCCGCCGGATTCCCTTGAATCCGCCGGATTCAGCTGTTTAACAGGAGTACCCGCCGGGTACTAGACATCCCCGCCGGGTATCGAGGCCTGGTTCAGGTCTGTTCGATCGGAAAACACCCAATACCCACGGATCGAACCCCAAATTCACGAAATCGACAACAACTAACCTATGTGATAATAATATATGATGATTTCAGTGTTATAAACACGAAAGTAAAGGTGGATCGAATGTTTTCTTACCGAGTAAAAACGGGATCCGAAAATGGTGAAATGATGATGGAATCTGTAACACCCGCCAAATTAGGACTAGTAATTAGTGCCTAATCATATGTTAATACATGTAATTAGTTCCTGTTTAGGCTAATTAATGTATCGAATTATATATATTGTTGAATATATACGAATATGCGATTTGATTAAATCGTACGCAATTTAAATCGAATGTATTTCGATTCTATTTAATATGGACGTTGGTGACCAATTTTATTAAATAACGTCGTTATGTCAAAAATATTATTATTATAATATTTCGTATTCATTCGTATCGTACAATCAGAGATTACACAATTTAAATATATTAAAACGCGCAAACTAAATAAACCAACTTACATTTATAACTCAAATATAAACTTATTTGTAAAATAACTAAATAAAATATCGCGTAATAATTTGTATTTAAAAAGTACTAATTAATATTTAAAACAATTATTTAACGTAAACAACGGAGCAAACGAACACCGCACGGAGCGGGAACGCGGGGCGAAAATGGGAGGATAACCTCCCATTCCCACCTTTTCTTTCTTTCATTTTCTTATTATCTCTCTCTCTCTCCTATTCTCTCTCTTTTACCCCAAAACACCAAAAATTCACAAAATCGCAAAATACTACCACGAAACGCGACCGGATCACAAATATTTTTAGAGATTCACGACCACCTCGCGACGATCTACAACGCTATCTTTCCGGATTTTCATTTCGGCAAATTGTAAGTTTCCGACAAAATCCCGAAATCTCTCGATTCTTAGTATTTTTCACTTGCGGTTGTTTAGATAACATATATATGTCCATTACAATGTATAGAACATGATTTCATAGCTTAAAAACGGGTTTAAAACGGATTTTGGCCGGAAAAAGTCGTGACAGCCGGATTTCTGGGCTGGTGTTCATCCATGCGACACAAGCATTGTGTCGCATATTGTGTCGTATTTTAGCCTTTATGTCGCATAAACTCCCTTGTGTCGTACCTTATGTCGTACCAGATATTTTGTGTCGCAAGTTCTGCGACACAACCACTATGTCGCATGCCCCATACGACACAATCACTATGTCGCTGTTGAATCAGCATTTCGCATCCATGCGACACAACCCTTGTGTCGTATGGACTTTGTGTCGCACTCCTATGCGACACAACACTTGTGTCGCATAACCCTTTTTGTGTCGCATTGTTATGTCGCATAAAACAGCAGGTTTTCAAATCTCAATTTCACTAAGTGTCGGAACTATATAACCTCAAACCCTTATACGATAAGACTTATAAAACACTTTGGGACACATTTTCAAGTGCAAAACGCCAATTACAAGATAATAATACTTAAGGTTTATTATTTCAAATCCGTCACCAACGGGCCGTACACGTTTTCAAACACTTATCAAATTAACCAAATCGAAGTAATTTGGACATATATAGTTGTGTAACAACTACAAGGGTGATCTTTTGAGATACCCAATCATGATTATAACCATCGCGTGTCGTGGACACCCTCAGGTTACAAGTCGTTGGACTTCATTACTCACTAATCAACATACGTTTGTTTAAACGCAATCAGACTCAGGTGAGTCTCATAGCCCCATCTTTTACTGTTTTACTCAGGGGTGTGATATACTGCTCAAACTTTTAACATGTGAACGCAAGTACCAACTTTTCATATACTACATGAGTTTTTCGAAACTAATCATTTGAAAGTCCTCCGTCAGCATAGTTGTTAATACGTTGTAGCGTGAATATTAGTATATGGTACCATATAGGATTGACCCTCCTCGTCCGGGTTAGCAAGCACTAATCGGGTAAACGGACGTACTAATATTTGGGAAGACGAATGTGGATTAGGCATTCGTGGAGGCACCTCGCCCGGAATTCTCTATAGGGGACCCGGCCCTCGAGTTAAGCTCAACTATGTGCTCATGGCTGTATACACGATGATTATCATTAAATTGCTGGATGCAATTCATTATTTTATTGCTGGATGCAATACATTATTTAAATCTTGCGGTTCATACGATATAACTGATTTCAAACCTGTGAGCTCACCAGCTTTATAGCTGACCTTTTAGCATATATCGCAGGTACCCAGCAGTAGGATGATTCTCCTTCAGGATTTAGCTCGAGTCAGCATACAGACGATTGAGATTTTCTTGCATTAGTATATTTTGTATAAGTACTTATGTACTGAAATCTCCTTTAATTTAACTCGAGCTATGTAAAGCTTTAAATGTTGTAAACATTTCAGTTATCAATATATTTTGTTAAAACGACGCATATAGAGTCGTTTGCTATTTATCTTTGTGCTTTGTTATTGATTAGTAACACCCAAATCAAGCTTCCGCAAATCATCAAATTTGGGGGTGTTACAGATTGGTATCAGAGCCTAAGGTTATAGTGAACTAGGTTGCATTTAGTGAGCCTAGACTATGACCATTAGGTCGTATTCCTTATTAGGTATGACTGGTTCAGGGATTACATCATACGAGTTTAATTTAACATAGCCTGATCAACTATGTACAATTAAGCAAAGATGATGTAAGATATGAAAATAGTTATGGCTGAACAGGATACAATAGAAGACTCTGACCTCGAGAGAACCGAAACTCAAACATGTTTATGCTAGACACTCAATAGGCTATATTATATAGGAACTATATGAATATAGGCCTCAATCTTACTAACGCTTTGTCTCAGAAATGGCAAACACTCCATCAAATTCATCTCGTTCTCAATCCGGGTCGCAGAACCCAAGGGTAGCAAGGAGGAACTCCAGGTTGCCTCGAGCTGGCCCGTACCCCACTCACTCCACCTTGCCGGCTCTAGCCGCTAGGGTGAACCAACACGAGCAACGACTTCGCACCATGGATGTCGTGTTGCAAGAAACCAACGAAAACTGGAGACTTACATCTCTTGAACGCATCGAACAAGTCTCCGATGACCTTGAAACCACAAACAATAACATGGATGTCCTTCGCAACCAAATAATAGAAATAAGGGTGGAAAATGCCCTTCTGCAACAAAGGATGGATGAATGTGTACAACGCTCACTTGAGGCAGAAGAATATGCGCGTGGATTAACACAACGACTTGCACTAGCAGAAGACAACGTCCGACAAGCTAGCAGGCTTGCAAACACTGTGGACCGTCTTGTCACGATGATGGAACAAATTAATCTACGTTAAGACTAGTGTAGTCTTTGCCTTGTAATCTACCCTGTAATCTAGTAACTATCTACGCGCTACTCTATAATTCGGTCGGATGTAACAATTCCCGACATCTTTTGTAATACATCTGTAGGATGTAACCTTTGAACTCGTACTATCTATTAAATATTCCTTGCTGTTTCAACTCATATCAATTGTCATTATTTCTGTTGATGTTATGTATTACTGCTTTTATACATGTACATCTGAGATAAATACAACTTTCTTGCAAAATCTCATGTATCTTCATTTCTTTTATTGAAGAATCATGCCGCCAAAGACCAGACCTTACACCGATGCACAGATTACTTCACTCATAACCCAGGCCGTTACTGAGGCCTTAGCTCGGAATACCCCACCAAACTCCACACCAAACAGCGATACCGCTGGAACCTCTGCTACCAAACCTTGTTCTTACAAGGACTTCCAAAGTTGCAAACCCTCGAGTTTCAAGGGTTCTGAAGGAGCCATCGGACTGATCAGATGGTTCGAGAAAATGGAAACTGTTTTCCGTGTTAGTAAATGCGCGGAGAACGACAAAGTAAACTTCGCCACCTGCTCTCTTGAAGATGATGCCCACTCTTGGTGGAATTCATATACCCAATCAGTGGGTGCTGACATTGCCTACCAAATCACTTGGGAGGAATTGAAAGCCAAGCTCACTGCCAAGTACTGCTCGATCGCCAAACTCCAGAAGCTAGATGAGGAGTTTTGGAATTTGAAGGTTCAGGGTGGTGACATCGATGGTTATACCACCAGGTTTCAACAACTAGCTGCCCTCCGCCCAGCTATGGTAAGCACTGAACCTGATAAAATCAGGAAGTACGCCCTTGGTCTCCCTGATTTTGTTCGGGGACACGTCATCTCTTCCAAACCACCCACCATTGACGGTGCAATCTCATTGGCCCAAGACCTGATGTCTATGAGCCAAGATTCGGAACCACCCACTTCATCTTCCCAAAACAACAAACGCAAGTGGTCTGACAACAACAACCACTCAAACCAACAAAACAAGAAACCCGATACCATCAAAGCCTACAACACCACGACTGACATCATCCGGGGTTACACTGGGAGCAAACCATATTGTCCCAAGTGCAGCCGTCACCATGAGGGTTCATGTGGTCCCTTTTGCAACAACTGCAAGAGGTACGACCACCTCACCAAAGACTGTCGCTCTCCCGCCAACAACAATTCCAACAACAACACCAGACCACCCAAAGTATGCTTTGAGTGTGGGAAACCTGGGCACTTCAGGGACACGTGCCCAAATTTGAAAAACAACAACAACCGCAGCAACAACAACAACAACACTCGCAGCAGAGCTTTCGTCATCAAATCTGGGGACGCCCGCCAAGACCCGAATGTGGTCTCGGGTATGTTCCTCCTCAACAACTTAACTGCTTCTGTTCTATTTGATACTGGTGCTGATAGAAGCTTTATCTCCGATGATTTTTGCCCATTACTTGACATCACTCCTGTTGCCTTAGATGTTAAGTACATTGTAGAGCTAGCAAATGGAAAACTTGTAGAAACCACCAGTGTGATACCTAATTGCACTTTAAACCTAGCTGACGAAATCTTTTCGATCGATCTTATACCCATTGAAATCGGCAGTTTCGACGTCATTATTGGAATGGACTGGTTGTCCAAACATCGAGCTGAAATCGTTTGTCACGATAAGATCGTCCGTATCCCACTCGCTGTCGGTGGAACCTTGATCATACAGGGGGAGACCGGTGGGACGGGACTCAATATCATCTCCTGTTTAAAAACCCGAAAATTTTTGAGAAAGGGTTACCCTGCGATACTTGCACACATCACCGAGAAGAAGTCGGAGGAGAAGCGACTTGAGGATGTGCCTATTGTTAGAGACTTTCCCGAAGTCTTTCCAGAAGAACTACCTGGTTTACCTCCATCTAGACAGGTTGAGTTCTCAATCGATCTCGTGCCGGGTGCCGCACCGGTGGCCCGCGCACCATACCGTTTAGCCCCATCCGAACTTCAGGAGTTGTCCTCTCAGTTACAGGAACTTCTGGATCGAGGATTCATTAGACCGAGTTCTTCACCTTGGGGAGCTCCGGTCTTGTTTGTCAAAAAGAAGGACGGTTCATTCCGAATGTGCATCGATTATCGAGAGTTGAACAAATTGACCGTCAAGAACCGTTATCCACTTCCTCGCATTGATGATTTATTCGACCAACTTCAGGGTTCAAGTATTTACTCAAAAATCGACCTGCGATCAGGTTATCATCAGTTACGAGTTAGCGACGCCGATATTCCAAAAACTGCTTTCAGAACTCGTTACGGGCACTACGAATTCCAAGTGATGCCCTTTGGTCTAACCAACGCACCGGCTGTATTCATGGACCTCATGAACCGGGTGTGCAAACCTTACCTCGACAAGTTTGTCATTGTCTTTATCGATGACATACTCATTTACTCGCGCAATGAGCAAGAACATGCGCAACACCTTAAGACCATCCTTGAACTACTTAGACACGAGGAGCTTTACGCTAAATTCTCTAAGTGTGAGTTCTGGATTCAGACCGTTCAATTTCTTGGTCACGTGATCGACAGTCAGGGAATTCACGTGGACCCATCAAAAATCGAGGCTATCAAAGACTGGCAAGCACCCACCTCTGCAACTGAAGTACGACAATTCTTGGGTCTTGCTGGGTATTATCGACGATTTATCGAAAATTTCTCCAAAATAGCTCAATCACTCACGGTACTGACTCAGAAGGACAAAAGGTTCGATTGGACCGAGAAACAAGAGTCAGCGTTCCAACTTCTGAAACAAAAACTTTGCAGTGCTCCAATTCTATCCTTACCCGAAGGCACCGATGACTTCGTGGTATACTGCGATGCTTCTCATCAAGGTCTTGGTTGCGTGTTGATGCAACGAGACAAGGTCATTGCTTATGCCTCACGACAGCTAAAAATTCACGAAAAGAACTACACCACTCATGATCTCGAACTTGGAGCTGTCGTTTTTGCTCTCAAAATCTGGAGACATTATCTCTACGGCACTAAGTGCACCATCTTTACCGATCATAAAAGTCTCCAACATATCTTCGATCAGAAGGATCTCAATATGAGGCAACGTCGATGGGTCGAGTTGCTTACCGATTACGATTGCGAGATTAAGTACCATCCAGGGAAGGCTAATGTTGTAGCTGATGCCCTCAGTCGAAAGGAACGACCTAAACCACTTCGAGTCCGAGCCCTCAGTATGACCATTCATAACGATCTTACCATTCAGATTCATACCGCTCAGATCGAAGCCCTGAAATCTGACAACATCAAAAATGAAGCCTTGCGGGGCATTGACAAACAATTCGAAATCAAACCTAACGAGATTAGGTATTTCTCAAATCGAATCTGGTTGCCTAGTTTTGGGAACCTAAGAGACTTGGTGATGGACGAGGCTCACAAGTCTAAATATTCTATTCATCCCGGATCCGATAAGATGTACCACGGCATTAAGGAATTTTATTGGTGGCCAAACATGAAGGCCGAAATCGCCACTTATGTCAGCAAGTGTCTAACTTGCTCGAAAGTCAAAACCGAACACCAGAAACCTCCTGGTTTACTCCAACAACCTGAAATCCCCGAATGGAAATGGGATCAAATTGCCATGGATTTCATAACCAAACTACCCAAGTCGTCGAGCGGTTGCGATACCATTTGGGTGATCGTCGATCGTCTCACCAAATCTGCTCATTTCCTGGCAATCAAAGAAAACGATAAAATGGAACGCCTTACACAAATCTACATCAAGGAAATCATCTCTCATCACGGTGTTCCAACCTCGATCATCTCTGACAGAGATGCCCGTTTCACCTCTCACTTTTGGCAATCACTTCAGAAAGCATTGGGTACCCGTCTCGATATGAGTACCGCGTACCATCCTCAAACCGATGGCCAAAGTGAACGAACCATTCAAACCTTGGAAGATATGCTACGCGCCTGCGTAGTTGATTTCGGTACAAACTGGGAAAAACATCTACCGTTGTGCGAATTTTCGTACAATAACAGTTATCACGCCAGCATTAAGGCTGCACCCTTTGAGGCACTGTACGGTCGTAAGTGCCGATCACCGATCTGTTGGACTGAAGTGGGAGATAGTCAACTCACTGGTCCTGAAATCATTCACGCCACCACTGAGAAAATTGTGGAAATCCAAAACAGACTCAAAGCCGCACGTGATCGTCAGAAAAGTTATGCTGACGTGAGACGCAAACCACTCGAGTTCCAAGTTGGGGATCGAGTTCTCTTAAAAGTATCGCCTTGGAAAGGCGTCATCCGTTTTGGCAAACGCGGGAAGTTGAATCCCCGGTACATCGGGCCTTTTGAGATCCTCGAAAGGATTGGCCCCGTAGCTTATCGATTGCAGCTGCCATCCGAACTTAGCAGCGTGCACCCTACTTTTCATATTTCAAATCTGAAGAAGTGTCTGTCTGATGAGACACTTATTATTCCATTAGATGAAATTCGTGTTGACGATAAACTTCATTTCGTTGAGGAACCCGCTGAAATTATGGACCGTGAGGTCAAACAACTGAAACAAAGTCGTATTCCCATCGTCAAGGTCAGATGGAATTCGCGGCGTGGTCCGGAATTCACCTGGGAACGGGAAGACCAAATGCGACTCAAATATCCTCAACTTTTCACTGATTCCACATCCAACACGACCTCGAGCTAAATTTCGGGACGAAATTCTTCTAACAGGGGGAGAATGTAACACCCGCCAAATTAGGACTAGTAATTAGTGCCTAATCATATGTTAATACATGTAATTAGTTCCTGTTTAGGCTAATTAATGTATCGAATTATATATATTGTTGAATATATACGAATATGCGATTTGATTAAATCGTACGCAATTTAAATCGAATGTATTTCGATTCTATTTAATATGGACGTTGGTGACCAATTTTATTAAATAACGTCGTTATGTCAAAAATATTATTATTATAATATTTCGTATTCATTCGTATCGTACAATCAGAGATTACACAATTTAAATATATTAAAACGCGCAAACTAAATAAACCAACTTACATTTATAACTCAAATATAAACTTATTTGTAAAATAACTAAATAAAATATCGCGTAATAATTTGTATTTAAAAAGTACTAATTAATATTTAAAACAATTATTTAACGTAAACAACGGAGCAAACGAACACCGCACGGAGCGGGAACGCGGGGCGAAAATGGGAGGATAACCTCCCATTCCCACCTTTTCTTTCTTTCATTTTCTTATTATCTCTCTCTCTCTCCTATTCTCTCTCTTTTACCCCAAAACACCAAAAATTCACAAAATCGCAAAATACTACCACGAAACGCGACCGGATCACAAATATTTTTAGAGATTCACGACCACCTCGCGACGATCTACAACGCTATCTTTCCGGATTTTCATTTCGGCAAATTGTAAGTTTCCGACAAAATCCCGAAATCTCTCGATTCTTAGTATTTTTCACTTGCGGTTGTTTAGATAACATATATATGTCCATTACAATGTATAGAACATGATTTCATAGCTTAAAAACGGGTTTAAAACGGATTTTGGCCGGAAAAAGTCGTGACAGCCGGATTTCTGGGCTGGTGTTCATCCATGCGACACAAGCATTGTGTCGCATATTGTGTCGTATTTTAGCCTTTATGTCGCATAAACTCCCTTGTGTCGTACCTTATGTCGTACCAGATATTTTATGTCGCAAGTTCTGCGACACAACCACTATGTCGCATGCCCCATACGACACAATCACTATGTCGCTGTTGAATCAGCATTTCGCATCCATGCGACACAACCCTTGTGTCGTATGGACTTTGTGTCGCACTCCTATGCGACACAACACTTGTGTCGCATAACCCTTTTTGTGTCGCATTGTTATGTCGCATAAAACAGCAGGTTTTCAAATCTCAATTTCACTAAGTGTCGGAACTATATAACCTCAAACCCTTATACGATAAGACTTATAAAACACTTTGGGACACATTTTCAAGTGCAAAACGCCAATTACAAGATAATAATACTTAAGGTTTATTATTTCAAATCCGTCACCAACGGGCCGTACACGTTTTCAAACACTTATCAAATTAACCAAATCGAAGTAATTTGGACATATATAGTTGTGTAACAACTACAAGGGTGATCTTTTGAGATACCCAATCATGATTATAACCATCGCGTGTCGTGGACACCCTCAGGTTACAAGTCGTTGGACTTCATTACTCACTAATCAACATACGTTTGTTTAAACGCAATCAGACTCAGGTGAGTCTCATAGCCCCATCTTTTACTGTTTTACTCAGGGGTGTGATATACTGCTCAAACTTTTAACATGTGAACGCAAGTACCAACTTTTCATATACTACATGAGTTTTTCGAAACTAATCATTTGAAAGTCCTCCGTCAGCATAGTTGTTAATACGTTGTAGCGTGAATATTAGTATATGGTACCATATAGGATTGACCCTCCTCGTCCGGGTTAGCAAGCACTAATCGGGTAAACGGACGTACTAATATTTGGGAAGACGAATGTGGATTAGGCATTCGTGGAGGCACCTCGCCCGGAATTCTCTATAGGGGACCCGGCCCTCGAGTTAAGCTCAACTATGTGCTCATGGCTGTATACACGATGATTATCATTAAATTGCTGGATGCAATTCATTATTTTATTGCTGGATGCAATACATTATTTAAATCTTGCGGTTCATACGATATAACTGATTTCAAACCTGTGAGCTCACCAGCTTTATAGCTGACCTTTTAGCATATATCGCAGGTACCCAGCAGTAGGATGATTCTGCTTCAGGATTTAGCTCGAGTCAGCATACAGACGATTGAGATTTTCTTGCATTAGTATATTTTGTATAAGTACTTATGTACTGAAATCTCCTTTAATTTAACTCGAGCTATGTAAAGCTTTAAATGTTGTAATCATTTTAGTTATCAATATATTTTGTTAAAACGACGCATATAGAGTCGTTTGCTATTTATCTTTGTGCTTTGTTATTGATTAGTAACACCCAAATCAAGCTTCCGCAAATCATCAAATTTGGGGGTGTTACAGAATCGGTTGATGATGATGATGGTGGTGATGGCGACGTGCGGCGGTGGTGATCTCCGGCGGTGGTAGCAGCGGCGGTGGGTGGTGGTGATGGGTGGTGAATGGGTTTTTAGAGTGAGAGAGTATAGAGAGAAAGTGAGAGTAGAGAGAGAAGTGGAATGGTGAAAATGAGAAGGAAATAAGGAGGGGATTGGGTTTTGTCAAACTCAGTTCCCTCTTTCGTATACTGTGGTCTCCACCCGCAGTACAAAATATCCGCGTTATATTTGTCGCTTGCAATATAAGTTAATACTTTTAACTTATAAGATTCGTTTATTTGTTTTCGAAATATTTACTAGTTGAAACATTTTATAAAAATGAAATGTTTTGGAATAAAGTTTTATAACTTTATTTCACGCGTTACTAATTTATTTTCAAATGCGATAAATAAATAAACGTTTCGTGACATACATATAATTATATATGTATATATAATACTTGAATATTTTGGAAATACGCGTATATAATACGTGAATTGAAAGTTTAAATCCGACCCGAATTTTGGTCCTTTTTGACCGGGTGTTACATATAGTATACGACGAATCTGTCACCCCACCTGAGATTAGAGCTACGGTTAGTGGACGACCTGTTACATTTTCAGCTGGAAATCTCCGTGAGATTTTGCAGCTTGGTACAGTAGAACAGGAGAATGGGGATACTGAGTATCCTATGGATTTTATTGAGGGCGCGATAGGACGTATGGGATATACAGGAGACAGACGTGGACGTCAGTTCCAGAAGCCTCTGGTTATTGGTCAGTGGAGGTTTCTGTGGCACGTGATGAATATAGTCTTTGCAGCAAAGAAAGGTGGCTTTGATGAGTTGAGCCCTGCTATTCTATCGGCTGCACTGTCACTGGTTTATAATAAACCATACAGTTTTTGTGATTATCTTTTTGGTGAGATTGCGAAACAGATATCGGGGTCTGTTAGATCAAGATTTTTGGTTTACCCGCGATTTTGCATGCTGATTATCCGTGCACGTCTACCGGATTTGGCTATACCTGAACCACATCTAGTGGTTAATACGATTGACCATCGTGGGTATAATGCCATGTTCATGCAGACGGTCAGGAAGGAAGGAGTGGTGAAACCGGAAGTTAGACCACTTTTCGGATATATTGTTGATCCGAACTACGTTGCACCGCCAAATCATGGGTGGTTAGACGTAGCTCCTGCTACTGTTGCTGCTCCTGCTATTGCTGATGTTGTACCTGAACCTGTAGCTGAGGAAGCTCAATCTGAAGATCCACAAGGGCTCCTTGAGGATGTTCTTATTCAGGCTGGTCAGGTTGATCAGCAAGTGAATCAAGAGGTTACTGCACAGGTTGTGCAAGAGGTTTTGGAGCAGAATGACGATGCGACAAATCCTTTGCTTCAAGATATTGAGAGTTATTTAGCACCACTTGAGGTAATCTTTTATTTATGTAATAATATAGATGCTTAGTTGATAGATTGTTTTATTAATCATAGATGCATAATATTATTATATACTGATTCTGATATTAGATATTTAGTAAATTGGATATTATTTCTGATTTTAAAATATAAATATCATTACACAAACAGGATGCTGAAGCTGAGGCTGCAAATCCCGAAGTTATATTACTTGAGGATGAGCAGATACAGCTTGATAGATCAGTTGAAATACCGGCTGAGGTATTATATCTGATTAATCTTAAATATATAGAACTTGTATGATAGAGCTTACGCTAATCATAAATGTTTAATATATTTATACTTTAGGATCTGGTTAGATCATCTAGAGGTCGTGATGGTGAGACGGCTTCAGATGAAGATTCTGACAATACACCTTCTCCTCCTCCATCTGCTTCTGAAAGGAAGAGAAAAGGAAAAGATATTCTGGAGGAAGGTACTGAGGAAGTTGCGATTCCTTTGATGAAGTGTCCGAGAACGCTTATTATTCGAGAAGGTTAGTATTGATTATCAAAGTTAAATAATCTTAACTTGTTGTTTATCAGGAGTTGAACTGAGACAGTTAATTCTGTATACAGTTGCTCAGGATACACCACAGGTAGAGATGGATGCACCGGTGGTTACTGAATCGATATCTTTACCGCTTCAGGTATGAGATATAAGTTCTATAACTATGAGTGTTATGCAATTAATTAGAGTTTGAGACAGAGTAATCTGTAACAATAACTGATTTTATTTGTGTTTAACTTTACAGCATGAGGTTGCTGATCTAGTTCGTGGAGCTAATTTTCCGACGAACAAAGCAGCTAGATTTGCGACAAGTTTGCTTACGCAGGCTTTGTCTCAACCTCATACACCGCTTACCAGAGACTGCATATTGAGTCTCTTACACCGCCTGGACCAAGAACGATACCTGTTACTCCGACGACTGATGCTGAAAGGATTACATCCTTAGAGTCTAGGGTAAAGGATTTAGAGAAGCTTACTTCTCAGATTCCAAAGCTGGTGTCGAGCAATCTTCTTCTTTCTCAGCAGATACTCAAGCAGAGTGAATCATACAATCTGTTGATGAAGACTCATGAGACTTTGCTTGCGGACTTCAACGTACAGTGACTGAAGTTATCTTCTTTAGAGAGTCTGGTCTTGAGATCGCATTCAGGACAGTCTACTCAGGGGGAGATATTGGTATATCTGGAGTCTTGCAAGGAAAATGAGTTGAAGAGGAAGAGAGATTCAGACAAAGACGATGATCCCAATGCACCGAGTGGTGAGCAGACTGGTCCTTCAAAGACTGGTGAGCAAGCTACGATTCAGGGGGAGTCTGGTGCTGGTGCTAGTGGTTCTGGAGTGGATACAAGTGCAGATAAGACTGTACCGGGTGATACTGAAGCTGGTAAGATAGCTTAGTATTATCTTAGTACTGTAATATTTGTAATAGTTTGTAGTGAACAAATGTAAACTTAATTATTGTGTAAATATATTTGGCTTAGGGTTATTATTATTTTAAGTAAAATATGTTTGGTAATTTAAGTTTATATAATTATGTTAAGATAAAATAGTGATCGAAAGTCTTCTGACTCATTGAGTAGTCGAGCGGCATGTTCCGATTAATTTCGGCGGTCAAAATTTTATAATAACATATGCATTTTAGATTTGATTATGGACTTAAGACCGTAAGGTATATAAGTAATTAACAAGTTAAAAATGTATTCATATTAACTAGACAAATGATATATAATTTAAAGGTTAACTTGATAATGAATGAGATCAATTAACACTTGGAAATTATATAAGGTAATTAATAGTAAATTTAAATGTTTGGTGATTATTCACAATGCATTAGAATTTAAAATTAATTAATATTTGTTAAGTAGACTTAAGAGATTTTGGATTGATTCAGGGTAATCAATAAAAGATTTTATAAGTTATATGTAAATTGCGTTTATATTTTAGGTTAAAATATACAAAAGAATTAATAAAGAAATTCTTAGGTTGATTCAGGGAAATCGATAAGAGAA
Source organism: Helichrysum umbraculigerum (assembly GCA_949592205.1). Taxonomy (NCBI): domain Eukaryota; kingdom Viridiplantae; phylum Streptophyta; class Magnoliopsida; order Asterales; family Asteraceae; genus Helichrysum; species Helichrysum umbraculigerum. The sequence goes on along the minus strand of CATIUR010000003.1, from coordinate 26,537,767 downwards.
TTTTAATTATTAATATTTATTTGTATTTGTGGTTTTCTCTTAGGATTGAAAATGCTTGATCTATCTGATTCGGAAGATGATATTTTTGATGAGATAGATGAAGACATTGATTTTGATCTTGAGGATGGAGAATTTCTACCACCTACAGATTGGACTACTGTACCTGAGAATGTGCAAGACATGGGTGTAGATCTAGATGCAAACATTGATGAACACCATGTGAGCCCATCTAGGACAGAAGTTGTTATTGAAAATGAACAAGGTCCAACAATTGTCGATATAGATGAAGATATTGATGATTCAACCTCTGAAGAAGAAGAAGAAGTTCTTGTTCAAACCAAAAATCCTGCTGTTGTACTTAGGAAACTTCCAAAGAAGAAGAAGAAGATTGGAATTTCTGAAGTTGATATTACGAAAAAGCATGTACCACGTAAAGGGATTATTGGTTGGTACTTTGACTCAGAACTAAAGCTTTTTGCGATCAAAAGGTTTGACGGAGTTCAATATTTTGAAAGAAAGCTTGCAGTTTTTAGTTCTCTACCACGTTATGAAATACGTGATTTGGCTAGATTAGAGATTAACAATCCAAGTCGTGATGATTATGCTGATCGTGTTGAAAGAATCATTAGACATGAGGTTGGTACGAATAAGTTTGTTCAGATTAAGCCAAGAAAGGGAAAAACTGTGAAATTACAAGAGAGAAGTCAAAGAACAGGAAGAAGAAGAAGGAAGAAAGTTTATCCAGCTGTTAGATGCATACAGCAGATTCCATTGAAGACAATGCCACAGGATATTCTGGGTAATATGAAGAGATGGCATGTAGATTCAGGAACTGGAGAAGCTGTTATGATTGAAGCTGATGATGAGGTTGACGGTGGTGAAAGAGAAATCTTTAGAGTTTATGATCATCGACACCTGATGAATATGTCGAGAAAAGATCTGTTAAAGTTGAATGAGAACAGAATTTTGACGACTATTGAATGGGCTGATTTAGCAAGAGATTATCAGTTGATGGTTAAAACGTGTATCAAGATGAAGATTTACGCAGGCAGTAAGATTTACAAATGAAGGCCAAAGACAAGCGTGAAGATAAAGACGCTAGAGCTATTGTCAAGGGGGAGTCTGTTGGAACATAGATTGTGACAACAGATCTAGCTTGAAATAGGACTAGTGTAATTATTATTATGTTTGTATATTGGTTTGGATTTGTAAATAAATATTTGTTTTGTTAGTAATATTCGTTAAACATATTATTGTGCTAAGTTGGACGAATGTTAAATACGAAATAAATAATAGACGTTTCATGCGAGACGAGTCGAGATCTCAAGTCGCAGCGAGTTGAGCTGTGAGGTGAGACCTGAACTCGCTGAAGCATAAGTCTGGCGAGCCGAGTCCTATACTGGGCTTGGGCTGCGAGTTGGACTGAACTCGTCGGCCCATGCGAGCCGAGCCAGAACAGACTATTTAAACGATTTTCTTTGTAAAATCGTTAACAACACAAAAAACACTTTTGATACTTTGACATTCGGCGAACTCAGCAAAAACCAGAGAAAACATAACCTACGGCTAGACTTTGACGTATTATTCGTTTAAAGTTAAGCTTAATAAACGCAATTACGAACGTATTCGTTGTTAGTAAGATAACACCGTATTGAGGGATTCCGCACCTTAATACTACAGATAACGAAGTTATCGATCCTAAAACTAGGGGACTTACAAAGTAAGTAGACAAAGAGTGGATTAAGGTTTTAACAGGAGTAATGTCGGAACCTAAAAAGTGTCTATATTGGTGAGACAAAATAATTGATAGTATTATATTAGTAGACTAAGTACAAGGTGTGATTTAAATCCTTGTTAATGAATATTGTGCCATTTTAATTGAGAATGACTGCTATTGGAGAAAATATGTGTTTATGTGACTATATGATATGCTTTGATTGTAGTTAAACAATTGATTTAAACCAAGGTGGATAGGTTTATGAGAAACGCGGCTTATGATAAAGTTAAATTGATTGAGAAAGGGGTAGGTCTTTCTGGTCAATTGTGACTTAAATAGTCAAAGGAATATGAATTAGTACATGATATATTATTTTGTACTAATTATTGGTAATAAATTATACGTGTGTGGTATTACACGTAAAGTTGTGATATTAGTGTTTGATAAAATATCATAGATGGATGTAATAATCAGTTGTTGATTTTATTAATTACATGTTTGGAATTACACGTGATATAATTATGTTATAAAAAGTTGACAAAGTGTTATGTATTGAAACTATGATGATAGGTTATCATGTGTTTAGGATTTCAGAAGTTGAAATACTGATTAAGTCAGTTGTTGAAAATAGATTGTGTGATAAAGAATACATACTAAAAGAGGTAATATGTATATATGAAATGAATATACATATATAAATTTGATAATGTAAGTATGTATATGTGGTTAAAAGTTAGTAAACATGTTCTAGTAGTGTAGGAAACCATAACATGGTGTGATATGTGTATAAGTGAGAGTAAATCACATTGATAATTTTAATATAGAGTAGCCTGGGAATGGATTGTGAAGAACATAATCTTGCAACGTCTGATCACCGTTGTTATATTATGCTGTGTCACATGAACTTGTTGAGGCTACTAGGTATAAAAGAAATGTAATGTGATTATGGAAATTGAGTATGAAAGTGTGCTAAACCGTTTAGTTGTTGTTTTGCTGAGAAAACAATCAATTGGTAGAGTTGTGGCTAATTGTGTTAAATTAACTATTAGTGAGTTATATAGTATCCAAACGGCTCACTATTGCAGGAATGGCTTGTATGGAACCAAGATTGATGTAGGTTGACTTTGTTTTGTAAGAAACTTGTTAAAGATTATTGAATGTAATAATTTAAAGTATGTTTGAAAGTAAACATATAAACATGAAATGGTTTGTTTGGAGTTAATATTGATAGTATGTTAACTTTGAAAGTCAAACCTCAGATAATGAATTGTGTGTACATATACAGAAAGAGTATAAAATTAATTGCTTGTAATTGGTTTGAGTTTTGGTCAAACTTGAGAAAAGCAGTTAGAGAATTTTATGGATTGGTTGATTAAAATTGAAGTTGGCAAATAGTCAACTGTGTGTGTTGAAATAGTCTAACATAGATTGAAATGTTATGATTGTGTGGAATGTGATTGAATTCCCAAATTGGTAAAATTATGTTGAAACGGGTCGTTCAAGATCCAAAGGAGTTAAATGAATTGTCAAAGTTTGTGAAACTTGACTAATTACTTAAAGTTAGTATTGAGTAATTGAATTGTAGTTAAGTGTAATTAAGTATTCAGTTAGGTAATATTTGATATTTGAACTGAATACATGTTAAAGAATTATACAGATGTGAAGTCATTATATGATATGACAGCTATAATTTGTTAAAAGGTGTTAAGAATAATTAAATCACGTGGATTTGAGTCGTGATAAGATAATCTTACAAGTGTATGAGGTTAGTGATAATTAGCCATGATTGGGAAAAGAATATGAATTGGAAAGTTGTTCATATTTTAAGAAATTATGTATGTGTCTAATTGTAATGATCATTGTTTAAATAGTTTAAGAATAATGATTATTTGAAATTCGGTTTGAAAACCTGATGTGTGTATAATTGTAGGTGTCAAAAAGTAATGGAAACCTTATAATTGGTAGGTGATGCTTGTGTTCATCAAACTTTTCTTGTAAGTTTAAATTGAATTGTTTCAATTATATACGAATTGGTATATATATATAATTGAACTTTAGAGTTATTGATTTTTAATTGTTCCATTTCCTGTGGTATGGATATGTGATGATTATTAGTAATGTGAAGGCTTGGTAAAGGCTTTAACAGTCTGAATGGCCTATTATATAGAATTAAATGGAATTGATGTGTATGAGTCCATTTTAGAAAGTTACTTAAAATTATGTACGTGTAGTATACATAATAAAAAATGGTATGATAAATTTTAATTAGAATGAATTAAAATGTGCCATAAGTTATGTGGAGGTCAGTTAATTGTGATTAACTTGATGTAGATATTGTTAGGTATGTGCTGGAAAGTAGCACATTGTGATATTGTGATGCTTGAATTGCAGTATCATAATATTGATTAATGCCGACTCAGCAGCTATATTGATAGGATTTAATGCTAAGTGATTATGCGGTTAAAATTGTATAATTTCAAATTACTTGTGATTAAGAAGTTTGATATAATCAAGTAGTGGTTTGAAATTTTAAAGTGAATTGAATTAACTGGTTGCTAAGAAAAGATTCTTGATGTCTCACCAGTTCAAGTAATAGGTGAATACTAGCGTGATAGTCGGTTAGAGTTTGAAGTTAAATATTACCGGTTGATCGGTATACTGTAGTGTATAATCATTAGTGTTGTGATTATTGTTTGTGTTATTATTGTGGTTGACAATTGTTAGGTTGTAATGAAAGGAGTTACAAACTGAAAATGTAGAGGTTGATTGAAGGTAGGTAATCTTATATTGTGGTACTTATGTTGATTGAGCAAAGTACTTGTTGATTGTAGTTTTACCTACTAAGTTGACCTTTACTTTGCTTATTGAGGTGATATGAATCCGGATTACTTTTAAGTAAAGGATTTCATATAGTTGTAGTGATATGTGAATATTATATGTTGTTTAAGAGAGTAAGGTATGAAACTTTTGGATGAAAAGTTGACCTAGTTTTGAATTAAACCAATTTCTATGATATGAGTAAAATAGAAATTTAATAAGGGTTTGAATCTCTGACAATAGAGATATGAGGTTGGTATCTAAATATACTAGACTGGTTGTTAGTAGTAACTGAATTTAATTTTCAGTGTGGATATGTGTATAGTGGTTCTATAACCACTGTTGTTCTATTGTTGCTGTTGTTTTGTTGATAACTGAAATGAATAGTTGAAATGGGTCAAAGATTTTAGCATATTATTAATTTCTGGTTGTAAGGACCTATTAAGTGATGTTAGGTTTCACTTATTGTTGTTTAAATGTATATGTGTTCACTTGTTAAAGTAAGTGTGTGTAACACCCCCAAATTTAATGATTTGCGGAAGCACGATTTGGGTGTTACTAATCAATAACAAAGCACAAAGATATATAGTAAACGACTCTATATGCGTCGTTTTAACAAAATATATTGATATTGAAATGTTTACAACATTTATAACTTTACATAGCTCGAGTTTAAATAAAAGGAGATTTCAGTACATAAGTACTTGTACAAAATATACTAATACAAGAAAATCTCAACGCCTGTATGCTGACTCGAGCTAGAAGTCCTGAAGCAGAAACAACCTACTGCTTAGTACCTGCGATACATGCTAAATGGGTCAGCTAAAGCTGATGAGCTCACAGGTTTGAAATCAAGTAATATAGTATGAACCGCAAGATTTAAATAATTGAATTGCATCCAGCAATTGATAATGTATATGTATACAGCCATGAGCACATAGTTGAGCTTAACTCGAGGGCCGGGTCCCCTATAGAGAATTCCGGGCGAGGTGCCTCCACGAATGCCTAATCAACATTCGTCTTCCCAAATATTAGTACGTCCGTTTACCCGGTTAGTGCTTGCTAACCCGAACGAGGAGGGTCAATCCTATATGGTACCATATACTAATATTCACGCTACAACGTATTAACAACTATGCTGACGAAGGACTTTAAATGATTAGTTTCGAAAAACTCATGTAGTATATGAAAATGTTTGTACTTGCGTTCACATGTAAAATAAGCAGTGTATCACACCCCTGAGTAAAACAGTAAAAAGAGGGGCTATGAGACTCACCTGAGTCTGAGAGCGTTTAAATAAACGTAAGTTGATTAGCCGAGAATGAAGTCCAAAGACTTGTAACCTGAGGGTGTCCACGACACGCGATGGTTATAAACATGATTGGGTATCTCAAAAGATCACCCTTGTAGTCGTTCGCTCAACTAAAATGTCCAAATTTCCACCATTTGGTTGATGTGTATAAGTATTTGAAAATGTGTACGGCCCGTTGGTGACGGTCTGTAATAATAATCCATAAGTGTTATTATTATTCGTTTCGTTCTACGTTTAGGAAAAGTATATATTTTTGTATGTTAATCATCGTTGTAAAAAGTGTAGTTATCGTTACGCGAGTGACGAATCGTTGAGTAGAAACTCAGTTCGCAGGCCAGGTCAGTTCGGCTCGTTCGGCTCGGTTCGGCTCGCAGCTCGGTTCGATTTGCAGCCCAGTTCGATTTGCTGCTCGGTTCGATTCGCTGCTCGGCTCGGTTCGCTGCTCGGTTCGATTCACTGCTCGGCTCAGTTCGCTGCTCGGCTCGGTTCGCAGGAAGAGCATACCTCAGCTCGCGAAACGGTTTGATCGACGGATTTCGAGCCAAAAACATGTTTTTGGGTTTCCGTTTGGTCCGATTATTTTACCCAACCCTCCAATGGACATTATAAGTTGTTACAAACCACTAACAAGCATAAATACTTAAAAACGAGAGATTTCGGAATTTGTCGGAAACTTACAAAATGCCGAAATGAAATTCCGGAAAGATAGCGTTGTAGATCGTGAGGTGGTGAATGTTTTTCTCCAAAGGGTCTAGGTGATTCGAGTGCGTTTGATCGTGTTATTTTATGGTTTATGATGGTGGTGGTGGTTTGGTGTTAGAGAGAAAAGGGAAGAGAAGAAAGAGAAAGAGATGGTGAAAGTGAGGAAGAAAAAGGGAGGTGGGAGGGGTTTTGAGCCCCATTTTTCGTCCCGCGTTCGTGCTCCGTGCGGTGTTCGTTCGCTCCGTTGTTCAAACGTTAAATAATTTTTATACGTTTAAATCTACTTTTAAGATACGGAAAATTACTAAATATTTTAGTTGAATTATTTAAGTTCCGAAAATTATAAAATATAACTTAGTTTGTTTGCGCGTTTTACATTTTTAAATCATATAAGTTTTGTTTGTATGATCCGAAATGAATACGAAATATTATCATAATAATATTTTTGATATAATAGCGTTCTTTAATAAATTTGGTCACCAACGTCCATATTTATGGAATCGAAATACATTCGATTTAAATTGCGTACGATTTAATCAAATCGCATTTTCATATATATTCAACAATATATATAATTCGATACATTAATTAGCCTAACACAGAACTAATTACATGTATTAACAGAGAATTAGGCACTAATTCATAGTCCTAATTTGGCGGGTGTTACATTCTCCCCCTGTTAGAAGAATTTCGTCCCGAAATTTAACTCGAGGTCGCGTTTGATGTAGAATGAATGAAGAGTTGAGGATATTTGAGTCGCATTTGGTCTTCCCGTTCCCAGGTGAATTCCGGACCGCGCCGCGAATTCCATCTAACCTTGACGATGGGAATACGACTTTGTTTTAGTTGTTTGACCTCACTGTCCATAATTTCGGCAGGTTCCTCAACGAAATGAAGTTTATCGTCAACACGAATTTCATCGAGTGGGATAATAATTGTCTCATCAGACAGACACTTCTTCAAATTTGAAATATGAAAAGTGGGGTGCACGCTGCTGAGTTCGGATGGCAGCTGCAATCGATAAGCTACTGGGCCAATCCGTTCGAGGATCTCAAAAGGCCCGATGTACCTGGGATTTAATTTCCCGCGTTTGCCAAAACGGATGACGCCTTTCCAGGGCGATACTTTTAAGAGTACTCGATCCCCAACTTGGAACTCGAGTGGTTTGCGTCTCACGTCAGCATAACTTTTCTGACGATCACGTGCGGCTTTGAGTCGGTTTTGGATTTCCACTATTTTCTCAGTGGTGGCGTGTATGAGTTCAGGACCAGTGAGTTGACTATCTCCCACTTCGGTCCAACAAATCGGTGATCGGCACTTACGACCGTACAGTGCCTCAAAAGGTGCAGCCTTAATGCTGGCGTGATAGCTGTTATTGTACGAGAATTCGCACAACGGTAGATGTCTTTCCCAGTTTGTACCGAAATCAACTACGCAGGCGCGTAGCATATCTTCCAGCGTCTGAATGGTTCGTTCACTTTGGCCATCGGTTTGAGGATGGTACGCGGTACTCATATCGAGACGGGTACCCATTGCTTTTTGAAGTGATTGCCAAAAGTGAGAGGTGAAACGGGCATCTCTGTCAGAGATGATTGAGATTGGAACGCCGTGTTGAGAAACGATTTCCTTGATGTAGATTTGTGCAAGGCGCTCCATTTTATCGCTTTCCTTGATTGCCAGGAAATGAGCAGATTTGGTGAGACGATCGACGATCACCCAAATGGTATCGCAACCGCTCGACGACTTTGGTAGTTTGGTTAAGAAATCCATGGCAATTTGTTCCCATTTCCATTCAGGGATTTCAGGTTGTTGGAGTAAACCAGGAGGTTTCTGATGTTCGGTTTTGACTTTCGAGCAAGTAAGACACTTGCTAACATAAGTGACAATTTCGGCTTTCATGTTTGGCCACCAATAGAATTCCTTGATTCCGTGGTACATCTTATCGGATCCTGGATGGATAGAATATTTGGACTTGTGAGCCTCATCCATCACCAAGTCTCGTAGGCTCCCGAAATTAGGCAACCAGATTCGGTTTGAGAAATACCTAATCCCGTTAGATTTGGTTTCAAATTGTTTGTCAATACCCTGTAAGGCTTCGTTTTTGATGTTTTCAGGTTTCAGGGCTTTGATCTGAGCGGTATGAATCTGAACGGTAAGATCGTTGTGAATGGTCATACTGAGGGCTCGGACTCGAAGTGGTTTCGGTTGTTCCTTTCGACTGAGGGCATCGGCAACAACATTAGCCTTCCCTGGATGGTACTTGATCTCGCAATCATAATCAGTAAGCAATTCGACCCAACGACATTGCCTCATATTGAGATCCTTCTGATCGAAGATGTGTTGGAGACTTTTGTGGTCGGTAAAGATAGTGCACTTAGTGCCGTAGAGATAATGTCTCCAGATTTTGAGGGCAAAAATGACAGCTCCAAGTTCGAGATCATGAGTGGTGTAGTTCTTTTCGTGAATTTTCAGCTGTCGTAAGGCATAGGCAATGACTTTGTCTCGTTGCATCAGCACACAACCGAGACCTTGGTGGGAAGCATCGCAGTATACCACGAAGTCATCGGTGCCTTCGGGTAAGGATAGAATTGGAGCACTGCAAAGCTTTTGTTTCAGGAGTTGGAACGCTGACTCTTGTTTATCGGTCCAATCGAACCTTTTGTCCTTCTGAGTCAGTACCGTGAGTGGTTGAGCTATTTTGGAGAAATTTTCGATGAATCGCCGATAGTACCCAGCAAGACCCAAGAATTGTCGTACTTCAGTTGCAGAGGCGGGTGCTTGCTAGTCTTTGATAGCCTCGATTTTTGATGGGTCAACGTGAATTCCCTGACTGTCGATCACGTGACCAAGGAATTGAACGGTTTGTATCCAGAACTCACACTTAGAGAATTTGGCATAAAGCTCCTCGTGTCTAAGTAGTTCAAGGATGGTCTTTAGGTGTTGTGCATGTTCTTGCTCGTTGCGCGAGTAAATGAGTATGTCATCGATAAAGACAATGACAAACTTATCGAGGTAAGGTTTGCACACCCGATTCATGAGGTCCATGAATACAGCCGGTGCGTTGGTTAGACCGAAGGGCATCACTTGGAATTCGTAGTGCCCGTAACGAGTTCTGAAAGCAGTTTTTGGAATATCAATGTCGCGAACCCGTAATTGATGATAGCCTGATCGCAGGTCAATTTTTGAGTAGAAACTTGAACCCTGAAGTTGGTCGAATAGATCATCAATGCGAGGGAGTGGGTATCGGTTTTTGACGGTCAGTTTGTTCAACTTTCGATAGTCGATGCACATTCTGAATGAACCGTCCTTCTTTTTAACAAATAAGACCGGAGCTCCCCAAGGTGAAGAACTCGGTCTAATGAATCCTCTATCCAGGAGTTCTTGCAACTGTGCGGACAGCTCCTGAAGTTCGGATGGGGCTAGACGGTACGGTGCGCGGGCCACCGGTGCGGCACCCGGCACGAGATTAATTGAGAATTCAACCTGTCTAGGTGGAGGTAAACCAGGTAGTTCTTCCGGAAAGACCTCGGGAAAGTCTCTAACAATTGGCACATCCTCAAGTCGCTTCTCCTCCGACTTCTTCTCTGTGATGTGTGCGAGTATTGCAGAGTAACCCTTTCTCAGGAATTTTCGGGTTTTTAAGCAAGAGATGATGTTGAGTCTCGTCCCACCGGTCTCCCCCTGTATGATCAAGGTTCCACCGGCAGCGAGTGGAATGCGGACGATCTTATCGTAACAAACGATTTCAGCTCGGTGTTTGGACAACCAGTCCATTCCAATGATGACGTCGAAACTCCCGATTTCTATGGGTACAAGATCGATTGAAAAGGTTTCGTCAGCTAGGTTTAAAGTGCAATCAGGTATCACACTATTGGTTTCTATAAGTTTCCCATTTGCTAGCTCTACAGTGTACTTAACATCTAAGGCAACAGGGGTGATGTCAAGTAATGGGTAAAAGTCATCGGAGATAAAGCTTCTATCAGCACCAGTATCAAATAGAACAGAAGCAGTTAAGTTGTTGAGGAGGAACATACCCGAGACCACATTCGGGTCTTGGCGGGCGTCCCCGGATTTGATGACGAAGGCTCTGCTTCGGGTGTTGTTGTTGTTGCTGTTGCGGTTGTTGTTGTTGTTATTCTTCAGCTTTGGGTACGTGTCCCTGAAGTGCCCGGGTTTCCCACACTCAAAGCAGACTTTAGGTGGTCTGGTGTTGTTGTTGGAATTGTTGTTGGCAGGTGAATTGCAATCTTTGGTGAGGTGGCCGTACCTCTTGCAATTGTTGCAAAAGGGACCACATGAGCCTTCATGGTGGCGACTGCACTTGGAACAATAGGGTTTGTTCCCAGTGTAGCCCCGTGTGATGTCGGTGGTGGTGTTGTAGGCTTTGATGGTGTCGGTTTTCTTGTTTTGTTGGTTTGAGTGGTTGTTGTGGTAGTCAGACCACTTTCTTTTGTTGTTGTGGGAGGATGAAGTGAGTGGTTCAGAATCTTGGCTCATGGACATCAGGTCTTGGGCCAATAGGATTGCACCGTCGATGGTGGTTTGGTTGGAAGAGGCAACATGCCCCAGAACAGGCTCAGGAAGGCCAAGGATGTACTTCCTGATTTTATCAGGTTCAGTGCTTACCATGGCTGGGCGGAGGGCAGCGAGTTGTTGGAATCTGGTGGTATAACCATCGATGTCACCACCCTGAACCTTTAGGTTCCAGAACTCCTCGTCCAGCTTTTGGAGTTTGGCGATAGAGCAGTATTTGGCAGTGAGTTTTGCTTTCAAGTCCTCCCAAGAGAGTTGGTAGGCAATGTCAGCACCCACTGATTGGGTATATGAGTTCCACCAAGAGTGGGCATCATCTTCGAGAGAGCAGGTGGCGAAGTTTACTTTGTCGTTCTCCGCGCATTTGCTGACACGGAAAACAGTTTCCATCTTTTCGAACCATCTGATCAGTCCGATGGCTCCTTCAGAACCCTTGAAGCTCGAGGGTTTGCAGCTCTGAAAGTCCTTGTAAGAACAAGGTTTAGTAGCGGGGGTTTCAGCGGCATCGCTGTTTCTTGCGGAATTTTGTGGAGTATTCCGAGCCAAGGCTTCAGTCACAGCCTGGGTTATGAGTGATGTAAGCTGAGCATCGGTGTATGGTCTTGACTTTGGCGGCCTGATTCTTCAATAAAAGAAATGAAGATACATGAGATTTTGTAAGAAAATTATATTTGTCTCAGATGTACATGTATAAAGATGGTAATACATAACATCGATATGAAAAGGAAAATGGCAATCGGTATAAATAGAATCAACAAGGAATATTTGATAGATAATACGAGTTCAAAGGTTACATCCTACGGATGTATTACGAAAGGTGTCGGGAATTGTTACATCCGACTAATTTATAGAGTAGCGCTAGATAGTCATTAGATTACGAGATAGATTACAAGATAAAGACTACACTAGTCTTAACGTAGATTAATCTGTTCCATCATTTCAATGAGGCGATCCACAGTATTTGCAAGTCTGCTGGCCTGTCGGGCATTGTCTTCAGCCAATGCTAGTCGTTGAACCAAACTGCCAACGTATTCCTCTGATACCCGTGAGCGTTGTTCACACTCTTCAAGTCTGTGCTTCAAAAGAGCGGTTTCCACGCTTATCTCCACCACTTTGTTGAAAAGAACGTCTACATTATTAACGGTGGTTTCGTGATCCTCGGAGACTTGTGCGATGCGTTCGAGGGATGTAAGTCTCCAGTTTTCGTTGGTTTCTTGCAACACGACATCCATGGTGCGAAGTCGCTGCTCGTGTTGGTTCACCCTAGCGGCTAAGGCCGGCAAGGTGAAGTGAGTGGGGTAAGGGCCAGCTCGAGGCAACCTGTTGTTCCTCCTTGCTACCCTTGGGTTCTGCGACCCGGATTGAGAGCGAGATGAATTTGATGGTGTGTTTGCCATTTCTGAGACAAAGCGTTAGTAAGAGTGAGACCTATATTCATATAGTTCCTATATAATATAGCCTATTGAGTGTCTAGCACAAACATGTTTAAGTTTTGGTCCTCTCGAGGTCAGAGTCTTCTAGTGTACCCTGTTCAGCCATAACTACTTTCAAATCTTACATCATCTTTGCTTAATTGTACATAGTTGATCAGGCTATGTTAAATTAAACTCGTATGATGTAATCACTGAACCAGTTATACCTAATAAGGAATACTGCCTAATGGTCATAGTCTAGGCCCACTAAATGCAACCTAGTTCACTATAACCTTAGGCTCTGATACCAATCTGTAACACCCCCAAATTTAATGATTTGCGGAAGCACGATTTGGGTGTTACTAATCAATAACAAAGCACAAAGATATATAGTAAACGACTCTATATGCGTCATTTTAACAAAATATATTGATATTGAAATGTTTACAACATTTATAACTTTACATAGCTCGAGTTTAAATAAAAGGAGATTTCAGTACATAAGTACTTGTACAAAATATACTAATGCAAGAAAATCTCAACGCCTGTATGCTGACTCGAGCTAGAAGTCCTGAAGCAGAAACAACCTACTGCTTGGTACCTGCGATACATGCTAAATGGGTCAGCTAAAGCTGGTGAGCTCACAGGTTTGAAATCAAGTAATATAGTATGAACCGCAAGATTTAAATAATTGAATTGCATCCAACAATTGATAATGTATATGTATACAGCCATGAGCACATTGTTGAGCTTAACTCGAGGGCCGGGTCCCCTATAGAGAATTCCGGGCGAGGTGCCTCCACGAATGCCTAATCAACATTCGTCTTCCCAAATATTAGTACGTCCGTTTACCCGGTTAGTGCTTGCTAACCCGAACGAGGAGGGTCAATCCTATATGGTACCATATACTAATATTCACGCTACAACGTATTAACAACTATGCTGACGGAGGACTTTAAATGATTAGTTTCGAAAAACTCATGTAGTATATGAAAATGTTTGTACTTGCGTTCACATGTAAAATAAGCAGTGTATCACACCCCTGAGTAAAACAGTAAAAAGAGGGGCTATGAGACTCACCTGAGTCTGAGAGCGTTTAAATAAACGTAAGTTGATTAGCCGAGAATGAAGTCCAAAGACTTGTAACCTTGTAGTCGTTCGCTCAACTAAAATGTCCAAATTTCCACCATTTGGTTGATGTGTATAAGTATTTGAAAATGTGTACGGCCCGTTGGTGACGATCTGTAATATTAATCCATAAGTGTTATTATTATTCGTTTCGTTCTACGTTTAGGAAAAGTATATATTTTTGTATGTTAATCATCGTTGTAAAAAGTGTAGTTGTCGTTACGCGTGTGACGAATCGTTGAGTAGAAACTCAGTTCGCAGGCCAGGTCAGTTCGGCTTATTCGGCTCGGTTCGGCTCGCAGCTCGGTTCAATTCGCAGCCCGGTTCGATTCGCTGCTCGGATCGATTCGCTGCTTGGCTCGGTTCGCTGCTCGGTTCGATTCGCTGCTCGGCTCGGTTCGCTGCTCGGCTCGGTTCGCAGGAAGAACATACCTCAGCTCGCGAAACGGTTTGATCGACGGATTTCGAGCCAAAAACATGTTTTCGGGTTTCCGTTTGGTCCGATTCTTTTACCCAACCCTCCAATGGACATTATAAGTTGTTACAAACCACTAACAAGCATAAATACTTAAAAACGAGAGATTTCGGAATTTGTCGGAAACTTACAAAATGCCGAAATGAAATTCCGGAAAGATAGCGTTGTAGATCGTGAGGTGGTGAATGTTTTTCTCCAAAGGGCCTAGGTGATTCGAGTGCGTTTGATCGTGTTATTTTATGGTTTATGATGGTGGTGGTGGTTTGGTGTTAGAGAGAAAAGGGAAGAGAAGAAAGAGAAAGAGATGGTGAAAGTGAGGAAGAAAAAGGGAGGTGGGAGGGGTTTTGAGCCCCATTTTTCGTCCCGCGTTCGTGCTCCGTGCGGTGTTCGTTCGCTCCGTTGTTCAAACGTTAAATAATTTTATACGTTTAAATATAGTTTTAAGATACGGAAAATTACTAAATATTTTAGTTGAATTATTTAAGTTCCGAAAATTATAAAATATAACTTAGTTTGTTTGCGCATTTTTCATTTTTAAATCATATAAGTTTTGTTTGTATGATCCGAAATGAATACGAAATATTATCATAATAATATTTTTGATATAATAGCGTTATTTAATAAATTTGGTCACCAACGTCCGTATTTATGGAATCGAAATACATTCGATTTAAATTGCGTACGATTTAATCAAATCGCATTTTCGTATATATTCAACAATATATATAATTCGATACATTAATTAGCCTAACACAGAACTAATTACATGTATTAACAGAGAATTAGGCACTAATTCCTAGTCCTAATTTGGCGGGTGTTACAGTGTGTGTTATACACATTTATCTGATTGATGATAAAGGATTTAGATAAATGATTATTTCATATGAAATATTGGATGGAAGCACTGTATATGTGCGTAGTAAAGATAGAAGCATGTCCATGGGGACATGTGAATGTAGAAAGAATTGAAATGATATAAGTATAGTTGTAAGTTGCTATTGAGGTAAAATGTATGTTAAGATGTATATGATTATATCACACTAGACAGGTTGAGTGTGGTTAGATTTCGGGGACGAAATCTCTTTAAGGGGGAGAGATTTGTAACATCCTCGAAGTGGACCTAGTTGTTTTATATTATTTCCTGATTTAAATCAGTATTTAATGTGCTTGGAAATAATATTGTTTGAATTAGTTGAAATAATTGAAATAGGAGTTAAATATTCCAATGTGACAAATAAATTATTAATTGTTGTAAACTAATAAAGTTGTCGGTAAAATAAAATGTTTGGACTCGCAAATGATTTTCGGGTTCCAGACAATGGGTTAAGAAGGGGTATTAAATTATACCCGTATTTTGAAGTCGGTTAAAAGTGGACCGACTATTTATTTAACTTTCCTCTTTAGGAAAGTTCATTTCCTCATGAACTTGAAAATCTAAACCTAGAAACACTTATAACAAAAATCAAAAGATTGAAACTAAATTTGAAGCTGTGATCTTGAGTTAATCATCATCTTCATCATGGTAAGTTAAACTTTAGTTTAGTGTTCTTGATTTTGATTAAAATTGGGTTAATTGATGAATTGTAAGAATTGGATGTTAGAAACTTGTTATAGCTGTTACATGATGATTATGTGAAGTTATTTGTTGTATAAAACTGTTAGAAACTGAGATTTGAGGGTTTTGGTTATTTGTGTTCGCGTTAGGGTTTTGAGCAGTCGCAGGATTGCTGGGACGAAGAGGGAATCCGGCGGATTGGGATAAAATGTGGGAATCCGGCGGATTGGATATGAATCCGGCGGCTTGATCATGAATCCGGCGGATTCATGACCGGATTGGTTAAAAATGTGCTGATTATGAGTTGAAGCTGAAACACCATAGAATCCGGCGGATTCAAGGGGAATCCGGAGGATTCCCCTGGTTGTCAATGGCTGTTTCAGTGTTTGTCATTTAGAGCTAATTACTTAAATGGTACTTGTGGTATTGTACTGTAATATGTCTGAAGCATGTTAGACTTCCAACAATTATATGATTTAGTTGTATTCATGAGGTGATTACTTGTGTAGTGTTGTAATTTACATAAGTATTATTCGATGATGAAAAGTTACTAACTTGTGGTATTATGCTATATTCTCAGATATGGAGAAGGCTCAGTAATATTAGACTTCTGAGCTTGCGGCTGAGGTATTGGTGAGTGGATCTGTAACCTCAGTGTGGTTTAGTTGTAACGATTTGGTTACAACAAGTAATTGTAGTATTACTTTGATAGAATGTTTTCGTTTGAAATAACTTACCATGTTAGTTTGGTTGTTTGCTTACTTGGCTGTTTGAGCTAGTATGTAAGAGTCTGAGGTCAACTTGAATGGATGGTTGGACTTGGTTGTTGTTATAGACGACAGGAGATTTAGAAACTTGAAATGATGGTTTAAAGATCTAGGTCGTAAGTGGTTAACAACAAGTCATCGGTAATACTATATAGGCCAATACAGATGATTGATAAGTGTTCCTTGAGTACCATACCGGTATAAGGGTATCTCAAGAACCACCGATCCTTATGATGATTGATTGTTTATTGTTAATTTGATGTAAACAGATTGTTGTGCTAAGTTGGACTGTCGATTATAGTTTCATTCACTTAGCGTGATGCTAACCCCACCACAGTCCTTCCTGCAGGTTATAATTGATGGGACATATTGGGCGGGGCAGGAAGTTATTGGAAACAATGGAATGTTTGACATGCTTTTACTCTGATGTTAGTTTGATAACTAAAGAGATGTTTTGAATTATATAACACCTAGTTTGTTGAAATGTCATGTATTTAGTTTGAAAAAGTTTATTGACATTATAAAGACATGGATAGTATGTTTGAAATCTACGCTTCCGAGTCACAGTTATTTTATTAAGTGTTTAATGTAATGAGGGGTGTTATATTCAGAGTCAGAAACCAAAGTGGTTTGGAAACTTGGTTGGTTTAAAAAATGGTCTAAATTGGTCATAAAATGGATTACGGTCCAGATTTTGAGTTAACGCGTATTTTGAAAAAGTGTAAAAGGGAAAACCTTTATTTTGGTATAGTGGAGGTGCTTGCAAAATTTGGTGGTCTAACTCTTAACGAGTTAAAAGTTATGCGTGTTTGAAATTCATTTTAAAAACTGAGTTTTGTTGTTCAGATGAACTACCCGGCGGGTACTATGTTGAATTAGTTGACAGAAAATGGGTCAAATGTGTGTACCCGGGGGGTATTGATGTATCCGGCTGCTATGTTGGTTATTCGGCGGGTACCTGGTCTACCTGGCGGGTACCTGGCCATTTTCAAAGTATGTAGTGTTTAAGTTTAAACAAATAGTGTACGTTATTGTCACACCCCCAAATTCGGTAATCATGATTATAGTTTATCAGATGATTTGCAGAAGCATTAGATCGAGCGGGGGTGCAGACGTCAACATTTGACATTCATGCATCAGAGCTTATGATTATTGCAGAACAAGTAAATTAAGATGCCATTTAAATAAGTAGTTTGTTACAAAAAAGGCTACGACTCGTCAAAGTCGTAGGATCAGTGTTATAAAATACAGCCAGTTATAAAATACATGATTCAAATGAAGATTTCATAAGTATGACTAATATATATTAGTTATACAAAGAAAATCCTGATTGTCCCAAAAGATGGCATTCTAATTCTTCGTGGGTCGCCTAACTCCATGTGTATGTATTCTTACTGGTGCAGCTAATTCCCTGAAAAATATAGTAAAAGGTCAACAAAATTGTTGAGTTAATTCACAGGTTTTATAATGTTTGTTAAAGCAAGTTTGATTTGTAAATCGTTGATGTACAAGTTAATAAGTAATCAAACAATTGATTAAATCTAGTTTTCATAATTTGTTGGAAAATTATCCAAAAGTTTTGTTGTTCAAATAATAGTTGATAAAATAGTAGTCAACCTGTGACTAAATAGTTGTTAAAATAGTAGTCAACCCGTGACTAAATCGTTATTAGAATAGTAGCTAGCCTATGACTAAATCGTTGTTAAAATAGTAGTCAGCCTGTGACTAAATCGTTGTTAAAGATAGTTGAATACTCGCTTAAAAATCAGTTGTTCAAATCGTTGGACTTCGTACATTTGTAAATCGTTGAAAACACATTTTCAATAAACAAATCGTAGAAAAACCCGCAGGTATTCTAATGTATAAATGGTTTGTAGATGACCCGCAGGTGATCTAATGTATAAATCGTAGGAAACATTCCTATAAAGTTGTTATTCGTTGGTAAACATTATTTTCCAAAATGTATATAATAGTGGGAGAGCATAGACGTGATCCCTCAAAGGTTAGCTAGACCTTATGAGTTAAAGTATCGGCACTTAATCCTATAACCAAACCACGACCTCGTTGGATAAACATCCAAATGTATAAGTTTTGCCTCTAGGACTAGGTAAATATACGCTTCGCTCTTAGTTGGAGGTAGGTCATCACGATAGTACTATCCGTATATTCAGTGGCTAGCGTCACCTAGCTAATGGTTATAGTTTGCAAGCACGAGGACTCTTGTAACACCCGCCAAATTAGGACTAGTAATTAGTGCCTAATTCTCTGTTAATACATGTAATTAGTTGTGTATTAGGCTAATTTATGTATCGAAATATATATTGTTGAATATATACGAAAATGCGATTTGATTAAATCGTACGCAATTTAAATCGAATGTATTTCGGTTCCATAAATACGAACGTTGGTGACACAATTTATAATTAAGTATAAAACATTATCTGAAAACATTACTGGGTCCAAACTACTGTTTAAATTTTATTCCCAAAGTTGTCCCGCTTTGTACAATTAAAAACTTACCTAATTAACAATAAAATACGCAAATTATCTAAATCACATTTTAAATCTTTAAATTATTAGATAATTGGTAAAACAATTTAATTAAATTATTTAACAAAATTCGTATTTTAAAATGATTAATTAACGCGCAAAATATTTATTAAAACGTTAAACGACGGAGTAAACGAACACCGCACGAAGGACGGAGACTGAAAATGGGAGGATAACCTCCCACTTTCCCTTTTCTTTCCTCTCATTCCCCACCTCCCTCTCTCTCTCTTACTCTCTCCTCTCTTCCTTTTTCTTTCAACCAAAAACTCACCATCATCACCTTAAATCTCAAAATAACACACCAAAGCACGCTCGGATTTCCTCGCTCATTTGGAACAAAAGACTCACCGCATCACGATCTACCATCATATCCTTTTGGATTTTTCATCCGACACTTTGTAAGTTTCCGACAAATCCTGACATCTCTCTATTTTTAGTGTTTTTACGTTTTAGTTGTTTGTAACAACTTATAATGTCCATAAAAGGGTTGGGTAAAAATATTGGACTGATCGGAAACTCGAAAACACGATTTTCACTTGAAATCCGTCGAACAGTCTGAAGTGTCGCTAGTGTGCCAAAAACAGTGATAGCGACACTAGATAAGTGTCGCTATGCCTAAGTGTCGCCCCTATAGCGACACTACTTAAGTGCCGCTGAAATACTTAACCGGATTTAGATTAGCGACACTCCCTTAGTGACGTCAAAAATATAAGTGTCGCCTATAGCGACACTCCCCTAGTGCCGCCTTCTCAGTTAACCGACACTACTTAACGACACTTCTTTAGTGCCGCCTTACTATATTACACGACACTTCTTTAGTGTCGCTATACCACACGTCACTCCTTAAGTGACGCCCAAATTCTGGAAATCTCTATTTTATACGACACTCCATAAGTGTCGCCATTGTACGTACCCGTCACTCCTTAAGTGACGCATAATATTATACACGACACTATCTCAGTGACGCATGCCCTTATACAGACACCAATACCCGACACTCTATAAGTGACGCATAGAATATGTAAGTGACGCATATAAGTGTCGCATAAAACAGCAGGTTTACTGTGACACCCTCAAATTTCGGTTTGCGGAAGCTGTCGGGTCGGGTGTCACTAATTCAAATATCACAGCATAAGATACATAATGAACGACTCTAAATGAGACGTTTGAAAATAATAATACATTTCCCAAAATAGAACGTTTACAACGTTATAAGTTTGACAGTAATTTCCAAATACATAATTTGAAAATACAAAAGTAAATGCAGAGTAGTCCCAATTGTTGAAAATATGCGACTCGAGCTAATAAGATCTTGTAGCGATCCTAATCCTGCTGGGCAACCTGAGAACACATGCTAAAACAGGTCAGCTATAAAGCTGGTGAGTTCATAGGATGGTTAGTTAAAAACATAAAGTAATAAAACAATTTATGTTTTGTAAAGTTGTTTCCAAAATCAGTGATTTTTGATATGTAATACGTTGAAGTTTGTAACACTAATGTGTAAAAGTCTAATCGAGGTATTCCATACCTAACTAGTTTAAATTGTAAGTCTACCATTGAAATTGTTTGTCTAACTTAATGTCCAAAATACCCCGAATTGGGTTGGTTGTATGGTTACAAGTTACTTAGACTTGTTTGTCTTAAATTGATACAAGTTACAACGACTTGTCTGCTGAAAATGATACAAGTACAACGACTTGTCTGCTGAAAATGATACAAGTACAACGACTTGTCTGCTGAAAATGATACAAGTACAACGACTTGTCTGCTGAAAATGATACAAGTACAACGACTTGTCTGCTGAAAATGATACAAGTACAACGACTTGTCTGATTGAAGTTGTGCCCACTGAAACCGTGGCATCGCTTTGTCCCCACTGAAACCGTGGTATCGTTTTGAATCACTTAACCGTGATCTCGCTTTGTGCCCAACAGGCATCGACTGAATTGCTCGCAAGCAAAGTTGAAATGTAGAGCTAGCAGTACTACGACTTACTAGCTATTGCAAATAAGTGTCGACCGTACAACGACGCGTCCGACTTGAATGATTGTGTTTGTATGATTGTATGTATACTAATATACATAAGTAATATTGAAGTTAGCACCAAGTGCTCATGATAATATATAAACACGTAGATGTATATATATATATATATACAAAAATATATATATATATTTGTTGAATGAGCAAACATAAGTAACAATCATGTCACGCATGAAAATAATTGATTGTATCTAAATACGTATAAGCAAATATTTAGATATTAAGTAGTACGTTGGTCCTAGGTATGAATACTCATCACCTAGTTGAACTGTATTAGTATAAAGGATCTATACTAACATATGATGCTATCGTATACATCTAGCCTAAAGCCTAGCAAGTATATTTGGGTTCTGAATTGTATTGGCATTATTAGTTCCTAAAAGAGAAACTAATCCTGTAATTTGTATATATGTCGTCTAGTGTAGGTAGAACTAACCAGTTCTAATATATTTGATAATATTGTCCCGCGACAATATGGCCAATGAATAGTAATAACTATATCAAGTTATGTCTAGGTAATTGTTTTCCAACAATCTGATTATGTACGGTTGTGACCTATCTAGGTTAGGTCTTGATATTGTTCCAAAACAACGTGTTGGGTGTAATTCCTAAGTATTACACATTTGTATTACATACAGTAATATAATTGATTGTGAATTATAAAAGATTATTAATATAATTCGAAAACAGTTGTTGTGCATGTGTTTCACCCCAAAAACATTAAAACAGTTGAAAGAGTGGGGCTATGAAACTCACCTGAGGAGCTAGCGTCCTAATGTAGCGAGTCGTGTCGATAATAATCTCCTAGTGTCCTAAACACGTGAGATTTCGTATGAGTAAGTGGATATTTAAGTAAAACTATCCAATTTGTTGTTCATTCGGTTAAATTGTACTCAATGTGTTTGATAAGTATTTACATTTGAATTTCATAAAGAAATTACGTGTCGTTGTCGTGTATTGAAATTATATTTAGAAAATATAATTTAGTTGTTTTCTTATAAAAAGTGTATATAAACGTGTCTCGGTTCATATATAAGTTGCGTATATGTTTCCGGATAAGTTTGGTATTTTAAAAATGAGTTTTCGGCTTAAAAACTGATGATAGCGACACTTCATGCGTCACTGGTTGATTTATAGCGTCACTAGGCTAGTGACTCAAAAGATAGGAAATTTCTGACATATAGCGACACTTCAGAAGTGTCGCTACCGGGTTAGTGACGCATATAGCGTCACTTCTCAAGTGACGCAGATGATTAGTGAAGGCATTCGTTTCTACCGAAAGTTGTGGTTTTCTGCTGACAATAGCGACACTTGATAAGTGACGCATATTTCTGCCGATAGTTATATGACCGCGTCACTATAGAAGTGACGGTATAAGTGTGATAGCGGCACTTAGGTAGTGTCGCTATATGGGCGAATTTTTCATACATAGCGACACTTAGGAAGTGTCGCTATACTGTTTTTGGTCACACTGCGACACTAACAGCTGTTCGACGAACAGCAAGTAAAAGTCGGATTTTGGGTCGATTTCGGACGTTTTCGGTTGTATAGAACACTAAAACATGGTAATCTAAGTATATTAAACATGAAACATTAATTATAACTTCGAAATCTAAAGATTTGCGGGATTTGTCGGAAACTTACGAGTGTCGGATTTGAAATCCGAAAAGGTAGAAGTGTAGATCGGGATGCCGTGGTCGTTTTATTCCAAAGGGGCTATATGATTCTTCGAGTTTTCGTGGTAGTTTTTAGCGATTTTTGGTGAATGTGGTGTGGGTTTTTAGAAAGAGAAAGAAATGGAGAGAAAGTGAGATAGAGAGAGAAAGAAAGAAATGAAATGAAAGAAATGGGAGGTGGAGGTGGGGTTAAGTCCCATCTTCAGTCTCCGTCTACGTGTCCAGTGCGGTGTTCGTTTACTCCGTCGTTTAATTTGTCCGACGGAATTTAAAATAACATTTTAAATTCTAAACATTGATTTATATCCTTACGAAATGTTTTTGAGTGAAAGTATTTTATAGAAATACTATTTTTAAACAAAAGTTGAATTGTTTGATTATTCGAGCGGTCTCGGATATTTAAAATGCGTTTTAAATTAAAACGACTTACGTTTTCGAATCTATGATTTTGTTTATATTATTTTGTAAATATCTTTGTTGAAAAATATTTCACTTGAACCTAATAATGTAATTATTCAAAATTTAAAGTTGGCGTGAGATTTGACTTTTTGACGAGGTGTCACATTCTCCCCCTGTTAAGAAAATTTCGTCCCGAAATTTAAAGTGATGTAGTGGTCGCGTGGAGTCTGGGGAGTAATGTACGAACGAGATGTTTGTCGTGTAGATAGTAGACATACCGCGTCCATGACGGGTTGAGGAGCAGTCAATCCATGACCGTGTCGATGTTTATCGAGGTAGTCACATCCTGACTATATTGTTTGTTCGAGGTATGATTAATTTGTGGTTACTAGTTAAACGTTTACGTCGTAGTCCATTCAGGACTAAATGTTTAGTGCACGTGCAGTAGCTCAGTCTGCTGAAAGCAAACATCGAGTTTTATGTGGGCCTAGGTCAACTAGCCCTATGATGTAATCAACATTAGGCTGATAAATGTTATCAGGGAAAATGAGTACTTGTTTAGCGGATCTATAATTGAAGGGTTATGTTTTCGAGGAGAGGTTGTACTTACATTATTGTTGGAGATTTATCTGATTTATTCTGAGTCGATAAGGTGAATTTTGCGTCTTTTTGGGCAGTCCTTCTTGTAATGACCAGGTTCCTTACATTTGAAGCATATTCTTCGAGAGTCGGGATTGGCGGGAACTCTGCAGTCCCGGATTACGTTACCATATCGTTGGCACCTTTCGCAGGGTAATCCGCAAAGTCCGTCATGATGACGTTTGCAGCCGTGACAAAATGGTTTGTTACCCGCATAGCCTTGTCTGTTGTTGTGTTCAGCAGCATAGGACCTCAAGGGTTCAGGTTGATTCGTTGGATTTTGGCTAGAGCTGGAACTTCCATTCCCTTTTTCTTGATTGTTTTCTGTCGCAGGTGGCCCGCGTCGAACCACCTGTGCCATGAGTCTGTGAGCCATGCGAATAGCCTCTTCAATAGTAGTGGGTTTAGAGGCGGTGACCATTCCCTCAATTAGTAACGGGAGTCCACCAATGTACCTCCCGATTCGTTTGTTTTCAGGGTTTACTATGTTTGGACAAAGGGATGCTAGTTGTTGGAAGCGATTGGTATATGTTTCGATGTCGTTGTCTTTTACGGTGAGAAACCAAAGTTCGTCCTCAAGTTTGTGAAGTACTTCGATGGGGCAATACTTGTCCTTCATGAGTTGTTTCAGGTCTTCCCACGGAAGTTCGTGAGCAGTGTCGATTCCTACAGTTCGGGCGTGAAAATTCCACCAGGTAGAGGCATCATCCTGGAGGGTGTATGTGGCGTACAAGACTTTGCAGTCGTCGGGGCAGTTGCACATGTGGAAAATAGACTCCATTCTTTCGAACCATTGAATTAATCCAACAGCTCCTTCAGTCCCGACGAAGTTTGGGGGTTCGCACCTCAGGAAATCCCTAAAAGTGCAAGGTTTTACTTGGTTCTGAGCAGCTAGGGTTGCAGTCACTGCTTGATTAATGATTTGATCTTGCTCAGCTCGAGTGAAAGTTGGTCGTTTAGGAGGCATGATTCTTGAACAAGAATGAAATGACAAAGTGTGAGATCTTTTAATCAAAGATGATGATTATTACAATGACATAAGTAGCTAACTTGAGTTGGAATTTATGATACACGGGATCCTACGATCCTTGACGTGGAAGTTTTTGATATTGTAGGTGGCAGGCGTATCACTGCCCTTTTGTATTGTTGGTACAACAGTTTAAGTAACCGTTGTCTAGTTTTCTTTAGTTAAGTTATCATGAATCTCATGTTTTTCGAGTGTTGTGACCAGTTGAGTTGTAGTTTCTAGGTGCGGTCGTACAATGACCGAGTTGTGTTTTATATGTAGTCAATCCAAGACTATGTTGTTGTGAATAGTCCAATGGACTATATCGTAGTACTAGAATATCGTACGGCCATTCATGCCTGTGTATGTGACAACTACAGTGTCCCCGGTGGTGTTGAAGCGGGGTCCACCAACACAACCCATGTGTGTGGTGACATCATTGTGTATTTATTGATTAAAGCATTACATGCTTAATTGGTAGTATATACATATATGGTGTACGCGTAACTATACAAGTATACGTACATAATAAGAGTCAAGGGTGGCACCTCGTGCCCAGTTAAGTAAATGTATATGTATATATGTAAGTCGTACATGTAACCATAACCAGTCTACATGCATAATTGAAGTAGCACCTAGTGCTATAATGCAGTGCTATCAGCACAGTAATTGAAATACTAATGTTTTGTAATTGTAGTACCAAAGTACCATGAAACGCAGCACCAAGTGCTGTAATGAAGTGCCCGCGGCATTGAAATTGTAGTACCCATGTACTATGAGTGTAGCATCAACATGCTATAATTTGTAGTATGGACGTACTGTGAAGGTTGCACTAACGTGCTCAAGTGGTGGTATTAACATACCCTGAAATCGTAGCACTACGTGCCATGTGTTATTTGATTTGTAGCCCCAAGGCCAAAATGTGTTTGAAGTTCGAATTTCTCAGTTGTAGCACAAAGGCTAAAATGTGAGTGCCAAGGCACTAAAGTATTGAATTGATTGATCTACATGATCAATTTGTGATTCGAGATAAATTTTTTGTGGACTTAGTCAACACTAATCCAATTGTGATCCATATGGTCAAGGTTGAAAAGTTATCAGTTTGTTTTAAGTTTCGTGAAGGTTTAGCATGTGCGGGTTTCCATTCCCATTGATAACGTTTGTACCTCCTTCCCGAGGCTCGGTGATAAATGTGTCGAGTCGCGATGGTGAGGAAGACGGCGATATGCCTCTTCGCGAGTATGTATTGGTTCAGCGGAATTGATTGTATATATATATACTCGATATATATATAGGTATGTAATAGTAGTACACGTGTAAGGCCTATTCATATATATACCTACAGTACATATAATAGCCTAGGGTGTCTAGCACATAACAATCAGAGTCAACTACGCATTCCTGTTTCAGTATAACCCCTTTCAGATCTTACATAATCTTTATTTAATTGTACATAGTTAGCTACGCTATGTTAAATTAAACTCATATGATGTAATCCCTGAACCAGTCATACCTAATGGGGAATACAGCCTAACGGTCATAGTCTAGGCCCACTAAATGCAACCTAGTTCACTACAACCTTAGTCTCTGATACCAATCTGTGACACCCTCAAATTTCGGTTTGCGGAAGCTGTCGGGTCGGGTGTCACTAATTCAAATATCACAGCATAAGATACATAATGAACGACTCTAAATGAGACGTTTGAAAATAATAATACATTTCCCAAAATAGAACGTTTACAACGTTATAAGTTTGACAGTAATTTCCAAATACATAATTTGAAAATACAAAAGTAAATGCAGAGTAGTCCCAATTGTTGAAAATATGCGACTCGAGCTAATAAGATCTTGTAGCGATCCTAATCCTGCTGGGCAACCTGAGAACACATGCTAAAACAGGTCAGCTATAAAGCTGGTGAGTTCATAGGATGGTTAGTTAAAAACATAAAGTAATAAAACAATTTATGTTTTGTAAAGTTGTTTCCAAAATCAGTGATTTTTGATATGTAATACGTTGAAGTTTGTAACACTAATGTGTAAAAGTCTAATCGAGGTATTCCATACCTAACTAGTTTAAATTGTAAGTCTACCATTGAAATTGTTTGTCTAACTTAATGTCCAAAATACCCCGAATTGGGTTGGTTGTATGGTTACAAGTTACTTAGACTTGTTTGTCTTAAATTGATACAAGTTACAACGACTTGTCTGCTGAAAATGATACAAGTACAACGACTTGTCTGCTGAAAATGATACAAGTACAACGACTTGTCTGCTGAAAATGATACAAGTACAACGACTTGTCTGCTGAAAATGATACAAGTACAACGACTTGTCTGCTGAAAATGATACAAGTACAACGACTTGTCTGATTGAAGTTGTGCCCACTGAAACCGTGGCATCGCTTTGTCCCCACTGAAACCGTGGTATCGTTTTGAATCACTTAACCGTGATCTCGCTTTGTGCCCAACAGGCATCGACTGAATTGCTCGCAAGCAAAGTTGAAATGTAGAGCTAGCAGTACTACGACTTACTAGCTATTGCAAATAAGTGTCGACCGTACAACGACGCGTCCGACTTGAATGATTGTGTTTGTATGATTGTATGTATACTAATATACATAAGTAATATTGAAGTTAGCACCAAGTGCTCATGATAATATATAAACACGTAGATGTATATATATATATATATACAAAAATATATATATATATTTGTTGAATGAGCAAACATAAGTAACAATCATGTCACGCATGAAAATAATTGATTGTATCTAAATACGTATAAGCAAATATTTAGATATTAAGTAGTACGTTGGTCCTAGGTATGAATACTCATCACCTAGTTGAACTGTATTAGTATAAAGGATCTATACTAACATATGATGCTATCGTATACATCTAGCCTAAAGCCTAGCAAGTATATTTGGGTTCTGAATTGTATTGGCATTATTAGTTCCTAAAAGAGAAACTAATCCTGTAATTTGTATATATGTCGTCTAGTGTAGGTAGAACTAACCAGTTCTAATATATTTGATAATATTGTCCCGCGACAATATGGCCAATGAATAGTAATAACTATATCAAGTTATGTCTAGGTAATTGTTTTCCAACAATCTGATTATGTACGGTTGTGACCTATCTAGGTTAGGTCTTGATATTGTTCCAAAACAACGTGTTGGGTGTAATTCCTAAGTATTACACATTTGTATTACATACAGTAATATAATTGATTGTGAATTATAAAAGATTATTAATATAATTCGAAAACAGTTGTTGTGCATGTGTTTCACCCCAAAAACATTAAAACAGTTGAAAGAGTGGGGCTATGAAACTCACCTGAGGAGCTAGCGTCCTAATGTAGCGAGTCGTGTCGATAATAATCTCCTAGTGTCCTAAACACGTGAGATTTCGTATGAGTAAGTGGATATTTAAGTAAAACTATCCAATTTGTTGTTCATTCGGTTAAATTGTACTCAATGTGTTTGATAAGTATTTACATTTGAATTTCATAAAGAAATTACGTGTCGTTGTCGTGTATTGAAATTATATTTAGAAAATATAATTTAGTTGTTTTCTTATAAAAAGTGTATATAAACGTGTCTCGGTTCATATATAAGTTGCGTATATGTTTCCGGATAAGTTTGGTATTTTAAAAATGAGTTTTCGGCTTAAAAACTGATGATAGCGACACTTCATGCGTCACTGGTTGATTTATAGCGTCACTAGGCTAGTGACTCAAAAGATAGGAAATTTCTGACATATAGCGACACTTCAGAAGTGTCGCTACCGGGTTAGTGACGCATATAGCGTCACTTCTCAAGTGACGCAGATGATTAGTGACGGCATTCGTTTCTACCGAAAGTTGTGGTTTTCTGCTGACAATAGCGACACTTGATAAGTGACGCATATTTCTGCCGATAGTTATATGACCGCGTCACTATAGAAGTGACGGTATAAGTGTGATAGCGGCACTTAGGTAGTGTCGCTATATGGGCGAATTTTTCATACATAGCGACACTTAGGAAGTGTCGCTATACTGTTTTTGGTCACACTGCGACACTAACAGCTGTTCGACGAACAGCAAGTAAAAGTCGGATTTTGGGTCGATTTCGGACGTTTTCGGTTGTATAGAACACTAAAACATGGTAATCTAAGTATATTAAACATGAAACATTAATTATAACTTCGAAATCTAAAGATTTGCGGGATTTGTCGGAAACTTACGAGTGTCGGATTTGAAATCCGAAAAGGTAGAAGTGTAGATCGGGATGCCGTGGTCGTTTTATTCCAAAGGGGCTATATGATTCTTCGAGTTTTCGTGGTAGTTTTTAGCGATTTTTGGTGAATGTGGTGTGGGTTTTTAGAAAGAGAAAGAAATGGAGAGAAAGTGAGATAGAGAGAGAAAGAAAGAAATGAAATGAAAGAAATGGGAGGTGGAGGTGGGGTTAAGTCCCATCTTCAGTCTCCGTCTACGTGTCCAGTGCGGTGTTCGTTTACTCCGTCGTTTAATTTGTCCGACGGAATTTAAAATAACATTTTAAATTCTAAACATTGATTTATATCCTTACGAAATGTTTTTGAGTGAAAGTATTTTATAGAAATACTATTTTTAAACAAAAGTTGAATTGTTTGATTATTCGAGCGGTCTCGGATATTTAAAATGCGTTTTAAATTAAAACGACTTACGTTTTCGAATCTATGATTTTGTTTATATTATTTTGTAAATATCTTTGTTGAAAAATATTTCACTTGAACCTAATAATGTAATTATTCAAAATTTAAAGTTGGCGTGAGATTTGACTTTTTGACGAGGTGTCACATTCTCCCCCTGTTAAGAAAATTTCGTCCCGAAATTTAAAGTGATGTAGTGGTCGCGTGGAGTCTGGGGAGTAATGTACGAACGAGATGTTTGTCGTGTAGATAGTAGACATACCGCGTCCATGACGGGTTGAGGAGCAGTCAATCCATGACCGTGTCGATGTTTATCGAGGTAGTCACATCCTGACTATATTGTTTGTTCGAGGTATGATTAATTTGTGGTTACTAGTTAAACGTTTACGTCGTAGTCCATTCAGGACTAAATGTTTAGTGCACGTGCAGTAGCTCAGTCTGCTGAAAGCAAACATCGAGTTTTATGTGGGCCTAGGTCAACTAGCCCTATGATGTAATCAACATTAGGCTGATAAATGTTATCAGGGAAAATGAGTACTTGTTTAGCGGATCTATAATTGAAGGGTTATGTTTTCGAGGAGAGGTTGTACTTACATTATTGTTGGAGATTTATCTGATTTATTCTGAGTCGATAAGGTGAATTTTGCGTCTTTTTGGGCAGTCCTTCTTGTAATGACCAGGTTCCTTACATTTGAAGCATATTCTTCGAGAGTCGGGATTGGCGGGAACTCTGCAGTCCCGGATTACGTTACCATATCGTTGGCACCTTTCGCAGGGTAATCCGCAAAGTCCGTCATGATGACGTTTGCAGCCGTGACAAAATGGTTTGTTACCCGCATAGCCTTGTCTGTTGTTGTGTTCAGCAGCATAGGACCTCAAGGGTTCAGGTTGATTCGTTGGATTTTGGCTAGAGCTGGAACTTCCATTCCCTTTTTCTTGATTGTTTTCTGTCGCAGGTGGCCCGCGTCGAACCACCTGTGCCATGAGTCTGTGAGCCATGCGAATAGCCTCTTCAATAGTAGTGGGTTTAGAGGCGGTGACCATTCCCTCAATTAGTAACGGGAGTCCACCAATGTACCTCCCGATTCGTTTGTTTTCAGGGTTTACTATGTTTGGACAAAGGGATGCTAGTTGTTGGAAGCGATTGGTATATGTTTCGATGTCGTTGTCTTTTACGGTGAGAAACCAAAGTTCGTCCTCAAGTTTGTGAAGTACTTCGATGGGGCAATACTTGTCCTTCATGAGTTGTTTCAGGTCTTCCCACGGAAGTTCGTGAGCAGTGTCGATTCCTACAGTTCGGGCGTGAAAATTCCACCAGGTAGAGGCATCATCCTGGAGGGTGTATGTGGCGTACAAGACTTTGCAGTCGTCGGGGCAGTTGCACATGTGGAAAATAGACTCCATTCTTTCGAACCATTGAATTAATCCAACAGCTCCTTCAGTCCCGACGAAGTTTGGGGGTTCGCACCTCAGGAAATCCCTAAAAGTGCAAGGTTTTACTTGGTTCTGAGCAGCTAGGGTTGCAGTCACTGCTTGATTAATGATTTGATCTTGCTCAGCTCGAGTGAAAGTTGGTCGTTTAGGAGGCATGATTCTTGAACAAGAATGAAATGACAAAGTGTGAGATCTTTTAATCAAAGATGATGATTATTACAATGACATAAGTAGCTAACTTGAGTTGGAATTTATGATACACGGGATCCTACGATCCTTGACGTGGAAGTTTTTGATATTGTAGGTGGCAGGCGTATCACTGCCCTTTTGTATTGTTGGTACAACAGTTTAAGTAACCGTTGTCTAGTTTTCTTTAGTTAAGTTATCATGAATCTCATGTTTTTCGAGTGTTGTGACCAGTTGAGTTGTAGTTTCTAGGTGCGGTCGTACAATGACCGAGTTGTGTTTTATATGTAGTCAATCCAAGACTATGTTGTTGTGAATAGTCCAATGGACTATATCGTAGTACTAGAATATCGTACGGCCATTCATGCCTGTGTATGTGACAACTACAGTGTCCCCGGTGGTGTTGAAGCGGGGTCCACCAACACAACCCATGTGTGTGGTGACATCATTGTGTATTTATTGATTAAAGCATTACATGCTTAATTGGTAGTATATACATATATGGTGTACGCGTAACTATACAAGTATACGTACATAATAAGAGTCAAGGGTGGCACCTCGTGCCCAGTTAAGTAAATGTATATGTATATATGTAAGTCGTACATGTAACCATAACCAGTCTACATGCATAATTGAAGTAGCACCTAGTGCTATAATGCAGTGCTATCAGCACAGTAATTGAAATACTAATGTTTTGTAATTGTAGTACCAAAGTACCATGAAACGCAGCACCAAGTGCTGTAATGAAGTGCCCGCGGCATTGAAATTGTAGTACCCATGTACTATGAGTGTAGCATCAACATGCTATAATTTGTAGTATGGACGTACTGTGAAGGTTGCACTAACGTGCTCAAGTGGTGGTATTAACATACCCTGAAATCGTAGCACTACGTGCCATGTGTTATTTGATTTGTAGCCCCAAGGCCAAAATGTGTTTGAAGTTCGAATTTCTCAGTTGTAGCACAAAGGCTAAAATGTGAGTGCCAAGGCACTAAAGTATTGAATTGATTGATCTACATGATCAATTTGTGATTCGAGATAAATTTTTTGTGGACTTAGTCAACACTAATCCAATTGTGATCCATATGGTCAAGGTTGAAAAGTTATCAGTTTGTTTTAAGTTTCGTGAAGGTTTAGCATGTGCGGGTTTCCATTCCCATTGATAACGTTTGTACCTCCTTCCCGAGGCTCGGTGATAAATGTGTCGAGTCGCGATGGTGAGGAAGACGGCGATATGCCTCTTCGCGAGTATGTATTGGTTCAGCGGAATTGATTGTATATATATATACTCGATATATATATAGGTATGTAATAGTAGTACACGTGTAAGGCCTATTCATATATATACCTACAGTACATATAATAGCCTAGGGTGTCTAGCACATAACAATCAGAGTCAACTACGCATTCCTGTTTCAGTATAACCCCTTTCAGATCTTACATAATCTTTATTTAATTGTACATAGTTAGCTACGCTATGTTAAATTAAACTCATATGATGTAATCCCTGAACCAGTCATACCTAATGGGGAATACAGCCTAACGGTCATAGTCTAGGCCCACTAAATGCAACCTAGTTCACTACAACCTTAGTCTCTGATACCAATCTGTGACACCCTCAAATTTCGGTTTGCGGAAGCTGTCGGGTCGGGTGTCACTAATTCAAATATCACAGCATAAGATACATAATGAACGACTCTAAATGAGACGTTTGAAAATAATAATACATTTCCCAAAATAGAACGTTTACAACGTTATAAGTTTGACAGTAATTTCCAAATACATAATTTGAAAATACAAAAGTAAATGCAGAGTAGTCCCAATTGTTGAAAATATGCGACTCGAGCTAATAAGATCTTGTAGCGATCCTAATCCTGCTGGGCAACCTGAGAACACATGCTAAAACAGGTCAGCTATAAAGCTGGTGAGTTCATAGGATGGTTAGTTAAAAACATAAAGTAATAAAACAATTTATGTTTTGTAAAGTTGTTTCCAAAATCAGTGATTTTTGATATGTAATACGTTGAAGTTTGTAACACTAATGTGT
The DNA here is from genome assembly GCA_949592205.1 of Helichrysum umbraculigerum. NCBI lineage: Eukaryota > Viridiplantae > Streptophyta > Magnoliopsida > Asterales > Asteraceae > Helichrysum > Helichrysum umbraculigerum. The sequence goes on along the minus strand of CATIUR010000003.1, from coordinate 26,504,699 downwards.
AAAAGTCTAATCGAGGTATTCCATACCTAACTAGTTTAAATTGTAAGTCTACCATTGAAATTGTTTGTCTAACTTAATGTCCAAAATACCCCGAATTGGGTTGGTTGTATGGTTACAAGTTACTTAGACTTGTTTGTCTTAAATTGATACAAGTTACAACGACTTGTCTGCTGAAAATGATACAAGTACAACGACTTGTCTGCTGAAAATGATACAAGTACAACGACTTGTCTGCTGAAAATGATACAAGTACAACGACTTGTCTGCTGAAAATGATACAAGTACAACGACTTGTCTGCTGAAAATGATACAAGTACAACGACTTGTCTGATTGAAGTTGTGCCCACTGAAACCGTGGCATCGCTTTGTCCCCACTGAAACCGTGGTATCGTTTTGAATCACTTAACCGTGATCTCGCTTTGTGCCCAACAGGCATCGACTGAATTGCTCGCAAGCAAAGTTGAAATGTAGAGCTAGCAGTACTACGACTTACTAGCTATTGCAAATAAGTGTCGACCGTACAACGACGCGTCCGACTTGAATGATTGTGTTTGTATGATTGTATGTATACTAATATACATAAGTAATATTGAAGTTAGCACCAAGTGCTCATGATAATATATAAACACGTAGATGTATATATATATATATATACAAAAATATATATATATATTTGTTGAATGAGCAAACATAAGTAACAATCATGTCACGCATGAAAATAATTGATTGTATCTAAATACGTATAAGCAAATATTTAGATATTAAGTAGTACGTTGGTCCTAGGTATGAATACTCATCACCTAGTTGAACTGTATTAGTATAAAGGATCTATACTAACATATGATGCTATCGTATACATCTAGCCTAAAGCCTAGCAAGTATATTTGGGTTCTGAATTGTATTGGCATTATTAGTTCCTAAAAGAGAAACTAATCCTGTAATTTGTATATATGTCGTCTAGTGTAGGTAGAACTAACCAGTTCTAATATATTTGATAATATTGTCCCGCGACAATATGGCCAATGAATAGTAATAACTATATCAAGTTATGTCTAGGTAATTGTTTTCCAACAATCTGATTATGTACGGTTGTGACCTATCTAGGTTAGGTCTTGATATTGTTCCAAAACAACGTGTTGGGTGTAATTCCTAAGTATTACACATTTGTATTACATACAGTAATATAATTGATTGTGAATTATAAAAGATTATTAATATAATTCGAAAACAGTTGTTGTGCATGTGTTTCACCCCAAAAACATTAAAACAGTTGAAAGAGTGGGGCTATGAAACTCACCTGAGGAGCTAGCGTCCTAATGTAGCGAGTCGTGTCGATAATAATCTCCTAGTGTCCTAAACACGTGAGATTTCGTATGAGTAAGTGGATATTTAAGTAAAACTATCCAATTTGTTGTTCATTCGGTTAAATTGTACTCAATGTGTTTGATAAGTATTTACATTTGAATTTCATAAAGAAATTACGTGTCGTTGTCGTGTATTGAAATTATATTTAGAAAATATAATTTAGTTGTTTTCTTATAAAAAGTGTATATAAACGTGTCTCGGTTCATATATAAGTTGCGTATATGTTTCCGGATAAGTTTGGTATTTTAAAAATGAGTTTTCGGCTTAAAAACTGATGATAGCGACACTTCATGCGTCACTGGTTGATTTATAGCGTCACTAGGCTAGTGACTCAAAAGATAGGAAATTTCTGACATATAGCGACACTTCAGAAGTGTCGCTACCGGGTTAGTGACGCATATAGCGTCACTTCTCAAGTGACGCAGATGATTAGTGACGGCATTCGTTTCTACCGAAAGTTGTGGTTTTCTGCTGACAATAGCGACACTTGATAAGTGACGCATATTTCTGCCGATAGTTATATGACCGCGTCACTATAGAAGTGACGGTATAAGTGTGATAGCGGCACTTAGGTAGTGTCGCTATATGGGCGAATTTTTCATACATAGCGACACTTAGGAAGTGTCGCTATACTGTTTTTGGTCACACTGCGACACTAACAGCTGTTCGACGAACAGCAAGTAAAAGTCGGATTTTGGGTCGATTTCGGACGTTTTCGGTTGTATAGAACACTAAAACATGGTAATCTAAGTATATTAAACATGAAACATTAATTATAACTTCGAAATCTAAAGATTTGCGGGATTTGTCGGAAACTTACGAGTGTCGGATTTGAAATCCGAAAAGGTAGAAGTGTAGATCGGGATGCCGTGGTCGTTTTATTCCAAAGGGGCTATATGATTCTTCGAGTTTTCGTGGTAGTTTTTAGCGATTTTTGGTGAATGTGGTGTGGGTTTTTAGAAAGAGAAAGAAATGGAGAGAAAGTGAGATAGAGAGAGAAAGAAAGAAATGAAATGAAAGAAATGGGAGGTGGAGGTGGGGTTAAGTCCCATCTTCAGTCTCCGTCTACGTGTCCAGTGCGGTGTTCGTTTACTCCGTCGTTTAATTTGTCCGACGGAATTTAAAATAACATTTTAAATTCTAAACATTGATTTATATCCTTACGAAATGTTTTTGAGTGAAAGTATTTTATAGAAATACTATTTTTAAACAAAAGTTGAATTGTTTGATTATTCGAGCGGTCTCGGATATTTAAAATGCGTTTTAAATTAAAACGACTTACGTTTTCGAATCTATGATTTTGTTTATATTATTTTGTAAATATCTTTGTTGAAAAATATTTCACTTGAACCTAATAATGTAATTATTCAAAATTTAAAGTTGGCGTGAGATTTGACTTTTTGACGAGGTGTCACATTCTCCCCCTGTTAAGAAAATTTCGTCCCGAAATTTAAAGTGATGTAGTGGTCGCGTGGAGTCTGGGGAGTAATGTACGAACGAGATGTTTGTCGTGTAGATAGTAGACATACCGCGTCCATGACGGGTTGAGGAGCAGTCAATCCATGACCGTGTCGATGTTTATCGAGGTAGTCACATCCTGACTATATTGTTTGTTCGAGGTATGATTAATTTGTGGTTACTAGTTAAACGTTTACGTCGTAGTCCATTCAGGACTAAATGTTTAGTGCACGTGCAGTAGCTCAGTCTGCTGAAAGCAAACATCGAGTTTTATGTGGGCCTAGGTCAACTAGCCCTATGATGTAATCAACATTAGGCTGATAAATGTTATCAGGGAAAATGAGTACTTGTTTAGCGGATCTATAATTGAAGGGTTATGTTTTCGAGGAGAGGTTGTACTTACATTATTGTTGGAGATTTATCTGATTTATTCTGAGTCGATAAGGTGAATTTTGCGTCTTTTTGGGCAGTCCTTCTTGTAATGAGAGGTTGTACTTCACCTTGCCGGCCTTAGCCGCTAGGGTGAACCAACACGAGCAGCGACTTCGCACCATGGATGTCGTGTTGCAAGAAACCAACGAGAACTGGAGACTTACATCTCTCGAACGCATTGAACAAGTCACTGAGGATCACGAAAACACCATTAATAATGTAAACGTTCTTTTCAACAAGGTGGTGGAGATAAGCGTAGAAACCGCCCTTTTAAAGCACAGGCTAGAAGAATGTGAACAACGCTCACGGGAAACGGAAGAGTATACCCGTGGATTGGTACATCGACTGGCATTGGCTGAAGACAATGCCCGACAGGCTAGCAGACTTGCAAACACTGTGGATCGTCTCATTGAAATGATGGAACAGATTAACCTACGTTAAGACTAGTGTAGTTGTTGTCTTGTAATCTATCTTGTAGTCTAATAACTAGCTAAGCGCTACTTTATGATTCGGTCGGATGTAACAATTCCCGACACCCTTTTGTAATACATCCATGTGATGTAACCTTTGAACTCATATTATCTATCAAATATTCCTTGCTGTTTCAACCCATATTAATTGTCATTTTTCATAATAATGTTATGTATTACCGCTTTTATACATGAACATTTGTGACAATTACAAATTCCTACAAAATCTCATGTATCTTCATTTCTTTTATTGAAGAATCATGCCTCCAAAGACAAGACCATACACCGATGCTCAACTTACATCGCTTATAACCCAGGCTGTGACTGAAGCCTTGGCTCAGAATACTCCCCAGAATTCCATGAGAAACAGCGATGCCGCTGAAACCCCTGCTGCTAAACCTTGTTCTTACAAGGACTTTCAGAGCTGCAAACCCTCAAGCTTTAAGGGTACTGAAGAAGCCATTGGACTAATCAGATGGTTCGAAAAGATGGAAACTGTTTTCCATGTCAGCAAATGCGCGGAGAATGACAAAGTAAACTTCGCCACCTGCTCTCTCGAAGATGATGCCCACTCTTGGTGGAACTCTTATTCCCAATCAGTGGGTGCTGACACTGCCTACCAACTCTCTTGGGAGGACTTGAAAGCAAAACTCACCGCCAAATACTGCTCAATTGATAAACTCCAAAAGCTGGACGAGGAGTTCTGGAACCTAAAGGTTCAGGGTGGTGATATCGATGGTTATACCACCAGATTCCAGCAACTCGCTGCCCTCCGCCCAGCCATGGTAAGCACTTAAACTGACAAAATCAGGAAGTACATCCTTGGTCTTCCTGAGCCTGTTAGGGGGCACGTCGCCTCTTCAAACCAAACCACCATTGACGGTGCAATCCTACTGGCCCAAGACCTGATGTCAATGAGCCAAGATTCTGAACCACCCACTTCATCCTCCCACAACAACAAAAGAAAGTGGTCCGACTACCACAACAACCACCCAAACCAACAGAACAAGAAATCCGACACCATCAAAGCCTATAACACCACCACATACATCAAACGGAGCTACACTGGGAGCAAACCCTATTGTCCCAAGTGCAGCCGCCACCACGAAGGTTCCTGTGGTCCCTTTTGCAACAATTGCAAGAGGCATGGTCACCTCACCCAGGATTGCCGTTCCCCTACCAACAACAACACTAGGCCACCCAAGGTCTGCTTTGAGTGTGGGAACCCCGGGCACTTCAGGGACACGTGCCCAAAGCTGATGAACAACAACAACAACAACAACCGCAATAGCAACAGCAACAACACCCGAAGTAGAGCCTTCATCATCAAATCCGGGGACGCCCGCCAAGACCCAAATGTGGTCTCGGGTATGTTCCTCCTCAACAACTTAACTGCTTCTGTCCTATTTGATACTGGTGCTGATAGAAGCTTTATCTCCGATGACTTTTGCCCATTACTTGACATCACTCCTGTTGCCTTAGATGTTAAGTACACTGTAGAGCTAGCAAATGGGAAACTTATAGAAACAAACAGTGTGATACCTAATTTCACTTTAAACTTAGATGACGAAACATTTTCAATCGATCTTGTACCCGTTGAAATCGGAAGTTTCGACGTCATCATTGGAATGGACTGGTTGTCCAAACACCGAGCCGAAATTGTTTGTTACGATAAGATCGTCCGTATCCCACTCACCATCGGTAGAACCTTGATCATACAGGGGGAGACCGGTGGGACGAGACTCAATATCATCTCTTGTTTAAAAACCTGAAAATTCCTGAGAAAGGGTTACCCTGCCATACTTGCACACATCACAGAGAAGAAGTCGGAGGAGAAGCGACTTGAGGATGTGCCAATTGTTAGAGACTTACCCGAAGTCTTTCCGGAAGAACTACCTGGTCTACCTCCTCCCAGACAGGTTGAGTTCTCAATCGATCTCGTGCCGGGTGCCGCACCAGTGGCCCGCGCACCGTACCGTTTAGCCCCATCCGAACTTCAGGACTTGTCCACCCAGTTACAGGAACTCCTGGATAGAGGATTCATTAGACCGAGTTCTTCACCTTGGGGAGCTCCGGTCTTATTTGTTAAAAAGAAGGACGGTTCATTCCGAATGTGCATCGACTATCGGGAATTGAACAAATTGACCGTCAAAAACCGATACCCACTTCCTCGCATTGATGATCTATTCGACCAACTTCAGGGTTCAAGTTTCTACTCAAAAATCGACCTACGATCAGGATATCATCAGTTACGGGTTCGCGATACCGATATTCCAAAAACTGCTTTCAGAACTCGTTACGGGCACTACGAATTTCAAGTGATGCCCTTCGGTCTAACCAACGCACCGGCTGTATTCATGGACCTCATGAACCGGGTGTGTAAACCTTACCTTGACAAGTTTGTCATTGTATTTATCGATGACATACTCATTTAATCGCGCAACGAACAAGAACATGCGCAACACCTCAAAACCATCCTAGAACTACTCAGACACGAGGAGCTTTACGCCAAATTCTCTAAGTGTGAGTTCTGGATAAAAACAGTTCAATTCCTTGGTCACGTGATCGACAGTCAGGGAATTCACGTTGACCCATCAAAAATCGAGGCTATCAAAGACTGGCAAGCACCCACCTCTGCAACTGAAGTACGTCAATTCTTGGGTCTTGCTGGGTACTATCGACGATTTATCGAAAATTTCTCCAAAATAGCTCAACCACTCACGGTACTGACTCAGAAGGATAAAAATATCGATTGGACCGATAAACAAGAGTCAGCGTTTCAATTATTAAAACAAAAGCTTTGCAGTGCTCCAATCCTATCGTTACCCGAAGGCACCGATGACTTCGTGGTATACTGCGATGCTTCCCACCAAGTTCTCGGTTGTGTGCTGATGCAACGAGACAAAGTCATTGCCTATGCCTCACGACAACTGAAAATTCATGAAAAGAACTACACCACTCATGATCTCGAACTTGGAGCTGTCGTTTTTGCTCTCAAAATCTGGAGACATTATCTCTACGGCACTAAGTGCACAATCTTTACCGACCACAAAAGTCTCCAACACATCTTCGACCAAAAAGATCTCAATATGAGGCAACGTCGATGGGTCGAGTTACTCACCGATTACGATTGTGAGATCAAGTATCATCCAGGGAAAGCTAATGTTGTAGCCGATGCCCTCAGTCGAAAGGAACGACCAAAACCACTTCGAGTCCGAGCCCTTAGTATGACCATTCACAATGATCTTGCCATTCAGATTCATACCGCTCAGATCGAAGCCGTAAAATCTGAAAACATCGAAAACGAAGCCTTATGGGGTATTGACAAACAATTTGAAACCAAATCTAACGGGATTAGGTATTTCTCAAACCGAATCTGGATGCCTAATTTCGGGAACCTACGAAACTTGGTGATGGATGAAGCTCACAAGTCCAAATACTCTATTCATCCGGGATCCGATAAGATGTACCACGGAATCAAGGAATTTTATTGGTGGCCGAACATGAAAGCCCAAATCGCTACTTATGTCAGCAAGTGTCTTACTTGCTCGAAAGTCAAAACCGAACATCAGAAACCTCCTGGTTTACTCCAACAACCTGAAATCCCTGAATGGAAATGGGAACAAATTGCCATGGATTTCATAACCAAACTACCCAAGTCATCAAACGGTTGCGATACCATTTGGGTGATCGTTGACCGCCTCACCAAATCTGCGCATTTCCTGGCAATCACGGAAAACGATAAAATGGAACGCCTTGCACAAATCTACATCAAAGAAATCGTTTCTCATCACGGCGTTCCAATCTCGATCATCTCTGACAGAGATGCCCGTTTCAGCTCTCACTTTTGGCAATCACTTCAAAAAGCATTGGGTACTCGTCTCGATATGAGCACCGTGTACCATCCTCAAACCGATGGCCAAAGTGAACGAACCATTCAGACACTGGAAGATATGCTACGCGCCTGCGTAGTTGATTTCGGTACAAACTGGGAAAGACATTTACCATTGTGCGAATTCTCGTACAATAACAGCTATCATGCCAGCATCAAAGCTGCACCGTTCGAGGCACTGTACGGTCGTAAGTGTCGATCACCGATTTGTTGGACCGAAGTGGGAGACAGCCAACTCACTGGTCCTGAACTCATACACGCCACCACTGAGAAAATTGTGGAAATCCAAAACCGACTCAAAGCCGCACGTGATCGTCAGAAAAGTTATGCTGACGTGAGACGTAAACCACTCGAGTTCCAAGTTGGGGATCGAGTACTCCTAAAAGTATCGCCTTGGAAAGTCGTCATCCGTTTTGGCAAACGCGGGAAGTTAAATCCCAGGTACATCGGGCCATTTGAGATCCTCGAACGGATTGGCCCCGTAGCTTACCGATTGCAGCTGCCATCCGAACTCAGCAGCGTGCACCCCACTTTTCACATTTCTAACTTAAAGAAATGCCTGTCCGATGAGACACTGATTATCCCACTCGATGAAATTCGAGTTGACGACAAACTTCATTTTGTTGAGGAACCCGCTGAAATTATGGACTGTGAGGTCAAACAACTAAAACAAAGTCGTATTCCCATCGTCAAGGTCAGATGAAATTCGCGGCGCGGTCCGGAATTCACCTGGGAACGGGAAGACCAAATGCGACTCAAATATCCTCAACTATTCTCCGATTCTACATCAAACGCGACCTCGAGCTAAATTTCGGGACGAAATTCTTCTAACAGGGGGAGATTGTAACACCCGCCAAATTAGGACTAGTAATTAGTGCCTAATTCTCTGTTAATACATGTAATTAGTTCTGTATTAGGCTAATTTATGTATCGAAATATATATTGTTGAATATATACGAAAATGCGATTTGATTAAATCGTACGCAATTTAAATCGAATGTATTTCGGTTCCATAAATACGGACGTTGGTGACACAATTTATAATTAAGTATAAAACATTATCTGAAAACATTACTGGGTCCAAACTACTGTTTAAATTTTATTCCCAAAGTTGTCCCGCTTTGTACAATTAAAAACTTACCTAATTAACAATAAAATACGCAAATTATCTAAATCACATTTTAAATCTTTAAATTATTAGATAATTGGTAAAACAATTTAATTAAATTATTTAACAAAATTCGTATTTTAAAATGATTAATTAACGCGCAAAATATTTATTAAAACGTTAAACGACGGAGTAAACGAACACCGCACGAAGGACGGAGACTGAAAATGGGAGGATAACCTCCCACTTTCCCTTTTCTTTCCTCTCATTCCCCACCTCCCTCTCTCTCTCTTACTCTCTCCTCTCTTCCTTTTTCTTTCAACCAAAAACTCACCATCATCACCTTAAATCTCAAAATAACACACCAAAACACGCTCGGATTTCCTCGCTCATTTGGAACAAAAGAGTCACCGCATCACGATCTACCATCCTATCTTTTCGGATTTTTCATCCGACACTTTGTAAGTTTCCGACAAATCCCGACATCTCTCGATTTTTAGTGTTTTTACGTTTTAGTTGTTTGTAACAACTTATAATGTCCATAAAAGGGTTGGGTAAAAATATTGGACCGATCGGAAACTCGAAAACACGATTTTCACTTGAAATCCGTCGAACAGTCTGAAGTGTCGCTAGTGTGCCAAAAACAGTGATAGCGACACTAGCTAAGTGTCGCTATGCCTAAGTGTCGCCCCTATAGCGACACTACTTAAGTGCCGCTGAAATACTTAACCGGATTTAGATTAGCGACACTCCCTTAGTGACGCCAAAAATATAAGTGTCGCCTATAGCGACACTCCCCTAGTGCCGCCTTCTCAGTTAACCGACACTACTTAACGACACTTCTTTAGTGCCGCCTTACTATATTACCCGACACTTCTTTAGTGTCGCTATATCACACGTCACTCCTTAAGTGACGCCCAAATTCTGGAAATCTCTATTTTATACGACACTCCATAAGTGTCGCCATTGTACGTACCCGTCACTCCTTAAGTGACGCATAATATTATACACGACACTATCTCAGTGACGCATGCCCTTATACAGACACCAATACCCGACACTCTATAAGTGACGCATAGAATATGTAAGTGACGCATATAAGTGTCGTATAAAACAGCAGGTTTACAAACTAAAATTTCACTAAGTGTCGAACTTATATAACCTCAAACACTTATACGATACGACTTATAAAACACATTGGGACACACTTGTAAGTAAAAAACACCAATAACATAATAATGATACTTAAAGTTTATTATTTCAAATCCGTCATTAACGGGCCGTACACTTTTCAAATACTTAAACTTATCAACCAAATAGTGGAAATTTGGACATTCTAGTTGAACGAACAACTACAAGGGTGATCTTTTGAGATACCCAATCATGTTTATAACCATCGCGTGTCGTGGACACCCTCAGGTTACAAGTCTTTTGACTTCATCACTCGGCTAATCAACTTACGTTTGTTTAAACGCTTTCAGACTCAGGTGAGTCTCATAGCCCCTCTTTTTACAGTTGTTTTACTCAGGGGTGTGATACAATGCTTATTTTTAACATGTTGTAACACCCCCAAATTTCATGATTTGCGGAAGCACGATTTGGGTGTTACTAATCAATAACAAAGCACAAAGATATATAGTAAACGACTCTACATGCGTCGTTTTAACAAAATAATATTGACATTAAAATGTTTACAACATTTATAGCTTTACATAACTCGAGTTTAAAATAAAATGAGATTTCGGTACATAAGTACTTGTACAAAATATACTAATGCAAGAAAATCTCAAACGTCTGAATGCTGACTCGAGCTAAATGTCCTGAAGCATAAGCAACCTACTGCTTGGTACCTGCGATACATGCTAAACGGGTCAGCTAAAGCTGGTGAGCTCACAGGTTTGAAATCAAGTAATATAGTATGAACCGCAAGATTTAATAATGATTGAATTGCATCCAGCAATTGATAATGTATATGTATACAGCCATGAGCACATAGTTGAGCTTAACTCGAGGGCCGGGTCCCCTATAGAGAATTCCGGGCGAGGTGCCTCCACGAATGCCTAATCAACATTCGTCTTCCCAAATATTAGTACGTCCGTTTACCCGGTTAGTGCTTGCTAACCCGAACGAGGAGGGTCAATCCTATATGGTACCATATACTAATATTCACGCTACAATGTATTAACAACTATGCTGACGGAGGACTTTAAATGATTAGTTGTGAAAAACTCATGTAGTATATGAAATGTTTGTACTTGCGTTCACATGTGAAAAATGAGCAATATATCACACCCCTGAGTAAAATAGTAAAAAGAGGGGCTATGAGACTCACATGAGTCTGAAAGCGTTTAAATAAACGTAAGTTGATTAGCCGAGTGATGAAGTCCAAAGACTTGTAACCTGAGGGTGTCCACGACACGCGATGGTTATAAACATGATTGGGTATCTCAAAAGATCACCCTTGTAGTTGTTACACAACTATATATATGTCCAAATTACTACGATTTGGTTGATTTGTTAAGTGTTTGAAAACGTGTACGGCCCGTCGGTGATTAATTGTAATAATAGTCCTGATGTTATCACATTGATTTCGAAGTGTTATACTTGAAAAGAATATTCCGTTATGTTTGAAAAGTTGTATCATATAAGCGTTTTGAAGTCATACAAGTTTGACACTTGGTGAGAAATGCGCTTACGGAATCTAAGTACGGGGGTCCGGGGGCAGCGCCCCTGGAGGGGTCCAAGGGGCTGGCCCCTGGCTGGGGTCGAGATGCCAGGTCAGCTCGAAAAATTTTTATTTCTACTATATTGCTTTGGTGAAAAACGCATCTGGGATCTGAATTCGGGTAAAATCGAGTGATAAATTTCGAGTCTCGACACTTAGTAAAAATCTGAGTTTTCTGTGTTTTGCGACACAATATGCGACACAAAAGTTTGTCATGCGACACAAGGGTTGTGTCGCATAGGAATGCGACACAAGAGCTTAGCGACACAAGGGTTGTGTCGCATAAGCGTTCGATGCTAAATCAATAGCTACATAAGGGTTGTGTCGAATGGTAATTGCGACATAAGGTACGACACAATATTGTGTCGCATGGGATACGACATAAATGGCTTCATACGACACAAGATACGACATATCAGGCAAAATACGACACTACATGCGACACAAGGCTTGTGTCGCATTGAAGAACATCAGCCCAGAAAGTCCGACTGTCGAGAATTTTCCGGCCAAAAACCCAATATAAACCCGTTTTTAAGCTATGAAATCGTGTTATACACTTTGTAATGGACATATATAAGTTATACAAACAACTAACAATTGAAAATACTAAGAATCGAGAGTTTTCGGGATTTTGTCAGAAACTTACAAATTGCCGAAATGGAAATCCGGAAAGATAGAAATGTAGATCGTTGCGAGGTGGTCGTGAATCTCTAAAAATATTGATGATTCGAGTGCGTTTCGTTGTGTTAATTGACGATTTTGTGAGTTTGGTGGTTTTTGTAAAAATGAGAGAAAAAGAGAGTAAGAGAGAGAGAGAGAGAGATAGAAAGATATGAGAGAAATGAAAGGAAAAGTGGGAGGTTATCCTCCCATTTTTCAGTCTCCGACTCGCGCTCCGTGCGGTGTTCGTTTATTCCGTCGTTTAATGTTTTAATAAATATTTCGCGCGTTAGTTATCCATTTTTAAAATACAAATTTTTGTTTAATAATTTAATTAAATTGTTTTACCAGTTACTTAATACTTTAAAGATTTAAAATGTGATTTAGATAATTTGCGTATTTTGTTGTTAATTAGGTACGTTTTTAATTGTACAAAGCGGGACAACTTTTGGGAATAAATCTTAAACAATTAGTTTGGACCCAGTAATGTTTTCAGATAATGTTTTATACTTAAATATAAATTGTGACACCAACGTCCGCATTTATGGAATCGATATACATTCGATTTAAATTGCGTACGATTTAATCAAATCGCATTTTCGTATATATTCAACAATATATATAATTCGATACATTAATTAGCCTAACACAGAACTAATTACATGTATTAACCTATGATTAGGCACTAAGTACTAGTCCTAATTTGGCGGGTGTTACACATGTGAACGCAAGTACAACTTTTCATATACTACATGAGTTTTACTCACTAATCATTTAAAGTCCTCCGTCAGCATAGTTGTTAATACGTTATAGCGTGAATATTAGTATATGGTACCATATAGGATTGACCCTCCTCGTCCGGGTTAGCAAGCACTAACCGGGTAAACGGACGTACTAATATTTGGGAAGACGAGTGTTGATTAGGCACTCGTGGAGGCACCTCGCTTGGAATTCTCTATAGGGGACCCGACCCTCGAGTTAAGCTCAACTATGTGCTCATGGCTGTATACACGATTATTATCATTTCATTTGCTGGATGCAAATCATTATTAAATCTTGCGGTTCATACTATATTACTTGATTTTAAACCTGTGAGCTCACCAGCTTTAGCTGACCCATTTAGCATGTATCGCAGGTACCAAGCAGTAGGTTGCTTCTGCTTCAGGACTTTTAGCTCGAGTCATCATACAGACGATTGAGATTTTCTTGCATTAGTATATTTTGAACAAGTACTTATGTACTGAAATCTTCTTTTATTTAAACTCGAGCTATGTAAAGCTTTAAATGTTGTAAACATTTCAATATTAATATATTTTGTTAAAACGACGCATATAGAGTTGTTTACTATATATCTTTGTGCTTTGTTATTGGTTAGTAACACCCAAATCGTGCTTCCGCAAATCATCTAAATTGGGGGTGTTACAACTCTGTGCACTACAACATGTAAAACTAAGTCCGTACCAGGATTCGTTGTCATGTTCCCGAAATAGTATGAAAATCATTTCATAATTAAGTAGTTTGCGAGTATAGTTTGAAAGCATTCATAATCAATTCGTATAAAAGTATAAAAGCATTTATATATAAAGTTGTCGCATACAGTAGTAAAACATTTGCTATGTTTTTCACCCCTATTTTAGAAGCAGTAAAAACAGTAAAAAGAGGGGCTGTGAACTCACCTCGTGAGTTCGGTATGTGAGTGCTAGCAATGTCTAAGCCCAATAAAGTCTCTAACGTTCTAAACATAGGAGATAGTCGTATAAGTAGTTGGCTAAATGCCAAAACATCTTAATCGTTCACTCGTTGATAGATCGTTATTGTTTGTAAATTTGTACGTTTCGTTGGTGATGATTTTGTAATAATAATTTCCAAAAAGATATTATCTTTATACCGGCTTCGTAGTATACTTTGAAAAAGTATATATATAAATCGTACGAGTTATATCGTATAAAATTTCGTTGTTTCGTTGTGGATATATTTATCCAAGTGTATATATAAATACATGTATAATTTGTCGTTGTGTGTGTATATATATATATATATATATATATATATATATATATATATATATATATATATATATATATATATGTATATACATATATATAAAGTTAATAGTTTTGTGTACAAAATTTATTTCGTACAATTTTTGTTTTACTCGTACCCATTTTCTCCATTTATTTTGTTAAAAAAATTAACATTTAAAATAATATTTACACTGAGTTGTCGTATCAGTTTGAGACCTCATCCGATAGGGTATATGTAAGTCCACCCAATGGGGTATCAATTCTTACCCAATTGGGTATCAATTCTTACCCAATGGGGTATCAAAATTTACCTGGATGGGTATCAAAATTTACCCAATCGGGTATATGGTCTCACCCGGTCTGAGACTTCACCCGTTCGGGTGAATAATCTCACCCGGTCGAGTGTCGTTGTTTTTGTTCTGTGCTCAGTTCGTAACCCAGAATATTATCGAAATCTTTCTTAGTTTTTGCTATGTTTTCAAGTTATATCTTTTACAAATGTTATAGTGAACATTATACAAGTTCCTTCAAGTGATTTTGTACATTTAATTTACTTGTACCCTTATTAAAATTTCTACACAGACTAAAAGTTTTGTTCCAGTATTATCATCACCAACAATTCCATTTTTCTTAGTTTTTGTTAAATTTCATGAACGATCTTTCACAATATAAATTTATTAAAATAATATAACAAGTATATAACGAAAAATAAGCATAAAGGTGTTGCGTTTTTCTTACAATGATGAAGAAGAAATGATGTACAGATGTTGAAGATGAATAGCAGAGGATGATGATGGTGATGATAGTTGATGATGATGGAGCTGAGAATGATGATTATGAAGATGTTATTGTTATAAATTTATGATGATATATTGTTGCTGCTACTCCTGCTTCAGCTTCCGATCAATGAACAGAGGGAGAGAAAATTATTGGAGTTTGGTAGCTGTATGTGTGTGTGTATATATATGAGTCTGAGGAAATGTAGGGAATATATGTATAAAAATGATACAGAGTTAAGTTTTTCAACGGGGGTATGGGTCGAGTATAGTAGTTGTCTCCAGATATTTTAGTTGTAGTAAAAGTTTAGGTATTTTGTCACACCCCATCTAAAGCAAAAACAACGGGGTACAACAACGATAGGATCACAACACATTATTATAAAGAAGTCTATATGAAAATAAATTCCAATGTGTTATGATAGCTGTAACATGAATAAGGGTTCACGCTATGCGTACATATCAACAGTGAAATAAAATAATAAACAATTGTAACATCCTCGAATAGGGCCTAGGAATTTTATATTGTTCCCTGATTTAAAGCATTATTTAAATGAGTTAGGAAATAATATTGTTGGTTTACCTGAAAATAAATGGGTAAAAGAGCCACAGGATTTAGTGTGACTAATGAAATATTATTTGTTTTAAATTGTTGAACCTGACGGTAAAATAAAATGTTTGGACTCGCAAATGTTTTTCGGGTTCCAGACAATAGGGTTAGAAGGGGTATTAAAATGATACCTAAAAAGTGAGTCGGTCCAAGAAAGAGCCGACCTCCTTTCTATTTTTCCCCAATCCTTATTCTTTCTCATTTGATACATACACATATAACAAAAAGAATTAGAAGAGAAAGAGAGATTAAGAGATTGCTTGTGATCTTGTTTGCTTCTTCATCATTAGATTATCATCATCACCATCCTTACTTAGTCTAGATTTGGTAAGTGTTCTTATTGTTTGTTTAAGAGTTTACCTTGAAATCTTAGGGTTTGTGATTATATGTGTGATTGATGGTTGATATGATGATATGTGATGTTAGTTGTTGCTATAAATCGTTAATTGTTGTATGTAATTGATTAGATACCTGAGTTTGTGATTTTGGGGTTTTTGTTTCGGATATGAGTATGAACAGCAAGTTCAGGTTCTGGACGACAAGGGAATCCGGTCGGATTCACGGGAATCCGGCGGATTCAATTGAGATATGGGGAATCCGGATGGATTCAATACCGGATTTAGAAAAGTATTCATTAGGTTTTCGGCTGATTAAAAATTAGGCTGGAAGGGGCTAGGAATCCGGCGGATTCCGGGGAATCCGGGAGGATTCCCTCTGTTTCAGGCTTATCATTCATCTTTTGATTCTTGTTTTAATTAATTTATATATGAAGTTAAATACTTATGATCTATAAATGTAACATGAGTAGTTTATGTTATATTGAGAGATGAATGGTATGCTTATACAAGGAATGATATAGAGTTGTTGATTTCCATTCGATTGCTAATTATCATGATTATATGGTATGATGTATGATGAGAAGTTATGCAATAAGTTATAGCTTATGACTGAAACAATGATATAATATATTGGATAGTGAGCTATTGTGATATATTATATTATTATAACATGAGATCATCATTGTTGACAAGTTACTAACTTGTGGTATTCTGTGATGTTTTCAGAAACACTGAAGACTCAGTGACATTAGACTACTGAGTGGACAGCTGAGGTATCGGTGAGTGGACCTGTACTCTCAGTATGATTTAGTTATAACATGTTTGGTTACAATGAGTAACCGTAGTTGTTATTACTAATTGATTATTAATCTGATTATGGATTATTGTGCTATATGACCTTTGGGCATATATGTGATAATAAAGAGGTCAACGTGTGTTGGGCATTGGTTTCTATTGTTTGGACGAAGGAGGATTTCTTGTACACATCGTTAATAGAAATCTTAGTCGTATGAGATAATAGTAACAGGCTATCGGTAAACCGCTGTATTGGCCTGCAGCTCAGTGGGGTTTATAAGTGTCACTTGAGGGCCACCGCGGCTTGAGGGTTCCTCAAGGACCACCGGTCCTCTTTGATATTTGTGTGTTTGCGATGCTTTATGTAGTAAACATGGTTGTGGTAGGTTACGATTATTTATTGTAAATTGATTTGTTATATCTGAGTTAGACTGTTGGTTACAGTTCTATCTCACTTAGCTTTAAGCTAACCCTCCACATTAACACTTCTTGCAGATTATGATTATATTTGGATGGGGCAAGAAGCTGTTGGATTGGAATGGAATGTTTGACGATCTTAAGTATTACTCGGATATTAATTTTGTTAAATCAATGTTGTTTGGACTTTCTATAACACCCAACGGTTGTATTTTTGGATTATATGTTTATAACAATTGTGTATATATTTGAAATAAGCTGGACTTTTATGTATATAAAATGAAAAGCTTGTTTTGGGACAATCGCTTCCGACCTAAAATCATAATTATAATGTTGTTGAAAAGCATGGTGTTATAAGTTGGTATCAAAGCATAGGTTTGGGTGAATTGAACTTTGGTAGGTGTTCAATCCCAAATCTATTTGTATTTGGTCCAACATTCCATGATTGTGGGGATTAGTTGTTGCATGAGATTTGATTAGTATATTATGTATTAACGACTAATGAATTGCAAGATTGTTGTTTTTCTTGTTACAGATATGGCAGATAATGATTACCCGACCAATGCTCCTAATAGTGCCTCTCGGATGGATACCTTTCCTTTGGAAATACTGAATGATAGACATAGACAGGCTGGATTTTCTCAACAGAAAGTTTGTTCTTTTACCACATTTATGTTATGTAAACCTTCAAAATTTCATGGTAGCTCAAATCCTTCAGTTACTTTGGATTGGTTACGAGATATTGAAAAGAAATTTGAGGTTTGTCAGTGTAGAGAAGAGGATAAGGTTCCTTATGTAGTTCAACTTTTGAAAGGTCAAGCAATGACTTGGTGGGATGCAATTATAGATATTTTGACTCCACAACAGAAAGCATCTATTAAATGGTCAGATTTTTATAATGAGTTATGTAAACGATATTGTTCTGAGTTTGATATATCACGTATTAGACATGAGTTTATGGAACTTCACTTGACTGATCAAATGACTATTGACGACTTGATTAATCAGTTTACAGAAAAATTGAGATTTGTACAGGAATGGGTTCCAAATGACAGAACTAAAATTGATCATTTTGTTGGAACATTGCCACCCAATTATCGGGCAACAGTGAGATTAGCAGATTCGCTTTCTCGGGCTTTTGACTTGGCTCGTTCAGTGGATTGTGACTTGCGGGCTCAGGATACACGAAACAGAGAAAAGGCTTTGCAGCAATCTGAAAGTGAACCTTCTGATAAGGGTAAACGGAAATGGCAGAGTAACCGTAAGGGTTCAGTTGATAAACCCAAATGGTGCTATAAATGTAAAACCAGACACATTGGGCGGTGTAATTCTCAGACCGCCAGATGCATTAAATGTGGCGTGTTTGGACATGTTGCTAAGGATTGTGATTATCCTAGTCATGTTTGTTGGAATTGTCATAAGGAGAGTCATCGAGCGAACCAGTGTCCAGAGGCTAAGTGATAGGAGTCGGGGTTGGTCGGGAGGTCGTCATCTTCTTGCCATAGGTGGGAGAATTTGTCATCAGTTGCTGACAGAGTTTTTCATATGACAGTTGATGAAACTATTGGATTGCCTGACATCATTCCAGGTATTTCTGTATTAACTCTGTATTATCATATGTATATATGATTTAGAGTTAGTGGCACTTTATATTTGTGCATTGTGTGATAATTGAATTGATTCCACTGTAGTTGTTAATTCTCTTATAGTAGAATTAATTGAGGTTAGATAATTTAGGTTACCATGTTGGTGACTAGAATTATTATTGGATAGTGGGTTATATTGCGGCTGAATTCGGTTAGTGTCACTCTTGGTTTTAATAAGACTTTGACATGTATTGATTGAGACATTAATTTGGTAAGTCAATGTGATACGATTCGGGAAATGGATGATTAGCCTTATCTCGGATATGTTATATGATTTGACTTCACGGATATAATAAATTGATTATCTTGGAATTAACTGTGGATTTAACAGTGGAAGTTCATTCGATATTGGAACAGTTGCTATGTCAGATTTTGACCTTATACTATTTGAAGGATTTAAAGATCCTATAAAGTGTTGTGATATATTTCACAGAGTTAAATCGTGTTTGATGCGATGAGACTTGATTATTGTTTATATTGTATGATAGCCTAAGCTATGTGAAAGGAATCATCATATCATTGACTTGGAGTTTGTAACAGTTATTTTACCTTAAACTCATGGAGATATTGTTGATGGTTAAAAACAAATCAAAGATTTGATTGTGAGACTTGATATTATTTGGAATTGTTACTGACTTGCAATAAGATTTATCTCATGTATTGTGAAATCTTTTCAGACTTAATGGATTGATTGAGAGCTATCTAGCTCGAGGACTTGATGGATTATAATCTGAAATCTGGAAATTGTTATTGAACAATGATAGTGGATTAAAGATTATTTAATCTTATGTGGTGAATTCAGTTGCTTTGCAATTTTGAAATGTGATTTTAAAATGAAACTTCTGAGTGTTGATGGATTATCCTTTCGCAGATTATACAATGACTTGTCACTATCATATCGATGGATTATCATGAGACCGGATGTGTTACTAATTATAGATTCTGATAATTGTGTTTCAAGTACAAGCTGTATATGTTGAGCTTGTGGACTATTGAGATAACTCGACAGATGCATATGACAATGTGAATTATGTTACCTTGGAAATTGAGTGAGATCAGATTTCGAGGACGAAATCTCTTTAAGGGGGAGAAATTTGTAACATCCTCGAATAGGGCCTAGGAATTTTATATTGTTCCCTGATTTAAAGCATTATTTAAATGAGTTAGGAAATAATATTGTTGGTTTACTTGAAAATAAATGGGTAAAAGAGTCACAGGATTTAGTGTGACTAATGAAATATTATTTGTTTTAAATTGTTGAACCTGACGGTAAAATAAAATGTTTGGACTCGCAAATGTTTTTCGGGTTCCAGACAATAGGATTAGAAGGGGTATTAAAATTATACCCAAAACGTGAGTCGGTCCAAGAAAGAGCCGACCTCCTTTCTATTTTTCCCCAATCCTTGTTCTTTCTCATTTGATACATACACATATAACAAAAAGAATTAGAAGAGAAAGAGAGATTAAGAGATTGCTTGTGATCTTGTTTGCTTCTTCATCATTAGATTATCATCATCACCATCCTTACTTAGTCTAGATTTGGTAAGTGTTCTTATTGTTTGTTTAAGAGTTTACCTTGAAATCTTAGGGTTTGTGATTATATGTGTGATTGATGGTTGATATGATGATATGTGATGTTAGTTGTTGCTATAAATCGTTAATTGTTGTATGTAATTGATTAGATTCCTGAGTTTGTTATTTTGGGGTTTTTGTTTCGGATATGAGTATGAACAGCAAGTTCAGGTTCTGGACGACAAGGGAATCCGGTCGGATTCACGGGAATCCGGCGGATTCAATTGAGATATAGGGAATCCAGACGGATTCAATACCGGATTTAGAAATGTATTCATTAGGTTTTTGGCTGATTAAAAATTAGGCTGGAAGGGGCTAGGAATCCGGCGGATTCCGGGGAATCCGGGCGGATTCCCTCTGTTTCAGGCTTATCATTCATCTTTTGATTCTTGTGTTAATTGATTTATATATGAAGTTAAATACTTATGATCTATAAATGTAACATGAGTAGTTTATGTTATATTGAGAGATGAATGGTATGCTTATACAAGGAATGATATAGAGTTGTTGATTTCCATTCGATTGCTAATTATCATGATTATATGGTATGATGTATGATGAGACGTTATGCAATAAGTTATAGCTTATGACTGAAACAATGATATAATATATTGGATAGTGAGCTATTGTGATATATTATATTATTATAACATGAGATCATCATTGTTGACAAGTTTCTAACTTGTGGTATTCTGTGATGTTTTCAGATACACTGAAGACTCAGTGACATTAGACTACTGAGTGGACCGCTGAGGTATCGGTGAGTGGACCTGTACTCTCAGTATGATTTAGTTATAACATGTTTGGTTACAATGAGTAACCGTAGTTGTTATTACTAATTGATTATTAATCTGATTATGGATTATTGTGCTATATGGCCTTTGGGCATATATGTGATAATAAAGAGGTCAACGTGTGTTGGGCATTGGTTACTATTGTTTGGACGACGGAGGATTCCTTGTACACATCGTTAATAGAAATCTTAGTCGTATGAGATAATAGTAACAGGCTATCGGTAAACCGCTGTATTGGCCTGCAGCTCAGTGGGGTTTATAAGTGTCACTTGAGGGCCACCGCGGCTTGAGGGTTCCTCAAGGACCACCGGTCCTCTTTGATATTTGTGTGTTTGCGATGCTTTATGCTGTAAACATGGTTGTGGTAGTTTACGATTATTTATTGTAAACTGATTTGTTATATCTGAGTTAGACTGTTGGTTACAGTTCTATCTCACTTAGCTTTAAGCGAACCCTCCACATTAACACTTCTTGCAGATTATGATTATATTTGGATGGGGAAAGAAGCTGTTGGATTGGAATGGAATGTTTGACGATCTTAAGTATTACTCTGATATTAATTTTGTTAAATCAATGTTGTTTGGACTTTCTATAACACCCAACGGTTGTATTTTTGGATTATATGTTTATAACAATTGTGTATATATTTGAAATAAGTTGGACTTTTATGTATATAAAATGAAAAGCTTGTTTTGGGACAATCGCTTCCGACCTAAAATCATAATTATAATGTTGTTGAAAAGCAGGGTGTTATAACAATAATCCACAATGTAAGTGTCAAGGCAAAACACGCCTTTCCAAATTATTAAAATGCAAAAGTTCCACCTTATCCAATAATCTCAATACTTAGCTCAAATGCAACCTAAAGGTCAACTAAGCTTTCTTGTCCTCAATCTTCAAACCACTAGTGTTACCTGAAAAGTTATGCTCAAAATCGTCAACAATAATGTTGGTGAGTTTCGTAGGTTTGAAACAAGACACCAGAAAATAAACATTTGCTGTGATATTATTTTAGTAGGACAATGCAATGAAATATACACATATGCGAAATAATGTAAATGAAACACCTCAACCAACCGTCATCACTCCCCAAAGAAGTATAACATAAACCACATCCCAAACGGCAGTAGCTACTCCAAAAGTGGCTTTAATGCATACATAACGTATACATCAGGTACTCACTCCTAAGGGAGCAAGGCCTTGTAAACAAACGTGGCTTTAATACATACATAAAGTATACATCAGGTACTCACTACTAAGGGAGCAAGGCCTTGTAAAATAAATCCAACAACTAAAGCACATAAGTCACATATTGTTACTCATTTCAAGCATTTGTCCAAAAGAAGAAATAAACAAGTTTCACAGCATGAAAAACCATTAATAAAACATGAGCATACTTTTCCTCCAATTTGAAAATATGTAATGAAAACGGGGCCACGAAAACCCACCTTAAATATAAAAGTAAGTAATGCCCTTAAGTGTATCCACCAAACAACTCGCAATCTACAATGATCATATATGCATATGGTTTACAACCTAGACATAACTAGGTCACTCCATTGTACCCCAAGTCCAAAGTTCTCTAACAATCCATCCTAGTGTATTTTTACAAGAATCAACCTTAATGAGAAATTTCAGATTCTGTCTACAAACTTTGTTCCACTTTAATGATTTTTAAATATGACTTAATGAAATCATTTGAATCTACAAATTTACTCAGTGACACTTCAATATGTTTAGAATAATCTTTAAATTTTCCAGAATTAAATATTGTAGTTTACTATTTTTAAAAATTCACCAAAACAATCTACTCAAAAACCACAACGATTTATGAGTACCAAAAAGTCACAATTTATTAAAAATAGTTTAACACTTACAATGAATATAATATTTTTACAGAAAATAGTTAACACTTTAAAAATACTTCACTAAAAATTTGAAGACCCAATTCTTAGTCTAACCTATGTGTCAAAAATTGACAAATTAACCGAAATCATGAACCGAAAAACTCAGCAGTGACATTCAATTTTGTAAAATCATTTTGACTAACATAAACTCAACATTTGGATACAAAGCCAACGTCATTTGAAAATAGACTTTTAATACTTAAGTTTAGACTCCTGTTTCATCAAAAATCATCGTGAAATGAGCAAGTTACAAGCTTCCCAAACCGAAAATAAAATTTGGTCAGATTAGGGTTTATAAGTAATCAACCCTGATCACTCGCATAGACAATCCAAAACACCAATACAATCATATATTTCATTTCTAGTCACTTATATACTGATTTTTATCCAACCTAACATGTTCATGATTAAGAGGGATACAATGGATTGAACCGAATAAAACCGACTATACGAAACAATCGAAATACATTAATACGAAAGAATCGAATAGAAATTATACCAACTAGCGAGAAAATGCACGATGATATCCCTTAGAATATGTAAATAAACAACGTGGCATGAGGATCCATTCATCATGCATCATGAATATGAAGAAAAACAAAAGTTTGGAACACTAATCTTACCGAAATACACCCCACGTGAGTCCTCGATTCAATAGAATGATTGAGTGGTTGATTACTTGAGTTCTTAGGGTTTAGATGATGAATATGGACTGAAATTTTCGTCCCTGGAGGTCTGGAAACGGAAAATAGGGTTTACAAACCGATTAGGGTTTCATAAATACGTTTTTATACTAGGTCTGACCGACACAGGATCGAGCCACGACCAAGATAGATCGAGTCGCGATTTGGGGGTAAATCGTGTCGCGATTTATTCAGACCGCGTCGCGATCTGTTCAGCTTAGTTTCGTTTACATTTTGCTTCATAAATTCTTCGTTATATGTCCATTTGCGTTGATTCTTCTTGCATTGGATTCGTTTTTCAAAAACGAAGACTTTGGTTTAAAAAAGTCCTTGAAATTAGTATTTTTACAAAAATGACTTTCTTGACTCACAATATATTAAAATACGATGTACATGATTAAGAAATAATTTTAAGAACGAACCTATAAATGAAGCTTTTAGTGACGGATGTCACAGTATTCCCCAGTTGAAGGAATTTCGTCCCGAAATTCAACCAGAGCTAATACTGCCGATATGATCACCAAAGAGATGCGGATACTTTTGTTTCATTTGATCCTCTCGTTCTCAAGTAAACTTAGGACCTCTCTTAGCATTCCAACGAACTTTGACAATCGGAATCTTACTACGTTTTAGCTTCTTTACCTCACGATCCATGATTTCTACCGGCTCTTCCACAAAATGAAGTTTAGGATCAATCTGAATTTCTTCCAACGGTACTTGCAAAGTCAAATCGGCTAAACACTTCCTCAAATTCGCCACATGGAACACATCGTGAACCCCACTAAGCCCTTGAGGTAACTTCAATCTATAAGCAATTGGACCAACACGCTCGGTAATCTCGAATGGCCCAACGAATCTAGATGCAAGTTTTCCCTTTTTACCAAAACGAACAACAACCTTCCACAGTGACACCTTTAACAACACATGATCACCAATTGCAAATTCCAACGGCTTACGACACTTATCAGCATAACTTTTTTGTCTATCAGGAGCCACCTTCAATCTCTCCTTGATTTGTACGATCTTATCAGTAGTCTCTTGGACTATTTATGGCCTAACCAACTGACTTTCTCCTACCTCAGCCAACATTATAGGCGAACGGCACTTCCGCCCATAGAGTGCTTCAAATGGTGCACACTGAATACTCGAATGGTAGCTGTTATTATATGAAAATTCCACCAATGGTAAATGAGTATCCCAGTTTCCTCCAAAGTCGATAACACAAGCCCTCAACATATCCTCCAATGTCTGGATAGTACGCTCACTTTGCCCATCAGTTTGGGGATGGTAAGCCGTACTCATATCCAATCTCGTCCCTAACACCTTCTGCAGTGTTTGCCAAAACCGAGAAGTAAAGCGACCGTCACGATCCGAGATAATCGACACAGGCACTCCATGCCTCGCTACAACCTCATTTATGTACAACCTCGCCAGTTTCTCCATTTTATAATCCTCGCGGATAGCTAAGAAATAAAGTAGACTTAGTCATCCTATCCACGATAACCCAAATCGAATCATGGCCACTACTAGTTCTAGGCAGCTTAGTGATAAAATCCATAGCAATGTTCTCCCATTTCCACTGGGGAATCTCCGGTTGTTGCAGTAATCCTGAGGGTCTTTGATGTTCAGCCTTGACCTTCAAGCAAGTCATACATTGGCTAACATATAGTGCAATATCTTTCTTCATGCCCGGCCACCAATACAAATCCTTCACATCATGGTACATTTTATCTGCCCCCGTATGAATCGAATATTTAGACTTATGAACTTCATCCATCACCAGCGTCCTCAAACCACCTAGCAACGGAATCCACAGTCTTTCAATGTAGTAATATAACCCGTCCTCCTTACGTTCCAACTGTCCGTCCATCCCTCGTAATGACTCTTCTTTAACATTAGCCTCCTGTAGTGCTTCCAACTGAGCCTCAATCAACTTTTCCTTGATACCCGAATGAATAGTCATAGCCATTGCTCTCACCCTTCTTGGCTTAACTCTTTCTTTCCTACTCAAAGCATCAGCCACCACATTTGCCTTTCCCGGGTGGTAGCGAATTTCACAATCATAGTCACTAAACAACTCCAACCACCTCCTCTGTCTCATATTCAACTCCTTTTAATCAAAAATGTGTTGTAGACTCTTATGATCGGCGTAAATCACACTCTTTGTCCCATACAAATAATGCCTCCAACACTTGAGTGCAAATACCACATCACCCAGTTCCAAATCATGAGTAGTGTAGTTTTTCTCGTGCACCTTGAGTTGCCTAGAAGCATAAGCTATCACTTTCCCTCGCTGCATCAAAACACATCCTAACCGTTGGTTAGACGCGTCACAATAAACCACAAAATCATCCGAGCCATCAGGTAACGTCAAAATCGGTGAATCACACAAAGCATTCTTCAGAGTTTGAAATGCTTCCTCCTGCTTCTCTCCCCAGACAAATTTCCTTTCCTTTTGTGTCAATAGTCTAAGCGGCTAAGCAATCTTAGAAAATTTTTCAATAAAACGCCGATAATATTCAGCCAAACCCAAAAACTGACTAATCTCAGAAGGTGTTTGTGGAGTCCTCCAGGCTTTTACTGCCTCGATTTTACCTAGATCCATATGAATACCCGCCTCGTTTACCACATGACCAAGAAAGTGAACCTCAAGTAACCAGAACTCACATTTCGAAAACTTTGCGTAAAGCTGTTCTTTCAAGAGATGTTCAAGGATAAGTTTCAGATGTAGTTTATGTTCCTCCTTAGATTTTGAATAGATCAGAATATCATCAATAAAAATGATAACGAATTTATCAAGATACGGCTTACAAACACGATTCATTAGATCCATGAATACCGCAGGAGCATTAGTATGACCGAAAGGCATAACGAGAAATTCGAAGTGCCCATAGCGAGTCCTGAATGCCGTCTTTGGTATATCCGACTCATGTACTCTCAACTGATGATAACCAGAACGAAAATCAATTTTTGAAAACCACTGAGCACCCTGAATTTGATCAAATAAATCATCTATCCTTGGAAGAGGATAGCGATTCTTGACCGTAAGCTTATTAAGTTCACGATAGTCAATACACATACAAAATGAACCATCTTTCTTTTTAACGAACAGAACAGGCCCTCCTAAAGGAGAGTGACTAGGGCGAATAAAATGTAAGTCCCTAGTTCTTAGGATCGATAACTTCGTTACCTGTAGTATTAAGGTACGGAATCCCTCAATACGGTGTTATCTTACTAATAACGAGTAAGTTCGTAATTGCGTATATTAAAGCTTAACTTTAAACGATACAACGTCAAAGCCTAGCCGTTAGGTTTGTTTTCTTTGGTTTCTTGAATTCGCAGACGAAGAATAATAATGCAAAAGTGTTAACGATTTTCTAAAGAAAATCGTTTTTATGTTTCTGTCTCGGCTTGGCTCGCATGGGCCAGCGAGTTCGGTCCAACTCGCAGCCCAAGCCCACTATAGGACTCGGCTCGCCAGACTAATGTTCCGCGAGTTCAGTTCTCATCTTGCAGCTCAACTCGCTGCGACTTGAGAACTCGACTCGCCTTGCACAAAACGTATATACTTATTTCGTATTTAATAATTCGTCTAACTTAACAAAATAATATGTTTAACGAATATTACTAACAAAACAAATATTTATTTACAAATCTAAACCAATGTACAAACGTAATAATAATTACACTAGTCCTATTTCAAGCTAGATCTGTTGTCACAATCTATGTCTCAACAGACTCCCCCTTGACAATAGCTCTAGCGTCTTTATCTTCACGCTGTCTTTGATTTTCAAGAGTAAATTTTACTACCTGCAAAAATTTTAAGCTTGATGCATGTTTTAACCATCCTATGATAATCTCGTGCTAAATCACCCCAACCAATAGTAGATATGATCTTGTTCTTGTACAAGATAATCAGATCTTCCTTTGATAAGTTCATCAGGTGTCTGTGATCATATACACGAATAATCTCTTTTTCACCATCAGGATAGTCATCATCAGCTTCAATCATAAAGGCTTCCCCTGTTCCAGCATCTACCCCCCAATATTTTAACTTTCCCAAAATATTCTGAGGCATAGTCTTCATAGGTATTTGCTTAATACATTTGACCGCTGGATAAACCTTCTTCCTTCTTCTTCTTCTTCCTGTCCTCTGACTGAGTTCGTTCAGCTTTATCGTTTTTCCTTTCCTTGGCTTAATCTTCGAGAACTTCATAGATAATCCTTCAGTCTTAATGATACGCTCAACATACTTAGCATAGTCATCATCACTTGGATTTATCATATCTAATCTAGCCAAGTCTCGAATCTCATATCGAGGCAATGAACTAAACACTACAAGCTTCTTCTCAAAATATTGAACCCCGTCAAACCTTTTGATCGCGAAGAGCTTCAGGTCAGAGTCATAATACCATCCAATAATGCCAAGTTTAAGTACACGCTTTCCAGTAATATCAACTTCTTTCAAAATGCGTGGCTTATTTTCCTTTTTCTTCTTCAGCATTTCTTGGATAAACATAGGATTACCAACCATATGTTTGTATTTATCATCTATTTCTTCAACCTCAGTATCCGAATCTTCAGAAGCATTCTCAAAAGCTTCTAAATCAATAACTGATTCTCCTTGTTCATTTACAAAAACAAATTCAGTCGTTGATGGATTCACAACATGTTCATCTACATTTGCATCCAGATCAACACCTTCATCTATCACAGATTCAAATACTGCAGTCCAGTCTTCAGGAAGTTTGAACTCTCCTTCTTCAATATCATAATCAATCTCTTCATCTATCTCATCCAAAATATCTTCTTCTGAATCTGATAGATCTAGCATTTCAATTCCTAGAGAAAAACAAATATAAATATATTAATAATTCAAATTCTTCATTGATTTCCCTGAACCAATCTAAGAATTTCTTTATTAATCCTTTTGTATATTTTAACCTAAAATATAAACGCAATTTACATATAACTTATAAAATCTTTTATTGATTACCCTGAATCAATCCAAAATCTTCTAAGTCTTATAACCTACTTAACAAATAATAATTAATACTAAATTCTAATGCATTGTGAATAATCACCAAACATTTAACTTTACTATTAATTACCTTATATAATTTCCAAGTGTTAATTGATCTAATTTATTATCAATTTAACCTTTAAATTATCTATCATTTGTCTAGTTAAACTAATACATTTTTAACTTGTCAGTATACAAACTCTCAAGTCTAAAATGCATATGTTATATAAAAAGTTTGACCGCCGATATTAATCGGAACATGCCGCTCGACTACTCAATGAGTCGGAAGACTTTCGATCATTATTTTATCTTAACATATAATTATATAAACTTAAATTACATCAAACATATTTTACTTAAAATAATAATAACCTTAAGCTAAATATATTTACACAATAAAATTAAGTTTACATTTGTTCACTACAAACTATTACAAATATTACAGTACTATGATAATACTAAGCTATCTTACCAGCTTCAGTATCACCCGGTACAGTCTTATCTGCACTTGTACCCGCTCCAGAACCACTTGCACCAGCATTACCACCAGACTCCCCCTGAATCGTAGCTTGCTCACCAGTCTTTGAAGGACCAGTCTGCTCACCACTCGGTGCATTGGGATCATCATCTTTGTCTGAATCTCTCTTCCTCTTCAGCTCATTTTCTTTGCGACTCCAGATATACCAATATCTCCCCTTGAGTAGACTGTCCTGAATGCGTTCTCAAGACTAAACTCTCCAAGGAAGATAACTTCAGTCTCTGCACATTGAAGTCCGCAAGCAAAGTCTCATGAGTCTTCATCATTAGATTGTAAGATTCACTCTATTTGAGCATTTGCTGAGCAAGAAGAAGATTTTTCGACACCAGCTCTGGAATCTGAGAAGTAAGCTTCTCTAAATCCTTAACTCGCAACTCTAAGGACGTAATCCTTTCAGCATCAGTCGTCGGAGTAACAGGTATCGTTCTGGGTCCAGGCGGTGTAAGAGACTCAATATGCCAGTCTCTTGTCAGCGGTGTATGTGGTTGAGATAAAGCTTGCGTAAGCAAGTTTGCCGCAAATCTAGCTCCTTTATTCGTCGGAAATTTTGCCGCATGAACTAGATCAGCAACCTCATGCTGTAAAGTTAAACACAATTAAAATCAGTTATTGCTACAGATTACTCTGTCTCAAACTCTAATTAATTGCATAACACTTATAGTTATAGAACTTATATCTCATACCTGAAGCGGTACAGATATCTGTTCAGAAACCACCGGTGTATCCTTCTCCACCTGTGGTGTATCTTGAGCAACTGTATACAGAATTAACTGTTTCAGTTTAACTCTTGATAAATAACAAGTTAAGATTATTTAACTTTTATATTAAATACTAACCTTCTCTAATAGTCAGCGTTCTCGGACGCTTCATCAAATGAGTAACAGTCTCCTCAGCATCCAAATCATGAACAATGAAATCTGGATCTGGTTCATTGACTTTACGCTTGAGCTTCAGCTTCTGAGTAGAATCAACCTCAAGCCATGATCGTTGCTCAGTCATTCCAGCCGGAATACTCGTGGACAGATCAACAAGATCATCCTCGGTATCACTGGAATCGTCAGTTGTATGTCCATCATACTTGCCAGATGGACCAACTGGTTCCTAAATATATTTACCATTTATGATTAACATAAAACTCTATCAAACTAGATAAATATATATTTAAGATTATTCAGCTTTAATACCTTAGCAGGTAAAACTGCTGAACTATCAACCTGCCTTTGCTCACCCTCAGGTCTAATGACCTCTGGGTCTGCAATCTCAGCTTCCTGTATATAATGATATTCATATTTTATAATTAGTAATGTTACCTAATCAACTAAATATCTATATCATAATCATTATATATAATAATATTATGCATTTATGATTAATAAAAACAATCTATCAACTAAGCATCTATATTATCATATAAATAAAATATTACCTCAGGTGGTGCAAAATAACTATCAATATCCCGTAGCAAGGGATCAGTAGCATCGTCATTCTGAACCAAAACCTCTTGCACAACTTGTGCAGCAACCTCTTGGTTCACTTGCTGATCAACCTGACCAACCTGAATAAGAACATCCTCAAGGAGCCCTTGTGGATCTTCAGGTTGAACCTCCTCAGCTGCAGATTCAGGTACAACATCAGCAGCAGCAGCATCAGCAGGAACAACATCCAACCACCCATTATTTGACGGTGGAACGTAGTTTGGGTCAACAATATACCCAAAGAGTGGTCGTTCCTCCGGTTTCACCACACCTTCTTTCCTAACTGTCTGCATAAACATGGCATTATACCCACGTTGATCAATGGTATTCACCACTAAAAACGGCTCAGGTATAACCAAGTTCGGTAGACGTGCTCGAATGATAAGCATACAGAACCTCGGGTAGATCATAAATCTAGATCTAACAGAACCCGATATCTGTCTTGCAATCTCTCCAAAAATGAGATCACAGAAACTGTATGGTTTATTATAAACCAGTGACAGTGCAGCCGATAATATAACATGGCTTAACTCATCGAAGCCACCCTTCTTCGGTGCAAAAACGGTATTCATCACATGCCACGGAAACCTCCACTGTCCAAGTACCAGAGGCTTCTGAAACTGGTTCCCGCGCCTATCTCCCGTATATCCCATACGGCCGATTGCCCCCTCAATAAAATCCATGGGCATCTCCAAATCCCCATTCTCTTGTTCTATAGTCCCTAGCTGTAATACCTCACGAAGATATCCAGCAGTAAATGCAACCGTTTGACCATTAACCGTTGCCCGAATCTCTGGTGGATTGACAGATTGGTCATGCACGATATCCGTCTAGAAATTGTTCAGAATAGTCTGAGAAATAGGTGGATTGGCCGTAATAGCATATCTAATACGCGACCGTGCAAGAAAGCGAAGAATATCAGCCACCCTATCAGCCTTCTTGGCCTGTAGATTCAAATCTACTAGAATATTGTGGCTCTTGTCAAATTGTCTCGCCATATCTGTAAAATAAACGCAAATAACAGATTAAATGCACGTGTAATATGATTTTAAACTATAACGTATTATGAATCTTAATTCATCTTACATCCTAGTTTAAATGTAAACGTATATATATATAACTTGTTACATAAATAGTCTCAAGTCATATACATATATAAATTAATATATATAATATACCGCTAATATAAAATTAGGACACGCTACTCGATTACGTTTTGAATCGGTAGACTTTCGATATATATATATACATTGTCATAGGAATCCAAAAATATACTAGTTATTACTTAAAAAGTCGTAACTCTTATATATAAAAAAAACTTTTTAAAAAAAAATATTTCTAAGTTCTGGATTCGCTTAAGACACCTAAGCGAATCGAGTTCAACTCGTTTTGCTTATCAACTCGCTTCGTTTATCAACTCGCGATTGGATCTGCAGTCAAGTGAACTCGCTAATCATGTCGATCCGCAGGTCAACTCGTTGGTCGATCCGCTAATCAACTCGATCCGCTAGTCAACTCGCTGCGAGTTGAATCGAAGGTTCAACTCGTTCGATGAACAGCCGTCGCAAGTTTAAACTTAAAATCGATGATTTTGTTGGTTTTAACACGATCAAACGATACATTCACGTTTATTAAGGTTCGTTTAACATTAACCCTAAGGATTCGTGTTCTAACAAGCCTTTAATTTTCATGAATCGATTGAAATTGAAACCGAAACCCTAAGTTTATAAAAACTTCGATTTCTCGTTAATTAGACAGTGAAATCCGTTGTATTTTACCTCAATATGTTCGCAATCTAAAGGTGAATAAAATCTACGGATCAAAAACTCGTTCTCCGTACTCGTAATATCGAAATCAAAAGAAAACTACGTATCGCCTCGTTTCGCCTGGAAGCGGATTCACTAAGTTGAAGTGAACTCGCGAATGATGTGGATCCGGTGACCTGTTGACTCGTTTGACCTTCTGTTTTATACCCTGTATCCGATTCGCGAGAATTCAAGTGGATTCGCAAGTTGACTAAGTCGACTCGCAGGAATAATTAAAAACGCGAATTAAATACTTAGTATAAATTACAAACCTATCATTTGTACAAGTCTAAAATAAAATTATTTTTCACTTGTATTTGTTACGTTTGTTCAACTAAAAAATATTCAGTATAATTTAATTCCGAAGGGTAAATTCTGATAAACACAAAAACTTAAATTAAACATAAAATAAAATAAGATAAAAACACAATTATGTAAACATTGGTATCAAGTACCATTTTATTAATCACTTGAGCAAAACAAAATACATAAACAAAATGAATAAGAATTTATATGCTTAGGGATCATATTAGAAAGAATAAGCAATTTAGTATTTATTAAAAAATCTAAGTTGATTGTTAGTATACATATCTTATGAAATTCAAATAAATTACTATAAAATTACAACTAAAATTCATCATTTATACATTTATATTTATAAAACTATATCTTAGGTACCTTTATCCACATAGCATAATTAATAATAGCATTACTCACATAAAGTGAATATTTTAATTATAGACAGTCCAAGACGATTACCGGTATTATGATCCACATATACAAATTATACTCAATTTTCTAAGCAAACACTTTATTGTTAGTATGAATATTATTAAGTGCTTCCTATTATATGACATACTGAAGAATTCAAGTAAAACGCATACCACTGCATCATTAAGTTTCAAGGTAGTGGTTACTAAATGATGTATCTTTTCGAAACATATAACATACACTTGAATTTTAAGGTTGGACAAATATCATACATACTTTGAATATGCTATGTTATCCAAGTCTGTACATAGTACAACAGAGGATACCTTCTAGTATAATTCAAAATATATTTGAGAATATGAATTTAATTAAAGGTTTCAGATCTGTACTTAGTACAACAAAGTTACCAGTAATTAAGTTAATACCCATATTTCTACTATTTGTCAATTTAAAAATGCATGATAACAGTGTATGGAAATACCATCATTCAACAATTAAGACTTAATGTCATACATCATAGAATAGTAACACAAGATAATAAACAAGTAGTTAATTAACTTCTTAAGGCTTAGAAAATTTCATATAATTTGCCTACCAGTACATCATATGATGAAACCATCTAAAGTTTTCACTAAAAATAGGCAAATTATAACTTGTGGATATAGGTGTATAATCAAATAAATATAAACACATACCTGATAGAACCGCTGTAGTTCTAAAGCAACTTTATTTGAACCTACTACCATATCATACTTAGGACTTAAGCTTATTATTGTGAAGCTTATTCTCCTAATGTACTATCATTTCCCTTAGTTTTTGCAAATAAAAACTTAACCATTTTAAAGAATATTACGTTTATATTCTTTAATGAAGGCGATTCCCCTTAGGTAACAAGCAAATGAATGCCATACGCCTTTTTTTTTTTTTTTATGAACATAGAAATACTAACTATTACAAAAATACCCTTGGAAGACTAATCACTCTGGATTTCTCATTCCGTTTAGTTGAATCAACGTCTCAAATCTTGCTCTGTCGAACGCCTTTGTGTATAAGTCTGCTTAGTTATCCAATGATGGAACCTTAACTAACTTTATCAACTTCTTCTCAGCACAATCTCTAATAAAATGATGTTGAATATCAATATGCTTAGTTTTACTGTGCTTTACCGGATTATTGGTGATCGACATAGTAGATTCGTTATCAATCATCATAGGAGTATTGGTTATATTTAACCCATAATCCCGCAGTTGTTGTTGAATCCAAAGTACTTGAGAGCAACAGCTGCCAGCTGCAACATACTCAGCTTCACATGTAGAAATGGCTACCGAGGTTTGCTTCTTGCACTGCCAGGATACTAATCTACCTCCTAGGAATTGACATCCTCCGGTCGTAGATTTCCTATTCTGATTGCATCCTCCATAATCCGAATCAGTATAAGCTACGAGATCTAAGTCTCCATCAATCGGATACCAAAGACCCAACTTAGGTTTCCCTTTGAGGTAACGAAAGATTCGTTTAACAGCTTGCATGTGTGACTCTTTCGGATTAACCTGATATCTTGCGCATAAACAAACAGCAAACATTATGTCAGGCCTAGAGGCTGTTAGATACATTAGTGATCCGATCATGGCTCTATAAAGAGTTGGATCCACATCGCCATCACTCGATGTATCTGGACCTAGTCCATGATTGACTGGAATTGGAGTATTGTAGACCTTACTTTCATCCATCTTAAAGCGTTCTAAAAGCTCATATGTATATTTAGATTGATGAATAAAGAATCCATCATTCTTTTGATCAACTTGTAATCCTAAGAAGAAATTCAACTCTCCCATCGCAGACATTTCAAACCTTTTCCTCATGACTTTCTCAAATTCTTGACACATCTTTTCATCAGACGATCCAAAGATAATGTCATCAACATAAACTTGCACGAGAAGAAAGTCTTTCTTTTTCCATTTCACAAACAGCGTACTATCAATCGATCCTCTTGTAAATCCATTCTCAAGTAGATAAGTTGATAGTGTTCCATACCATGCCATCGGTGCTTGATGTAATCCATATAGAGCCTTATTCAAACGATATACTCTATCTGGATACTCAGGATCAGCAAACCCTGGCGGTTGTGAAACATACACCAATTCTTCCACTTTGCCATACAAAAAGGCACTCTTAACATCCAACTGATACACTTTTATACCAAAATATGATGTGAATGCTAAGAATACTCTAATTGCTTCTAGCCTAGCAACTGGTGCA
This sequence comes from Helichrysum umbraculigerum, assembly GCA_949592205.1. Classification (NCBI taxonomy): domain Eukaryota; kingdom Viridiplantae; phylum Streptophyta; class Magnoliopsida; order Asterales; family Asteraceae; genus Helichrysum; species Helichrysum umbraculigerum. The sequence continues at coordinate 26,469,216 of CATIUR010000003.1, read as the reverse complement.
AACACTTCATTATAGTCAATACCTTCTTGTTGATTAAAACCTTGAACCACCAGACGAGCTTTATTGCGAGTAACGATTCCTTTATCATCTCTCTTGCACTTAAATACCCATCTAGTTCCAATTGGATATTCTCCCTTTGGTAGGTCAACCAACTCCCATACTTGTAATTTAGAGAACTGAGATAGTTCTTCTTGCATTGCTTCTACCCATGAGCTTTCTTTTAAAGCCATTTGAACATTTTTAGGCTCGACTTGTGAGATAAAGCATGAATATAGACATTGATTAGGAATCCCTGTCTCTTTCATTGCAGTATACAAGCTTTGGTATTCTAAATTTTCAGACGTACTAGCTTTTGATTGATGCCTAGTTTGAACCGGAGTATTAATATCACCGATGATATTTTCAACGGGATGATTCTTACTCGTTCTAGTTGAAGCAACAGGCTCAACCGGAATCTCATCTTCTAAGTTAGTACCAATCTCTTCCAATGAAGGTACATCTTCCGTACGAGTAGAAGATATCCTTAAGTGTTTCAAAGGAGTAAGTATATCATCAAACTTTGTAGGAAGATCATCAAGATCTTCTGTTTCTTGAGACTTATCTTCTGAAGGTTGTTGTGACTCACTTGTAGAAGCTTTATTTGAGTCAACATTAGTCTTAATTCCAGACTGTTGAACACTTGATGTTGAAGCGGGACCAATATTCCCATCTTCAAATAATAAATGTTCAGCTATCTCTGAATCACTGACATAGTCACTAATAGGAACTTTAAATGATGCAAAAAGATCAGAATAGTCAAATTGCCAATCTAAGCCCTTATGAACATCAGGTGAGTAGCTCGTAACCTCAATATTATAAACTACCTCCAAACGTCCCGTGACTTTATTAAAGACTCTCTTGTTTGGCGAATTGGGCATATAGCCTAGGAAAAATCCTTCGTCAGCCTTCTCACCAAATTTTGCTTGATGTCCAGTCTTTAATATGGTGCATGAAACTCCAAAGGGTTCAAAACCCTTTAAGTTAGGTTTCATATTGTTCAAAAGCTCATAACAAGTCTTGTTATGTCTCTTAACCGTAAGAACTCTATTAAGAACATAACATGCTGTATTCACTGCTTCTGCCCAAAAGATGACCGGAAGCTTTGAATCAGCAAGCATTGTTCTTGCAGCTTCAATCAACGTTCTGTTTTTCCTTTCAGCAACACCATTCTGTTGAGGTTCATAAGGTGCACTGAATTGATGTAATATCCCTTTGCTTAAGCAATAGATATTCAACGTTGAATTCTTAAATTCTGTTCCATTGTCACTACGAATACGCTTCACTCTCTTTTTATAGACATTCTCTACTAGATCAAAGAACTCAATTAGAATTCATGGAGTTTCATCCTTTGATCTCAAAAAGAATACCCATGAGAATCTATAATAATCATCTGTGACAACCAAACAGTACCATTTGCCACATATACTTCTCTTGCTTATAGGTCCAAAGAAATCCATATGTAGCAATTCAAATGGCGAGGAGATAGAGTTTTCAGTCTTAGGTCTGTGTGGTTTCTTGTGCTGCTTTCCTTTCATGCAAGGAACACACTTATCCTCAGACTCGAAACGTTTTTGTGGTACACCTAGAACCAAACCATTTTTGGTTATATAATTCATCTTTCTCCAGTTCAGGTGTGCCATTCTCCTATGCCATAACAAAGCGTCTGTTTCCGAAGCCTTGGATAATAAACAGGTAGACACCATTGAAGAGTTAGGAACACCCATGTTGATAGCATAGATGTCCTTTTTCCTTGGCGCCCTCATTAATATCCATTCATCAGGAATTTTGAAACCTGGCTTCAGGACTAAGGCCTCCTTTTCATTAAAATAAACTGGATGACCTTTATCACAGACTTGGGAAACACTCACTAGGTTGTGAGTTAGTTCTTCAACGTAGTTCACATCCTCAAGAGTCAAAGTTCCATTTGAAACTTTTCCTTTTCCCAAAATTACTCCTCCTTTATCTCCTGCAAAATTTACTTTTTGCTTGAGACTCTCCTTGAAGTCCTTCAGTAAACTTCTTTCTCCGGTCATGTGCCTCGAGCATCCACTGTCTACATACCACCAGCTGTCTTTGTTCACAGCATGCTCCTGCACATAACACAAAACACGATCAGTTATCAAGAGGGACCCAAGCTATTACGGTCTTGGTTTGTCCCTTATCATCAACAAACTTAAGCTCTTTAAAATAACCATCCTTCCCATCAGGAGCTTTGGTTACTTTCGAAGTAGCTTGAGTTTGTGGATGATCAGCCTTAAGAGGTGAATTTGAGGATAACCTCCTAGGCACATAATTATGAGCTCTATTATGATAATTATAATTAAACTCATGTGATCGCGAAGTAGTACCTCTCTCATAATGACTATGGCCTCTACTTGGAGTTCTAAACCTTGACGGTGTCACATCTCTAGACATATGGATAAAATTATCACTTTGAGTATATGGCCGTTTAGGTTTAGGTGGGGAGACACTATGTTTACCATCTCTTTTAAGAATGTTAACAGGTTTATTACCTAACTTAGGTTTGGTATCTAACCTATCTACAGTCATACTAGAGTCGGTCTGTGTCTTTTCATCAATCACAAGCTTATGTGGTGTTTCAGGCTTTTTGTTAGGACAACACGAAGCCACGTGTCCCTTTTGGCGACACTTGAAACATGACATCTGCTTGCGTGATTTAGGAACTTTTGCATTACTACTTGGAGTCTTAGGCACTAAAGGTTCAAGTATTTGTTCCTTATTAACCTTATCATCAGTCTTAGCATCGTTAATCACTCCACCCGATACAAACTGTATTTTGGTGAAATGAGACACCTTACTATTTTCTGATGATTGGTTCTTAATAACATCCTTCTGTGCCCCTGACTGTTCTGGTTTATCAATTACTGTAATCTCAGGATTAACATCAGCCATTTCAGAATCTTCAGGAATAGGGGTGTAATTGGCATTAAAAGGAGGGGATACATCATTGTAACCTATCCCAGTTTTGTCCGTTACACTTCGTTGAGCATCTAACATTTTATCCATTTGAGATGTCCTAAAATTCTCAAGTTTACGGTTTTGCTCAACTAATCTTAAATTAAGATTCACTATTTCTTGATCCTTACTAGCAATTGTCTCATTTAAGTCTTTAATATTCATATAGAGACCATCTATGATAACAGATTTTTCACTTATGGTATCTCTAAGTTTTGTTCTATCCGAGGCATCAGACTTAATTTTATATTTTAAGGCCTGTTTATCATTACTTAATCTACGAATATCCATAATGGCTTGATCAAGTTCAGATCTAACAGTCTTATAGGATTCCTTATCCACATTCAATTGTGATGACAAATTGCTATTTGACACAGTTAAAACACTATTCTGAGATTGTAAATCAGTAACTAAGTAACAAACATCAGCAAGATTAAGAATATCTAAACATACCTTATTCTTGTCAGTTTGTACTTCAGCCATGCGTGCCACGAATTCTTCAGGACTCATATCTGGAGTTGAATCCATATATAGCACGTCATCATCACTTGCCTTCACTTCAGACTCAGGCACCGCTACTCTCTGTTCCATATCAGTGAGCATGTAGGACACTGATCCAGCAGTTGTCTCTTCGATCTCAGCCATCAAGGCTTCCTCAGAATGAGCTAGCCAATCATAAGAGCCATCCAACTGCTTCACCACTAAGGCTTTGGAAGCAAGAGTACTTCCCGAACCTTGTTTTCCTTGTGCTTCTACTTTAGGTCTTTGGCATTCTCTAGCAAAATGACCAACACCCTGACAGTTAAAACATCTGACCTTGGTTTTATCAAACCCTGATCTATTGTCCAACACCTTTCTACCAGTTCTCTTGAGGAAATTTTTAACTTTTCTTGAAACCAATGCTAACATCTCTTGAAGTTCCAATTCCTCAACATAATCCGGATCTATCTGTTCATAATCCTCGTCAAATAGAACAGGATCATTGATCTTTCCCTCTATGTAATTCTCATATGATGCCACAAAGGAAGCAAGAACAGACAGTTGCTGTTCATCAGATTTCACACTCATAGGCATCTTCTGATGCTCTTGAGGTGACTTCTCAGAATTCTTTCCCTTTGTCTCATCACTAGAGGAGGAAATAAAGCACAGATCTTCAGAAATCATTTCTCCATTTTCACCAGTATCACTAACTAACAGTGCAGTTGTCGAACTAGAGGACGCAGTCGAAAGGTTTGTCTTTCCATGATATAACCCAGGGTTCTGAACCTGATCAGAATCACTATCTCTTGACTTTCTGGAGAAATTATAACCTTTCAGCTTGTCAATGACTTGCTCTAAGGTCATAGTAGAATACCTGGTTTCGTTATCCTTAATCATAACTCCATACATTTCCCATTTAGAAGGCAAACCCTCAAGAAACTTGTCGGTTTTAGCTGCTTCTTCTTCAACAATCTCATGGTATTCCAGTTCACTTAGCAGATGGTAGAAACGCATGACATAGGCATCAAGATCTTCTCCTTTCAAAGCTTTAAACATAGTAAACTGCTTTTTGAGAAGACTCCTCTTACCAGCTCTCACTTGTGGATTTCCCTCACCTCTTTTCTCTAGAGCTTCCCAGAGCGTTCTAGCAGTATGAAAAGACTTCAGTTGATGAGCGATCTCTTTAGGAAGACACATCTTTATGCATGAATGTGCTTTATTTTCATTTTTGTATTCTTCCTTCTGTTGATCACTCATGTTCGGATAGGTAAGAACCACAGTGGCATTTTGAACAGTTTGAGTAGGTGCGGTGTATCCATTCTTGATACACATCCAGATTGACAGGTCATGGAATCTACAGTAAGATTCAAATCTGTCCTTCCAATTGTAGTAATCCTCGATCCTCAACAACTTAGGTGGAACGTTTGATTTTCCCACCTCGTGGTCCATTTCGATCATTCTACTTAAGTCAGACATCTTAAAAACCTAAAGTAAAACTGTTTCGCGAATTCAGAACAACTCGATTCGCAAGACTCAGTTCAACTCGCAATCTCAGCTTGACTCGCAAGTCTCAATTCGGATTGCTGTGATGTCGATTCGCAAGCGATTTCGATTCGCGAGAGATCTCGGTTCTACTCGCAAGTCTCAGTTCAACTCGCTAGTTCAACTCGGTTCGCAGGCTACGCTGAAACTCTAATCTCGACTCGCGAAAACGGCTGGAAAACCCGAAAAACGAAAATTCAAGGTATTTTTACGATTTAAACAGGAGATTTCGATCGTAAACTAATCCTTAAATGTCCAGAGAATGATTTTGATCGTTAATATGTACTCATGCACGTATAAACGATCCGAATCACAACGCAATTATCACTAAAACTCTCGAACAATCTCGTATTTAGCCCGAAAGCTCTGATACCAGATGTAAGTCCCTAGTTCTTAGGATCGATAACTTCGTTATCTATAGTATTAAGGTGCGGAATCCCTCAATACGGTGATATCTTACTAATAACGAGTAAGTTCGTAATTGCGTATATTAAAGCTTAACTATAAACGATACAACGTCAAAGCCTAGCCGTTAGGTTTGTTTTCTCTGGTTTCTTGAATTCGCAGATGAAGAATAATAATGCAAAAGTGTTAACGATTTTCTTTAAAAATCGTTTTTATGTTTCTGTCTCGGCTCGGCTCGCATGGGCCAGCGAGTTCGGTCCAACTCGCAGCCCAAGCCCACTATAGGACTCGGCTCGCCAGACTAATGTTCCGCGAGTTCAGTTCTCATATTGCAGCTCAACTCGCTGCGACTTGAGAACTCGACTCGCCTTGCACAAAACGTATATACTTATTTCGTATTTAATAATTCGTCTAACTTAACAAAATAATATGTTTAACGAATATTACTAACAAAACAAATATTTATTTACAAATCTAAACCAATGTACAAACGTAATAATAATTACACTAGTCCTATTTCAAGCTAGATCTGTTATCACAATCTATGTCTCAACAAAAACCCTTGTCTTGGAGCTCCTGAAGTTGAGTGGACAATTCTTGCATTTCAGAAGGAGCCAAACAATACAGAGCTTTAGCAACTGGGGTCGCTCCGGGAATAAGATCGATACGAAACTCAACAGATCGAGAAGGAGGTAATCCCGACAATTCATCAGGAAAAACATTAGAAAAGTCCCGAACAATAAGAATATTTCAAGTTTTGTTTCCTCAGAATTCACACTCATAAGTTTAACACCTTTAGTCTCTGGTTGTTCACCATAGACTTCCAATACACCGCCGCCATCAGGCATAGGTATACAGACCACTTTTTTGAAGCACACAATTTCGGCTCTATATTTTGACATCCAATCCATACCCACAATAACATCAAAACAACCAATCCCAAAAGGTATTAGGTCGATACTGAAAGTATAATCCTCCAGTACAAGTGTACAATTTCTAATAACCTCATTCAAGTCTACCCGTTTCCCATCCGCAATTTCAATTTCATACACAACGTCCAACTCACAAGGTATAACATCAAGTATAGGCACAAAATCCCAGATATAAAGCTAAAATTGGCACCACTGTCAAACAAAACCATAGCAAAATGGTCATTTAATAAAAACATACCGGTCACAATGTTAGGTGCCTATCGTGCCTCACTAGCGTTCATAACAAAAGATCTCCCAGGAGCAGTGTTCACAGGACGACCCCTATTCTGATTACCTCCAACAGTCAAAGCCCGATTATTATTGTTCCATGTAGCCCCTATCGCCCTAACCAATCTGGGGCAAGCACTGACAAAATGATCCAAGCCGTTACATTCATAACATCCTCTAGCACCTCTCACTACATTAACCGCGGTAACAACACGTGCAGTTGATCGACAGAAGTCAGGTGTGTGACCCCATCGGTTGCACTTGTTGCAATAACGGCAACCCACAGACGGCGAATGATGATAGTTACACCCCGAACACAAAGGATTCGACCCGCCATACATATTCTAGTCGACATTAGCAGTAACATACGTCTTAGCTACCCGGTCTTTCTTATTACCTGATTCACTAGCCCTTGCCTTACTAGATTCAGCAACCTCTTTATTTTTATCATGACCCCTTGATGTGCCTTGAAAGCGCGTCTTGTTTTATAATTTATAAATAGAAATACCTAATAAATACTTTCAAGCAACCAGGCAAGAATACCTGATCAAATGTAAATATAGATTTGGTAAGTCAGATTCGAACACAGGGAACGGTGGATTTATTATAAATAGAAATTAACAATTAACTAGAAAGCAGTAAATAAAAGGGCGTTTTAGTTCCGTGCGAACATTTGTTTAGAAAACACTAATTTAAAATAATTTAACTCAAATAAAAACTTAATTTAAAATAATAAATAAATAATAATAAATACTAAATGGAAGGAATAAGTAATTGTATGATTAACGTCACTCAGATTCATATTTCCCGATTCATTACGTATTGATTATCTAATTGTGATTCTTTTAGATCAACTTAATACCAAATTCTTCAATGATATTAAATTGAATGTGAACTAGCCAACGGTTCGGGTCCAACTAATTCCTATGATCTAGGGTCCAACATAAAACACTGGTTCCAATGTCACAAGATGATCAGTCAATTGTGTGCCTTTCCCTAAATCATGCATTAAACATTTAAAACTAATTATAATTAACTCTATTGGTATGATTCAACAATACCCAATAATTAACTTATTGTCTTGTTCATTTTAAAGTGAATAATTATTACTTTCTTAACCTATCAAACTCAATCTATTTAGCAATGATCAAAACCCTAAGATTATAACCATCAATAATTAATAATCAAAGGAAATCAATCTCATCAATCTTATTAACCACTTTGAGAACTAATAACTACCAGTTACCAATAAACAAGGATTCACGAGTAATATAACTGTTTTCAATTAAATAACTTAGCCAATACGCAATAATAATCGTTAAACAATCATAATCCGAGTTCAATCAATTACACAATCACTTTGGATATTCAATTCATCATAAAACAGTAAAACTCAGTTTATTCAACATCAAATTCTTCAATGAAATCGAAATAAAAGAAGTATACCGAATTATAAAGACGAACTACAAAGATCCGCAATGAATAAACTTCAATCCCGAGCCTTTGTACCTCCAAAATACTAAATAAATTCGTAAACTAAACCTAAAAACCGAAAACTATCGTCTGGAAATGAAAACAACTTCAAAACTATGATTTTAGGGTTTTTTTATGCGTTTTTATATTTCTGTGATTTTGATCCACACGGCGTATGGATTGAATTCAAGCCCAGCCCAAGTGCGCGTAACCTGGGCCTCTACCGCTGCAATCCATACGGCGTATGGATTTCCATACGGTGTATGGATGCATTTTCCAGCCGGTTTCTTCATTTTTTCTTCATTTATTCTTTTCATCAACTTCGGCTTTGCTTTATTCTTCAAATATGCATCATTTAGCTCATTTATTGACTGTTTTCCATTTCTTTCATCATAAACGCTCCATTTCCACATCTAATTGCAAATATGAACGAAATCAATATCTATTCTTAAATAAATGTAATAGAAACATCCAAGAATCGGGGTAAAATACTACTAAATTATAGTACTTTTGAGCGTTTATCACCCCTCTTCAAAGTACAATTCCGCACCATCTCCTCAGTAAGGGCTCCAGCCTTCAAAGTACAATTCCGGTTCAGTCACCTCTACCATCCCCTTGATCTCGGGCACTAATTCATCCAAATACTTCTTAATTCTCCTAGACTCCGGTGTTACCATGTGCGGAATCAATTTAGCCAACTCATGAAAACGATCAGTGTAGGCCGCATGATTGGCCCCCACCATCTTATGATCCAAAAACTCCTTCTCCAGTTTGTTCATCTCATTAGCGGAACAATACTCTTCTCCCAACAGTGCCTTAAATTCCTCCCACTTCCTACCCATAGCAGCAACCCTACCTCTGGCCTGAACCTGCGTATTCCACCAGGTCAACGCTTTTCCCAGTAGCATACTCGATGCATATTTTACCTTTTGTTCCTCGCCGCAGTTACTAATGTCCATTACCGATTCCATTTTCTCTATCCACCTAGAACAAGCTACTGCTCCCCCTTTTCCATCATAGTCTCGTGGCTTACATGCCGTGAACTCCTTATAAGTGCACCCTACCACAATTGCTCCAGTACCAGCCCCATTAGCACCACCATCACCATTATTAGCATTTACCTCTTCCTCATCACCTCCAGCCTCTTCTCCAGCACCCTGTAGTATACCCTGAGTCACCTGATTAACAATATCGAGCAACAACGCATGCAACTGTTCTGCAATGATTGCAGCCACATTGGGCGTTTCGCCCTCATTTCCACCAGTACGGCCACCAGTTCGGCCGCCACCTCTACCATTTCGGTCCCCGGTTTGGCCGCCTTCTCTATTTCCTCTGTTGGCATTTCAGACTGAGCGTCTAGGTGGCATTTTCTACAATAGGAACATACTACGGATTAGCACAATTGATGGATAAAGATAGGGTTTGAGTACGCACAATTCACATATCGGATAGTAAACATTTCATGTATGTAAGAACAACAATTCACAAACATGAAAGGACATAAGAAAGCATTTGAACACAACTCATCCTTTGTACTCCTTTACAGGTAGCACATTGTATACTCAAACACAGTTAGATAGACATGCATGTGTCAGAACACCTTCTTCAATTACGTCGGCCGCCATAATCGTAAAAGTGTTCGTTCACCCACATAACTATCCTCCAAGTTCTCGTAACACAATATACTTGTACAAAAGGCAATGATTAACAATAGAACAATGGATATGCACAACACATGTCAAATAGATAATAACAAAGAAAAGATGGATTTATTTCATATAATAAAGTAAAGAATTCCCAAAGTATCAATTGTCATAAACCAGGCTAAAAATAAAGTCACAATAATGAAAGTACGATAATAGATATGGTACGTCCTAAGGATAATCACAGGCTCCAAGTGCAAATGGCTTGAAAAGGTTCCTCCGAATGTATATGAGGAAGAGGAGATGCTACTTCCGGCTCAGTACCTGCCCGACTACAAACACTATCACCTGAGGTCGTGGGCTTAAGGTCTCGTGCCCACAGCTTATCCTCAAGTTTCCTTTGCTCATCATCATCTTCCATGGGTTCCTCTTCAGGATCTTCCTCGGGTTCTTCTTCCATATCCTTCTCAGGTTCCTTTTTTGGAAAAGGGTAACAACCATAGCAACCTTTTGAGATTTAGCCTTCATAAAGTAGTCTCTAAAATACCGATTCCTAACGATACGCCTTTTCTTACACAGCATCTTTGATGGTCCAGACGGTGTCGGAACTTTAGTCGTCCTAGGAGTATGCGCGGTATTTTCATCAGACGATGAAGAGATATGGATGATTTCCTTACTATTTGACATGACTGTGTTGTGCAACAAACGTTAGAAAAGAATTGAATCACGTTGTAATATGCACACATAGTTTCCTAATTCATGTTCTATATGCGGGTTCCTTATTTATAGTCTAGGTCAATCCACCTAGATCTCTATAAACAATGGCTCTGATACCAATATGTCACACCCCGTCTAAAGCGGAAACAACGGGGTACAACAACGATAGGATCACAACACATTATTATAAAGAAGTATATATGAAAATAAATTCCAATGTGTTATGATAGCTGTAACATGAATAAGGGTTCACGCTACGCGTACATATCAACGGTGAAATAAAATAATAAACAATAATCCACAATGTAAGTGTCAAGGCAAAACACGCCTTTCCAAATTATTAAAATGCAAAAGTTCCACCTTATCCAATAATCTCAATACTTAGCTCAAATGCAACCTAAAGGTCAACTAAGCTTTCTTGTCCTCTATCTTCAAACCACTAGTGTTACCTGAAAAGTTATGCTCAAAATCGTCAACAATAATGTTGGTGAGTTTCGTAGGTTTGAAACAAGACACCAGAAAATAAACATTTGCTGTGATATTATTTTAGTAGGACAATGCAATGAAATATACACATATGCGAAATAATGTAAATGAAACACCTCAACCAACCGTCATCACTCCCCAAAGAAGTATGACATAAACAACATCCCAAATGGCAGTAGCTACTCCAAAAGTGGCTTTAATGCATACATAACGTATACATCAGGTACTCACTCCTAAGGGAGCAAGGCCTTGTAAACAAACATGGCTTTAATGCATACATAAAGTATACATCATGTACTCACTCTTAAGGGAGCAAGGCCTTGTAAAATAAATCCAACAACCAAAGCACATAAGTCACATAGTGTTACACATTTCAAGCATATGTCCAAAAGAAGAAATAAACAAGTTTCACAGCATGAAAAACCATTAATAAAACATGAGCATACTTTTTCCCCAATTTAAAAATATGTAATGAAAACGGGGCCACGAAAACTCACCTTAAATATAGAAGTAAGTATTGCCCTTAAGTGTATCCACCAAACAACTCGCAATCTACAATGATCATATGTAACACCCTCAAATTTCGGGTTGCGGAAGCCGTCGGGTCGGGTGTTACTAAATCAAATATCACAGCAAAAGATACATAATGAACGACTCTAAATGAGACGTTTGAAAATAGTTATTACATTTCCCAAAATAAAATGTATACAAGTTGTGAGTTCGCAAAATAATTTCAATACATAATTGTAATACAAAAGTTATGCAGAGAAATCCCGTTATTTGAAAATATGCGACTCGAGCTAGCATAATCTTGTAGCAATCCTAATCTTGCTGGGCACCTGAGAACACATGCTAAAACGAGTCAGCTATAAAGCTGGTGAGTTCATAGGATTGTTAGTTGAAAACATAAAGTATAAAACCTTGTATGTTTTGAAAAGTTGTTCAAAATCAACGATTTAGATATGTATTAAATTGAAGTTGTAACACTAATGTGTTAACGTCTAACGAGGTATCTAATACCTAAGTAATAGTGATCTGTACCTAAGTACACAAAGGTCGAGGCATCCCGTGCCTGAATACCTTTCAGGTATTAAATAAATCTATCAATGTGAGGCCAAAACATGCCTAAGTATAACCCTTGAAATTGTATGGCAACGTAATATGCCAACAAGGAATTGTAGTTCCGTAGAACTATGATTGAATATCTAGCGTATTGCATCCAGCAACAGTTAATTGTAGACCCGCAGATCTATGATTGAAAATGTTTAGTGTGTCCGTTTGACCAGTTAGTGTAAGCTAACCCGGACGTATTGAGCTAACGGCCTTGAGTGATAACCTCACCGACCCGTTAACTTATTGTGAATCCCGAGTATAACTCGCTGATCCATTGATTGATCGTGTGTAGATCACGAGCATAAGCCCGACCATCCATCGAGTGTATCGCTTTACCGCGATATCGTACTTGTGCCCACTGCAATACCGTGGCATCGTTTTGTGCCTAAACAGGCATTGTCCGCATTGCTCGAAAGAAAAGTATGAAATTGAGCCGGCTGTACTACGACGAGCCCGACTGGTGAAATGTAGAGCCAGCAGTACTACGACATGCTAGCTAAAGTAATTGAGCCGACAGTACAACGACATGTCCGACTTGAGTATTCGTGTTTGTATAATTGTATGTATACTAATATACATATGTAGTAATGTAGATAGCACTCTGTGCTCAAGATGATGTACAAGTATGTAGATATATATATATATATATATATATATATATATATATATATATATATATATATTTGTCGAATCAGCAAATACATGTAACAATCATGCCACGCATGAAAATATTTGATTGTATCTAGATATGTATAAACAAATACTTAGATATTAAGTAGCACATTGAACCTAGGTATGAAGACTCATCACCTAGTTGAGTTGTATTAGTATGAGGAGTCTATACTAACGTATGTTACTATTGTATACTCCTAGCCTTAAGCCTAGCAAGTATATTTGGGGTCTCGGGAAAATGTTCACCTAAGTACAATTTCCATTCTAATGATCATGGAGTGTGTCAACAGTTTTAGTTCCTAAAAGGAAGACTAATCCTGTAAAAGTCTAGTCGTTGTCATGTGGGTAAAACTAATCAGTTCTAGTATAGTGATAGTATTGTCCCGTGACAATATGGTCATTGGATAGTGATAACTTAGTCAAGTTATGTATTGGTAATTGTTTTCCAACCATCTAACAGTGTACGATTGTAACCTATCTCAGTTAGGTATTGACATTGTTCCATAACAATATGATGGGTGTAATTCCTAAGTATTACACATTTGTATTACATAACAGTAATATAAGCAAGTGTGAATTATAAAAGTTTATTAATATAATTCGAAAACAATTGTTGAGCATGTGTTTCACCCCGAAAACAGTAAAACAGTTGAAAATGTGGGGCTATGAAACTCACCTGTGAGTTGGCGATCCTAAGATGCGCGTGTCGTTCGAATGGTAACCTCCCAGTGTCCTAAACACGTGAGGTTATATAAGTAAGAGACAAATCAGTTTGTCTAAGCGAGTTGTGTAAATATTCGTTCGTTGTTCGGGTTTGGAAATTGTGTACGGGGGTCCGGGGGCAGCGCCCCTGGTAGCGGGATCCAAGGGGTGGCAACCCCTGGCGGGGTCCAAGGGGCAGAGCCCCTGGTTGGGGTCGAGCTGCCAAGTCAGCTTGAAAATTTTTTATTTCTACTATATTGCTTTAATGGAAATGCATCCGAAATCTAAATTTGGAGTAAAATCGAGTGGTAAAATTTGTGGTCAATACTTAGTGAAAAACATAGGTTTTTAAGGTTCTGTGACCTGCGACGTTAGGTGCGACGTAGGGTCTTGCGTCGCTTCATGCGACGTTCGCAATTTAATGCGACATTGGGGCTTACGTCGCAGCATGCGACATTGGAATGGTTTGCGACGTTGGTTGCGACGTCACAGCACTGTTTTTGGTCCCTGCGACATCAGGGTCTGTTCGACGGGTTTTTACCCAAAAACACGATCTAACCCATTTTTAGGCCGAATCTTGTTGATGTAATGTTAATACGTGATATATTAAGTGTTTTTAACAAGAAATGTCAAAGGAAACGAGAGATTTGCTTACGATTTGTAGATCCAAAGTTTGAAGATGATGATGATGTTCTTGAAGATGAAGAAGATGATGATGTTTGTTGTTGTTGCTCCTGATGATGATGACGATTACGGTGGTGATGATGATGGCGGTGGTGGCGGCGGCGGTCGACGATGGTGATGAAGAGAGGAGAGGGAGAAATTGAGAGAGAGAGAGAGAGGTGTGGATGTGTGTGTGAAAATGAAATGGAAATGAAAGAGTGAAAAGGGGTGGATGTGGGTTTTGTTAAACTCAGCTCCCTCCTTTGTGGACTGTGGTCTCCAACCACAGTACAAAATGTCCGCGTTTTTGTATCCGATTAAAATATAAATTTAATATTTTAAATCTATAATTTTGTCTATATTATTTTGTAAATATTTTTAATAAAAATATTTCCCTTGAACTTTAAAATGTAATTATTTAAAGTTTAAAATTTGGCGTGAAAATTGACCCTTTTTGACCGGGTGTTACATCATATATGCATATGGTTTACAACCTAGACATAACTAGGTCATTCCATTGTACCCCAAGTCCAAAACACCTTCACTAAGTTCTCTAACAACCCATCCTAGTGTATTTTTACAAGAATCAACCTTAATGAGAAATTTCAGATTTTGTCCACAAACTTTGTTCCATTTTACTGATTTTTAAATATGATTTAATGAAATCATTTGACTCTACAAATTTAACCAATGATACTTCAATACGTTTATAATAATCTATAAATTTTACAGAATTAAATATTGTATTTTACTATTTTTAAAAATTCACCAAACAATCTGCTCAAAAACCACAATGATTTCTGAGTATCAAAAAGTCACAATTTATTAAAAATACTTTAAACTTACAATGATTATAATATTTGTACAGAAAATAGGTAACACTTTAAAAATACTTCACTAAAAATTTCAACACCCAATTCTTAGTCTAACCTACGTTTCAAAAATCGAAAAGTTAACCGAAATCATGAACCGAAAAAATCAGCAGTGACATTCAATCTTGTAAAATCGTTTTGACTAACATAAACTCAACATTTGGACACGAAACCAATGCCATTTGAAAATATACTTTTAATACTTAAGTTTAGACTCTTGTTTCATCAAAAAGCATTGTGAAATGACCAAGTTACAAGCTTCCCAAACCGAAAATAAAATCTGGTCAGATTAGGGTTCATAAGTAATCAACCCTGATCACTCGCATAGACAATCCAAAACACCAATACAATCATATATTTCATTTCTAGTCACTTATATACTGATTTTTATCCATCCTAACATGTTCATGATTAAGAGGGATACAATGGATTGAACCGAATAAAACCGACTATACGAAACAATCGAAATACATTAATACGAAAGAATCGAATAGAAATTATACCAACTAGCGAGAAAACGCACGATGATATCCCTTAGAATATGTAAATAAACAACGTGGCATGAGGATCCATTCATTATGCATCATGAATATGAAGAAAAACGAAAGTTTGGAACACTAATCTTACCGAAATACACCCCACGTGAGTCCTCGATTCAATAGAATGATTGAGTGGTTGATTACTTGAGTTCTTAGGGTTTAGATGATGAATATGGACTAAAATTTTCGTCCCTGGAGGTATGGAAATGGAAAATAGGGTTTACAAACCGATTAGGGTTTCATAAATACGTTTTTATACTAGGTCTGACCGACACAGGATCGAGCTGCGACCAAGATAGACCGAGTCACGATTTGGGGGTAAATCGAGTCGCAATTTAGTCAGATCGTGACAGATCGCGTCGCGATCTATTCACCTTAGTTTCATTTACGTTTTGCTTCATAACTTCTTCGTTATATGTCCGTTTGCATTGATTCTTTTTGCGTTGGATTCGTTTTTCGAAAACGAAGACTTTATTGTAAATAAATCCTTGAAATTAGTATTTTCACAAAAATGACTTTCCTGACTCACAATTTATTAAAATACGATGTACATGATTAAGAAATGATTTTAAGAACGAACCTATAAATGAAGCTTTTAGTGACGGATGTCACATATTTAACCCGTTAATTTCGTGTACGGGTCCAATTATTTTAAATATACATTTAATATTTGTAAATTTATTTTGAAGTATTATTCCAAATACTTAATTCGAAATTTTAGAAATAAAATTTCTATTTGTTTGCATGTCGGGTTTGTTTTGTACCTTTTGTCGCGTATGATACGTTTTGTGTAAAACGTATAAATGTTTTCGTTTTATTTTCATTTCTCATTGTTCGCATAATATTTTCAAACAAATAACTATTTAAAATAGTTTCGCGTTATTTCTAAACTTTGTATCACCAACGTACGTATTGATGTTGTCGGACTCGCTCCAATTGTTTCGCGTGTAGTCACTAATAATTACTAACTTTGTAATACCTCACGTATTAATTTGTTGGGCTTTGCTAGACTTATCTCATAAAAATAGTTTGTGAATTCACTAAGTAGGGAATTAGCTCTAAGTATGCACGTGATTATTGTTCATAATTATATCGAAAAGGGTTAAGTGTTTGAAAATGTATATAACTATACGTTGACTTCTTTAGTGTGTACAAAACTAAATTGACCTCCATTGTATGTACTTAACTATTAATTTCGACCATTGTATGTTTATTTGTGACGTGTTATCAAATATAATGTGACAAGTGGCATCTCTACACAGTTGACACGTCACAAAAATACATACAATGGTCGAAATTAATAGTTAAGTACATACAATGGAGGTCAATTTAGTTTTGTATACACTAAAGAAGTCAACGCATAGTTATATACATTTTCAAACACTTAACCCTATCGAAAATTGAGGGGTGTCACAGTTATGTATGGACCTAATATATATACGAATAAGTTGTGGGACAATTTAAAGAGTATTGTAACGTTATAAAAAACAAATAAATTTTGGGGCGTTTAAGTTGGTATTAGAGCGATGGTTTAAGAGAATTAGGTAATCCACGATAGGATTGCTTAAACTTAAACCAATATAAATTGTTTAGTTTGTTATGATGAATATGTGTAGTAGTAAAGTAGATTTAAATGAATAAATATCATGCCTTGTTACAAGTTGTTTGATAGTTGTTATGTGTTGAATTAGTAACCGAAATAGTAGATGAGATGCTAGCATCCTGAATAGTTCTGTTTGAACTTAAAAATGTTGAAGAAAGTATGAAATTAGTAGTGTAAGTGTTGATAGATTATCTGCAAGGAGTAGTTAAAGTTCCTTGCTAATAATTATTTGGTATGTGATCAGAAAATGAATTGCTCCTAAGGGAAAATATATGTGAATGCAACCAGATGAATAGATGAAATGAATGAAAGTATTATGTGTTTAGATAATGTGAGCAGATTTATATCATAATTCTATATATATTGCGAATAGACGTGCAATGTGAGTAGATAGATACTGTGGTAAGACACGTGATGTGATTAGACATATGTGATGAACAGACACATGTTATGAATAGATGTACACTATATATATGGTAGTCAGACATATATTGTAGTGTAATGAGTATGCGTTGTGGACAGACATATGTTATGATTAGATATGTAATTGTGAGTAGACATTTGTGCATATATTTGTATAGATACGTGTAAAAGTATATGTTCAGATGTTCAGTGATGTGAAGAGGTTTAGTCATGATTAGATGTTCAGATAAGCTAACTTGTGTTAGCCATATGTTTAGATGTTTAGATAATTGCTAATGTACATTGGAAATAACTTTACGAGTTCAAATGATTAGAAATGTGATAGTAGATTAACTATGTGTTTAGAGTTTCAGATAATCAAGAAGTACTGACCTAAGTCAGTTATTGTGTTAAGAATTCTATGTGAATAGATACATTAAAGTTTGTGTTAGCTGCAGTTTTATGTGTTCAGTTGAAATCTTCCTGATTTTATAACTGTGCAGATTAAAGTGTTCTATGATTGTACAGATTATGTGAGATCAAAGTATAGTCATGCTCGGACCAGTATATATTTGACAGCGATGAATAGAAGTGTGAAATTGGTATAATAGAACGACATCTGGCCAATGTGGTTTTACTATAATAAGACATATGGGTGAATTATGATTGTTAAATATAGAATGAGACTAGTGATGGTTAGCTTTGATAGGAGTAGAAGTGGGATAGTCAGTGAATAATTTTACGGAAAGTTACTATGAACCAGAATGTAATTTTAGACTTATTTGTTATATGATTTCTATTTCCATTAGATGAAATTAGAAAGTTGACAAAGTATTAATCTTTTATAATGAACAGAGTTTCAGTTTGAAAGATAGAGTAGAAAGTGAAATTAGAAAAGGGAGTCATGAGGCGCGGTGACAGGTACCATATAATAATTTGTATACATGCCCATGTTCTTTAGCTCCAGAGTTGTTAAATATTTGGTATTTTTACCTTATGAATAGTTTAATATAATTATTATAAATAACGATAGTTAAGAGTATGGAAGTTAATTAAATAATGATTGCGTGATTCCAGATTGCTTCCGAGCAAGAGGTTCATTTCAATCATGTCAAGTGTTAATGACTTAGTTTATTTGATATGGTTTATTGATCACGATTGATTAGTTGTGATAATAGTGATTAGTATTGAAAGATATGAAACAAGCATAGTAGATAATCAACTGACTGGAATAGCTAACTTATGTTAGTTATGTTGTGATTAGAATGGCTAACCAAGGTTTGATATGTTCATGATTAGTTAGCTAACTTATGTTAGCTAAAAATGCGATTAGACTAGCTAATTTATGTTAGCTAGATTGATGATTAGTTGTGTACATACACATGTGAATAAAAAAAATGAAATGAAAGTAATACACTTTATGTCTAACGATAAGTTAATACACTATTTAAGTGAAACCAAATAAGTAAGGGTTATGTGATTCTGGATTACACACGTGTAAGAGGTTTCACATAACCATGTAAGTGTTTATAAGTATAAGTTGTCAATTAGTAGCAAGATGAAAGCAGTTGTTATAATGTGAAGATTCTAGCATATTGCTAGTTTCAAATTGTAAAGATTGTTTCAAGTAACTATATGCCTTAAAGTGTTTAAGTGATTAATCAAAATGGCTCATGTAAGGGGTCATGTGATTCAAGGGAATAAGTGTATACACAGTTGAATGCACATATTTATGTGCGCATGTGGAATGAATTGAACATACGTGTTTATATGCATAAGCTGTATCTTGTGTGTATTAGTTGTTAAATTGAAAGTTGATTCAGTAGTAATCAAACAATAGCTAGTATTGCACTTTGTGCTTGATGTTGCACGTTGTGCCAGTGAACAGTGAATAGTGGATAGAATTGGATGCACATTTTATGTGCATGAGTTGAATGAGCTGAATGTACACTATTTGTGGGTAAGTTGATAAAGTAGTATGCACATTTTGTGCATAAGATGGTTAAGTAATATATGTAAATTTTGTGCATAAGTTGTTTTAGCAGTATGTTTATAGCTATGTGAAATAGTTGACCAGATTGTTAAGTAGTAAAGTTGACTAGTTGTTTACATTATTGATACGGCTTTACAAAAGTCGAGTTAGAATCTGCAGACTCAAGATGAATGCTAGTAGTAATCTACATAGAATTTCACCAAAATGAATAGATGCATTATACCTACCTTTAATTAGGTAGGTTAATTTGTTAGTGTGATTAGCATAATGGTGAAGGAGTATGTAGAGACTTAAGATGAATATGATACGTTTAAAACATGATCTGATAAAGAAGTGTTGAGAATTGAATAAGGAGAGTATAAATACATGAATAATGTATATTCATGTTATGAACTAATCGATTATGTAAAGTATTCTAATGTGAGTAAACGCTTCCGCATAAGTAGAGAAAGTGTTAAGACTGAAGACTGAATAGTCATGAGTAACATTCGTGAGGACACGAATAAAATAAGTGGCAGAGAGTTGTAACTCCCCAAATTTTGAGGTATTATTTTAGTACGTGAAAATATAATTATTTTGAAGTATTATTATTTAAGTGGTATAAAATAGTAGAAAACGTAAATGGTTTCTCAGTTCCAGACTGTACAAATTAAAGGGAAATAATAATTATACTTCCCTATTATTTGGTTTCACTCATACGTATCTTAAAACATTCCAGAAAACTCACGAATTGGAAGAACAAGTCGCAGGAGAATTATCTTCATTAAAACATCAAATCAAACTCCAATTCAAGCTAATAATCTTCAATTCATCATCTCCATCATCTTCTTTAACCTCAAGTAAGTTGAATTCTTCACGATTCTAACCTAGAAAATGGGTTTTGATGGGTTTTGAGAAATTAGTGAGTTTTAATCCGAAATTGGGATTAGTAATTGCTTAGTTTGATGTTAGTTAGTGTTATTGAGATCATTGGTAACCATAATACATGGTGAAAGTGAGGAAATCATGATTGGTGTTCTTGAGTGATTTAATGGGTTTTGCAAAATCTTTGTGAATTCAAGTAATAAGCTTAAAAGTGTAACTAGTGATGTTAGTAGGATGGTAAAATGATGTTTGAACAAGTAATTAAAGTGGTAAGTTAATTATGAGATGTTTGAGTTAAAGATTGATTATGAACATGAAAGATGAATTTGATTAATTTAATTAAAAGTGGCCATGGTTTCATGAGTTAGTGATAACTCAAGTGATTAGTAGTTGAAAGAGTTATTATAGTATGATGATAATGATGAAATAGTGATTAGTTGATTAAAAATTTAGTTTGGTTAATCCAAATGGGTGATGGGTTAGTGATTGTGATTAGTTGATTATGATGATTACTAGTTGCTAAATATGTTGTTATATTTATGTGTTGTATGATAGGTGCTCAAAAAAGTGGTTTTCATAATCAAGCGATAAAGTGCATAATTGCCTAAAAAGCAAAGGTGAGTATTATGGGGGTTAAATGGGTAATGGTTGTGTGTTCCGGATTGCATCCGTGCAATAGGTTCACACAACCAACATGAGTTATTAGTTGTGTTTCAATTTGTTGCTAGTTGTTGATAATTGTTGTTAAGTTGTTGATTAGTGTTGAAAGATGTAAATTAGGTGTAGTAGAGATTGATTAGGGATAGAATGGTTAATTTATGTTAGTTGTGGTTATGACTAGATTGATTAGTAAATTGTTGATTAGTGTGGAAAGATGTGAAATGTGCATAGTAAAGATTAGTTATAATTAGATTAACTAAACCATGGTAGTCATGATTGTGATTAGAATGGCTAATTTATATTAGCTATGGTTATGATTAGATTGACTAGTTGATTGTTGAATTACATAATGGTTGCTTAATTGTAATGGTTGCAAGATGTGATGAATAGATGAAAGAAGTTGTTAGTAGTTGCTCTATTGTAACAGATGATCAGATTTGCTAACGTATGTTAGTTGTTGCAGTGATTAGATTAGCTAACTCATGTTAGCTATTGCAATTAGATTAGCTAACTCATGTTAGCTATTGCGATCAGATTTGCTAACTCATGTTAGCTATTGTGATTAGAGTTGCTAATTTAAATTAGCTACAATTGTGATTAGATGTGATGGCACATTGCTCAGCAGAAAGTTGAAAGCGGATCAGTTCAATGAATAGAATGATCTCCGCAATGGTTCAGAAGTTATTTGTTTAAGCAAATATGTATTATTGATAATTTCTATATGTTGATTAGTTCTGAGAATTATTCATTTAATTGCTCATGTACTCACTAAGCTTTATGCTTATCCTTTCAAGTGTTTCATGTTGTAGGTACTTGGTTCGGTTGAACCAATTGGCTAGAACGAGTAGATTATGGTTGCAAGAAGTTAGCATGGAATGGAGCTTGATTTTATGGTTAGATAAGCTCCTTCTCTTTTAAATTATCTTTTTGATTAGCCATTGTGTAAATCGCCCAAAAACAAGTTTTGATGTAATCAAGTGATTAATGTGTAGTGATTTTGTTAAAAGTGCCAAAATGGACCAACAAACGGGTCAAAAGACTAAAGTAAACCAAGAATCGAGGTATGGTGCTTTTGTTATTGGTTTACGACTCAGTGTATGTAGTAGAACATTTTGGTAAAAGTTCAGAGTCAGAAACCAAGTGGTTTGGAAGTTTGGTTGGTTTTAAAAATGGTCCAAAATGGTCATAAAACGGATTACAGTCCGGATTTTGAGTTAACGCGTATTTTGAATAAGTGTACAAAGGGAAATCTTCATTTTGGTATAATGGAGGTGCTTGTAAAATTTGGTGGTCTAACTCTTAACGAGTTAAAATTTACGCGTGTTTGAAATTCGTTTTAAAAACTGAGTTTTGTAGTTCAGGTGAACTACCCGGCGGGTACTATGTTGAATTAGTTGATAGAAAGTGGGTCAAATGTGTGTACCCGGGGGGTACTTATGTACCCGGCTGCTATGGTGGTTATCCGGCGGGTACCTGGCCTACCCGGTGGGTACCTAGCCGTTTTCAAAGTATGTAGTGTTTAAGTTTAAACAAATAGTGTACGTTATGTATGGACCTAATATGTATACGAATAAGTTGTGGGACAATGTAAAGAGTATTGTAACGGTTTAAAAAACAAATAAATTATGGGGCTTTTAAGTTGGTATCAGAGCGATGGTTTAAGAGAATTAGGTAATCCACGATAGGATTGCCTAAACTTAAACCAATATAAATTGCTTAGTTTGTTATGATGAATATGTGCAGTAGTAAAGTAGATTTAAATGAATAAATATGATGCCTTGTTACAAGTTGTTTGATAGTTGTTATGTGTTAAATTAGTAACCGAAATAGTATACGAGATGCTAGCATCCTGAATAGTTCTGTTTGAACTTAAAAATGTTGAAGAAAGTATGAAATTAGTAGTGTAAGTGTTGATAGATTATCTACAAGGTATAGTTAAAATTCCTTGTTAATAATTATGTGGTATGTGATCAGAAAATCAATTGCTCCTAAGGGAGAATATATGTGAATGCAACCAGATGAATAGATGAAGTGAATGGGAGTATTATATGTTTAGATAATATGAGCAGATTTATATCATAGTTCTATATATGTTGCGAATAGACGTGCAATGTGAGTAGATAGATACTGTGGTAAGAGACGTATTGTGATTAGACATATGTGATGAACAGACACATGTTATGAATAGATGTACAATATATATATGGCAATCAGACATATATTGTAGTGTAATGAGTATGCATTGTGGACAGACATATGTTATGATTAGATATGTAATTGTGAGTAGACATTTGTGCAGATATTTGTATGGATACGTGTAAAAGTATATGTTCAGATGTTCAGTGATGTGAAGAGGTTTAGTCATGATTAGATGTTCAGATAAGCTAACTTGTGTTAGCCATATGTTTAGATGTTCAGATAACTGCCAATGTACATTGGCAATAACTTTATGAGTTCAAATGATTAGAAATGTGGTAGTAGATTAACTATGTGTTTAGAGTTTCAGATAATCAAGAAGTACTGACCTTGTCAGTTATTGTGTTAAGAATTCTATGTGAATATATATATATATATATATATATATATATACACACACACACACACACACGTACGTAATTAATCGTAATTACACGAACAATCGGATGGATTCTGACAAACATGGACGTTGGTAACACATTTTCATAAATAACGTAAATCTATTTTGGAATTAGATAGTCCTTATTTACTTTATATTATTACGTATTAATAATATATGAAATATCGTACGTTTTATATAAAACGTAACCGACACAATGTAAACGCGCGACTCAAACCCAACCACCGAAAGAGACCCAATAGATATTTTTATAACGTAAAATAAAATATTTTAAAATGATTATCCAACTTAAAGTAACATTTATATATCGAAAAACAAAACGTAAAAACTTAACGTTTAACGATTAAACGAATAACGCGAATCGCTGGTAAACAACCATAGCACTGATAACATCAAATAATACTATATTTATATACCAATAATCCCTAATTTTTATACACTTTTATTGCATTTACGTGGATTATGATACTTATTTTGTTTATATTTGCAGAAAGGTGTTTAAAATAAAGAAATAAAGAAAAGGAACGAAAATGGACTCGAAAGTAAAGAAAATGAAGAAATAATGTTACTTAAGAATAATTGGGCTTAAATTGAAGGCCAAACCCGAAATAAAGAAGAATTGGCCAAGTTTTATAATTAAAATTAGATTTAAAATATATATATGGCAAAAGAAAGCTGGATCGTGTATCAGAAGATTCTAGAATGAACATCCAACCGCCGGCTGAGTTTGTCAACCACCGTTTGGAATCAAATGAGGAAAGGCGGTGGAGTACGCTGGTTGGATCCGGATTACTTGGGCGAAAAGACAACCCAACCGTCGGTTGAATGCTTCAACCGCCGGTTGGATTGGTGGTCCAGCAAAACTATAAATAGAGGTCATATTCAGCTACGAAAAACACACCAAAATATCCCATATACAAATTTTAGAGAGCAAAGTTGATTGTAAGGGTTAAAGAACGACTTAAGGTCAAATTTGGAGGCTAGGGGGCTAGGGATTGAAGACCTTCAACCCTAACGAAGAATAGTTCGGTTTTTGTGGTTTGATTGTTGATCTTTTACTTACTAAATGAACGTTTATTTGTATTTAGATCTTGTTTCTTTCTATTTGAATATGAACTAAGTTTCTTTAACATAGTTATTTAGTTGAATGATGTTTATATGATTATTTGAATTTATGTATATGTTGGTATGATATTATGTATGTTATTAAGATTATATCTATATTGGTTATATGATTATGAGATTCATGTTATAGCAAACGTTTGTATGATATTGATTAATAATTTAGGTTTATGTTTCGATTATAACTTAAAAATATTGAATGGGTGATAGGTTATAATTTTAACTGGATTAAACTATAATTGATTAGATAATTATATTCGAGACCTTGAAGTTAGTTAATCTTAATATTCGTTGAAGGACTTAATTATATGATACTTAAACCTGACCAAGGAGGCTATCTACTTTTATATTTTAACATAAAATAAACCAACTGACAAAAATAAAAATATAGGTTAATTTGAATATAAACATAGCTACTCCAAATAAATATATCTCCTATATATCTATCTTATTTACCTTAATTGTCTTTGAATCAATTCAATTGCTTTAGTTTACTTTAATTCTGTATCAAAATAAAATATGTTCGATCGTAACTAAAACGTCCCCCTTTATCTGTAATATTAATTGTGAATAATTGTAAATATTAATATAGGGTTAAATTAAAATACCGTTCCCTGTGTTCGATACCTGGACTTACTTATAAGCTATATTATACGAACGGGTTATTCTTGCCTGTATTGTGTTATAGTTAATTTTAGTATTTCCAATTATTTAAAACTTGTTATTATTTTATACCACGACTTAACACATATCAAGCACGTAGCGCGAATTGAGGAACGAAAGTTCACGAGCCCGAGCCCAGTGGGCTAGCCCAGGAACCGGCCTCAACCCTAGCCCAAATCTGCCCACACAATCTCCTCCTTCCCTCTTCTATTTCATTTTTTTCTTTCTTCATTTCATTTCAACAACACCTCTCTCTCTCTCTCTCTAACATCTCTCTAGCTTATCTCTTTCTCTCACCCAAAAACCAGGCAAGACAGCAGCCCACACACCTCCACCAAATACCACCACCATCCATCGTCATCATCATCATCGTTTAGCATCATTTTTCGAGGAAAGAACAAGCAAACGCAACAGCAGCAGCATCCTCTTCAACTCGCCTTATATCTCGATTTTTCTCTGTAAGAAACCCTCTTTCTTTCGCTAGTTTTCCTTGGATTACATGTATGTACATATTAGTAGTCCACATATGCTGAATATTATCCTAAACCCAAGCCGAAAACCCTTTCGAAACATGAAAAACCATCGGGTAAAGCTTTTACCCGCTGGACAAAACCTTTACCCGACTTCAAATCGTAATATCTAACTCATAACTTAACTAAAACGGTCGATTCAAGTGCCTAAAATCAAGTTTAAAGTCTTAGCTTTCGAATCCATGTGGTCTCGTGATTTTTAGAGGTCGTTTGGTACTTGAAATTGATTTTACAAAAGTACATATCCAGTATGAGTTATTGGTCAGAAAATTTGTCAAATTTTGGAATACGATATATCCTTGTATACAGATCTAAACGATGTGAGGTTTCTTCCTAGGAACCACAAATTTTGTTATCTTTCAAAGTAGTACAATTGCATTTTCTGAAGTTGAGTAAAACTCGAGATATGAATTAATCTTCGAACGTATATCCGAGAAATGTGCTGTTGGACACAGGGATGACCTTTATTACTTTTGAACGACTTAAACACCACTAAAAATTATGTAAAAATATTTTTTGAAAATCTAAGACATATGGAATGTCGTGGAATTTTCTCGGATTTTATCTCGAACGTTTGTCTAGTCAAAACGAGCCACGAAAAACGTGTAATTTCGGTAAAACAAAGTCTAGGGACTGTTTTCGTAATGTTTCAAAAACAAAACTTTTGGATTTTCCAAAAATTGTAAAACTTACTTTTTATAAGTTTTTAAACATAAATAAGAGTTGTGTAAAAGTTTCGTGTCAAACCGAGCACGTTTGACCTAGTTAACAAAATCGTAACTCAACTCAGACCGGATCTGCGACACTCAATCGAGTGTCGCCATCCACCCTAGCGGCACTAACTTAAGTGCCGCAACCTTTTCAGTTTATTATACCGAGCGGCACTAGCTCGAGTGCCGCAACCTTTGAATGTTGCATCATGCGACACTAACTTCGAATGTCGCCAAAATTTCACAAAAATCACTAACTCAAGTGTCGCCACCTATCAGAATTTCATACCTTGCTGCACTGACCTCAATGTCGGAACCCATACCAAGTGTCGCTTTGAGTGTCGCCATTAACAGTCTGATTGAAAACACATATTCTCACCAAGTATCGAATTCCCGTAACAAAAACTAAACTATATACGATAATATTCGAACACGCAATACATATATTTTTATAAGTATACGATAAAACAAACATAATAATAATGTCATTGAGAATTATTATTACCAAACGTCACCAACGGGCCGTACACATTTTCGAAAACAAATGATAAACTTTGGACATAACTAGTTGAGTGGACAACTAGCATGGATGCTCTTTTGAGACAACTACTTACATATAACCTTATGCGTTTAGGGCGCTAGAAGGTTACGATTCGGATACTCGTTTATTTATATAAACGTAGCTTGCAAATACTCAGGTGAATCTCATATCCCCATGTTTAATGTTTTTACTGTTTTTACTTTGGGGTGAGATACATTCCTTTGTTTTACATGAAAACAAGTACTGATAAACTCTTACACGGATTGCATGAGTAACTTTCTAATCCGCTAAAGGCCTCTCAATATCATAGTTTCGTTAGTTATGGACTTAAGCGCGAATATTAGTAAATGGATCCATTTGGGACTGACAATCCCCGCCCGGGGTAGTAGCGCTACCATGAACCGTTATGTAAATACGTGCGATTGATATTTGTTTCGTACGAGTGTTTTGGATTAGGTACTCGCGGAGGCACCTTACTTACATAATGTTAAGCTTCGATTATGAGCTCATGGCAATAGTATATACTTATTTTGCATACGTGCAACAACTTATAAAAATCTTGTTGTTCATACTTACTATTTTTACAGCTAAACCTATGAACTCACCAACATTCGTGTTGACCCTTTTAGCATGTATTCTCAGGTTCACAGCAGCAGTAGGATTCCTTCAGGAACTGCATACTAGAGTCGCAAGATTTTACAACTGCATTAACGGAGATTCTTTCGCCTTACTTTTTGTAAACTGTTATGTAATAGAATCTCCAGTCATAGACGCGGACTCTAGGGATCGTATTTTTTTGGAACGATAAACAATGTGTTTTCAAACATGTTATCTATGAAAATGTATTTATTTCAAAACAACTCATGTAGAGGTCGTTCGTTGTAACTTTGTGTGATGATATTGATTAGTCGCGCCCCGACCCGACTTCCGCTGCCATTAAATTTGGGGGTGCGACAGATTGGTATAACTGGTTCAGGAATTACATCATACGAGTTTAATTTAACATAGCCTAGCTAACTATGTACAATTAAATAAAGATGATGTGAAGTCTGAAAGGGGTTATGTCGAACATGAATGCACTAGCTGACTCTGACCACGAGAGAACCGGGACTCATATTTGTTTTGTGCTAGACACAACTAGGCGGATACATATACGTGTATATGGTATATACGTATATGATAAGGCTGTTATATATTGTATATATATGAATAGGCCTCGGACACGGAATATATTTTAGGCTGTTATATATTGTATATATATATGATAGGGCCTCGGATAATCTTTAAAATACTCAGTATGTATATAAATATATTGTATATATATATACATAGGTCACGGATATTCAGAAATAAACTTAGTATATATACTATTATACTTCGGATACTCAGTAACATACTTACTGTTCGGATACATCATAGGACTTACCGGTCGTAAATTGATCGAATCAGGAAAAATAGTACCGGGATGTACCCTAGCTTTAGAGGGTCATCTCTTCGAGACAGACTTACCCCGGTAAGGTTTGAAAATTTCAACACCATAGTCGGTACATTGGTTATCGGAAATTTCGTCATTCACTCGCTATCAAAAATTAACATTCGGAAATCGGTATTCCTCTAAGAACTGAAAATCTTCCTATCATTACTATCAAATTCACTCGAACGAAACCGGCAAACCCCACAACGGATGGTCGCGCGTCGAATAACGAACAAATTCTCAAATATCCCTCCGGATGTGATAATTTTTGGCACTTTTGTAAACTCCAACTCTTGTAATCTTTCGGACACGCATGTTAACTGATTACAACCCTGTTATCTTTTATTGTCAATTGACATTTCATACGTCGGTTCACTTGTTCAGTATTCATACAATTGTGACAATCACTTTCTTCGATTCAAAACTCTGACAGGTCCTTTATCTTGTTATTGAAGGAACATGCCTCCGAAACGACAATCCTTCACTCCTGCTGAACTTGAACAGCTAATCACTCTACGAGTAGCCGAAGCTCTGGCCGCTCGACAAACTCCTCCCAACAGCGGATCAGGCCCAAACCCGGGGAGCGAAGAGGTCAACAATAACACCCCACCGACAAAACCCTGCACTTACAAAGACTTCCTCAACTGCAAACCCTTGAACTTCAAGGGCACGGAAGGAGCCATCAGCCTACTACAGTGGACTGAGAAGATGGAATCCGTCTTCCGCATCTGTAACTGCCCGGATGACTGTAAGGTCAAGTACTCTATCTGCACACTGATGGAAGGTGCACTCACCTGGTGGAACACTCACGCCCAGACTGTGGGTCTCGATGTTGCTTACAAACTATCCTAGGATGATCTGAAAAAGATGATGACTGAGGAGTATTGTCCTAGAGAGGAAATACAACAGCTGGAGACTGAATTCTGGAATCACACTATCAACGGCAACGACATAGCTGGATACAGCACCCGTTTTCACCAACTAGCTCTCTTGTGTCCAACCATGGTCAATCCTGAATACAAAAGGGTCAAGAGGTATATCTGGGGACTTCCCACATGCATCAAAGGGATGGTAACTGCATCCAAACCGGGGACTATCCAAAGTGTTATTCGTATGGCTCACGGCCTCATGGTACAGGTTGTTTGTGACGGGAAGGATAACAAAATAAAAGTTGATGGAAACCCTGACAACCACGGCCAAACCAACAAAAAGCCTGCAACCACAAAGGTCAACGCCTCTGGATCTGAGAACAAGAAGGAGTACACTAGAACTAAACCATTCTGCTCAAAATGCAAACGCCACCATGACGGGCCTTGTGGAACCCCTTGTGACAAGTGCAAGCGTTATGGTCATCTTGCTAAAGATTGCCGAGTAAAAGCTTGTTACGAGTGTGGCACCGTAGGACACTACCGAAATGACTATCCTAAGCTGAAGGATAACAACAAAGGAAGGTTCTTCGTACTGAATACTAGGAACACTCATCCAGACCTTGACACGGGTATGTATTTTGTCGCATAACAAAAAAATCACTTTCGTAGTACATATTACTTAAATTTCAACATGCTGCGTAACATCTATTCTATTTCCTTTGACGGTAAATGTACAATCGGTTAGCTAAGACGGTATATAATTCGGTAATTAATTCGGTATGCATGATTTAGCATATAATTCGGGTATCACCTCGGTGATATAATTCGACTATCATTTCGGTGATATAATTCGGTTATCACTTTAGTGATATAATTCGGTTTAGGTACCGGAAATCTATACATGTTAATATAGAACAGTTATAGATCTAGTACGGTATCGGTAGTTATGCTAAACTCTAGGAATACGGTAGAACTCATCAAGTTCGGTGAATTGTAAATCCAATTCATAGTTATATCTGGTAATGCGGAGCGACCTTGTCATGTAGACATAACGGTCGGGTAGAAATCGGAATTCTCCCTCATTTCTTTAGTGATCAGTAGGCTTAAGCCTAACAAGGGGAGAAGACTCGGATAAATCGGATGTCTTAGAATTAAACATATTACATAGTCGACCTTAGAAACATGCGAACCTCAGTTTCGGTTAAAATTCGGGACGAAATTCTCCTAACAAGGGGAGAATGTGACACCCGGTCAAAAAGAGCCAAAATTAGCGGCCAATTTAAACCTTAATTATTCGTGCTCGGTACGTATTAAAACAAAAATATTCGGATATTATATATATAACATTGAATGATTATTTAATAATCACATACAAACAAATCTGAAGAACGCGCAAACTCAAATACGGACGTTGGTGCAAAACATTTCTAAATAATATATTATTGTCGAGAATAATAATTATTTACTCAGAAAATATTTAAACATATTTTTGCACAACTGAAATCACGAGAAAACTATCCGTATATTCAAAATGAAACAAAGATATAATTTTATATCTCATTAAATGTGTTTTTATAAAATACTTCAATTGAAAATATTTTCGAATATATATTTAGAAATTTATCATTTGAAAACATTATACTACATAACGATCGGGTAAACGAACACGGGTATAAAATACCCACCCAATATCAATTATTGGAGCCAGATATAACCGACTCCAATAATTCACAAACACATACACGATCATATCTCTATCTCTCTCGGTCTCTTCTTCCTCTCGATTCATCATCTTCATCAAACAACAACAACCTCAAACAATAACAATAACAATAAGATCAGCAGCAAGAAGCAACATCATCATCATCATCTAGCTTCATAATCTTCATCCATCTCCATTTTCGGTCTCAATTTTATTACGTAAGAACACTCACCATATTACTTTAATTTCGCGTTTATGATACTTATATTATCATATATTAGTGTTCTATATGTGAGAATTTGGTTAAAAATGAAGTTAAAAACTGGTTTGGGGATGAACTACACGAATAGAGCCTGAACACGATACCCGATCGGCTGGGTTCATGTAGCCGAACGGCTAAATGGTGATAGCCGATCAGCTAGGTATAGAGAACCGATCGGCTGGAATGTTTGAGCCGTATGGCTAAGTAGACATAGATGATCGGCTATTAGACTAAAATTTTTCAGATGATAGGCTAAGATTTTTCAGATGATAGGCTAAGATTTTTCAGATAATAGGCTATGATTTTTCAAATGATCATCTGAGGACAAAGAATTCTTTTTCTTCCAAAAAGTATCAAACTTATTCGACAACAAATATTATTATACGATACGAAAACATATAAAGTATATCTTTACGAAATGAACAAAAATTGTATTTTGAAATATGATTTCAATTCCGTCACCAACAGGCCGTACCACTTTCATAAACCACAACCTTAAACGGTTTTAAAGATATATTCGGACATCACACATTAACGAATGAATGGACACACATCGGGAGTGATCTATATAGACGTTCACTTATATATGACCTTATATGATTAGGGCGTTAGGAGGATTCGGACTGTCCATTCCACATCGGATACTTGATTTCTCGGCGACTCAGGTGAGTCTCACGACCCCATTTTACTGTTTTACTATTTTAAACTCGGGGGAGATGCAACACAAATTGTTTTCGTGATCACAGTTATTCGGTTAGTTAATTTAGTTATTAACTCAGTTAATTGAATTCGGTTATAATATTCGGTTATCATTGTCGGTATTGACTTTGTTCGGTTATTGCATGAGTGTTTTAATTCGGTAAAGTCCTCATCATTGCATGGTTCGTTAACTTAATAAGGCGCGATTACTAAAAGATAGATCTATCATGGGAGTGACGTCCCCGTTCGGGTTGCTAGCTACAACCACGTCTAAACGGGCATTTTAGTAATTGTTATGGGTGTTGACACCGTTCGGGAGGCACAAATCGGGTTAGGCCTCGAACCATGGCTTAATGCAATACAATGTCATTGTCGATAAATCTAGTCGGTAACCTTAATTGGTTTAATCATTGTTCGGAAACCTTTTTTGGTTTATCATTGTTCGGTTATGTTGTTGAATCATTGTTGGTATTAAATCTTCGGATAATCATGTTGATCACATCATATTTTCTGTTAAACCTGTGAAATTCAACCAGCTTTATAGCTGACCCTTTTAGTGTTGTATTCTCAAGTGCTCAGCAACAGTAGGATGGCCTACAGGATACGCTAGCTAGTACGAGTCGCATGCATCTACACATATATATGAAGATTTTCTAGCATTATCTTTTGTATAATGGTTATGTATTAAAATCTTCATAATCTTTTGCGAACTCGCTATTATTTTAAACTCATAACTTTAAACTATGTAATACTTTTGTAAAATGTATAAACGTCTCATGTAGAGTCGTTTGCTTGTACTTCCGCACTTTGATTATTGATTAGTCACACCCAAAATAGTCGCTTCCGCAAATTATGAAATCGGGGGTGTGACACAATCCCCGCCCGGGTAGTAGTGCTACCACGAACCGTTATGTAAAAATGAACGATTGATATTTGTTCCGTAAGAGTGTTTTGGATTAGGCACTCGCGGAGGCACCTTACTTACTAACAGTTAAGCTTCGACTATGAGCTCATATCAATAGTATATACTTATTTTGCGTACGTGCAACAACTGATAAAAATCTTGTGGTTCATACTTACTATTTTAACTGCTAAACCTATGAACTAGCCAACATTCGGGTTGACCGTTTTAGCATGTATTCTCAGGTTCACAGCAGCAGTAGGGTTCCTTCAGGAACTGCATACTAGAGTCGCATGATTTTACAACTGCATTAACGGAGATTCTTTCGCTTTACTTTTTGTAAAGTGTTATGTAATAGAATCTCCCATCATAGACGCGGACTCTAGGGATCGTATTTTTTTGGAACGATAAACAATGTGTTTTCATGCATTTTATCTATGAAACTGTATATATTTCAAAACGACTCATGTAGAGGTCGTTCGTTGTAACTTTGTGTGATGATATTGATTAGTCGCCCCCCGACCCGACTTCTGCTGCCATTAAATTTGAGGGTGCGACAATATTATACAAAAGTAAAAAAAGTATCAAGGTCAATAGTTACACGTAATCATATTCATATTATCAATATAGGCAGTATATCCAATCCAATATTTAAATGAAACGAAATCCTTATGTATATTATACAAAAATAAAAAAGTATTAAGGTCAATAGTTACACGTAATCATATTCATATTATCAATATAGGCAGTATATCCAATCCAATAATTATATGAAATGAAATTCTCGTGTATATTATACAAAAATAAAAAAGTATCAAGGTCAATAGTTACACGTAATCATATTCATATTATCAATATAGGCAGTATATCCAATCCAATAATTAAATGAAATGAACTCCTCGTGTATATTATACAAATATAAAAAAGTATCTAGGTCAATAGTTATCTAGAAAGACTTAACAACGACACTAATCTCTCTTAAATATAATAAGGGAGTTTATATTAATTAATCACAATTGAATTAGGGGGTTTAGCAATAATCTTAACCCTTCATGTAATTAGTAAATCTAATTAGTACCCTTGATTTAATTAAGGGGTGGGATTTATTAATCAACATTTTTGTCCACCTTTTAGACAATAATGCCCCTAATCATTAATCTAATTTGGTATCTATATATGAAATTATTTTTGAAAAATACAAATGTTTTGTTGGGTCACTGACCCTTCCTCTATAATTTATGTACGACAGAATTAGTATTGGACGCTGATATGTACTCAGTGTCCCTTACCTTTGTGGTCTCGCTGCATGTATACCAGCGTCCCTTGTAACTTACAAACATTCATCAACTTGTCTTCAACGCTGATCATACCTTGAAGACTTGCAAGTTATCCATAGATGCTGGAAGATTCTGACACATGTATCTGAAGTCAAAGACTAAAGATATAGATAGAAGATTTCTGATTGAAGTGGAAGTTCAATAGTTATCCTAACTACTCCAGCAACTATTCACTATGAAAGCGCATGGGTCTGACAGATTCATGTGTACTTGAGAAGGCTTTTTCTACAAGGTGGATAATAGCCGTATAACCAGCGTACAATAATGCACGAAGTCAACAAACCTTCATTTGCAGAAAAAGTACAATGCTTTTTCCGTAAAACTGTATTATTATATTTTAAACACCTTCCCCATAAATAAGTCATTAAAGATTTGGTACTTTCCAACCATATCTATCAAATCTTTAAAGATTATTCAAACGGTTAAAAATATTATCTCTCAGATAATATTGAGGATTTATGGATATAAACACTCAACCCAACAACCATATTAAACACCCTTTAATCGCATTAAATATAAACTTTGATCTATTGCAGCCACTCCTGTTAGTCAGCGAGCTTTGTGCCAACACTTGGGGTGTTGAGATCACTGATAGTCATCAGCGTCTCTGGCTGAGTGACTTGTTATATTTAATTCTGTCATCAAGTTACAATTACTTAGATTAGTGTGTCTTTTCTCTTCCGCAAGTAATTGTTGTAAAGTATTATTTTGATTCAATCAATAAATTTACTTTAAACTTGAAAAATTGTATTCACCCCCTACAATTAATTGTGTTAGTAGTTATATATTTATTTAGTTAAACGGGACCAACAACTGGTATCAGAGAAGTTTGAATAAATTAATATTCAGATCTGCAATGACTACTAACCCTACTCAAGAGAGTTCATTTGCATACTTGGATAACGGATCCAAAGGGAAACCACCCAGATTTGATTCTGGACAGTTTACTCTATGAAAAGGTCGTATGCTACTCTTTCTAAGGGCTCAAAACACACTGTTTATTAACATTTTGAATGAAGGTCCTTATATTCCTCGAATACTCGTTGAAAGAAAACCCACCACTAGCGGTGGTGAAACTGAGGATGATGCCCCTAGGAGTATCATGAAACCTCAAACTCAATGGACAGAGGAAGATAAGAAAATGGTTGATCTTGATTCCCAACTTCAAACCTTCATTGTCATGTCTTTACCAAATGACGTTTACCACTCAATCATTAACTGTACGAATGGAAGGGAAATGTGGGATACTTTGTGTACCACGTATGAAGGCTTTGATCTTGTCATCGAAAATAGACGTGTTTTTCTTAATCGACAATATGAATTGTTTATGGCTAGTAAAAGTGAAACGTTGAGACAAACATATAATCGGTTTAACTGTTTAATGAATGACCTAAGGGCCGCGGGGATTAAAAAGGAACCACTGGATGTAATGAACAAATTTATGGATTCCCTTCCCAGTGTCTGGGAACATTCTATAGACATCCTAAAAGACACTGGACACATAAAAAGTATGACTTTGAAATCACTTTTTGGCACCTTTCTCAATAAAGTACAAAATCGTGTTCAAAAGCTTGCCTTAACTGAAAGTTACAAGCTAAATAACACAGCCTTAGTGGCAAAGGGTGTATCAATCGAAGATATACCCTCTTCATCCAATATAGACACAGCTAAGGAAATCCCTGATCCATCTGGTGATGAAGCTGATGTGTCTGTAAATGACGATGAAAGTGATCTCGAATCACTCGCTGAGGAAATGGCCATGATGGCTGGAAAATTTAAACGTTTTTCAAAACTGGGCTCTTCCTCTAAATCTGGTCAAACTTCTTTTTCCAGATATCCAAAAGAGTCCTACAGAAATAGGACTAAAGGAAAATAAAACTTTAACAAATATGAAGTTTTGTGTTTTAATGGTCAAAAACTTGGTCACTTCGCATCTGAATGCAAATCTGCTTCAACTGATAACAAACATGCAAAGGAAACAGATAAAGCATCAAAATACAAAACCAAATACAAAAAGCTGAAAGAACTAACCAAAAGAAAAGAAAAAGGTTTTGTAGCTGAGCATAGAGACGTCACAACAATCAGCGTCACTGATGAAACAACCAGTGAGTCTTCATCTGATTCAGAAATAGCTGGGTTATGCCTCATGGCTGACTCGGACAGTGACCTCATTTATGATGGTGATTCTGATGACTCCGGCTAAGCAGCCACAAACGACGTGTGGAACTTGTTTGAAGAACTTGCTGCTTCACCAATAACTGTGCTTGAATTTCCCGAATCAATATCATCTTCTTCTGAAGAAGAAATTGAGGAAATAGAGTGTCTGATGGCTCAAACTGAAGCAGACACCAGCACATCCACTGAAGCTGATTTAACATCTGCCTCTGTCTGGAACAAGGAAACTCTTACCAAGGTACACAAATTTCATCTGCTTTCTGAAGAAGAAAAAGTTGACACACTTGAAGCTCTAGTATGTGATGTTGAATGTGCTCATAAAATTGAAAAGGATTTAAAAGATAAAGTTTATCTTTTCACAAATGAACTCTCTGCATGTCACAAAGAAATACTAGAACTTAAAAGTGCCAAACATCAGCTAGCTGAACAGCGCATGCTAACGCTATTCTCATGAAAGAAACAGCTTAGGCTCAAAAGGACTCTGCTAATCTCAAGCGAGTCTGTGAGTCATGGTGCAAATCAGCTCAGATGGTGTCTGAGTGTGTCAACAATCAAATACCAAGACAAGTTCAAGCTATCATCGGAGGAGATTATGAGCTCGCTGCTACTATAGCTGATGAGCCAATGATCTCTCATGATGATACATCTGATGATAACTCGTGTCCCATGACCAGTTACACTTGGGGGGATGTTAGCAGACCAAATAAATTTGTCAAGGCCTCAAAAAACTCTGGTGAGGAAGCTGATGATGAAAAATCAGTGAGTACAATCAGTGAACGGACAAAACGCAATGACATTCTTTCACCTACTCTTACTCTAACTCCCATAAAAACCAAGATTTCTGAAAAAAGCAAATAAGGGAAAGTTCATAAAAAGAAACATGAAAACTGAAGTTACCTCATCTTCAGGAGTTAAATCTCAAATTGACTCACTGAGCAATCAGCTTTAGCTTCTCACTAACTATGTAGTCAGTGAGAAGCAAAAAGGAATTCTTGGACCTATCCCCACACAACCATCATCTTCCACCACCTTTAAACGCATAAAATGTTATAATTGTGGAGAAAAATCACACCTAGCCAGTGATTGCAAAGCTGACAGATTTTTCCAATCCAAAGTATCCATCAGTAATGAGACGTCGAAAGAAAAACTTAATGTTTCCATTGCTACGTCTGAGTTATCCACACTTAACATAACTGCCAACAAGGCATCTGAAGCCACTAAAAGGTGGGTTCCCAAAAGGAATTAATTTTGTTTTGTGTGCAGGAGGGCAAGAACACTTGGTATCTAGATAGTGGGTGTTCTAAGCATATGACTGGATCAAAAGCTCTCCTCAAAAACTATCAAGAAAGAGAAGGTCCCTCTGTCTCTTTCGGTGATAACTTAAAAGGTTTTACAAAAGGTCATGGAACAATTAGCAATGGAAACATCTCCTTCTCAAATGTCTCATATGTTGAGGGTGTAAAACACAACTTACTTAGTGTAAGTCAAATCTGCTCACTGAAAAACAAGGTGTTATTCGATGAATACGCTGTAACCATTCTCAATAAGGAAGGAATGCCAATTCTCGCTGCCAAAAGAAAAAGGAATGTGTACACCATTAACATGGCCGAGGCAAAATCTCAAAAAGGTTTATGTCTCTACTCTCGATCTGTAGCTGAAAAGAATTGGCTGTGGCATAAGAGACTCTCTCATCTCAACTTCAAAACTATAAACCAGCTTGCAAAAAATGAGCTAGTTTATGGTCTTCCCTTCATGAACTATTCAAAGGACAAACTGTGCTCTGCATGTGAAAAAGGGAAACATCATAAGTCATCTTTCAAACCCAAACAATATTCTTCTATCAATGAAGTATTCCAATTAATCCACATGGATTTATTTGGACTTGTCAGTACCACCAGCTTAGGAGGAAAGAAATATGCCTTGGTAATAGTCGATGAATACTCCAGGTATACCTGGGTTTACTTCCTGAAAAACAAGAGTGACGAAGCTGATGAAATTATCAGCTTCGTAAAAAGAATGGAGACACTGAATGGCAAAAGAATTAGAATGATGAGAAGTGACAATGGAACAGAATTCAGAAATAGCTCACATGAATCATTCTGTGAAGAATAAGGCATCTCTCAAAACTTCTTAGCTTTTAGAACTTCTAAACAAAACGGAATCGCTGAAAGAAGAAATAGAAATCTTGTTGAAGCAGCTAGGTCCATGCTCGCTGAAGCTGGACTTAAAGGTTATTTCTGGGCTGAAGCAGTTAAGACAGCTTGCTTCACTCAAAAATAGATCAATCATTGTCAAAAGACACAACAAAACTGCTTATGAAGTTCTAAGAGGTAGAAAACCTGATATCAGCTCCTTTCATGTCTTTGGAAGTACATGCTATGTGCTTAACACTCGTGATCAACTTAAAAAGTTTGATCTAAAGGCTGATGAAGGCAAATTCATTGGGATGCTCTTTAGTATCCAAAGCATTCGTGGTGTACAATCTCAGGAGAGAATGTATTGAAGAATCTGTTCATGTTACCTTTGAAGAAAGCTTCAATTCTCAAAGATTTGAATAAATGAAGATGATATGTTTCAAACAGAAGAGTCCTTTGATATGCCACTGATTAATTCTATGTTGTCAACACCCTCAAACCCAGTCTCATCCATACCTGATCCGTCTCCACCATCCTCACCTGAAATTATTGAAGACTTCAATCCACCTGATCTTCAATTAATTGATACTTCAGCTGAACCCCATCAAACTGTCACTGATAACGATGTTCACACACAGTTAAATGAAGCTGACGAAGAAGAAATCAACTCTGCTCCAATCAGAACAACAAAATGGACTAAAAATCATCCAATAGAACAAATTATTGGTGATAGGGACACTGGTGTTCAAACTAGAAAAGCTGCGTCAAGCAATATCTGTCTCTATGTGAACTTTGTGTCACTGATGGAGCCTAAGAAGATAGACGAGGCTCTCAGCGACCCTGATTGGATCAGTGCCATGCAAGAAGAGCTGCTCCAATTTGAAAAAAACACAATTTGGAATCTGGTACCACGTCCTTCAAAGAAAACCATAATTGGTACCAAATGGGTGTTTTGAAACAAAATGGATGAGCATGGCATTGTTACTCGAAACAAAGCTCGATTGGTAGCTCAAGGGTATCGATAAGAAGAGGGAATTGAGTATGATGAGACCTTTGCTCCTGTTGCTCGACTAGAGGCAATTCGTCTATTCCTGGCATTCGCTGCTCATAAGAACTTCAAAGTTTATCAAATGGATGTAAAGAGTGCATTTCTGAATGGTGATCTTCAAGAAGAGGTTTATGTTATGCAGCCACCTGGGTTCACTGACCCTCAGCATCCTGATTATGTTCTTAAACTGAACAAAGCCCTGTATGGTCTTAAGCAAGCACCACGTGCCTGGTATGAAACACTTTCAGAATTTCTTTGCAAATCAAATTATTCATGGTACAAATATATGTCGATGATATAATTTTTGGTGCCACTGATGAAAAAATTTGCAAAGAATTTTCCTCCCTTATGTCCAAAGAATATGAGATGAGCATGATGGGCGAATTAACCTTTTTCTTAGGCTTGCAGGTTAAGCAATCTGAACAAGGAATTTTCATAAATCAAAGTAAATACATTAAGGATCTCCTTGTAAAATTTAACTTTGAAAATTGTTCAATCATGAAAACTCCAATGACTCCTCCTGTTAAACTGGATGCTGACACTGACATAGAGGAATGATTGGATCTCTTCTGTATCTCACCGCAGGTAGACCTGATATTATGTTCTCCACTTGTCTCTGTGCTCGCTATCAAGCAAATCCAAAAGAATCACATCTGACCGCTGTGAAAAGAATCTTCAGGTACCTAAAGGGTACCCCCAACCTGGGTCTCTGGTATCCCAGAGGCTCAGGGTTTAAACTAATTGGTTTTTCAGATTCTGATCATGCAGGTTGTAAAATTGATAGAAAAAGTATTTCAGGGGGCTGCCAACTTCTTGGAGGAAAACTAGTCAGCTGGTCCAGCAAGAAACAACACTCTGTTTCAACTTCCACCGTTGAAGCTGAATATATTGTTGCCGGTCATTGCAACTGAACATCAGCTCGCTGACATTTTTACCAAACCTCTGGATGAAACCAGATTTAACTTGTTAATCAGCGAGCTCGGAATGTTGAATGCATAATGAGTTTATGCATTTTTTTAAATCACCTCTTAATCAGTGTCGTACAATAATTTTTTTTTCTTTTACTGTTTATATTTGTCCTTTTTCTCTAATTATCTTATCTCTTAATTAGTTTAGTTTTGAAATAAGTTGTTCACATCTTTTTATAAAAACAGTACTACTCCTTTACAGAGATATGTCTTTCAATCCACAATTTTCAAAATGTTCTCTGTGGGTCTTGTTCTTTAAAAAGGCATGAATCTTTGCACAACAAGTATCACATTTTTACTCTCACATCTCAAAAAAAAAAAAAAAAAATGGAATACCAATCAAGTTCTACCACTCCAGAATATGAAATTCAGGAGGAACCACATCCTGAATTTATTAGTATGTATGAATTTGGAGATGTCGGACTCTTTGATCAAGTTGGTGCAATTTTCGAACATCATGAAAATGCACAGGCATACGAAACCTTGCAAGAACAAGTTACTCAATTAAATCAACGAAATTGGGAGCTAATGCATAGATGCAGAGACATAGAAACTCAACGAAGGATTGCCAAGCGTTCCATTCATGTTCGTCTCAAGGATAGAATCAGTCACTGGAAGAAAGTTGTGAAGCGAGCCAAGAAGACTGCATCAGCGTGGATTAAAATAAAACTTAATCCTGCTACTGATGTACCTACATCTTACTCCTCTGCTGCTAGCTTTAAAGCAGGACTTGAAGAACGTTACTATCCACAGGACATGTCATTCTCTGACATCGAGGAATTGTAAGTTTATCTAAAAAAAAAAAATTAGTGACTTCTCTAACTGATCTATCAGCAAGAAGTTATCTTTAATGAATCCTGTTTAAAATTTGTCAAGTTGAAAAGATGCTTGGTTATCTCCAACTGATTTATCAGCGAAATAACCTTGGAGCTTATCCTTGATATTCTCCTTTTCTTTTCTTTCAAGTTGAAAAGCTGCTTGGTTATCTACAACTGATTTATAAGCGAGAATAACCTTGGAGCTCATCCTTGATTGTCTTAAAAAATGCAAGTTGAAAGGCTGTTAAGTTATCTCCAACTGATTTATCAGCGAGAATAACTTTCGAGCCTATCCTTGTACTTGTTTTAATTTATTAATATAAAAAAAATCGAAGTAATATTATTTCACATATATTACTTACTTCATTTAAATAAAATATCTTTAAATTAAAAAAAAACATTTTTAAAAAGAAAAATATCTTTTGAAAAGACGTGGGCAGTCCATCAGCCCACTTTTTCCTCTCTCCTCATTTTCTCTCTCCCACTTTCTTAACCAATCACAATACCCCTAAACACATATAAATACACACTTCCGTTTCCATTTCCCCTCATCACTCCTAAATATCACACTCACAACTCTCTCATAAAAAAAAAAAAAAAAAAAAAAAAAAAACCCCAATTTCACAAATTAACAACTCAATCATGCCTCGTGTCAAATCCTCGCCTACGGATGGAATCCCATTTGTGCCAAGCAATGAGGTTAAAGCCCTCAAAGCTCCGCAAGTGCAATTTGAACCTGGTTCAATTGCAATAACGCCGAGCAACTACGTTGCTAATTTCGATATTCCTTCTGGCATTAAAAATTATGAGGATATGGTTAATTTCCTAATCTTTTCTCCTATATCAAAGGCACTTACCAGAGATCCTAAGCCGATGTACATTCCCTATCTTCATGAGCTCTGGTATACTCTTCGTTGGGCGGATGGAACAGACGAAGATAAATATGAGGGTTTCAAAGGCACTATAAGTCAGAAAAAAATAGAAATCTTTTTTCAGCTTGGTCGATTTAGGGCAGCCTTAGGTTTAAACTACAAGAGAGTTACAGAAGGGGAAGTAACTTGGGCTGAACCTGTAAGTGCTGAAGCATCAAAGAGGGTTGTTGATCTAATCGATTATGATCATCAAGCCGCTGATGCAAAAGTTGTTCGGAGTAGAATGAATGGAGAATGGAATTTATTCTTTGCTCACATCATTCAGTGCTTGGGAACAAATGTGGGCTCTCATGACCAAGCAAATGCCACTCAGCATCAGATTGCCCATGCTCTCATCACAGGTAGCGAGGTGGATTTTGCAAAGCTACTCTTTGATGATCTGAAGGCCAGAGTAGTTGCCAAAAAGAGAGATAGAACTGTACCCTATCCAAGATTTCTATCCTTGGTCATTAAAAGAATCATGGAAGGAGCATATGGTCAGAATCCAACTGGAGAAGCATACGGGGTTTGCCCTCCCCTATTTGTCTGGAAGATTGGTAAATTAGTATATATGAACAAATCAGCTTTTCGATCAAAGGAAAATGCACAAGCTGCAGCATCTACCATTCCATCCGTAATGCTTGCTCGCATACCAGCATCGGAAGATGAAGCTGAAACAAATAGGCAGGCTGCAGAAACCACTGAATCTTCACAACCAACCAAAAGAAATGTGGAACCTGAACCTATAGCTTCCACTGTACCTGAACCTGAAGATTCCACTGTACCTGATCCTTCAGTGTCAGCTCTCTCCAACATTCCTCGACGACCACGCACCAAGGCATCAAATGAAACATATGCCGCTGAGTTGTCATCTGAAGTAATTCCTATGGAAACATCCCTTT
The DNA here is from genome assembly GCA_949592205.1 of Helichrysum umbraculigerum. Classification (NCBI taxonomy): domain Eukaryota; kingdom Viridiplantae; phylum Streptophyta; class Magnoliopsida; order Asterales; family Asteraceae; genus Helichrysum; species Helichrysum umbraculigerum. The sequence goes on along the minus strand of CATIUR010000003.1, from coordinate 26,425,810 downwards.
CAGAAACAGAGGAAACTGATGCTGCAAACTTGTACCTGGAGGGACTTTCTCATTATGGTTTGTTGCCCACTGAAGCCACCACCGCATTCTTTGAAGACACTGTTAACATCAGTGATCTCTCTGGCTCAGCAACAGAATCAGACGACACAACTGACGATATTGTGCACAAGGTTCAATCAGAAACAGGTTCTGACTCTGATTATCAGGTAACCAACATCACCTATGATCAATTTAGACCTGCTTCACCTTCTGTATATATTTCTGTACAGTGTTCACCATCTCCATCACCACAACACCACTCACCATCATCACAGCCTTCACCACATAATACTCCACCTCATATTCCATCAAGTCCACCTCATATTCCATCAAGTCCACCTCATATTCCATCAACTCCACCTCATCAGTCATCATCACCACAAGCAAGTGGCGTTGCTCAAATTCTGAAGAAGCTCGAACAGCTGGCATCAATACAGGAAAATAAAATGATTGCCACTGAAAAGTCATTCACCGAGCTAAATCAAAAGTTTGTATCCCTCACTTATGAACTTTCATTACTTCGAAATGAAGTAAAATCAATCAGTGCTCCCATCACCTCATCAATCAAAGAATCAACAAGTGAATTTGCTGGTGAACTGAAGTAGTTACAGGGACTGCTTCCCTCCAACCTAGAAACACAGCTTCAAAATCTTGCTTATAAGATTGAAGAAGTAACGACTGCTGTTAACCCTGTTCCCTCAAGAGTTGAATCAATAATCTCTAGTGTCACTACATTTGAAGTACAGATCAAGAAGGCATTAAGTGACACCAGATTCACCTCTTGAGGCACTGAACCATGATTGCCTTCAAAAGCATTGGTGAACATCTTGAGGCACTGAAAGGTGTTCTTAAGAGAATGGTCCTTGAGTTGCTCTCAAAGGTTCCGGCTGCTGGTGCTACTCCTCCATCAGCTGAGGGGGAGAAGTCCATTGTTATTAAAGAAGTTATGGATACTGATGCAACAGTTGAGGGGGAGCACCAAAAGAATGCTGCAGAAACCACACCACCAGCTGAGGGGGAGCATACAGCAGAAGCAGAGCCTGAAAAAGTTGGTGAAGTTGAAAATGCTAAGTCTGTGCAAACTATAGAAGCTGATAAAGAAGTGGCTAGCAAAACCGATACAACACTTGAAGATCCTTCAATCTCTGTGAAGCTTTCATCTGACGCTGCAGCAACAAGCTCACATCCAGTGCAACCATCCAGTCAAAGAAAAAGAAAATTAATCATGGATGAGGATGATGAAGGATCTGATGATGATACTATTAATCAGAAGGGAAAGAAGATCAGAACGGAAAGCTCGAGCTCAGATGAAATGATGGGAGAGGAAGAAAAATTGAAGAAAGCAGCCAAGAAACTGAATCTTCCACTTAGAGACATTCATACTGCTTATCTTCAAGAAAAGTCAAAAGAGCTCGAAAAGGAAAAAGCTGTTGAAACTGAGAGGCTAATCTCTGAGTTAAAGGTAAGTGTGGAAACTGAAGCTGAACAGAAGGGCACTGACGCTCTAAAAATACAAGAGCAAGTAATGATGCAGGGAGCACAAAATCTTAAAGAAAAAGATGAACAAATATAATCCATTCAGAGGTTCATCTCATTCAGAAGATTTCCACAAAAAATTGTCAAAGTTGCTCCAAGATTCTTCAAGACTCAGCAAACAAGGAACAACTTGGAATTATCCAGAGAAAATAAGAACACAATTGACATTGTTTCCTTGTCCAAGATAAAAACAACCTTGGGTTTCTCTGAGATCTGTGAACTCTATACTTGCATTCAGAACAGCTCCACTTCCTACAAACCAGTCTTGCTAAAGCTTCTAGATAAAATTTTCACTGATTTAAATGAAGCTGAGAAGACCTTGAAACTACCCATATCTCATCCTCAAATTGAGCTCAAAGGCACCTTCATCAGCTCTGGCAGAAAAATGGCCAAGAGACCAACCAAAAAAGATAAACTGAAAGAAACAAAGCTGCTTCAAAAGATGAGCTTTCTTCCCGATTGTGGAGGAACAAACCACATTCTTCCTACTGGTGTTCATTTCATGGCTGGAAGAGTGAATAGGAGTCCTTAGTTTGGAATGTTCTACATGGATCCTATCACCAAGCAAAGCTTTCAAAGGGCCTCTGAAATCTCCATCGCCAAAACAGAGCATCTTGCTACTGTTAGATTCATAGGGAAAGCCAGCAATGCTGATGAAGAATTTCTAAAGCTAATCGATGAGGAGCTGAGACTGAGAATGGCTCAAGACACTACTGACTCATATGTAAAAATCAAGCAAGAATATGAAAATGTAATGTCATAGTGTCTCTTTTGTAAAACTTTTGATTATGATATAAAATCAAAGTTGTCTACTTTCTGCTATTTATTTATGCATAATATGTAAAGTCTTTTTAATAGATAGCTAGTAAATAACTTGTTCTGTTAAAAATAAATAGGGGGAGATTGTTAGGTCACTGACCATTCCTCTATAATTTATGTATGACAGAATTAGTATTGGACGCTGATATGTACTCAGTGTCCCTTACCTTTGTGGTCTCGCTGCATGTATAGCCGCGTCCCTTGTAACTTGCAAACTTTCATCAGCTTGTCTTCAACGCTGATTATACCTTGAAGACTTGCAAGTTATCTGTAACACCCCAAAAATGTAAAACTATTATTGTGATAAGTAATTAAATAATTGTTTTAAGTTTATAAAGTTGAAAGAAAAATAAAAGAGTAGAAATCACATTTGGTTTTTAAGTTCCAGACAATAGATATTACGGGTATCCATTAAATATCCAGATAAGTATGTATAGGGAATAAATCCCTTTCCCCTTCTCACACGTTCCACACAAAAACATAAAGAAAAGAAAAAGAGAAAGAAAAAGGGGGAGAAACCACAAGAATCGTCCCTGTGCTTTTGGAATTCAATCAGAAAACAAGATTCAAAGGCTGAAATCATCACCATGATTATTTCCATCTCCTTTCCAAATTATATGTAAGTCTAGTTTTATTATTTAACCTAGAAATAGAATTATGGTGGAAATTGTTTTGAGGTGGAAAGTGGATTGATGTGAAATAAAGCTAGAAAACATGTTTAATCAATGTTTGTATATATGTTAGAACGATTAGAAGTTGAATTATAAGTTGAATGGATCAAGTGTTCATCATAGCTCAAAGTGGGGTTTTAATGAATTCTTGTAAATTAAAGTTAAATCACCCATTTATTAGTTTAAATGAGTTGTTATGATGTTATTAGTGATTATTAGAGTGGTGCTAAAGATAATTAAACCATAAATTGAGTTATGACCTAAAGTGGTGAAATTGTGGCTAGTTAATATTAAAAGCCAAATTGGTCCTATGAGGTTAAGGATGGTAATGGAAGTAAGAATAGTTATAAATGATGTTGTTTGACCCTTAGTAAGTTGGTTGTAAGACGTGTTGTGACTATATTGCAATTTGGGTCGTTTGGGTAGTGTGGCCAAAAGTTGAAGTAAACCACTTTTGATGAATTTTGAGAGGCTGTAACCTTTTGTGTATATGGCCTTGATAAAAACTAAAAACAGGGGTTGAAAGTATGGTCGGAAATCTTTAAATTGATATAAAGTTTGCTGAAATCGGATATGTGTAGGTGGTTCAAAAATGGGTCGCAAATCAGCCCCTTAGTGCTGTTTGCTGAATTTTCAGCAGCAGAAATGGCTTTTCGCTGTTTTTGGAGGGTCATAACTTGACGTGTATTGTATTTTATAAAAAGATGAAAGTTGTACATTAGAGTATGTTGGAATACCTTTGTAAGGGTATAATATATATTTGTTTTGGGAAGGTTTAGAAGGCCCAAAAATGGTGCCAAAAATAGCTAGTTGGAGCTGTAGTAAAGTGCATAAAGTTAGAATTAACTTGTAGCTATTATGAATTGATAGAGAGCATGAGTAATTTTATATGTATGAATGTTTATGTGATATGTGGTGATTATTTAGGTGTAAAAGAAGTGGAGTTTATGTTTTCATGCTTTCATTTAGCCAAGGAAAAGGTGATTTCCAAGATTCAAGAGATGGCACCTACACGTTATGTTTAATCGCTTATTCGGCTAAGAGGCTCAGGTGAGTAATATGGGGAATTAAATAAGTAATTATTGTGTATACCGGAAAGGGTTACACAATTTGAATGAAATATGTTAAGAATGTCATTATTTGTCAGTTTATCGTGAAAAAGTGTTATGTTTGAGATTTATTGAATATTCTGTGTGCTTATTGGTTATATGTGCTCAGTTGTTAGATGTGGCTATGATATAGCATATAGATAAAGAATAAATGAAAGAATACGAAATAGTTGTGATATGTGAATTATGTGTTTTGAAGATTGTAGAGATCAGTTTCATGTCAGATTACAGGTACAGATAAAGGCGTGCAGAGCACGTGGTCATGTTATGCTTCCATTACTCGGGTAATTGAGTAGATGGATATGTGAAGCCAAGGAGTGAGTCATCATTGGCTTGGCGGTATCCAAGTAATGACGAGGTCATTAGCTTGGTATAATGTCAATATATATGAATTGGCATGTAAGATAGTTAAGGATCCTTAACAGTACAGATTATGTTATAGTACGCCTACCACTCAGAGGTAGGGTACTAGTCAGAAAGAAAAGTTCTAATGATCTCAACAATTACCTAAAAGTTATATAAATGAACAGAAACAGCACATATTATATGTGAAATGTGAAATGTGAAATGTGAAAGTACATTATTTATTTAATTGTTCATATTAGTCACTAAGCTTCGGCTTACCCCTTTTAGTTGTTTATGTTGTAGGTTTTTGGTTCGGTTGAACCATTGAAGGAAAGGTTTGACTATGATTGTTAGAAGATACGTGGAATGGAGCTTAATGAAATGGTTAGATAAGCTCCTATTCTTTTAAATTATCGTTATGATAACATTGTATAAATCGCCCAGCCAATGATGTTTAAAGTCAAGGTCAATAAGAAAGTAAAGTTGACGATTTTTAATTAATTGTGTATGTAATTGATTTGAGGGACAAAGTAATGGGACCAAGATAGTCAAATGTTTGTATGTATGTTTGACTGCAAAGTCAAAAAGATGATTCAATGGTATGATATTTTTATTTGAATAAGTAAACAGTTTGACTAAAGAATGTTTAAAAAAAAATAATAAAATATTAGGGCGTTTTAAGTTGGTATCAGAGCGATGGTTTGAGAGAATTAGGTAATCCACAATGAGATTTCCTAATCTTAAACCGATATGAAATGCATGATTATGTATGTTGAGTAGGTGCAGTAGTAAAGTACAGTAGACATAACTGATATGCTTCCCTGTAGTGAATTATTCGATATTGGTTATGTGTTTAAGTAAAGAATAGTCGCAGTAAGGATTAATGATACGAAGTAATCTGATGATGGAAGTGTGAAAAACATAATCTAGCCACGCTTGATCACCGTAGCTATATTATGCTATGTCACTGGAAGTTATTAAGGTTACCAATTATCATAGATACTTAATATGACTAAGTGTGTAAGTGTAAGATATATTTAAACTCTTTGTTGAGTAAAACATAAATAAATTTAAATGCACAGGTGTGCATGATTATACGGATGTGATGGTAGAAATGATATGTTAAGTAAGTAATTGAATAGATTTATGAAGTAATGTCTAAACGGAATTGTTGAATTGATTCTATTATTTTAGAAATGTTAGCCATGTCAATATGGCATGAAGATGTTAAAAGTGAGAATGTGGTAATATAGTAAAGTGGGACTTTGATCCAATTAAATGATGACATGAAGTCGTTACTTTGAAATGGTAAATGTTATAGAAGAACGTGAATTAGAATGTTAATAAATGGGGCAAAAGTGCCCAAGTGGGTTATTAAAGTACCCTTGGGTTAAATATGCTAAGGTACGAGTATGTTAATTGTTATCGATAGATTGAAATAATTGTTGATAACTAAAAGAATGTTGTACTAGACTCGAAGCCAGAAATAAGAAAGTAAGTAAGTAAAGTAACGAGTATGTGTATGTTAGTTGATGAAGTTATTGACTTACTTGAATGATAATAATAATAAGTGGAAAAGTCATGAATATGGTAAAAGTCAAAGTTCTAGTAATAATTATTGGTTAAAGGTTTTAATATATGACAGGGATATGAAAGTATTAATTAATGAGAAAGTAAGTTTATAAAAGTGTTAAGTTTTGATGTTATGATCAAATGACGATTTTAGCAAGTTAGTTTGACTTGAATAAGTCAAATGGATGAGGTTGGACCAAGAAAGTGGGTCAATATGGTCAAGGACCCAATCGGGTCATTTTGGTGCCCAAATGGGCGACCAATAAGGTGATGAGTCAAAATGGGCTATGGTGGACTAAAGTCAAATGTGTCTATGCCCATAAGTCCTAATAGTAGTGTTAGAGAAGCGGTCAAAAAAAAAATTCAGAGTCATATGTATAGTAGATTAGAATATGGTATGTCATGTGAAATGGTCAAAATATGGCCCAAATTTAGTCAAGGATCCGTTTTGAATTAAAACGCAAATTTAAGAAAAGTTTGAATTGGGAAATATTTAGATGGCCAAATACTTCTGTTTCCTCAGAATTTAATTCACCCGACTGTTGCAGCCTAGGACCCGGCTGCTGGGGGCCTCTACCCGGCGGGTAGAGGGCTTACCCGGCGAGTACTATGTGCAGACCTAAAATCCTTTTAATTGTTAAAATGATCAGATAGAGAGGTATACATATGTAGTAATAACGTGATTAGTCGATGATTGCTACAGGAATTTTAAATCGTCAGAAAGTGAAATTAGTTTCATTTGATATGTTAAAATTTTGTTAAGAGTACGAACGTTGAATTGTAAGCTAGTTTGTGAAGAGAATAGTAACAAGAGTCTAAGTGAGGGAGAAGATTGTAAGGTTATGAAGAGATATACGTTCAGTAATTTATAATGTTAGAGTATTAGTAACGGCTTTAATAGCCAACTAGCTTTTACAAAAATGATAATAGCAATGAAAATATAAGTGACACGCTTTGTGTCTAACAACGAGATAGTTCACTATATAAGTGAAACCGAATTAGTAAAGGTAAAGTAATTTTGGATCACACCAACATTAGAAATTTCATATGTTTCAAGTATGTTTATAGTTATGGTTGATAACTAGTTGCAAAGATAAAAGAAATTGTGTAATGTTATAATTCTAGCACGTTGCTAGTCTCAAAAAGTAAAAGCCGATAGATGTGATTATGTTTAAAGATAATTAAGGATTTAAGTAAAAGTAACCCTTGTGAATATATTAATCCAGACGGTTCAAGTACAGAAACAGTATATGAATGTTAATAAAAGTAAGTAGAATGCATACTTTGAGTATACATGTAGAGAGAATTGAAAGTACATATTTAAGTTTATAAGTTGCTCAGAATGTGTAATGAATGCTATGTGTATTAGCTGTTAAACAGAAAGTTAATTCAGAAAATCAGAAAGAAATGGTTAATGTTGCACAAGTGCTGGTTACAGCACTTGGTGCCAGTAAGAAAGTGAATGAAAAGATATACATGTTATATGTGTTTGTGTGAAAAAGTTAATGTGTGCGAATGAGAAAAGACAAGAGACCTGTGTAAGGGGTCAATTGTTTTAATAAGGTATGATTAAATACATGTATATATGTACTCTTAGAAAAGATTCAGAAAATGTTCTAATTTCGCAAACTGTCATATGTTTAAAGTAAGAAAGGTAAAAAAACACGACAGATATGTAAGTTAAATAAAGAAATATGCACGTTGATGCATGAGTTTTTATGTGAAACATGTACAGTTGTACATAAGTTGTTATGCGAAATATGTAAAGTTAGTGTGTTGAAGCAGTAGAAACATAGATATATGTACTACTTAAATTGATATTTAGGTAGTAAAACTTATATGTAGTATATGTGCAAGGTTGAGAAAGATATATATTTAGCTGAAAGATTATTAAAGTAAATGTGACAGGTTAAGCTTATTGAAATGGGTGTATTATATTACAGACTCATGGTGAGTACTATTAGTAGTATATGTATTATGGCCATACGGACAAGGTTGTTAAAGGAGTAAATGTGTGAGACGAAGTAAGAACCTAATTGAAACAGATGTAACGTATACATAACATACGTATATGTTCCCATTATAATAGCAAGTGTTAAGATTAAATATATATGATTGACATTCGTGAGGACACGAATGGAACAAGTGGGGGAGAGTTGTAACACCCCAAAAATGTAAAACTATTATTGTGATAAGTAATTAAATAATTGTTTTAAGTTTATAAAGTTGAAAGAAAAATAAAAGAGTAGAAATCGCATTTGGTTTTTAAGTTCCAGACAATAGATATTACGGGTATCCATTAAATATCCAGATAAGTATGTATAGGGAATAAATCCCTTTCCCCTTCTCACACGTTCCACACAAAAACATAAAGAAAAGAAAAAGAGAAAGAAAAAGGGGGAGAAACCACAAGAATCGTCCCTGTGCTTTTGGAATTCAATCAGAAAACAAGATTCAAAGGCTGAAATCATCACCATGATTATTTCCATCTCCTTTCCAAATTATATGTAAGTCTAGTTTTATTATTTAACCTAGAAATAGAATTATGGTGGAAATTGTTTTGAGGTGGAAAGTGGATTGATGTGAAATAAAGCTAGAAAACATGTTTAATCAATGTTTGTATATATGTTAGAACGATTAGAAGTTGAATTATAAGTTGAATGGATCAAGTGTTCATCATAGCTCAAAGTGGGGTTTTAATGAATTCTTGTAAATTAAAGTTAAATCACCCATTTATTAGTTTAAATGAGTTGTTATGATGTTATTAGTGATTATTAGAGTGGTGCTAAAGATAATTAAACCATAAATTGAGTTATGACCTAAAGTGGTGAAATTGTGGCTAGTTAATATTAAAAGCCAAATTGGTCCTATGAGGTTAAGGATGGTAATGGAAGTAAGAATAGTTATAAATGATGTTGTTTGACCCTTAGTAAGTTGGTTGTAAGACGTGTTGTGACTATATTGCAATTTGGGTCGTTTGGGTAGTGTGGCCAAAAGTTGAAGTAAACCACTTTTGATGAATTTTGAGAGGCTGTAACCTTTTGTGTATATGGCCTTGATAAAAACTAAAAACAGGGGTTGAAAGTATGGTCGGAAATCTTTAAATTGATATAAAGTTTGCTGAAATCGGATATGTGTAGGTGGTTCAAAAATGGGTCGCAAATCAGCCCCTTAGTGCTGTTTGCTGAATTTTCAGCAGCAGAAATGGCTTTTCGCTGTTTTTGGAGGGTCATAACTTGACGTGTATTGTATTTTATAAAAAGATGAAAGTTGTACATTAGAGTATGTTGGAATACCTTTGTAAGGGTATAATATATATTTGTTTTGGGAAGGTTTAGAAGGCCCAAAAATGGTGCCAAAAATAGCTAGTTGGAGCTGTAGTAAAGTGCATAAAGTTAGAATTAACTTGTAGCTATTATGAATTGATAGAGAGCATGAGTAATTTTATATGTATGAATGTTTATGTGATATGTGGTGATTATTTAGGTGTAAAAGAAGTGGAGTTTATGTTTTCATGCTTTCATTTAGCCAAGGAAAAGGTGATTTCCAAGATTCAAGAGATGGCACCTACACGTTATGTTTAATCGCTTATTCGGCTAAGAGGCTCAGGTGAGTAATATGGGGAATTAAATAAGTAATTATTGTGTATACCGGAAAGGGTTACACAATTTGAATGAAATATGTTAAGAATGTCATTATTTGTCAGTTTATCGTGAAAAAGTGTTATGTTTGAGATTTATTGAATATTCTGTGTGCTTATTGGTTATATGTGCTCAGTTGTTAGATGTGGCTATGATATAGCATATAGATAAAGAATAAATGAAAGAATACGAAATAGTTGTGATATGTGAATTATGTGTTTTGAAGATTGTAGAGATCAGTTTCATGTCAGATTACAGGTACAGATAAAGGCGTGCAGAGCACGTGGTCATGTTATGCTTCCATTACTCGGGTAATTGAGTAGATGGATATGTGAAGCCAAGGAGTGAGTCATCATTGGCTTGGCGGTATCCAAGTAATGACGAGGTCATTAGCTTGGTATAATGTCAATATATATGAATTGGCATGTAAGATAGTTAAGGATCCTTAACAGTACAGATTATGTTATAGTACGCCTACCACTCAGAGGTAGGGTACTAGTCAGAAAGAAAAGTTCTAATGATCTCAACAATTACCTAAAAGTTATATAAATGAACAGAAACAGCACATATTATATGTTTATGTGAAATGTGAAATGTGAAAGTACATTATTTATTTAATTGTTCATATTAGTCACTAAGCTTCGGCTTACCCCTTTTAGTTGTTTATGTTGTAGGTTTTTGGTTCGGTTGAACCATTGAAGGAAAGGTTTGACTATGATTGTTAGAAGATACGTGGAATGGAGCTTAATGAAATGGTTAGATAAGCTCCTGTTCTTTTAAATTATCGTTATGATAACATTGTATAAATCGCCCAGCCAATGATGTTTAAAGTCAAGGTCAATAAGAAAGTAAAGTTGACGATTTTTAATTAATTGTGTATGTAATTGATTTGAGGGACAAAGTAATGGGACCAAGATAGTCAAATGTTTGTATGTATGTTTGACTGCAAAGTCAAAAAGATGATTCAATGGTATGATATTTTTATTTGAATAAGTAAACAGTTTGACTAAAGAATGTTTAAAAAAAATAATAAAATATTAGGGCGTTTTAAGTTGGTATCAGAGCGATGGTTTGAGAGAATTAGGTAATCCACAGTGAGATTTCCTAATCTTAAACCGATATGAAATGCATGATTATGTATGTTGAGTAGGTGCAGTAGTAAAGTACAGTAGACATAACTGATATGCTTCCCTGTAGTGAATTATTCGATATTGGTTATGTGTTTAAGTAAAGAATAGTCGCAGTAAGGATTAATGATACGAAGTAATCTGATGATGGAAGTGTGAAAAACATAATCTAGCCACGCTTGATCACCGTAGCTATATTATGCTATGTCACTGGAAGTTATTAAGGTTACCAATTATCATAGATACTTAATATGACTAAGTGTGTAAGTGTAAGATATATTTAAACTCTTTGTTGAGTAAAACATAAATAAATTTAAATGCACAGGTGTGCATGATTATACGGATGTGATGGTAGAAATGATATGTTAAGTAAGTAATTGAATAGATTTATGAAGTAATGTCTAAACGGAATTGTTGAATTGATTCTATTATTTTAGAAATGTTAGCCATGTCAATATGGCATGAAGATGTTAAAAGTGAGAATGTGGTAATATAGTAAAGTGGGACTTTGATCCAATTAAATGATGACATGAAGTCGTTACTTTGAAATGGTAAATGTTATAGAAGAACGTGAATTAGAATGTTAATAAATGGGGCAAAAGTGCCCAAGTGGGTTATTAAAGTACCCTTGGGTTAAATATGCTAAGGTACGAGTATGTTAATTGTTATCGATAGATTGAAATAATTGTTGATAACTAAAAGAATGTTGTACTAGACTCGAAGCCAGAAATAAGAAAGTAAGTAAGTAAAGTAACGAGTATGTGTATGTTAGTTGATGAAGTTATTGACTTACTTGAATGATAATAATAATAAGTGGAAAAGTCATGAATATGGTAAAAGTCAAAGTTCTAGTAATAATTATTGGTTAAAGGTTTTAATATATGACAGGGATATGAAAGTATTAATTAATGAGAAAGTAAGTTTATAAAAGTGTTAAGTTTTGATGTTATGATCAAATGACGATTTTAGCAAGTTAGTTTGACTTGAATAAGTCAAATGGATGAGGTTGGACCAAGAAAGTGGGTCAATATGGTCAAGGACCCAATCGGGTCATTTTGGTGCCCAAATGGGCGACCAATAAGGTGATGAGTCAAAATGGGCTATGGTGGACTAAAGTCAAATGTGTCTATGCCCATAAGTCCTAATAGTAGTGTTAGAGAAGCGGTAAAAAAAAAAATTCAGAGTCATATGTATAGTAGATTAGAATATGGTATGTCATGTGAAATGGTCAAAATATTGCCCAAATTTAGTCAAGGATCCGTTTTGAATTAAAACGCAAATTTAAGAAAAGTTTGAATTGGGAAATATTTAGATGGCCAAATACTTCTGTTTCCTCAGAATTTAATTCACCCGACTGTTGCAGCCTAGGACCCGGCTGCTGGGGGCCTCTACCCGGCGGGTAGAGGGCTTACCCGGCGAGTACTATGTGCAGACCTAAAATCCTTTTAATTGTTAAAATGATCAGATAGAGAGGTATACATATGTAGTAATAACGTGATTAGTCGATGATTGCTACAGGAATTTTAAATCGTCAGAAAGTGAAATTAGTTTCATTTGATATGTTAAAATTTTGTTAAGAGTACGAACGTTGAATTGTAAGCTAGTTTGTGAAGAGAATAGTAACAAGAGTCTAAGTGAGGGAGAAGATTGTAAGGTTATGAAGAGATATACGTTCAGTAATTTATAATGTTAGAGTATTAGTAACGGCTTTAATAGCCAACTAGCTTTTACAAAAATGATAATAGCAATGAAAATATAAGTGACACGCTTTGTGTCTAACAACGAGATAGTTCACTATATAAGTGAAACCGAATTAGTAAAGGTAAAGTAATTTTGGATCACACCAACATTAGAAATTTCATATGTTTCAAGTATGTTTATAGTTATGGTTGATAACTAGTTGCAAAGATAAAAGAAATTGTGTAATGTTATAATTCTAGCACGTTGCTAGTCTCAAAAAGTAAAAGCCGATAGATGTGATTATGTTTAAAGATAATTAAGGATTTAAGTAAAAGTAACCCTTGTGAATATATTAATCCAGACGGTTCAAGTACAGAAACAGTATATGAATGTTAATAAAAGTAAGTAGAATGCATACTTTGAGTATACATGTAGAGAGAATTGAAAGTACATATTTAAGTTTATAAGTTGCTCAGAATGTGTAATGAATGCTATGTGTATTAGCTGTTAAACAGAAAGTTAATTCAGAAAATCAGAAAGAAATGGTTAATGTTGCACAAGTGCTGGTTACAGCACTTGGTGCCAGTAAGAAAGTGAATGAAAAGATATACATGTTATATGTGTTTGTGTGAAAAAGTTAATGTGTGCGAATGAGAAAAGACAAGAGACCTGTGTAAGGGGTCAATTGTTTTAATAAGGTATGATTAAATACATGTATATATGTACTCTTAGAAAAGATTCAGAAAATGTTCTAATTTCGCAAACTGTCATATGTTTAAAGTAAGAAAGGTAAAAAAACACGACAGATATGTAAGTTAAATAAAGAAATATGCACGTTGATGCATGAGTTTTTATGTGAAACATGTACAGTTGTACATAAGTTGTTATGCGAAATATGTAAAGTTAGTGTGTTGAAGCAGTAGAAACATAGATATATGTACTACTTAAATTGATATTTAGGTAGTAAAACTTATATGTAGTATATGTGCAAGGTTGAGAAAGATATATATTTAGCTGAAAGATTATTAAAGTAAATGTGACAGGTTAAGCTTATTGAAATGGGTGTATTATATTACAGACTCATGGTGAGTACTATTAGTAGTATATGTATTATGGCCATACGGACAAGGTTGTTAAAGGAGTAAATGTGTGAGACGAAGTAAGAACCTAATTGAAACAGATGTAACGTATACATAACATACGTATATGTTCCCATTATAATAGCAAGTGTTAAGATTAAATATATATGATTGACATTCGTGAGGACACGAATGGAACAAGTGGGGGAGAGTTGTAACACCCCAAAAATGTAAAACTATTATTGTGATAAGTAATTAAATAATTGTTTTAAGTTTATAAAGTTGAAAGAAAAATAAAAGAGTAGAAATCGCATTTGGTTTTTAAGTTCCAGACAATAGATATTACGGGTATCCATTAAATATCCAGATAAGTATGTATAGGGAATAAATCCCTTTCCCCTTCTCACACGTTCCACACAAAAACATAAAGAAAAGAAAAAGAGAAAGAAAAAGGGGGAGAAACCACAAGAATCGTCCCTGTGCTTTTGGAATTCAATCAGAAAACAAGATTCAAAGGCTGAAATCATCACCATGATTATTTCCATCTCCTTTCCAAATTATATGTAAGTCTAGTTTTATTATTTAACCTAGAAATAGAATTATGGTGGAAATTGTTTTGAGGTGGAAAGTGGATTGATGTGAAATAAAGCTAGAAAACATGTTTAATCAATGTTTGTATATATGTTAGAACGATTAGAAGTTGAATTATAAGTTGAATGGATCAAGTGTTCATCATAGCTCAAAGTGGGGTTTTAATGAATTCTTGTAAATTAAAGTTAAATCACCCATTTATTAGTTTAAATGAGTTGTTATGATGTTATTAGTGATTATTAGAGTGGTGCTAAAGATAATTAAACCATAAATTGAGTTATGACCTAAAGTGGTGAAATTGTGGCTAGTTAATATTAAAAGCCAAATTGGTCCTATGAGGTTAAGGATGGTAATGGAAGTAAGAATAGTTATAAATGATGTTGTTTGACCCTTAGTAAGTTGGTTGTAAGACGTGTTGTGACTATATTGCAATTTGGGTCGTTTGGGTAGTGTGGCCAAAAGTTGAAGTAAACCACTTTTGATGAATTTTGAGAGGCTGTAACCTTTTGTGTATATGGCCTTGATAAAAACTAAAAACAGGGGTTGAAAGTATGGTCGGAAATCTTTAAATTGATATAAAGTTTGCTGAAATCGGATATGTGTAGGTGGTTCAAAAATGGGTCGCAAATCAGCCCCTTAGTGCTGTTTGCTGAATTTTCAGCAGCAGAAATGGCTTTTCGCTGTTTTTGGAGGGTCATAACTTGACGTGTATTGTATTTTATAAAAAGATGAAAGTTGTACATTAGAGTATGTTGGAATACCTTTGTAAGGGTATAATATATATTTGTTTTGGGAAGGTTTAGAAGGCCCAAAAATGGTGCCAAAAATAGCTAGTTGGAGCTGTAGTAAAGTGCATAAAGTTAGAATTAACTTGTAGCTATTATGAATTGATAGAGAGCATGAGTAATTTTATATGTATGAATGTTTATGTGATATGTGGTGATTATTTAGGTGTAAAAGAAGTGGAGTTTATGTTTTCATGCTTTCATTTAGCCAAGGAAAAGGTGATTTCCAAGATTCAAGAGATGGCACCTACACGTTATGTTTAATCGCTTATTCGGCTAAGAGGCTCAGGTGAGTAATATGGGGAATTAAATAAGTAATTATTGTGTATACCGGAAAGGGTTACACAATTTGAATGAAATATGTTAAGAATGTCATTATTTGTCAGTTTATCGTGAAAAAGTGTTATGTTTGAGATTTATTGAATATTCTGTGTGCTTATTGGTTATATGTGCTCAGTTGTTAGATGTGGCTATGATATAGCATATAGATAAAGAATAAATGAAAGA
This sequence comes from Helichrysum umbraculigerum, assembly GCA_949592205.1. Classification (NCBI taxonomy): domain Eukaryota; kingdom Viridiplantae; phylum Streptophyta; class Magnoliopsida; order Asterales; family Asteraceae; genus Helichrysum; species Helichrysum umbraculigerum. Next base: position 26,410,309 of record CATIUR010000003.1, on the reverse strand, counting down.
ATACGAAATAGTTGTGATATGTGAATTATGTGTTTTGAAGATTGTAGAGATCAGTTTCATGTCAGATTACAGGTACAGATAAAGGCGTGCAGAGCACGTGGTCATGTTATGCTTCCATTACTCGGGTAATTGAGTAGATGGATATGTGAAGCCAAGGAGTGAGTCATCATTGGCTTGGCGGTATCCAAGTAATGACGAGGTCATTAGCTTGGTATAATGTCAATATATATGAATTGGCATGTAAGATAGTTAAGGATCCTTAACAGTACAGATTATGTTATAGTACGCCTACCACTCAGAGGTAGGGTACTAGTCAGAAAGAAAAGTTCTAATGATCTCAACAATTACCTAAAAGTTATATAAATGAACAGAAACAGCACATATTATATGTGAAATGTGAAATGTGAAATGTGAAAGTACATTATTTATTTAATTGTTCATATTAGTCACTAAGCTTCGGCTTACCCCTTTTAGTTGTTTATGTTGTAGGTTTTTGGTTCGGTTGAACCATTGAAGGAAAGGTTTGACTATGATTGTTAGAAGATACGTGGAATGGAGCTTAATGAAATGGTTAGATAAGCTCCTATTCTTTTAAATTATCGTTATGATAACATTGTATAAATCGCCCAGCCAATGATGTTTAAAGTCAAGGTCAATAAGAAAGTAAAGTTGACGATTTTTAATTAATTGTGTATGTAATTGATTTGAGGGACAAAGTAATGGGACCAAGATAGTCAAATGTTTGTATGTATGTTTGACTGCAAAGTCAAAAAGATGATTCAATGGTATGATATTTTTATTTGAATAAGTAAACAGTTTGACTAAAGAATGTTTAAAAAAAAATAATAAAATATTAGGGCGTTTTAAGTTGGTATCAGAGCGATGGTTTGAGAGAATTAGGTAATCCACAGTGAGATTTCCTAATCTTAAACCGATATGAAATGCATGATTATGTATGTTGAGTAGGTGCAGTAGTAAAGTACAGTAGACATAACTGATATGCTTCCCTGTAGTGAATTATTCGATATTGGTTATGTGTTTAAGTAAAGAATAGTCGCAGTAAGGATTAATGATACGAAGTAATCTGATGATGGAAGTGTGAAAAACATAATCTAGCCACGCTTGATCACCGTAGCTATATTATGCTATGTCACTGGAAGTTATTAAGGTTACCAATTATCATAGATACTTAATATGACTAAGTGTGTAAGTGTAAGATATATTTAAACTCTTTGTTGAGTAAAACATAAATAAATTTAAATGCACAGGTGTGCATGATTATACGGATGTGATGGTAGAAATGATATGTTAAGTAAGTAATTGAATAGATTTATGAAGTAATGTCTAAACGGAATTGTTGAATTGATTCTATTATTTTAGAAATGTTAGCCATGTCAATATGGCATGAAGATGTTAAAAGTGAGAATGTGGTTATATAGTAAAGTGGGACTTTGATCCAATTAAATGATGACATGAAGTCGTTACTTTGAAATGGTAAATGTTATAGAAGAACGTGAATTAGAATGTTAATAAATGGGGCAAAAGTGCCCAAGTGGGTTATTAAAGTACCCTTGGGTTAAATATGCTAAGGTACGAGTATGTTAATTGTTATCGATAGATTGAAATAATTGTTGATAACTAAAAGAATGTTGTACTAGACTCGAAGCCAGAAATAAGAAAGTAAGTAAGTAAAGTAACGAGTATGTGTATGTTAGTTGATGAAGTTATTGACTTACTTGAATGATAATAATAATAAGTGGAAAAGTCATGAATATGGTAAAAGTCAAAGTTCTAGTAATAATTATTGGTTAAAGGTTTTAATATATGACAGGGATATGAAAGTATTAATTAATGAGAAAGTAAGTTTATAAAAGTGTTAAGTTTTGATGTTATGATCAAATGACGATTTTAGCAAGTTAGTTTGACTTGAATAAGTCAAATGGATGAGGTTGGACCAAGAAAGTGGGTCAATATGGTCAAGGACCCAATCGGGTCATTTTGGTGCCCAAATGGGCGACCAATAAGGTGATGAGTCAAAATGGGCTATGGTGGACTAAAGTCAAATGTGTCTATGCCCATAAGTCCTAATAGTAGTGTTAGAGAAGCGGTCAAAAAAAAAATTCAGAGTCATATGTATAGTAGATTAGAATATGGTATGTCATGTGAAATGGTCAAAATATGGCCCAAATTTAGTCAAGGATCCGTTTTGAATTAAAACGCAAATTTAAGAAAAGTTTGAATTGGGAAATATTTAGATGGCCAAATACTTCTGTTTCCTCAGAATTTAATTCACCCGACTGTTGCAGCCTAGGACCCGGCTGCTGGGGGCCTCTACCCGGCGGGTAGAGGGCTTACCCGGCGAGTACTATGTGCAGACCTAAAATCCTTTTAATTGTTAAAATGATCAGATAGAGAGGTATACATATGTAGTAATAACGTGATTAGTCGATGATTGCTACAGGAATTTTAAATCGTCAGAAAGTGAAATTAGTTTCATTTGATATGTTAAAATTTTGTTAAGAGTACGAACGTTGAATTGTAAGCTAGTTTGTGAAGAGAATAGTAACAAGAGTCTAAGTGAGGGAGAAGATTGTAAGGTTATGAAGAGATATACGTTCAGTAATTTATAATGTTAGAGTATTAGTAACGGCTTTAATAGCCAACTAGCTTTTACAAAAATGATAATAGCAATGAAAATATAAGTGACACGCTTTGTGTCTAACAACGAGATAGTTCACTATATAAGTGAAACCGAATTAGTAAAGGTAAAGTAATTTTGGATCACACCAACATTAGAAATTTCATATGTTTCAAGTATGTTTATAGTTATGGTTGATAACTAGTTGCAAAGATAAAAGAAATTGTGTAATGTTATAATTCTAGCACGTTGCTAGTCTCAAAAAGTAAAAGCCGATAGATGTGATTATGTTTAAAGATAATTAAGGATTTAAGTAAAAGTAACCCTTGTGAATATATTAATCCAGACGGTTCAAGTACAGAAACAGTATATGAATGTTAATAAAAGTAAGTAGAATGCATACTTTGAGTATACATGTAGAGAGAATTGAAAGTACATATTTAAGTTTATAAGTTGCTCAGAATGTGTAATGAATGCTATGTGTATTAGCTGTTAAACAGAAAGTTAATTCAGAAAATCAGAAAGAAATGGTTAATGTTGCACAAGTGCTGGTTACAGCACTTGGTGCCAGTAAGAAAGTGAATGAAAAGATATACATGTTATATGTGTTTGTGTGAAAAAGTTAATGTGTGCGAATGAGAAAAGACAAGAGACCTGTGTAAGGGGTCAATTGTTTTAATAAGGTATGATTAAATACATGTATATATGTACTCTTAGAAAAGATTCAGAAAATGTTCTAATTTCGCAAACTGTCATATGTTTAAAGTAAGAAAGGTAAAAAAACACGACAGATATGTAAGTTAAATAAAGAAATATGCACGTTGATGCATGAGTTTTTATGTGAAACATGTACAGTTGTACATAAGTTGTTATGCGAAATATGTAAAGTTAGTGTGTTGAAGCAGTAGAAACATAGATATATGTACTACTTAAATTGATATTTAGGTAGTAAAACTTATATGTAGTATATGTGCAAGGTTGAGAAAGATATATATTTAGCTGAAAGATTATTAAAGTAAATGTGACAGGTTAAGCTTATTGAAATGGGTGTATTATATTACAGACTCATGGTGAGTACTATTAGTAGTATATGTATTATGGCCATACGGACAAGGTTGTTAAAGGAGTAAATGTGTGAGACGAAGTAAGAACCTAATTGAAACAGATGTAACGTATACATAACATACGTATATGTTCCCATTATAATAGCAAGTGTTAAGATTAAATATATATGATTGACATTCGTGAGGACACGAATGGAACAAGTGGGGGAGAGTTGTAACACCCCAAAAATGTAAAACTATTATTGTGATAAGTAATTAAATAATTGTTTTAAGTTTATAAAGTTGAAAGAAAAATAAAAGAGTAGAAATCGCATTTGGTTTTTAAGTTCCAGACAATAGATATTACGGGTATCCATTAAATATCCAGATAAGTATGTATAGGGAATAAATCCCTTTCCCCTTCTCACACGTTCCACACAAAAACATAAAGAAAAGAAAAAGAGAAAGAAAAAGGGGGAGAAACCACAAGAATCGTCCCTGTGCTTTTGGAATTCAATCAGAAAACAAGATTCAAAGGCTGAAATCATCACCATGATTATTTCCATCTCCTTTCCAAATTATATGTAAGTCTAGTTTTATTATTTAACCTAGAAATAGAATTATGGTGGAAATTGTTTTGAGGTGGAAAGTGGATTGATGTGAAATAAAGCTAGAAAACATGTTTAATCAATGTTTGTATATATGTTAGAACGATTAGAAGTTGAATTATAAGTTGAATGGATCAAGTGTTCATCATAGCTCAAAGTGGGGTTTTAATGAATTCTTGTAAATTAAAGTTAAATCACCCATTTATTAGTTTAAATGAGTTGTTATGATGTTATTAGTGATTATTAGAGTGGTGCTAAAGATAATTAAACCATAAATTGAGTTATGACCTAAAGTGGTGAAATTGTGGCTAGTTAATATTAAAAGCCAAATTGGTCCTATGAGGTTAAGGATGGTAATGGAAGTAAGAATAGTTATAAATGATGTTGTTTGACCCTTAGTAAGTTGGTTGTAAGACGTGTTGTGACTATATTGCAATTTGGGTCGTTTGGGTAGTGTGGCCAAAAGTTGAAGTAAACCACTTTTGATGAATTTTGAGAGGCTGTAACCTTTTGTGTATATGGCCTTGATAAAAACTAAAAACAGGGGTTGAAAGTATGGTCGGAAATCTTTAAATTGATATAAAGTTTGCTGAAATCGGATATGTGTAGGTGGTTCAAAAATGGGTCGCAAATCAGCCCCTTAGTGCTGTTTGCTGAATTTTCAGCAGCAGAAATGGCTTTTCGCTGTTTTTGGAGGGTCATAACTTGACGTGTATTGTATTTTATAAAAAGATGAAAGTTGTACATTAGAGTATGTTGGAATACCTTTGTAAGGGTATAATATATATTTGTTTTGGGAAGGTTTAGAAGGCCCAAAAATGGTGCCAAAAATAGCTAGTTGGAGCTGTAGTAAAGTGCATAAAGTTAGAATTAACTTGTAGCTATTATGAATTGATAGAGAGCATGAGTAATTTTATATGTATGAATGTTTATGTGATATGTGGTGATTATTTAGGTGTAAAAGAAGTGGAGTTTATGTTTTCATGCTTTCATTTAGCCAAGGAAAAGGTGATTTCCAAGATTCAAGAGATGGCACCTACACGTTATGTTTAATCGCTTATTCGGCTAAGAGGCTCAGGTGAGTAATATGGGGAATTAAATAAGTAATTATTGTGTATACCGGAAAGGGTTACACAATTTGAATGAAATATGTTAAGAATGTCATTATTTGTCAGTTTATCGTGAAAAAGTGTTATGTTTGAGATTTATTGAATATTCTGTGTGCTTATTGGTTATATGTGCTCAGTTGTTAGATGTGGCTATGATATAGCATATAGATAAAGAATAAATGAAAGAATACGAAATAGTTGTGATATGTGAATTATGTGTTTTGAAGATTGTAGAGATCAGTTTCATGTCAGATTACAGGTACAGATAAAGGCGTGCAGAGCACGTGGTCATGTTATGCTTCCATTACTCGGGTAATTGAGTAGATGGATATGTGAAGCCAAGGAGTGAGTCATCATTGGCTTGGCGGTATCCAAGTAATGACGAGGTCATTAGCTTGGTATAATGTCAATATATATGAATTGGCATGTAAGATAGTTAAGGATCCTTAACAGTACAGATTATGTTATAGTACGCCTACCACTCAGAGGTAGGGTACTAGTCAGAAAGAAAAGTTCTAATGATCTCAACAATTACCTAAAAGTTATATAAATGAACAGAAACAGCACATATTATATGTTTATGTGAAATGTGAAATGTGAAAGTACATTATTTATTTAATTGTTCATATTAGTCACTAAGCTTCGGCTTACCCCTTTTAGTTGTTTATGTTGTAGGTTTTTGGTTCGGTTGAACCATTGAAGGAAAGGTTTGACTATGATTGTTAGAAGATACGTGGAATGGAGCTTAATGAAATGGTTAGATAAGCTCCTATTCTTTTAAATTATCGTTATGATAACATTGTATAAATCGCCCAGCCAATGATGTTTAAAGTCAAGGTCAATAAGAAAGTAAAGTTGACGATTTTTAATTAATTGTGTATGTAATTGATTTGAGGGACAAAGTAATGGGACCAAGATAGTCAAATGTTTGTATGTATGTTTGACTGCAAAGTCAAAAAGATGATTCAATGGTATGATATTTTTATTTGAATAAGTAAACAGTTTGACTAAAGAATGTTTAAAAAAAATAATAAAATATTAGGGCGTTTCATTATCCATAGATGCTGGAAGATTCTGACACATGTATCTGAAGTCAAAGACTAAAGATATAGATAGAAGATTTCTAATTGAAGTGGAAGTTCAATAGTAATCCTAACTACTCTAGCAACTATTCACTATGAAAGCGCATGGGTCTGACAGATTACTGTGTACTTGAGAAGGCATTTTCTACAAGTTGGATAATAGCCGTATAACCGGCGTACAATAATGCACGAAGTCAACAAACCTTCATTTGTAGAAAAAGTACAATGCTTATTCTGTAAAACTGTATTATTATATTTTAAACACCTTCCCCATGAATAAGTCATTAAAGATTTGGTACTTGCCAACCATATCTGTCAAATCTTTAAAAATTATTCAAACGGTTAAAAATATTATCTCTCAGATAATATTGAGGATTTATGGCTATAAATACTCAACCCAACAACCGTATTAAACACCCTTTAACCGCATTAAATATAACCTTTGATCTATAGCAGCCACTCCTGTTAGTCAGCGAGCATTATGCCAACACTTGGGGTATTGAGATCACTGATAATCATCAGCTTCTCTGGGTGAGTGACTTGTTATATTTAAATATGTCATCAAGTTACAATTACTTAGATTAGTGTGTCTTTTTTCTTCCGCAAGTAATTGTTGTAAATTATTATTTTGATTCAATCAATAAATTTACTTTAAACTTGAAAAATTGTATTCACCCCCCCCCCCCCCCCTCTACAATTAATTGTGTTAGTAGTTATATATTTATTTAGTTAAACAGGACCAACATGTTTTATATATTCACAAGATATATTTGACGTTATTTTAATATTTCTCAAATAATAAATGATTAATTAAATACAATATTTCGAAATTTAAAGAAATACACTAATTCAAAATTTAAAGTGTGGTATGATATTGGTTGCCTATTATTTCTCAAATAATAAATGATTAATTAAATACACTAATTCGAAATTTAAAGAGTGGTATGATATTGGATACCTACAATTTAGATAAGGATGATTGCTTATTCAAATAAGTAATTTAAATCAATCATATACAAATAAATAAATATAAATATAAATATTGTAATTAAAATATTTTTAAAATTGTCCATCTATGAAAAATTATGTTGTCTAACAAATATACCAAAATTTTATCCTGATGTGTAATCTTAATAGCAATATACGTAGTATAATACTAATAAATGATAACTTATTATTATGATTACCATTTACTAATAAGAATGCCAATATTAATCACCCGTTACGTAATCAATTTTTATTATCAAATTAAAGATTAGAAATTTATACGCCATCATTGGCACCAGCAACACTGTCAAAAGAAAGTATGAACACATATAGATGTACACATATAAATTTAAATAATTTAAATAAGGTAATCATATGTATAAAATATATATTCTCAAAATATAGATTTAGTTACTCTATACCCACTCTTTCAAATAACAAATTCTCCTATATTTTGGCAAATCAAAAAGTTTTCTTTCAAAATTTCTCAAATCGTCATACATGGACTCATCTCAAAGATTAGATTCTGAAAACAATCTTCACCCAATCTCCTTTATATGTAGCATGTTGAGTCTTGAGCCACTGCTAAATCTGCTCAGAATACAAGTATTGTGCCGCTGTTAGAATAAAGTTAACCGCTGTTAGAAGAAGTCTACCACTGCTGGAAGTAGACAACCACTATTAACTAGTTTAGTCTAACAGTGCCACTGTTAATATGTAATTAGTATTTTGTATTAAGTACTCAACCACTGTTAGTATTATATGAGTACTACCCCTGTTAGATATATATAGATAACCACTGTTGGTTAGATATAGTCGGATAGAGAAAATTATGGAATAGATATGATTCCATAATAGATTGATTCTGTAAAGGACTCTATATGTTATAAATAGAGATCCTGTAAAACCTAGATAGATACGATTCATTCTAGTTATTAGCTTCAAGGTTGTAAACCCTAACACAAAATTGTGTGTTCGTATTATTAATAATATTGAAGCTTTTGGTTAGATATTCTGTTATATTCAAATTTGTTCTTCAAGTTATTAATAAACTATTCCGCAAGCTTATTAATAATCCATCAAAGTAATACATACTAAGATCTCTAGCTGGGATCATCTAGTGGTATCAGAGCTTGATATTACTTTGATCTTGAAGAAGGTTATTGAAATTCTGCAGCTTTTTCAATAAATAATAACATGTCTACTGAAACGATGGAAGGTATTCAAGCTACAAAGATCCCTATGCTCAAACCCGATGAGTTTGAGCTATGGCAGACTAGGATTAGGCAATACATGTTGCTGACGGATTATATGATGTGGGAGGTGGTTACTAATGGACCAGTTTATACTAAGGATGCAGATGGCAAAAAGGAAGAAAGACCACCACCAAAGACTGATGCAGAGAGGAAAGAAAGAGCAACTGAATGGAAGGCATTAAGTACTTTACTTTTGTCTATTCCTAATGAGTATCAAAGAAAATTTGAAAACTGTGAAGATGCTCAGGTTCTTATGCAAGCAATTGTTAAGAGATTTGGAGGTAATGACAATACCTAGAAGAATAAGAGATCTCTTCTCAAACAACAATTTGAAAACTTTGCAGGTGTAAAGTCTGAAACTTTGACTCAGACTTTTGATAGATTTCAAAAGCTTGTGGGTGATCTTGAGAATCACAATGTTAAGGTTGATAAGGATGATTTGAATAGGATGTTTTTAAGATCATTAGGCACAGATTGGAATATGTACACTGTGGGACTTAGACAAAGTGCAGATCTTGAAGAAAAGGAGATTGAAGATCTATACAATGATCTAAGGAACTTTGAGCCTGAGGTGATGGCTCTGAAACAGTCCAATGGTAGCTCTAACAATGCTGCTTTTGTGTCTGTTGGTGAATCTGGTAGTTGTAGCACATCTGGTGCTAATGATAATGTCTTAGAAGCTTTCTTTGCAAGTCATGTGAATTCATCCTTAACAACAGAAGATTTGGAACAGGTTAATGAAGAAGATCTTGAAGAGATGGATTTGAGATGGCAGATGGCTATGATTACTATAAGAGCAAAAAGGTTTATGCAGAGGTCTGGGAACAGAAACTTTACATACAAGAGAGATGGTGTAGCTGGATTTGACAAGAGCAAAGTGGAGTGTTTCAACTGTCACAAGATGGGACACTTTGCTAGAGAATGCAAGAGCACACAGGATGGAGGATCTCAGAATATTTCTAATGGAATTATAAGGAATAATTCTGGTCCACAAAGAAGACTGGTACCTGTTCAGAACACCACTTCAGATTCATTGGTTGCACAAGATGGAATGGGAGGATTTGACTGGAGTGACCAGGAAGAGCTTGTAGTCAAAAATCAAACTTTGATGGCTGTCACAGAAGAACCAGAACCTTCAGACATTCCATATGAGGTACAATCTAAATTATGTTCTCCTGCATGCAAGAAAATGGTTAAATTTTATAGGGATCATAATATGGTTGTGTGTAATGAGTTAAAAGCTTGTGTAGAAAAGAGTCAACATTCAACTTTAGCTATTGAAAACTTAGAAAGACAGATAAAAGCTTTTGAAAAGAATGAATCACAATTTCATTTAGATATTAAATATCTGAATTGGGAAAAGAAAGCTTTACAAACAAAAGTTGATATGCTAAGTGCAAAGTTGGCTGAGGCAATTTCTGATAAAGAGTCAATAAAGTTGAAAGTTGATGAATTGGAAAATGCTTCAAAAGGTGTTCAAAACTTGATCAAGTCTCAAATTCATGATAAGTTAAAACTTGGATTAGGTTACAATCTTAATGCTGTACCCCCACCTTATAATCATACTTACTTCCCATCTAAAATTGAGTTTGACTTAGAAAAACTTAAGGTAGATGTGTCTGAGGAGGTTAAAAAGGTAGATCCAATAGTTAATTGTGCTGATAATGTGAACTTTGATAAAGTGGAAGTATCTGATTGGACTGAGGAAGATGAGAGTGATAGTGATAGCTCATCTAGTGGGAATTCTGTGGATAATTGTGTTAAGCCTATTACTGGTCTAGTTTCTGAACTAAATAGTACTAAACTAGAAGAGGGTAAAAAGATGTTTGTTGAGAAGGCAAAGGCTCAGTTAGATCAAGTTAGAAAAACCAATAAATCTAGATCTGGTCTAGGTTATGTGCACAACAGAGTCAATACTGAATCAAAAGATAAGTCGAAAGATAAATCTGAGTGTGAAAAGTGTACATGTAAATCTAACAGGTTTGATTTAAATACTGCAAATAATGTAAATAAATCCATTCCCAGGGGTAATCAGAGAAATTGGAACCAATTGGTTTCACAAAGGCTGGGTAATGGGTTTGAATGTGTGAAAAGAAAATCATGTTATATTTGTGGTAGGTATAATCATCTTCAACATGACTGTTACTACAATCCTAAAAATAATAGGAATAGTGGTAACAGACAAGAGTTGAAAATTAAGCCGAACAGAGGCAAGGCTGCAGCCCCTGTTAATGCTGCAGCAGTGCCACTGTCAAAGGCTAACAGAGGCAAGACAATAACAGGGGAGGGTTTGACCACTGTCAGGCATGGTACCTCTGCTGGTATTAAACATTCCAAAAGAATGTTTATACCAAGTAAAGCTACCACTGCTAGGGTAATAAATACAAATTTGAAGGTAACCACTGTCAGACCATTAACCCCTGTCAGGTCTAAAACAGATTGTTTTTGGAAACATAAGAATGCATCTACATCAAATGTATCCAAAATCAATGGAGCATTGAGATCAATCACCTTTAAGAGGGTTGATATCAAAAATGCTCATGGGAAACCCAAAGCCAAATTGGTTTGGGTTCCCAAGAGAAACTAATATGTTCTCTTATTATATGTGCAGGGCAAGCCAAAGAGCTTATGGCATATTGATTCTGGCTGTTCAAGGCACATGACTGGAGATAAGGAAAAGCTGCAAAACTTCAAAGCATTTAATGGAGGAGATGTAGCATTTGGCAGCAATCCTAAAGGAGGTAAGATCACTGGAAAAGGTAAGGTAAAAAGCAGTAAACTCACTTTCAATGATGTTTATTATGTTGAGCAATTGAGATATAATTTGCTTAGTGTGAGTCAAATCACAGATAAGCAAAATCCTGTTTATTTCACTGACACAGAATGCCTTATACTTTCTGAAAAACTCAAAATACCTGAAGATAAAATCTTAATGAGAGTTCCAAGAAAGGATAATGTATACTGTAGTGATTTAAACAAGATGGAATCTCAAAATGTTAACTGTCTTATTTCCAAAGCTACTGTTTCTGAATCTGAACTATGGCATAGGAGGATGTGTCACTTGAATTACAAGACCATGAATAGACTTGTTAGGAATAAGCTAGTAAGAGGCTTACCTGAAAAGTTATTTGAATGTAGTGACCACTGTGTAGCATGTCTCAAAGGCAAGCAACACAAGACCTCTTATAAGACCAAGCTTGTGAATTCCAATACCACTCCCTTACACCTGTTACATATGGATTTGTTTGGCCCTACCAATGTAGCTAGTCAAGGGAAGAAATCTTACTGTTTGGTGATAACTGATGATTATTCTAGAATGAGTTGGGTATTCTTTCTTAGGACTAAGGATGAGACAGGTGAAATACTTAGATCATTCATAACTAGGATTGAGAATTCAACTAATCAAAAGGTTAAGATCATCAGATGTGATAATGGGACAGAATTTAAGAATCATGAGATGAATAAGTTCTGTGAGGATAAAGGCATAGAAAGACAGTTTAGTGCACCTAGGACTCCACAACAAAATGGAGTAGCTGAAAGGAGGAATAGGACACTAATTGAGGCTGCTAGAAGCATGCTAGCAGATGCTAAACTTCCAATGTCCTTTTGGGCAGAGGCAGTCAGCACTGCTTGTTATGTTTTGAATAGGATTTTGATCATTAAATCTCATAACAATACACCCTATGAGTTATTCTTTAAGAGAAAACCTTTGGTTAGCTTTTTAAAACCATTTGGATGTCCTTGTACTGTCTTAAATACCAGAGATCATCTTGGTAAGTTTCAGAGTAAGGTAGATGAGGCTGTATTTGTTGGATACTCTCCAACAAAGCAAGGCTTATAGAGTATTTAATAAAAGAACTAGGATCATAGATGAAACCATGGATGTGACCTTTAATGAAAATACATCAAATGTAGAAGGAAAAGGTCCAGAAGTATTGTTTGATATTGATGCACTAACCCATGCGTTTAGATATCCAGATTTGTCTACTAGTGCAGGTACAGATGCAGGTAATGATGCAGGTAATGATGGACTTTCAATCTCAAGTCAGACTAAAAAGGATAACTTGCAGTATGTATTGTTTCCTATTTGGTCTCCAGATCCACCAGCAGCATTCCAATCAGAGCAAGATGATCCTTCAGATGATTCAAGTGGGTCAACTGGTAAAAATGGTTCAAACAAGGATGAAGATGGTTCAATTCCAACAGATCATCAACCATTTACTTCAAAGGGTTCTCATACAGTTTCAGAGCATGATTCAGAAGGAGAGCCTGATTCTCCAAAATATTTTGAACAGAGTCCTCCATTTCAAGTTTTGGAAAGGACTTCTTTGTCAGATTCTGAAGCAACTCCAAAGCCTTCAAAAGAAAGAGAAGAAAGAGATTCTTACTCAGAATCAGAGATGGATAATCTTTTGGGTCCTAATTTGGAAAGAGAACTGCTTGATCCATCCACATCTAAGTATCTGGTTCACAAAGATCATTCCTTGGATTTGGTCATTGGTGATATTGATTCATCAGTTCTGACCAGACAGCAGTCAAAGGTAAGAGAAGAAGATTTACATACTTCATTATATGTTTGTTTTCTTTCTCAAATGGAACCAAAGAAGGCAGTGGAAGCTCTCAAAGATCCAAGTTGGATAGAGTCAATGCAAGAAGAACTGTTGCAGTTCAAACTGCAAGATGTATGGGATTTGGTTGATTTACCAAAAGGAAAGAAAGCTATAGGCACAAGGTGGATCTTCAAGAATAAGAGAGATGAAAGAGGTATAGTGATAAAGAATAAAGCAAGGTTGGTAGCACAGGGGTATACACAGGAAGAAGGCATAGATTATGATGATGTCTTTGCTCCTGTTGCTAGAATAGAAGCTATTAGGCTATTTTTAGCTTATGCATCTTATCAGGATTTCAAAGTTTATCAAATGGATGTGAAGAGTGCTTTTCTTCATGGTCTAATTGATGATGAGGTGTATGTATGCCAACCACCAGGGTTTGAAGATCCAACATATCCAGATAGAGTTTGCAGATTGAAGAAAGCTTTGTATGGGTTACATCAAGCACCAAGAGCTTGGTATGAGACTCTATCTGAGTATCTTCTCAAGAATGGATTCAAGAGAGGTACTATTGACAAGACTTTGTTTACCAAGAGGGTTCAGAGAGATATATTGTTGGTACAGGTCTATGTTGATGATATTATTTTTGGGTCAACTAGGGATTCGTTGTGCAAAGAGTTTGAGGGTTTAATGCATAAGAAATTCAAGATGAGTTCAATGGGTGAACTCACTTTCTTTTTAGGATTACAGGTCAAACAGAAGTCAGATGGAATCTTTATTAACCAAGGAAAGTATGTGCAGGATATTTTGAATAAGTTTGGTTATAAAGATGTAAAGATAGCTAGCACTTCTATGGAGGCACACAAACATCTTAATTCTGATCCTGATGGAGAGGAAGTAGATGTGCACTTGTACAGGTCAATGATTGGTTCTTTAATGTATTTAACTTCATCTAGGCCTGATATTATGTTTGCAGTGTGTCTTTGTGCTAGGTACCAAACCAATCCAAAGCAGTCACACATGTATGCTGTGAAACGGATCTTTAGATACTTGAAAGGTCAACCAGATTTGGGACTTTGGTATGCTAAAGGATCAGATTTTGAGCTTAAGGCTTTCACAGATAGTGACTATGGTGGTGAGAACATGGATCAAAAATCAACCAGTGGAGGATGTCAATTTCTTGGAAATAGATTAGTGTCATGGCAATGCAAAAAAACAGACCACGGTTTCCACTTCTACAGCAGAAGCAGAATATGTTGCAGCATCAAGTTGCTGTGCACAGGTTCTTTGGATTCAGAATCAAGTGCTTGATTATGGTTTGACTTTCATGAACACTCCTATTTATATTGATAATACTTATGCTATTAGTATCATTCAGAATCCAGTTAAGCATTCAAAAACCAAACACATTGAAATTAGATATCATTTTATACGAGATTGTTATGATAAAAGATTGATTCATATTTTTAAAATTCATACTGATAATCAACTTGCAGATCTTTTTACAAAAGCATTTGATGTAGGAAGATTTACATTTTTGATAACTAATATTGGTATGATCAATCTCACTTAAGTGTTTTGGTCTGGATTTGATACTAACAGGGGTGAAGTGTATTGTATGTGACAGGGTCAAGTGTTGCCACTGTTAGCTTCATCATGATAACAGTTGGTGCCACTTTTAGTTTACTTTTGCCACTGTCAATGTATTTTACACCCCTGCTGTATATTTGTTTAGATTAACCCCTGCTAG
The DNA here is from genome assembly GCA_949592205.1 of Helichrysum umbraculigerum. Taxonomy (NCBI): domain Eukaryota; kingdom Viridiplantae; phylum Streptophyta; class Magnoliopsida; order Asterales; family Asteraceae; genus Helichrysum; species Helichrysum umbraculigerum. Next base: position 26,395,286 of record CATIUR010000003.1, on the reverse strand, counting down.
TTGTTTTTCTTAGTTTAATATTGCAGGATTCAGCCACTGTCAAGAGACATCACTTGCGCTGGAGTTTAATGTTTTATTTGTTTCTTCTTATTTTGGTTAAAAAAAAAAAAAATGGTCTTCTAATTAAGCTAAGTTTATGCCCCTGTTAGTTCTAAGTTATAGTTTCCTTGGTCGGATGCCCCTGCTAGACTATCAGCCGCTGTTAGCTTTATTAGATTGTTAAAAAAAAAAAAAAGGGGTTGACTATAATTGACCAAGTGAGGTACCCCTGTTGGGCTTTTTTTGTAAGTTGTGCCCCTGCTGGGTATAACCAGCAGTGCCACTGTTAGTTCTATTTTTAGGGCTTGGCACTGTCATCATATAAATACTCAAATACTTCACTTTTTCAATTACGCTTTCAAAATTTTCAAAACCCTTCAATAATTGCTCTCGTTTTACTTTGTTTATTGTCAATTGCTCTTCGTTCGATCATCAATTTCTGCAATGGCATTGTCATCTTCATCTGATTCTGATCATTCTACGCTAAGTGTTCATTCTGAACACAACATGAGGGCTTTCTTGAATAAAGAACTTGCCGATGAGTATTTTCACCCTATCATCGATTTCTTGAGTAATTGTCCAGTTACTCATGCTCTTACTGTCTCTCCACGATTAATTCTGTGACACCCGTCAAATTAGGACTAGATTTTTAGTTCCTAATCACTTTGTAATACATATAGTTAGTGCTATGTATTAGGCTAATTGTGTGTATCAAATTATATATTGGCAAATATATATATCAATATGCGATTAAGTTTAATCGTTCATATTTAAATCGGCCGAATTCCGATTCAATTATACGGCATTGGTAAAAATCAAGTAATTAAGTAACATGGAATTGTTATTTAATACCCTCATAATTATTATATATTATTTTGATAATATATCAAGTATCTCGTATCGTACAAATCAAACGTCCGCGACAAAACTATATATAAATAATGAATTATTATTGAAAGTAATAATTATTATTTACATCAGATAAAATAGAACATATTTCGTTTTATACAATTTTACTCAAACGCGACAAAATTAATTAAATCCCATCCGTCTCTCAAAATATACAACAAAGATATATTTTATATCTCGTTAAATGTATTTTTATAAAATACTTCAAATGGAAATACGTACGATATCATTTTTAGAAAATTATCGTTTTAAAATATTATACTACTTTTCGATCGGGTACCGAAACACGGGTCAAAATACCACGAAAAGGATCAAAGCTCGGATCAACCACCTCCAATAATTGGAGATGGCCGATCCATTTTAATTCATTTCTATCTATCTCTCTGCTCTCTACTCCCTCTCGTTCCATTTTCATCAAAACAACAACAACTTAACAATCACAACAACAACACAAGATCATCACCATCATCGCTGGAATCATCTTCATCTCCATCATCATCCTCAAGCTTCATCACCTCCATCTCCATTTTTGGTCTCAAATTTCATTGTAAGGAAATCGTAACTTAATCTTTGTAATTTCGTTTTTAAATAACGTATATTATCATGTATTGATGTTAGGATAGATGTTTGTTGATTTGTTGCGGATTTAAAATGGGTTTGGGTGATTTTTAGAACGATCAGACTCTGGCCGAACCTCGATACCCGGCGGGTATCCATAGTACCCGGCGGGTACTCTCTAAAAAGATGATCCACGCGGCGCGTACAAGTGTACCCGGCGCGTCCTTTTGAAAAACCCAGATCAATCACGCGATCGCGTGATCTTCCAAACCGATCGCGTCACTTTAAATTCAAACCGATCGCGTGATAGTTATCAACCGATCGCGTCCTTTTGAAAACCTTTAGAACCCGGCGCGTACTAACGTACCCGGCGCGTTCTAACCGAAAATTATTGTACCCGGTGCGTACATGTAGTACGCGGCGCGTCCTAAAATCAAACCCGGTTACCCGGCGGGTAAGAAGGGTACCCGGCGGGTACTCCCTGCAGACCAGCCCAATTGTATTAACTCATGACTTAAACCAAATGTTTTCATGTCGCGATTCTTACTAAGTATTCAATCAAGAGACGTTTAAAAGATCGATAACTATAAATAATTTCACAATGTATTTTACTAATACGAACCTAAATTATTTATATTCAATACGATACGTTTTCAAAACAAAACTTCATGTATATGCAACGAACATAGCTATGTTCTCGAAACTCTATTTCAATCAAAACCAACGTGCCGTATCCATTTTCACAAAACTCAAAACATAATCATTAACCAATGTATTTGGTCAAAACTAGTTAAGGGAATAACTAGCATAGATGGTCCGTAGTGTCATCGAATCAATTAAACCTTGCGCGTTTGATACGCCCGGCAGGTTTCAAATAATCAAATCAATTAAACCTTGCGCGTATGATACGCCCGGCAAGTTTTAAGAATCTAATCATTTATCAAAACCTTGCGCGTCTCAGACGCCCTGCAGGTTCAGTCGTTGTAACGACATCAAATCATTGTGAATCATCATAAATTGTTGGCTAACAATTCATTAGGCTCAGGTGAGTCTCATAGCCCCTTTTTAAATGCTTTTACCTAGGGGTGAGATACATGCTCGTTTTGTTTTACATGTGAACGCAAGTATCAAATTATCACGTATGCTGCATGAGTTGTTTTCATCTAATCAATCAAAGTCCTCTGAAGCATAGTTCTGTTAATATGATTTAGCGTGAATGTTAGTGTATGGTACCATATGGGATTGACAATCCCCGTCCGAGTTAGCAAGCACTAACCTGTCAAACGGACGCATTATCATTTGTTCAAACGTATGTTGATTAGGCATACGCATAGAGGCACCCTCGCTCGGGCACTTAATTGTGATCCTGACATCTCAGTTAAGCTCAGACTATGTGCTCATGCCAGTTTCATATATCTTTACTTATTTGTTTAATTACAAATATTCATGTGATATCCATCAATCAATTATTTACATGCTTTGTAAATCGAATCATTAAATCTTGCGGTTCACGAATCATATATTGTTATATCAAACCTGTGAGCTCACCAGCTTTATAGCTGACCATTTAGCATGTTATCTCAGGTACTCAGCAGTAGGTTGGACTGCCCATCAGGATACTGTAGCTCGAGTCGCATGCAATTATATAATCATCAAGAGATTTCCCTGCATTTCTATATTTTGTTAAATTAGATATGTATTAGAATCTCTCAAGTAGCTATGCGAACTCACCTTTTGAAAACGATTATGTAATTTCTATTACATCAATGTATTTTATCAAACGACGCATGTAGTGGTCGTTCATTATGTATCTTATATGCTTTGTGTATTGATTAGTAACACCCAAAGTATGCTTCCGCGAAACAGTAAATTTGGGGGTGTTACAGATTGGTATCAGAGCCTAAGGTTATAGTGAACTAGGTTGCATTAGTGGGCCTAGACTATGACCGTTAGGCAGTATTTTCTGTTAAGTATGATTGGTTCAAGAGTTACATCATACAAGTTTAATTTAACATAGCTTGATCAACTATGTACAATTAAATAAAGATGATGTAGGGCTTGAAATGGTTATGCTGGAATAGGAATACGTTAGTTGACTCTGACCTCGAGAGAAACCGGGACTCATAATTGTTTGTGCTAGACACTCATAAGACTATTATGTGATATAAGTATATATACATAGTTGGTCATCGCTCAAGCACTGTACGCTAGTCTATTATATATTATATATATATAGGCACTCACATATTCAAACACTTTGTCATAGAGATGGCAAACACACCCACCGAAACATCTTCTACTTCATCCCACTCTCGACAACATCTCTTGTAATCACGAAACTCATAGGTAGCTAGGAGGACCACTGAGTCACTTCGAGCGAGACCTTACCCAACTCAAAACAATTCAAATAACCAGGCTAGTTAGCACGTAGTTGCTAGTCAGTAGAGATGGTTATTCAACTCCTCTTGATTGCTCTATAATGTTGATTGTCATATTGTGATGTTGTATATTACCGCATTTGTATATGTACATCTATGATAATCATCATTTATGGACAATCTCTCACGAAACCTATCCTTCTATTCTCAGGAAAATCATGCCGCCAAAGTCGAGGACTTACACTGATGCCCAGATGGCATCTATCATCTCCCAGGCTGTGACTGAAGCCTTGGCGCGACATTCGTCAGAGACTCCCGAAAGGAATAGTGGTACTGCTAATACCCCTCCCACTGCCAAGCCTTGTTCTTACAAGGATTTTCAAAACTGCAAACCTCTGAGTTTTAAAGGAACTGAAGGAGCCATCGGCCTAATCAGATGGGCCGAGAAGATGGAGTCCGTCTTCCGCATCAGTAAATGTGCGGAAGGGGATAGAGTTCAGTTCTCCACATGCACCCTTGCTGACGGTGCCCTCACCTGGTGGAACTCTTATGCCCAGTCTGTGGGTATAGACAATGCCTATCTACTTTCATGGGAAGATCTGAAGAAAATGCTCACTGAGGAGTATTGTCCATCTGAGGAACTCCAGAAGCTGGATGAGGAATTCTGGAATCTTAAAGTTCAAGGAATCGACATTGTTGGTTATACCACTAGGTTCCAACAACTGGCAACCCTCCGCCCAGCCTTAGTAAGCACTGAGACCGACAAGGTCAAGAGGTACATTCGCGGTCTTCCGGAACCTGTCCGGGGGAACGTTGCTTCTTCTGGAAAAACCACTATTCAGGGAGCGATTCGATTATCTCATGAGCTCATGGCTATGCAAGAAAGCCAAGTAAACCCTGTCTCATCTTCTGGGAACAACAACAAGAGAAAATGGTCTGGGAATCAGAACCAGCAAAACTTCAAAAAGACCGAGACTGTCAAGAATGACACATCAGGTTCTGGAGAGAAGAAAGGGTACACTGGAAGTAAACCCTACTGTGCTAAGTGCAATCGTCATCATGATGGTCCATGTGGTACACCCTGCAACAACTGCAAGAGGTATGGACATCTTACCAAAGACTGTCGAACACCTGCAACCAACACTAACAACAACCAACCCCGAGCCTGCTTTGAGTGTGGAAACACTGGACACTTCAGGAATGCGTGTCCAAAGCTGAAGAACAAGGGTAACAACAACAACGTTGCTAGGGGCAGAGCTTTTGTGCTGAATGCTGGAGAGGCCCGTGAAGACCCTAATGTGGTCACGGGTATGTTTCTTCTCAACAATTTAACTGCTTCAATTTTGTTTGATACTGGTGCTGATAAGAGTTTTATATCTGAGGAATTTAGCCCACTATTAGACATTTCACTTGTTGCCTTAGAAGCTAAGTACACGGTAGAGTTAGCTAATGGCAAGTTGATCGAGGCCGATAGTGTAATACCAAATTGCACCCTAAACCTCGCAAATGAACTATTTCCCATAAACCTTATACCCATCGAGATTGGAAGTTTTGACATAGTAGTAGGCATGGATTGGCTATCCAAGCATCAAGCTGAAGTTGTATGTCATGACAAGATCGTTCGTATTCCTCTCGTCACTAGTAGTACTTTGATCATACAAGGGGAGACCAGTAGGGCGAGATTGAATATCATATCCTGCATGAAGACTCGCAAGTATCTTAGGAAAGGTTATCAGGCAATCCTCGCTCATGTTATTGAGAAAAAGTCGGAAGAGAAACGACCCGAGGATGTGCCCATCGTCAGAGACTATCCAGAAGTCTTTCCTGAAGAATTGCCTGGTCTTCCACCACCAAGGCAAGTTGAGTTCTCAATTGACCTTGTGCCTGGGGCAGCACCCGTGGCACGAGCACCATATTGTTTAGCCCCTTCAGAACTTCAGGAGTTGTCTGTTCAGTTACAGGAACTTCTGGATAAGGGTTTCATAAGACCGAGTTCTTCACCTTGGGGAGCTCCGGTCCTGTTTGTGAAAAAGAAGGACGGTTCATTCAGGATGTGTATCGACTACAGAGAGTTGAACAAATTAACCATCAAGAACCGTTATCCACTTCCTCGTATTGATGACCTGTTCGACCAACTCCAAGGGTCAAGCATCTATTCGAAAATAGATCTACGATCGGGTTATCATCAGTTACGAGTTCGCGATGAAGATATTCCGAAAACTGCTTTCCGAACTCGTTATGGTCATTACGAGTTTCAGGTTATGGCCTTTGGTTTGACTAACGCACCGGCAGTATTCATGGATCTTATGAACCGTGTGTGCAAACCTTATCTCGACAAGTTTGTCATTGTCTTCATAGACGACATTCTTATCTACTCACGCAACGAGCAAGAGCACGCGCAGCATCTCAAGACCATTCTAGAACTTCTCAGACACGAAGAGTTATATGCTAAGTTCTCCAAGTGTGAGTTCTGGATTCAGACCGTACAATTCCTTGGTCATGTGATAGACAGCAGGGAATTCATGTTGATCCCTCAAAGATCAAAGCTATCAAGTGCTGGCAAGCACCGACAACACCGACAGAAATACGCCAATTCTTAGGACTGGCTGGTTATTATCGGCGCTTCATTGAAAATTTCTCCAAAATAGCACAACCACTCACAACACTGACTCAGAAGGAGAAGAAGTTCAATTGGACTGATAAGCAAGAGTCAGCATTTCAGTTATTAAAGCAAAAGCTTTGCAGTGCGCCTATCCTATCGCTACCCGAAGGTAACGAAGACTTCGTGGTATATTGCGATGCTTCGCATCAGGGACTGGGTTGCGTATTGATGCAAAGAGAGAAAGTCATAGCTTATGCCTCCAGACAACTCAAAGTTCACGAGAAGAACTACACAACACATGATCTCGAATTAGGAGCCGTAGTGTTCGCTCTCAAAATCTGGAGACATTATTTGTATGGCACAAAATGTACCATCTTCACTGATCATAAGAGCCTCCAGCATATATTCGATCAGAAGGATCTCAATATGAGGCAACGTCGTTGGGTCGAGTTGCTCACCGACTATGACTGCGAAATCAAGTATCATCCGGGCAAGGCAAATGTAGTTGCCGACGCCTTAAGTCGAAAAGAACGCACCAAACCTCTTCGAGTCCGAGCCCTCAGTATTATCATTCATAATGATCTAATCATTCAAATCCTAACTGCTCAACTCGAAGCATTGAAACCTGAAAATATCAAGGAAGAGGCCTTGCGAAATATGGAGAATCAATTTGAAACCAAATCCAATGGGGTCAAGTACTTCGCAAACCGAATCTGGTTACCCAAGTTTGGGAATCTTCGAGACTTTGTAATGGATGAAGCTCACAAGTCCAAATACTCTATACATCCTGGATCGGATAAGATGTATCATGGCATCAAGGGACTGTACTGGTGGCCAAATATGAAAGCAGAGATTGCCACGTACGTCAGCAAATGTCTCACATGTTCCAAAGTCAAAGCAGAATATCAGAAACCATCCGGTTTGCTTCAGCAACCGGAAATCCCTCAATGGAAATGGGAGCAAATCTCCATGGATTTCATTACTAAACTCCCGAAAACATCAAGTGGTTGCGATACTATATGGGTAATAGTTGATCGTCTAACCAAATCTGCTCACTTCATTGCCATGAAGGAAAACGACAAAATGGAACGTCTCACGCGAATCTATTTGAAGGATATCGTAGCAAGGCACGGCGTTCCAATCTCAATTATCTCTGATAGAGACAGCCGATTCACATCTAACTTTTGGAAATCATTACAAAAGTCTTTGGGCACTCGTTTAGATATGAGTACAGCCTATCATCCACAAACTGATGGTCAAAGTGAACGAACCATCCAAACACTGGAAGATATGTTACGCGCCTGCGTCATTGATTTCGGTGCAAATTGGGAACAACATTTGCCATTGTGTGAATTCTCATACAACAACAGCTACCACACCAGCATTGGAGCTGCACCTTTTGAGGCACTATATGGTCGTAAGTGCCGATCGCCTATTTGTTGGACCGAAGTTGGAGATAGTCAACTCACTGTCCTGAAATCATTCATGAAACCACCGAGAAAATCGTTGGTATCCAGCAACGGCTGAAGGCCGCACGGGATCGTCAGAAGAGTTATGCTGACGTGAGACGAAAGCATCTCGAGTTCCAGGTTGGGGATCGAGTATTGCTCAAAGTATCACCTTGGAAAGGTGTCATCCGTTTTGGTAAACGTGGGAAATTAAACCCTAGATACATCGGACCTTTTGAGATCCTTGAAAGGATTGGTCCAGTCGCATATCGATTGCAGCTACCTTCAGAGCTCAGTAGCGTGCATCCCACATTTCACATTTCTAACCTAAAGAAATGCCTGTCCGACGAGACACTCATTATCCCACTCGAGGACATTCAAATCGACGACAAACTTCATTTTGTCGAGACACCAGTGGAGGTCATGGACCGTGAGGTCAAACAGCTCAAGCAAAGTCGTATCCCTATTGTCAAGGTTCGGTGGAATTCGCGGCGTGGTCCGGAATTCACCTGGGAACGGGAAGACCAGATGCGACTCAAATATCCACATCTATTTTCAGACTCCACTCACACGCCAACTTCGAGTTAAATTTCGGGACGAAATTCTCTTAACAAGGGGAGAATGTGACACCCGTCAAATTAGGACTAGATTTTTAGTTCCTAATCACTTTGTAATACATATAGTTAGTGCTATGTATTAGGCTAATTGTGTGTATCAAATTATATATTGGCAAATATATATATCAATATGCGATTAAGTTTAATCGTTCATATTTAAATCGGCCGAATTCCGATTCAATTATACGGCATTGGTAAAAATCAAGTAATTAAGTAACATGGAATTGTTATTTAATACCCTCATAATTATTATATATTATTTTGATAATATATCAAGTATCTCGTATCGTACAAATCAAACGTCCGCGACAAAACTATATATAAATAATGAATTATTATTGAAAGTAATAATTATTATTTACATCAGATAAAATAGAACATATTTCGTTTTATACAATTTTACTCAAACGCGACAAAATTAATTAAATCCCATCCGTCTCTCAAAATATACAACAAAGATATATTTTATATCTTGTTAAATGTATTTTTATAAAATACTTCAAATGGAAATACGTACGATATCATTTTTAGAAAATTATCGTTTTAAAATATTATACTACTTTTCGATCGGGTACCGAAACACGGGTCAAAATACCACGAAAAGGATCAAAGCTCGGATCAACCACCTCCAATAATTGAAGATGGCCGATCCATTTTAATTCATTTCTATCTATCTCTCTGCTCTCTACTCCCTCTCGTTCCATTTTCATCAAAACAACAACAACTTAACAATCACAACAACAACACAAGATCATCACCATCATCGCTGGAATCATCTTCATCTCCATCATCATCCTCAAGCTTCATCACCTCCATCTCCATTTTTGGTCTCAAATTTCATTGTAAGGAAATCGTAACTTAATCTTTGTAATTTCGTTTTTAAATAACGTATATTATCATGTATTGATGTTAGGATAGATGTTTGTTGATTTGTTGCGGATTTAAAATGGGTTTGGGTGATTTTTAGAACGATCAGACTCTGGCCGAACCTCGATACCCGGCGGGTATCCATAGTACCCGGCGGGTACTCTCTAAAAAGATGATCCACGCGGCGCGTACAAGTGTACCCGGCGCGTCCTTTTGAAAAACCCAGATCAATCACGCGATCGCGTGATCTTCCAAACCGATCGCGTCACTTTAAATTCAAACCGATCGCGTGATAGTTATCAACCGATCGCGTCCTTTTGAAAACCTTTAGAACCCGGCGCGTACTAACGTACCCGGCGCGTTCTAACCGAAAATTATTGTACCCGGTGCGTACATGTAGTACGCGGCGCGTCCTAAAATCAAACCCGGTTACCCGGCGGGTAAGAAGGGTACCCGGCGGGTACTCCCTGCAGACCAGCGCAATTGTATTAACTCATGACTTAAACCAAATGTTTTCATGTCGCGATTCTTACTAAGTATTCAATCAAGAGACGTTTAAAAGATCGATAACTATAAATAATTTCACAATGTATTTTACTAATACGAACCTAAATTATTTATATTCAATACGATACGTTTTCAAAACAAAACTTCATGTATATGCAACGAACATAGCTATGTTCTCGAAACTCTATTTCAATCAAAACCAACGTGCCGTATCCATTTTCACAAAACTCAAAACATAATCATTAACCAATGTATTTGGTCAAAACTAGTTAAGGGAATAACTAGCATAGATGGTCCGTAGTGTCATCGAATCAATTAAACCTTGCGCGTTTGATACGCCCGGCAGGTTTCAAATAATCAAATCAATTAAACCTTGCGCGTATGATACACCCGGCAAGTTTTAAGAATCTAATCATTTATCAAAACCTTGCGCGTCTCAGACGCCCTGCAGGTTCAGTCGTTGTAACGACATCAAATCATTGTGAATCATCATAAATTGTTGGCTAACAATTCATTAGGCTCAGGTGAGTCTCATAGCCCCTTTTTAAATGCTTTTACCTAGGGGTGAGATACATGCTCGTTTTGTTTTACATGTGAACGCAAGTATCAAATTATCACGTATGCTGCATGAGTTGTTTTCATCTAATCAATCAAAGTCCTCTGAAGCATAGTTCTGTTAATATGATTTAGCGTGAATGTTAGTGTATGGTACCATATGGGATTGACAATCCCCGTCCGAGTTAGCAAGCACTAACCTGTCAAACGGACGCATTATCATTTGTTCAAACGTATGTTGATTAGGCATACGCATAGAGGCACCCTCGCTCGGGCACTTAATTGTGATCCTGACATCTCAGTTAAGCTCAGACTATGTGCTCATGCCAGTTTCATATATCTTTACTTATTTGTTTAATTACAAATATTCATGTGATATCCATCAATCAATTATTTACATGCTTTGTAAATCGAATCATTAAATCTTGCGGTTCACGAATCATATATTGTTATATCAAACCTGTGAGCTCACCAGCTTTATAGCTGACCATTTAGCATGTTATCTCAGGTACTCAGCAGTAGGTTGGACTGCCCATCAGGATACTGTAGCTCGAGTCGCATGCAATTATATAATCATCAAGAGATTTCCCTGCATTTCTATATTTTGTTAAATTAGATATGTATTAGAATCTCTCAAGTAGCTATGCGAACTCACCTTTTGAAAACGATTATGTAATTTCTATTACATCAATGTATTTTATCAAACGACGCATGTAGTGGTCGTTCATTATGTATCTTATATGCTTTGTGTATTGATTAGTAACACCCAAAGTATGCTTCCGCGAAACAGTAAATTTGGGGGTGTTACAGATTCGATCCCATATTCAAGAATTCTGGCAGAATGCTAAGGAAGGGAATGTTAATGGTATTCCTCATATTCATTCCACTGTTAAAGGAAAGAAGGTGATGGTAACTGAGATTGTTCTGAGAGAGCTTCTGCAGTTTGATGATGAAGGTGGACTACTGGAATTATCAAGAGAAGATTTGTTTAAAGGTATATTGGATATGGGGTATGAAGGTTCAGGAAAAGCAAGATCAGAATATACGTTCTTGAAGTCATGGTTTTGTCCTCAATGGAAGTTCTACATTCATACTTTTCTGGTATGTTTGTCCCAAAAGAGAACTTGTTTTAATGAATTTAGTTCTACTATTGCATATCCTATTATCTGCTTGGCACAGGGTATTAAATATAATATGTCTAGGTTTATTTTAGATAATATGATTAGGAATGTGAAGGGTGATACATTCATTATGTACCCTAGATTTGTTCAGCTTTTATTGAATAATCAATTGTCAAGTTTGCTAGCAGATGATAGTGTGATTGTTAGTTCTACTCTGTCTTTGAGAACTATTAAAGCCATGAATCAGTATCAAAATGCTTTTTCAAAGAAGGAAACTGCATTATTTTCTACAATGTCAGTTGCTCCTTCTGCCACTGGTGGTGTATTACCAACACCATCTAGACCAAATGATGACAGGCCAACAACACAAGTTGGTTCTGAACACACATCAGGAGGTGGCACCAAAAGAAAACAAGGGAACCTAAAGCCTACCCAATCTAAAGCCAAGAAATCCAAGAAGGCTAAACAGGCTGTGGAGATTCCTGTTTCTTCACAGTCTCAGTCAACTGTTCCATCACAACAGGTGAACATACTTGATGAAAATGTTCATTCTGGAAGGGCTGCCACTACTGTTTCTAGCCCACTGGCAGGGCAGGAAAGTGGTAACATTAATCAGACCCAACCAGAGGCAACTATAGTTGATGAACCTATGGGTGATGATTCAATTGTAGGTCCCAGTACCAATAATCAAGGGACATCTGCAGTGGCAGATGTGGTCGATGATTCATCTAGGAGGTCACACTCCAATGTTGATGAGGCTAGTAATAAAACTAGGGAATTGACGATTGCTGATTTGGTACATGATGTCAATCTGATTTGGAACAAGTTTGAGAAGGAAAGGGCATTGAGAAGAGAGCAACAGATTCTGTTGGTTGCTCAGGGTGAGTTGATAAAGAAACAGAGGGATGAGATCATTGATTTACAAACCAGGTTGTCGATTGTTGAAGATGCAGTTGATAAGGTTTTGTTGCCTGCTAAGGAATCTTCAGGCAAGGGGTAGAATAAAGATAAAGATGATGAACATGAGCAGAATATGCCTGAAGATAAGAATGATCATGAAGGTGCAGATGATTTCAGTTTCATGGATATACCTGCTGATGTAGAGTTGAGTGATAAAGTTGCTGAAGAGGAATTAAATGTCTCAGATTATGTGGTTAATGAAGACATAGATGAGCAGATGGTGGATGCTGAGAATGATAGGAGAATGGTGGTGTATGTTGGTGAAAAGGTTGCAGATGATGATACACAAAGTGGTCCAGCTTTAAGTGGTCCAGCTTTAAATGTTTTTCCTTTAAATAAAGATTTACCTTTTAAGGCTGTGGCTAATCTTTATATGTGGGATATTATGGGAGCTAATCTGGATCTGTGCAAAAGAGTAAGTTTTAGTGATAGGTTGGTGTATAGTGATGATAGATCTGCTGAGAAGATGGAATCTGATGATGTAGAGGGCAAGGGGGAGTTGATAGAGGCAAAACCTGAAGCTAAAGAGGAAGATAGAGTGAAGATTTACAACAGAAAGAAATCAATTCCAAAGAGAAAGTCTACCTCTGCTAAGGTACAAACCTTTGTTGAAACCCAATTGTTGACCACTGCTAGTAGTGTTTCTACCTCTGCTAGTAGTTTGGTATCTACCTCTGTTGATGTATCTACCACTGTTGGTACTTCAACATCAACCCCTGCTATTACAATTTCAACCCCTGTCATCACAACCCCTGTTACTACAACACCTACCTCTGTTAGCATAAATCCAACCACTGTTGTATCAACCTCTGTTAACACTTCAAATATTTCAACAACTGTTGATACACCTGTTGCTCAAGTTTACACCACTGCTACAGCAATGACCACTGTCAGGGCTCTAGAAGTACCTATTATCATCAGAGAGCCTACACAAACACCTAAACCTAAGTCTGATCTTCCAAAGATTGATTCAAAAGACAAAGGTAAGGGAAAATTGAAGGAAGAGAAGAAGATTAAGAAGGTTGTAGAGCCTCCAATTAATTTGGATGAGGCTAGAAGAGCTCAAGAGGAGCATGATGAAAGGATGTTGAGAATGGCAGTTGAATCTAAGAAAAAGGAAGGTCCTGATGTTGATGTAATTTTAGAAGATTCAAGTGTGGTGACCTTATCACAGAAGGCAGCAAAGATGTTGAATGATATGGCTGCAAGGGGTCATGGTTTGTCTGCTCAACAGATTCATGGTATGATCAACAGAAAGGATGATAAAGATGGTTTGGATCCAGGATTTGTAAAGCTTAAACAAGCCAATGAAGAAAAGGCAAGGTTGAAAAGACAAGCTGAGCTTGAAAAGAAAAGGAACAAACCACCAACTGCAGTTCAAAGGAAAAAGGATTTACTCAAAATTCTTGGTAATAGGTATGCACCAAGGAGTGTGCTTGAAGGTTGGAATGTAGAGAAGCTGGAAAGAGCATATGAAAAATATCTGAATGAGGAGAAGGAAGATTTTGAGAAAAGGATTCAGAAAGATAAAATCATTAAGAAAAAATTGGAGGAGGATAGAAAGAAGATTTTAGAGCAAGTGAGAAGAGAAGAGGAAGAAAGAATTGAGAAGAAAGAGCAAGAGGAGATAGAAGCTAAAGAAAGAGAGCTCAAAATGCTTTCTGATCAAAATATCAAGAGCAGATGGAATGGAGTACTTGATTCTGATAATGTAGTATCTGATTTGGAAAGAGATGCAGAGGAGTTGAAGAAATATATCAAAGAGGTGAAGGATTATAAAGAAAATATTCACATCAATCATGATAGGTCTTCAAGGATAATTGAATGGAAAGGAATTAAATCAAAAGGTGCTGATGGTGATAAAGAACAGATCAAGATTGTTAGAGAGAATGGAGATAAGCACTACTTGTTATCTGTTGTTGATGTGCTTAGGAATGTGAATAGATTGGACATTCTGGATCTGTTTGAGCTAAACAGTCAAGGAAATAGACAGGCTTCACAGGTAATTATGGAGAGAGATTTGAAGAGATGTCTAAACATGCTGTTTGAGCCTGAGCCATTCATCAATTTGTTCTTACACTGTATTGATGTTGTGAATACTTGGAGACATTTTATTAGAGCTGGAGTTCACATGATTCTGTTCAGAAGTGGAATGTCAATCTACATGCTTGATGAAAGAAGATATGTTTTGGGAACTCAGACTCTGAGAAATGTGCTTGCATCTCAATTGAAAACTACAGTTATATCAGAAGGAGCTTTTAATGCTTTATATATGGTGCTCAATCAGTTTCATAAAAGAATGGAGTTGGAGAAAATAAAGGAGGAGGAGAGAAGAAGAAAACAGAATCAAACCCAGAAAGATGAAGAAACTTGATTCATTACTGAGAATGATCAAGTTTAGGGGGAGATTGTTGAGTCTTGAGCCACTGCTAAATCTGCTCAGAATATAAGTATTGTGCCGCTGTTAGAATAAAGTTAACCGCTGTTAGAAGAAGTCTACCACTGCTGGAAGTAGACAACCACTGTTAACTAGTTTAGTCTAACAGTGCCACTGTTAATATGTAATTAGTATTTTGTATTAAGTACTCAACCACTGTTAGTATTATATGAGTACTACCCCTGCTAGATATATATAGATAACCACTGTTGGTTAGATATAGTCGGATAGAGAAAATTATGGAATAGATATGATTCCATAATAGATTGATTCTGTAAAGGACTCTATATATTATAAATAGAGATCCTGTAAAACCTAGATAGATACGATTCATTCTAGTTATTACCTTCAAGGTTGTAAACCCTAACACAAAATTGTGTGTTCGTATTATTAATAATATTGAAGCTTTTGGTTAGATATTCTGTTATATTCAAATTTGTTCTTCAAGTTATTAATAAACTATTCCGCAAGCTTATTAATAATCCATCAAAGTAATACATACTAAGATCTCTAGCTGGGATCATCATAGCATTATTTTCAACATTTTATACTTACTTCTAAAATTTTATATTTTGTAATTTACTGCCTTTTATACTTTTTTTCGTATTTATTCCAGGCAGCAATGAATGATTGCACCTAGTCTAATGCTCCACAACCTCATGTTGATGAAGACGACGAAACCAGTTTTGCCGAACAAAAGGTACGTATCTAATCACTGATCCTGGTCAATGGAATATATTCATACAATTATCTTCATAAACAATAACTCTATAGAAAAAAGAGGCCTGCGCAGGTTCGTGAAGCTGTGAAGCGAAGTAATATTAGGAAGAAGGTTAGGTTGTCATCTTTGTTTCTTTACCTACTATATTTGTCGTATTTTTTTAAATTTTCTAATATTTTTTGTTATACTTTATTTAGGAAAATTATAGTTATCCGGAAGAAAATCATATGAAATTTGAAGAACTCAAGAAGCAAATCTATAAAGAACATAAGAAGGTATATATCTGTTGGGTTTTCTATTCCCTAACTAGATTATTATACACGCAGCGGAACAACAAAAAAACTTTAAATAATCTAAGGCAATTAGGAAACTAAAACCCTAAGGGATCTTTAACTTTAACAACATAGTACAATAAATAAATTGGATAAAGAAAATAAGGAAAACACTAACCTTAAGAGAAAATCTATTTCTCTCGAGCAGACCAACGAGTAGAGCTTCGTTACTTGGAGGCAAGTACCCAAAGTAGAATAACTCTAATGCTTCACACCCAAAAACCCAAGAGAAAGTCGAATTTTCGGAATACTTGAAAATTCGTAGCTGACTTGATACATAATGAAGGTATAGGATGCCCTTATTTATAGTTGTGGAAAAAACCCTTCGGTTTGCTGAATTCGACTCCCAACCGGAGGTTGGACCTTCCAACCGGCGGTTGGACCTTCCAACCGGCGGTTGGAGCTGTTTGACTTGTACTCCAAGTCTGCGAATTCCACCGCCTTAGAAACCCTAACCTCAACCGGCGGTTGGACCTTCCAACCGGCGGTTGAGTCAGTTTTTGGAATCTTCCGCCAGATTTAATTACTTTTAATTTTCAATTAATAAACGATTATTAATTAATTAAACAATTAAATATAATATTAATACTGTTAATATTATCCTTCATCTTTCTCTTGACTGTTTATTGAGGGTAACCCAAAAAGGACTTTACCATTAATGATAGTCTCACCAATTAGTTATGATATTGGACACTATTCCAACAGTCTCCCACTTAGACAAATCATCAACTATTATTTGTCTAAGTCTATATCTTATTAACTATGTAAAGTGTGCATCCAAGCAACTGCCGAACTCTGATCTCATCTTAGAGTTAGTCCTTTAGATAAGTGATCAACCATTCATTTGTTTCACGATATCTTATGAACCGAGACATAGATTATAATCAATCTCAAGATTCATATATGTTTTCCGATTTCCGATTATATTGACTATATGAGACTACTGAACTATCACTTTAGTCTCCGCTAGGCCTAGCACTTTTTAAGTCAAACTTTAATCATCAGAGGGCCCATGATATCTCTTTTCCTTTTTAGGCAAAAGGAACAAATAAATATCGACTACATAGCACTAGTCAACTCATCATATCATACCCAGCATACCCTTTATAACTGGCTGATAAACGCTCAAAAGTACTTTATTTAAGTAGTATTTTACCCCGATTCTTCGATGTTTCTATTGCATTTATTTAAGAATAGATATTAATTTTGTTCATATTTGCAATTAGATGTGGAAATGGAGAGTTATGAAGAAAGGAAAGGAAAACAGTCAATAAACGAGTTAAATGATGCATTTTTGAAGAATAAAGCGAAGCCGAAGTGAAGAAAAGATTAAAAGAAGTAAAACATGAAAACCGGCTGGAAAATCAATCCATACGCCGTATGGATTTCCATACACCGTATGGATTGAGGCGGTGGAGGCCCAGGGTCACGCGGACTTGGGCTGGGCTTATTTTGCATCCATATGCCGTATGGATTTCCATACGCCGTATGGATGGTTTTTCACAGGAAGTATAACGCGATTTTAACCTAAAAACAGAGGAATTCGGCTAGGGTTTCTTTCAAGACGATATTTTACAGTTCTTAGGATTTATTTACGAATTTCTTTATGCATTTTGGAGGCACGAAGAGTGAAGATCGAGGATAGTTCGGTTCTAATTCTTCGTGATTCGTCTTTTAATTCGGCATAACTCTTTTATTTCGATTTCGTTGATGAATTTGACTTTGAATAATCTGAGTTTTCTGTTTTAATGATGAATTGAATATCCAAAGTGATTGTGTAGTTAATTAAACTCGGATTATGATTATTGAATGATTACAATTGCGTATTGACTAGATTATTTAATTGAAAACGATATTATTACTCGTGGATCCTTGTTTATTGGTAACTAGTAGTTATTGTTGCTCAACGTGGTTAATAAGATTGATGAGATTGAGTTCCTTTAATGTTATTAATTATTGATGGTTATAATTCTAGGGTTTTGACCATTGCTAAATATGTTGAGTCTGATATGTTGAGTAAATGATAATTATCTACTTTAAAATGAACAAAACAATAAGTAATTATTGGGTATTGTTGAGTCATACCACTAGATTTAATTATAATGAGTTGTGAATGTTTAATGCTCAGTTTAGGGAAAAGCACACAATTGACTGATCATCTTGTGACATTGGACCGATGTTTCATGTTGGACCCTAGATTGTAGGAATTATTTAGACCCGGAACGTTGGCTAGTTCACATTCAACTTAATATCATTGAAGAATCTGGTATTAAGTTGATATAAAAGAAATCACAATAAGATAATCAATACGTAAAGAATCGGGATATATGAATCTGAGTGAAATTAATTATACAATTACTTATTCCTTCCTATTAGTATTTATTATTATTTATTATTAATTTTAATTTAAGTTTTTATTTCGTTTGTTTATTTAAATTTAATATTTTATAAACAATTGTTCGAATGGAACTAAAACGCCCCCTATTTACTGCTTTCTTAGTTAATTAGTATTTTCTATTTATATAAATACCACCGTTCCATGTGATCGACTAGGACTTACCAAGTCTATACTTACATTCGATCGGGTATTCTTGCCTGGTTGTGTGAAAAGTATTTATTAGGTATTTCCATTTATAAATAAATTAAACTAGACTCGATTTGCACGCATCAAGTTTTTGGCGCCGCTACCGGGGAACGGTTGCGTTGTTTATTTAAATAGGAATTAGTTATCGTAAACTTTTATATTTTAATTTTTGTTAAATAAAATTTTGGTAAAGTTGTTAAATTAATTTATTAAATTGTAATAATAAGTTTTGTTAATAATTTGGTTGAAACGAATTACCTTAATTTGGTTTAACTTATTGGTAATTAGTTTCAACCGGCGGATGGATATTTCCATCCGCCGGTTGGAGTTTTCATGTAAAACATGTATTTTATTTTTATTTTTATTTATTTTGTGTGAACTAACTTACTTTTCGTTAATAGTGTTTGTGTTTCAGAATAAATTGTTATTCAGGTATTCATCCAATGTCAAGGAGTTACAAGAGTGATGTAAACAATAACAATGTGGTTAGGGAAAGATTTGGTTCGAGTTCGGGAAACGTTGTCCCATCTTTTACACATCTAGGACGTAGGGCATTGCCCCTTACTTTATCCTGTCAGGAAGTGTTGGATGCTATTGAGAAATTCAGTTGGGATGTTCCTTTCATTCTGAACTGATTTGGAAATCTTCTGTTTACTTTTCTGATCATCAGTTAGTCCTAATTCAGAACGTGTTAGATAGTGCAGATGTAGCAAGGGAGTTTGGATTTGAAGAACAATTCTATGAGGATCTTACTGATTTTAGGAAATCTTTGATCATTAGGATTCAAGAAGAGGGGATCTTTTTCGCTGCTCAGAAAAAGCGATACATGAAGATCTATGAAGCATTGGTACAATCTTCATTTCCTTACTTTTCTAATCAGGCAGCATGTCTGCATAGGATGCTGAGAGTATTGAACATGGCAACTGGAAATCCTGATTCTGAGGTAGATAAAGAAATTGTAGCTAACTTTAGAGAGTTGGTGCGGTTGTTGCAACTAGAAGATCATTTGAGAGATGCTACTCCGCATAGAGTTATTGTGCATAATACCATTCCCTACTACTTAAGTAATATGATACAGAAGTTGGAAATATTGGCTAAGGAGGAAGGAAAGAGGGCTAATCCTAGTTTCATTCACCCGAGGGTTACTATTTTTTTAGCTATTTTTCTTGTAGTTAATCTGGATGCTTTGGTAGTTTTGGATAGGTTGCTCACACCAGTTGAACATTTTTATTTTGGAATAGTAGAGTTATATACAAAGCTGGTAAGAATTTTCAAGGAGTCTGAATTAGAATTTACAACTCATCAAGAGAAAGCACTTGAGAAAATTGAGAGAAATGTAAGAGATTTGAAACTGAGCCAGGCGTTGTCTGGACATGAGAGTGTTAGAGAAGCAGTTTATGAGTTTATGAGTGAGATAGAAGAAGCTAGTCCGGACCGTGAAGTAACTTTAGATGAGAATGATAAGATTGTGTTGGCACCTGAGGGAGTAAATAATAGGGCCATAAATGAAATAAGTTGGGACTTGGTTTATCTTCAACCTGCGGCTAGTGCTCACTTGGTTAATTTTCAGCTATTGGGACATGAAGTGAATAATGTGTTTGCAAATGTCACTGAGCGTTTTCTTGCTCTCTATCCTAAGCATTGATTTCATCTTTTGCATTATTTTATCATTGCTTTGAACTTCTGACATATTGATTATTTTGGATTATTTTAGACATTGTTTATTTTGGATTTTATTTTATTATTGTGTGATTGGATTTTGAATATTATTTTGAGTGTTATTTAAGTATGCATTTTTATTATTTTATAGATTGTTAATTTATTTTGATTATGTATAGTGTGGAATTATGAAGATTTTGAAGTTGTGATTCTCCTTCAGGTTTGGTATTTAATTATATTGAATAAGTGTTGGATTTAAGTTAAAAAGTGGTGTTAAAAACGTTTTTTGTAAAAGTTCTGTTTTTCAATCCATACGCCGTATGGATATCCATACGCCATATGGATTCAAATGGGCTTGCGGGCCGAGCGTTTGACTGGGTTTAATGAGTTGACCTGGGCCTTTTAATCCATACGACGTATGGATCAAAAAGTGCATAAACCGGCTAACAGCCTTCTTCTTCCCCATTTTCAAAACCTAAAACCACCATCACCACCTACGGCTGCAAACTGCCACCACCAAACCACCACTTCCGGCCACGCATTCTTCCCCATTTTTATATTTTCGTGTTCCACGCACTTTCCTCTACAAGGTATAACTTCCGATTTTCATTTTCGTTGGTTAAATTTCATGTTTGGAAGTTGGGGTTTTTGAATGTGTTTTGGGTATTTCGAATTTGAGTATGATTATAGGCTTTTATGATTGAATTATGTTCTTGTTAACATATATTATGCAATGCCATGCTCATTTTTATAATGTATTACATATATTGTGTTATTCGATTTATCCGTTAGTGTTTAAATAATGTGGCTATGATATGTACTCAATTTTGCTATGTGTTGATTTAATACTTGTTAATTTTCTGGATACATGATGATTAATGCAAATGTTTGTTTGGTACACATATGTTTGTGATTACGGTTATGATAAAATTGTCGTTTTTCTATTTTGTGATTGTGATAATTCAAGTTGAATATTTTTAATGATTGCTAGTTACTGAGACTAAAATGTTAGTGATGGTAAAAAGTAATTATTTTATTGTTCATTTTGGAACCAAATTATTATAGTTCACTTTGAATTGACAATTGCCATGATTATTAATCAAGTACTTATGTTTATTAGCAATTTGAGTAATGTTGTTTCAAGATGCAAATTAGGTTTATGAAATTGATTGTTGCAGTAGTTTTTAGGCTAAACCTTTATGGTGGATTATTCCATTTTTAGCAGAAATGCTGCCGAAATTTTTAGTAATCTTTTTGCATTAACTGCTTATTTGAATTATTAACAATTATTTTGTTTAGCAGTTAAAATGTCTAGCAGGAGAGCTCGAGGAGGTCAGACTCTGGGGAATCCAATGATCAGACCCCATATATATCTCAATTTTCATGATTCATACTCTGAGACCACCAGATATCAGTTTAGAGAGCGTCTGACAGCTAATATTGGTCAGTCGATTGAGGTTTTTGATGCTATTAATTGGAACGTTTTAGAGCATGTAATTGCTAGAGATGGGTTTACTAATGGTGATGAGGCTATTAGGAATTTGCTTGCCACCCCATACGTACTCGCGGATGGCAACATTGGGTTTGTTTCATACGCTTGGTCTCGGTTGTTCAGTATCAGGGAGGATATCTACAGAGAGTTGGTAGTTGAGTTTTATAGTACATTCAGGTTTGAGCACAGGTCGACTCAGTGGACTGAGGATTCTATTTACTTTCAGCTTGGTGGGATACCTAGACAGATGTCGTTGATTCAGTTTGCTCTTGGGATTGGCTTATATGAGCCGAACGAGCTTAATAATCCCCACTTTCTAGATCATATTTCTGCAGGTGCTGTGAAAAAGCTCACTGATTTGGAGGTTGCACAGGAGTGGCAGTTTATTGCCCAGGGTCATTATGGTAGTTCGACGCCTTCTTATAGAGCTATTCGAGATCCCCGTCATCGACTCATCCACAGATTGTTGGCTTACACCATCATTGGTCGTAAGGAGGGGCCTGAGAAAGTTTCTAGGCCTGACTTGTTTTATTTGAGCTTGATTATCAGGAAGCGGTTAGTGAATGTGCCTTGGAGATTGGCGAAGTGGATGTCCAAAAGAGCCACTGGTACTAGAGATGGGAGCAGTTTATGTGGAGGTCATTTTGTTACTAGGTTGGCTAGACATTTTGGATTGGCGACTCAGGATGAGATGGGCTCATGTACGATTGTTCAGCCTGGCATGGGTTGGTTGACTGCACGACGGTTGGAGGCTTTTGTTCTTATTGAGCCGTGTAGTAATTATGGTGGTGCTGCGGATATGTATTATTGGGTTCATACCACTGCTGTGGGGCAGACTTTGCAGTCCAGGCAGGGTAGAGGCAAAGGAGATACTAGTGGTAGTGATAGAGGTAGAGGTACGGTTGGTAGCCGTAATAGAGGTTATGCTGCTGAGTTTGATCAGTTGCAGCAGCAGCTTGCGCAGATGGATCTCCGCCATACCCAGCAATTTGACCAGATTGAGTTTATGCAGAGACAGCATTTCCATCAGACTAGTGCTCATTTGGATTATCAGGATGACCTGTTTCAGCAGCTGTTTGGTCAGTATCCTACTGAGCTTACCTATCAGCCTTTCCAGTATCATATGCCGCAGGAGTTTATGCGACCACCACCACCACAGTCAGATCAGGCTGGCCCATCCTATACATATCAGCAGCCGGAGCCATCCCATCAGTACCGGAGCCAGGAGGATGATAGTGATTAGGATGTTATTCATCCTATGTGGTTTATGATTCCAGACACTATTTCTATTTTTATTATTATTATGACTAATTTTATTTGTAGTATTTTTTAATTATGTTGGATTGGTAGTTTTAAGTTTAGTTGTTTTTATTTTAGATGTTTATATTTGGTATTGTTTAATCTCGTGTGTTGATTGATCCCTCA
This sequence comes from Helichrysum umbraculigerum, assembly GCA_949592205.1. Classification (NCBI taxonomy): domain Eukaryota; kingdom Viridiplantae; phylum Streptophyta; class Magnoliopsida; order Asterales; family Asteraceae; genus Helichrysum; species Helichrysum umbraculigerum. The sequence continues at coordinate 26,372,075 of CATIUR010000003.1, read as the reverse complement.
GAAGTGTGTTGTGAGTACGTGTTATGATGGCAGTAAGTTCAGCGCAACAAATTGAATCGAGAGGATGTGGGAATTTCATATCATCCTTGTCATGACCATTAAGCACACTATTCCAGGGGAGTTTTTCTGTTTTATTTCTTTTCTCTTTTTCCCGTTTTAGCAATTCATTTTTGTACAATGAGGGCATTGTACAGCTTTAAGTGGGGGATGGGAGAGAAAAGAGTTGACTTTCCACATAATTGTCCTGTTGAGTAAGTAGAGAATCTGTAATTTGGTTAGCTGTTATCTCATTAAGATACGTAATTAGGAGGTTATAAATTGCCCATTTTTCAACCAAATTTTAAATTTTAAATTTTTGTTGTTTTAGAGATAATTATTTTGTAACAATGTAGGTTGATTTAAAAATTTTCTACACTTTTAATTGTATATTAAAATGTGGAAAATGTTATTTAGTTTCATTATATGATGTATTGATAGGCAATCTATGTGAGAATTCTTGAGCTTTTAAGAAATGAAAATAAAGGAGTGGATGTTACTTTTAGATGAACTTCAGTTATGTATGACGTATGTCTTAATTTTCATATTATTAGCGTGCGATATGCCATATTTTTGGAATTTTAATTAACATCATTTGGGGATATACTGGGTGTTGTTTCCTCTGTTGTACGAAAGTACAGACCTGGTCTCCGTCAGTATATCTAATGAAAAAGAGCAAAAGAGTTTAATAACTCAAGATTTTAAAATGTAGTCAAATTAAGTTTCTTTGTTGTACTAAGGTACAGACCTGCCACCAATGGTTTGACTAAAAGTTTTATATTGCTAAACCAAAATCAAGTTATGTTGCTTTGTTGTGTTGAGGTACAGACCTGTTACCTCTGTCTTGATTTGAAAAATGATTGTTTTGATTAAAATTTTAAAATATGTAATGTTGGCATGTTATGAGTATAAGAGTATATAGCTTTTGGGAGTTTAAGGGAATATCTACGTAAATAATAATAAGTTAAGCTCAATTATTTAAATATAGATTGTTTAAGTGGATAACAATATCAGTAATCATCGTGAACTATTTGATGTTTTGAGAATAATAACTTTATGTGTAGATTATTTTTGCAATCTTGTAGTTTCTTAATAATTGTTTTTAGAATTAATAGATTTTTAAATTTAAATGTTTGAGTTGAAGAAGGGTAATGTTGTGTAATTCCTTTGTTAGTTATTTAGATTAGTGAAGATGACTGTTTTCTTAAGAATTTGATTTTTGAATCGATAGTCTACTTGAAGACAAGTAGGATTCAAGTGGGGGATGTTTGATAAACGCTCAAAAGTACTATATTTAAGTAGTATTTTTCCGATTCTTGGATGTTTCTATTGCATTTATTTAAGAATAGATATTGATTTTGTTCATATTTGCAATTAGATGTGGAAATGGAGCATTATGAAGAAAGGAACGGAAAATAGTCAATAAACGAGTTAAATGATGCATTTTTGAAGAATAAAGCGAAGCCGAAGTGAAGAAAAGATTAAAAGAAGAAAAACATGAAAACCGGCTGGAAAATCAATCCATACGCCGTATGGATTTCCATACGCCGTATGGATTGAGGCGGTGGAGGCCCAGGTCACGCGGACTTGGGCTGGGCTTATTTTGCATCCATACGCCGTATGGATGGTTTTTCACAGGAAGTACAAAACGCGATTTTAACCTAAAAACAGAAGAATTCGGCTAGAGTTTCTTTCCAGACGATATTTTACAGTTCTTAGGGTTTATTTACGAATTTCTTTAGCATTTTGGAGGCACGAAGAGCGAAGATCGAGGATAGTTCGGTTCTAATTCTTCGTGATTCGTCTTTTAATTCGGTATAACTCTTTTATTTCGATTTCATTGATGAATTTGACTTTGAATAATCTGAGTTTTATGTTTTAATGATGAATTGAATATCCAAAGTGATTGTGTAGTTAATTAAACTCGGATTATGATTATTGAATGATTACAATTGCGTATTGACTAGATTATTTAATTGAAAACGATTATATTACTCGTGGATCCTTGTTTATTGGTAACTAGTAGTTTGTCGCACCCCCTAATTCGGGTTGCGGAAGCGAATCGGGTCGGGGCGCGACTAATCAATAATCAAGCACATAAGATATATAATGAACGACTCTATATGCGTCGTTTACAAAATACATTGATATAACATAAAAGTTTACAAACTGTTTACATTATATTTAGTTCACATGATTACCCTGAGAGATTCTAGTACATTTCCAATTATACAAAATATAGATATGCAAGGAAATCTCTTGATGTTTAATGATTGCATGTGACTCGAGCTAAAGTATCCTGATGGGCAGTCCAACCTACTGCTGAGTACCTGAGATAACATGCTAAAAGGTCAGCTAAAAAGCTGGTGAGCTCACAGGTGTATATGAGTAAATGATATTGATGAACCACAAGATTTATATAATGATTTGTAATCAAACAAATAATGAATGTACATGCAGCCATGAGTCAATAGTTTGAGCTTAACTGAGGGGGTCAGGATCCACATTCAAGGACCTGATCGAGGTGCCTCCCTATGAGTGCCTAATCAACACTCATACTGAACAAATGATAATGCGTCCGTTTGACGGGTTAGTGCTTGCTAACTCGGACGGGGATGGTCAATCCCATATGGTACCATACACTAACATTCATGCTAAATCATATTAACAAACTATGTGATGGAGGACTTTAAATTGATTAGATGAAATTAACTCATGTAGCATATAGCGATGTTTTGATACTTGTGTTCACATGTAATGAAAACAAAACGAGCATGTATCTCACCCCTAGGTAAAAGCATTTAAAAAGGGGTTATGAGACTCACCTGAGTCTAGTGTGTTGCTATCAAGCAAGCATGATGTTGCACAAGGTGATGTTGTCCGAAGACTATAACCTGCCTGGCGTTCAAAATGCGCAAGGTTATAAGTATATGCAGACGTCTCAAAAGACCGTCCATGCTAGTTGTTCATCCAACTAGTAATATCCAAATGATTTGGTTGTTGGTTGATTAATTTGAGTTTTGAAAACATATACGGCCCGTTGGTGAGTTTTGTAAAAATGATTATTAAAAGCATTATTATTATGTTGGTCTCGTTGTATACTTACAAGAGTATATGTGTCATATGTTTACGAGTTATTCCAAATATTGCGTTGACGTTAAAGCAAGTATATTGTGATATTGTCTTGTATGAAAAGTCGTTTACGCAAAGTTAGTGTTGAACACTATTCATGAGACAATAGCATTGTCGGGAATTACTATTCATGAGACAATAGCATTGTCGGAAATTACTATTCATGAGACAATAGCATTGTCGGGAGTTACTATTCATGAGACAATAGCATTGTCGGGAGTTACTATTCAAGAGACAATAGCATTGTCGGGAATTGCTATTCATGAGACAATAAGGATTTTGAGTCGGTTTCAAGTATAAAAGTGTTATTTTTTGCGACAATGATGCTACGAAAATCGAGTTTTATACGACAATAGTGATGCGACAATAGATTCTCGGAACACTGTTCATGCGACAATGAGGTATTTTCGGACAATGTTCATGCGACAATGAATTCACGGATCACTGTTCATGCGACAATGGTATTGTCGCAGGTGTGATTTCCGATTTCGTTTACAAGGTTAGACGCATTCGGTTTAATTTAAAACTTTTAGGGAAGTCTTAAATATGTTTCTAAAGCTTGTAAAAATTATCGTTTCGTTTCGTGGGTCTCTCGAAGTGTCACTTTTACAAATTAACCAAAACAGTCCTTACACTTTTGTTTTCCAGATTTTGACTCAACAAGTCTCTCGATTTAACCAACTTATAATCCGAATCAAGACTAACCAAAAATCACACATGTTCTCCTATATGTCTAGCTTATTTCTGCACTTTATCTAGATTTTACAAGGTCGTTTACTATTTTTAAAAAAATGGAAATGAACAGTGGTCGGATTAGGTCCAAGAACAGCTACAACCTAAAGATTGAGCTCTACACAAAAATACACGTATTTCTGGAAAATGCTAAAGAAGAACTTTTTGTATAGGACATCCATACGGAGATTTCGGTATAAGATTCACATGTTGATTTATCCTAGAACTCAAGTTATGGTCGTTTTCGTAAGGGCGTTTTTCTGGCCAGAAAACTAGTAACATATATGTGTGTGATAAAACGTATTTTAGCTTTGTTTTTTGGACATTTTAGAGTTGATTGATCAACTAAACATGTAAATATGTTAAAAGCAAGTAAAACTAGTGAGAGGGAGTGGCTCACAAAGTGGTGAATGTCGATCTAGAGCCGGATGAAGTGGAATGAGCTCGGTTTTTGTGTTCCTTTCTTCTTCGCCTCTTTTCCTTGAAAGATGATGATGATTGAAGATAGATTTGGGCTTGGTTTTTAGAGAGAGAGATGTAGAACGTGTATAGAGAGAGAGAGGGAGAGAAAATGAGAAGGAAATGAAGTTGTTAAATGAATGAGAAAAATGGAAAAGAATGTGTTAGGGTTAAATGGTCAAAGAAGGGAAACAAGATCCTAAAAACATGGAGGGTGTTTTGTAGCTAGAAATATCAGCCCAAGTGGGCTCCACAAGGGTGTGAAAGACTCACTTTTTGGTTCCTCAAATTTGCGCTCCGTGTGGTGTTCGTTTCCCCGATCGTTTAACGTATAATTAGACGTGTAACGTTATACGTACGTATTTTAGATAACGATTAAAGTTCGATATTTTTAATGGAAGTATTTTATCAAAATACTTTGTTTTGAGTTATAAAAATATAACTTGAGGTTATTTCGTTTGTCGGGCGCGTCTCACGCGTTTAATTTGTGTCGGTTACGTTTTAAACAAAACGTACATTGTTTCGTATATTATTAATACATAATAATATAATGTAAATAACTACTATTTAATTATCAAATAGATGTATGTTATTTATTAAAAAGTTTTACCAACGTCCGTATTAATATGTATTGAAATCCATCCGATATGAAATGCACGATTTAAACAAATCGCGTACGTGTATATATTTCATAAAATATATATAATGATACACACAATTAGCCTAATCTAGCACTAATTTCATGTATTGAAAGATGATTAGGAACTAATAACTAGCCCTAATTTGTCGGGTGTCACATTCTCCCCTTGTTAAGAGAATTTCGTCCCGAAATTTAGATTTGGATCGTGGATGGAGTGGAGTCTATGAATAGATGTGGGTACTTGAGTCGCATTTGGTCTTCCCATTCCCAAGTGAATTCCGGACCACGTCGCTAATTCCATCGGACTTTAACGATGGGAATACGACTTTGTTTTAGCTGTTTGACCTCGCGGTCCATGATTTCTGCGGGTTCCTCGACGAAATGAAGTTTATCATCGATATGAATTTCATCAAGAGGAATGATAAGTGTCTCATTAGACAGACATTTCTTCAGGTTAGAAATGTGGAATGTGGGATGTACGCTGCTGAGCTCGGGTGTCAGCTGCAATCGATATGCCACTGGACCAATCCTTTCAAGGATCTCAAAAGGTCCAATGTATCTGGGGTTCAAATTTCCGCGTTTACCAAAACGGATGACGCCTTTCCAAGGCGAGACTTTCAAGAGTACTCGATCCCCAACCTGGAACTCAAGATGTTTGCGTTTCACATCAGCATAACTATTCTGACGATCACGAGCGAGTTTCAGCCGTTGTTGGATACCAACGATCTTCTCGGTGGTTTCATGAATGATTTCAGGACCAGTGAGTTGACTGTCTCCCACTTTGGTCCAACAGATAGGCGAGCGACACTTACGACCGTACAGTGCCTCGAATGGTGCAGCCTTGATGCTGGTATGGTAACTGTTATTGTACGAGAATTCACACAATGGTAGATGATTTTCCCAATTGACACCGAAATCTACTACGCAAGCTCGTAGCATATCTTCCAGTGTTCGGATGGTCCGTTCACTTTGACCATCGGTTTGTGGATGATAGGCTGTACTCATGTCCAAACGAGTACCCAATGACTTTTGCAATGATTGCCAAAAATGGGATGTGAAACGGCTGTCTCTGTCAGAGATAATTGAGATTGGAACGCCGTGTCTAGATATGATCTCTTTCAGATAGATGTGTGTGAGACGTTCCATTTTGTCGGTTTCCTTGATGGCGATAAAATGAGCCGATTTGGTGAGCCGATCAACGATCACCCAAATGGTGTCGCAACCGCTAGATGTCTTAGGGATTTTGTGATGAAATCCATGGAAATCTGCTCCCATTTCCATTGAGGGATTTCCGGTTGCTGGAGCAAGCAGGAAGGTTTCTGATATTCGGCTTTGACTTTGGAACATGTGAGGCATTTGCTGACGTACGTGGCAATCTCTGCTTTCATGTTTGGCCACCAGTACAATTCCTTGATACCATGATACATCTTATCAGATCCAGGATGTATAGAGTATTTGGACTTGTGAGCTTCATCCATCACCAAGTCTCGAAGGTTTCCAAATTTAGGTAACCAGATTCGATTTGCGAAGTACTTGACCCCATTGGGTTTTATTTCGAATTGGTTCCCCATGTTTCGCAAGGCCTCTTCTTTGATGTTTTCGGGCTTCAAGGCTTCCAGTTGAGCCGTAAGGATTTGAATGATTAAATCATTATGAATGATAATACTGAGGGCTCGGACTTGTAGTGGTTTGGTACGCTCCTTTCGACTTAGGGCATCGGCAACTACATTAGCCTTCCCTGGGTGGTACTTGATTTAACAATCATAATCTGTAAGCAACTCGACCCAGCGACGTTGCCTCATGTTAAGATCCTTCTGATCGAATATATGCTGAAGACTTTTATGATCAGTGAAGATGGTACATTTTGTGCCATACAAATAATGTCTCCAGATTTTGAGTGCAAACACCACGGCCCCCAGCTCGAGGTCGTGAGTCGTGTAATTCTTTTCATGAACTTTGAGCTGTCGGGAAGTGTAGGCTATGACCTTGTCTCGTTGCATCAACACGCAACCAAGACCTTGATGTGAAGCATCGCAGTATACCACGAAGTCTTCATTGCCTTCGGGTAATGATAGGATAGGTGCACTGCAAAGCTTTTGCTTCAATAGATGAAATGCTGACTCTTGCTTATCAGTCCAATTAAACTTCTTTTCCTTCTGAGTCAGTGTCGTGAGAGGTTGAGCTATTTTCGAGAAATTTTCAATGAAGCGCCGATAATAACCAGCCAATCCTAATAATTGGCGTACTTCGGTCGGCGTTGTCGGTGCTTGCCAGCACTTAATAGCCTCAATCTTTGAGGGATCAACATGAATTCCCTGACTGTCAATCACATGACCAAGGAATTGGACAGTTTGCATCTAGAACTCACACTTGGAGAATTTTGCATATAACTCTTCGTGTCTAAGAAGTTCTAGAATGGTTTTGAGATGCTGCGCGTGCTCTTGCTCGTTGCGCGAGTAGATAAGAATGTCATCGATGAAGACAATGACAAACTTGTCCAGATATGGTTTACACACACGGTTCATAAGATCCATGAATACTGCCGGTGTGTTTGTCAAACCAAATGCCATTACCCGAAACTCGTAATGACCATAGCGAGTTCGGAAAGCTGTTTTCGGAATATCTTCGTAGCGAACTCGCAGTTGATGATAACCTGACCGTAGATCAATTTTTGAATAAAAGCTCGACCCCTAAAGTTGGTCGAATAGGTCATCAATACGGGAAAGTGGGTAACGGTTCTTGATGGTTAATTTGTTCAACTCTCTGTAGTCGATACACATCCTGAGTGAACCGTCCTTCTTTTTCACAAACAGGACCGGAGCTCTCCAAGGTGAAGAACTTGGTCTAATAAAACCTTATCCAGGAGTTCCTGTAACTGAATAGACAACTCCTGAAGTTCCGAAGGGGCTAAGCGATATGGTGCTCGTGCCACGGGTGCTGCTCCGGGCACAAGGTTGATTGAGAACTCAACTTGCCTCGGTGGTGGAAGACCAGGAAATTCTTCAGGAAAGACTTCTGGAAAGTCCCTGACGATGGGCACATCCTCAAGTCGCTTCTCTTCCGACTTTTTCTCAATAACATGAGCGAGGATTGCCTGACAACCCTTTCTCAGGTATTTGCGGGTTTTCATGCAGGATATTATATTCAATCTCGTCCCACCGGTCTCCCCTTGTATGATCAAATTACTACCAGTGACGAGAGGAATACGAACAATTTTGTCATAACAGACGATTTCAGCTCGGTGCTTGGATAGCCAATCTATGCCTACAATGATATCAAAACTTCCAATCTCGACAGGTATGAGGTTTATGGAAAAGAGCTCGTTTGCAAGGTTTAAAGTGCAATTCGGTATCACACTATCGGCCTCAATCAATTTGCCATTAGCTAATTCTACCATGTACTTAGCTTCTAAGGCAACTGGAGTAATATCTAATAGTGGGCTAAACTCCTCAGATATAAAACTCTTATCAGCACCAGTATCAAACAGAACTGAAGCAGTTAAATTGTTGAGAAGGAACATACCCGTGACCACATTAGGGTCTTCACGAGCGTCTCCAGCGTTAAGTACAAAAGCTCTGCCCCTAGCATTGTTGTTGTTGTTACCCTTGTTCTTTAGCTTCGGACATGCATTCCTGAAGTGTCCAGTGTTTCCGCACTCAAAGCAGGCTCGGAGTTGGTTGTTGTTAGTGTTGGTAGTGGGGTTGGTTGCAGGTGCTCGACAGTCTTTGGTAAGGTGTCCATACATCTTGCAGTTGTTGCAGGGGGTACCACAAGGACCATAATGATGATGGTTGCACTTGGAACAGTAAGGTTTGCTCCCAGTATACCCTTTCCTTTCTCCAGACCCCGATGTGTCATTCTTGACAGTCTCAGTCTTTTTGAAGGTTTGCTGGTTCTGATTTCCAGACCATTTCCTCTTGTTGTTGTTCCCAGAAGATGAGACAGGTGTTTCTTGGCTCTCTTGCATAGCCGTGAGTTCATGGGCCAATCGGATTGCTCCCTGAATAGTGGTTTTGTTGGAAGAGGCGACGTTCCCCCGGACAGGTTCCGGAAGACCGCAGATGTACCTCTTGACCTTGTCGGTCTCAGTGCTTACTAAGGCTGGGCGAAGGGTTGCAAGTTGTTGGAACCTGGTAGTGTATCTAACAATGTCGGTTCCTTGAACCTTGAGATGCCAGAACTCCTCATCTAGCTTTTGGAGTTCTTCAGTTGGGCAATACTCATCCGTGAGCATTTTCTTCAGATCCTCCCATGGGAGTAAATAGGCGGTGTCGATACCCACAGACTGGGCATACGAGTTCCACCAGGTGAGGGCACCGTCAGCAAGGGTGCATGTGGAAAACTGAACTTTATCCCCTTCCGCACATTTACTGATGTGGAAGACGGACTCCATCTTCTCGAACCATCTGATTAGGCCGATGGCTCCTTCAGTTCCTTTAAAGTTCAAGGGTTTGCAGTTCTGGAAGTCCTTGTAGGAACAAGGCTTGGCAGTAGGAGTGGTATCGACGGTATCACTATTCCTTCTGGAGGTCTCTGACGACTGTCGCGCCAAGGCTTCAGTTACAGCCTGAGAAATGAGAGATGCCATCTGGGCATCGGTGTAAGTCCTTGACTTTGGAGGCATGATTTTTTGAGAACAGAAGGAATATGTTCGTGAGAGATTGTCTATAAATGATGATTATCATAGATGTACATACATAAATGCGGTAATATACAACATCATAATATGTCAATCAACATTATAGAACAATCGAGGGGAATTGAATAACCATCTCTACTGACTAGCAACTGCGTGCTAACTAGCCTGGTTATTTGAATTGTTGTGAGTTGGATAGGGTCTAGCTCGAAGTGACTCGGTTGTCCTCCTAGCTACCTATGAGTTTCGTGATCCCAAGAGATGTTGTCGAGAGTGGGATGAAGTAGAAGATGTTTCGGTGGGTGTGTTTGTTATCTCTATGACAAAGTGTTTGGAAATGTGAGTGCCTATATATATAATATATAATAGACTAGCGTACAGTGCTTGAGCGATGACTATGTATGTATATATACATATATCACATAATAGTCATATGAGTGTCTAGCACAAACAATTATGAGTCCCGGTTTCTCTCATGGTCAGAGTCAACTAATGTATCCCTATTCCAGCATAACCATTTCAAGCCTTACATCATCTTTATTTAATTGTACATAGTTGATCAGGCTATGTTAAATTAAACTTGTATGATGTAACTCTTGAACCAATCATACTTAACAAAAAATACTGCCTAACGGTCATAGTCTAGGCCCACTAATGCAACCTAGTTCACTATAACATTAGGCTCTGATACCAATCTGTCGCACCCCATAATTCGGGTTGCGGAAGCTAATCGGGTCGGGGCGCGACTAATCAATAATCAAGCACATAAGATATATAATGAACGACTCTATATGCGTCGTTTACAAAATACATTGATATAACATAAGAGTTTACAAACTGTTTACATTATATTGAGTTCACATGATTACCCTGAGAGATTCTAGTACATTTCCAATTATACAAAATATAGATATGCAAGGAAATCTCTTGATGTTTAATGATTGCATGTGACTCGAGCTAAAGTATCCTGATGGGCAGTCCAACCTACTGCTGAGTACCTGAGATAACATGCTAAAAGGTCAGCTAAAAAGCTGGTGAGCTCACAGGTGTATATGAGTAAATGATATTGATGAACCATAAGATTTATATAATGATTTGTAATCAAACAAATAATGAATGTGCATGCAGCCATGAGTCAACAGTTTGAGCTTAACTGAGGGGGTCAGGATCCACATTCAAGGACCTGATCGAGGTGCCTCCCTATGAGTGCCTAATCAACACTCATACTGAACAAATGATAATGCGTCCGTTTGACAGGTTAGTGCTTGCTAACTCGGACGGGGATTGTCAATCCCATATGGTACCATACACTAACATTCATGCTAAATCATATTAACAAACTATGTGATGGAGGACTTTAAATTGATTAGATGAAATTAACTCATGTAGCATATAGCGATGTTTTGATACTTCTGTTCACATGTAATAAAAACAAAACGAGCATGTATCTCACCCCTAGGTAAAAGCATTTAAAAAGGGGCTATGAGACTCACCTGAGTCTAGTGTGTTGCTATCAAGCAAGTATGATGTTGCACAAGGTGATGTTGTCCGAAGACTATAACCTGCCTGGCGTTCAAAACGCGCAAGGTTATAAGTATATGCAGACGTCTCAAAAGACCGTCCATGCTAGTTGTTCATCCAACTAGTAATGTCCAAATGATTTGGTTGTTGGTTGATTAGTTTGAGTTTTGAAAACATGTACGGCCCGTTGGTGAGTTTTGTAAAAATGATTATTAAAAGCATTATTATTATGTTGGTCTCGTTGTATACTTACAAGAGTATATGTGTCATATGTTTACGAGTTATTCCAAATATTGCGTTGACGTTAAAGCAAGTATATTGTGATATTGTCTTGTATGAAAAGTCGTTTACGCAAAGTTAGTGTTGAACACTATTCATGAGACAATAGCATTGTCGGGAATTACTATTCATGAGACAATAGCATTGTCGGGAATTACTATTCATGAGACAATAGCATTGTCGAGAGTTACTATTCATGAGACAATAGCATTGTCGGGAGTTACTATTCATGAGACAATAGCATTGTCGGGAATTACTATTAATGAGACAATAAGGATTTTGAGTCGGTTTCAAGTATAAAAGTGTTAGTTTTTGCGACAATGATACTACGACAATCGAGTTTTATACGACAATAGTGATGCGACAATATATTCTCGGAACACTGTTCATGCGACAATGAGGTATTGTCGGACAATGTTCATGCGACAATGAGTTCACGGATCACTGTTCATGCGACAATGGTATTGTCGCAGGTGTGATTTCCGATTTCGTTTAAGTGTTCGTTTTTGTTTACAAGGTTAGACGCGTTCGGTTTAATTTAAAACTTTTAGGGAAGTCTTAAATATGTTTCTAAAGCTTGTAAAAATTATCGTTTCGTTTCGTGGGTCTCTCGAAGTGTCACTTTTACAAATTAACCAAAACAGTCCTTACACTTTTGTTTTCCAGATTTTGACTCAACAAGTCTCTCGATTTAACCAACTTCTAATCCGAATCAAGACTAACCAAAAATCACACATGTTCTCCTATATGTCTAGCTTATTTCTGCACTTTAACTAGATTTTACAAGGTCGTTTACTATTTTAATCAAAAATGGAAATGAACAGTGGTCGGATTAGGTCCAAGAACATCTACAGCCCAAAGATTGAGCTCTACACAAAAATACACGTATTTCTGGAAAAGGCTAAAGAAGAACTTTTTGTAGAAGAGATCCATACGGAGATTTAGGTTTAATATTTATATGTTGATTTATCCTAGAACTCAAGTTATGGTCGTTTTCGTGAGGGCGTTTTTCTGGCCAGAAAACAGTTAACATATATGTGTGTGATAAAACGTATTTTAGCTTTGTTTTTGGACATTTTAGAATTGATTGATCAACTAAACATGTAAATATGTTAAAAGCAAGTAAAACTAGTGAGAGGGAGTGGCTCACAAAGTGGTGAATGTCGATCTAGAGCCGGATGAAGTGGAATGAGCTCGGTTTTTGTGTTCCTTTCTTCTTCGCCTCTTTTCCTTGCAAGATGATGATGATTGAAGGTAGATTTGGTCCTGGTTTTTAGAGAGAGATGTGAAGAACGTGTATAAAGTGAGAGAGAGGGAGAGGAAATGAGAAGGAAATGAAGTTGTTAAATGAATGAGAAAAATGGAAAAGAAGGTGTTAGGGTTAAATGGTTAAAGAAGGGAAACAAGATCCTAAAAACATGGAGGGTGTTTTGTGGCTGGATATATCAGCCCAAGTGGGCCCCACAAGGGTGTAAAAGACTGACTTTTTGGTTCCTCAAATTTGCGCTCCGTGTGGTGTTCGTTTCCCCGATCGTTTAACGTATAATTAGACATGTAACGTTATACGTACGTATTTTAGATAACGATTAAAGTTCGATATTTTTAATGAAAGTATTTTATCAAAATACTTTGTTTTGAGTTATAAAAATATAACTTGAGGTTATTTCGTTTGTCGGGCGCGTCTCACGTGTTTAATTTGTGTCGGTTACGTTTTAAACAAAACGTACATTGTTTCGTATATTATTAACACATGATAATATAATATAAATAACTACTATTTAATTATCAAATAGATTTATGTTATTTATTAAAAAGTTTCACCAACGTCCGTATTAATATGTATTGGAATCCATCCGATATGAAATGCATGATTTAAACAAATCGCGTACGTGTATATATTTCACAAAATATATATAATGATACACACAATTAGCCTAATCTAGCACTAATTTCATGTATTGAAAGATGATTAGGAACTAATAACTAGCCCTAATTTGTCGGGTGTCACATAGTTATTGTTGCTCAACGTGGTTAATAAGATTGATGAGATTGAGTTCCTTTAATGTTATTAATTATTGATGTTTATAATTCTAGGGTTTTGACCATTGCTAAATATGTTGAGTCTGATAGGTTGAGTAAATGATAATTATCTATTTTAAAATGAACAAGACAATAAGTAATTATTGGGTATTGTTGAGTCATACCACTAGAGTTAATTATAATGAGTTGTGAATGTTTAATGCTCAGTTTAGGGAAAAGCACACAATTGACTGATCATCTTGTGATATTGGACCGATGTTTCATGTTGGACCCTAGATTGTAGGAATTAGTTAGACCCGGAAAGTTGGCTAGTTCACATTCAACTTAATATCATTGAAGAATTTGGTATTAAGTTGATATAAAAGAAATCACAATTAGATAATCAATACGTAAAGAATCGGGATATATGAATCTGAGTGAAATTAATTATACAATTACTTATTCCTTCCTATTAGTATTTATTATTATTTATTATTAATTTTAATTTAAGTTTTTATTTCGTTTGTTTATTTAAATTTAATATTTTATAAACAATTGTTCGAACGGAACTAAAACGCCCCCTATTTACTGTTTTCTTAGTTAATTAGTATTTTCTATTTATATAAATACCACCGTTCCCTGTGATCGACTCAGACTTACCAAGTCTATACTTACATTCGATCGGGTATTCTTGCCTGGTTGTGTGAAAAGTATTTATTAGGTATTTCCATTTATAAATAAATTAAACTAGACTCATTTCGCACGCATCACTGGCATTTACGCACAGCGTTTGAATAGACTAAAGTATAATAGACTCGAAGAACTAGATACTCATGTATCTCCATTTTAAGAATAGAAGATATTATCATCTTAAAATCACTCGTGATTTAATCCATGAAGTGATCTCTTTAAGTGCGGGTTTCTCCTATACTTAAATCCCCATTAAGTACCCATGAGTGTTGCAGCAATCTCCATGCCATGTCTAATCTCCATAGACATCTACTAACACTCCATGACAGTCTTGATTTACCACATACTTCCTATAGTGTGATCGACTGAGGAGGTTTGAGTAAGAACTTATTACTCTGGAAGTGGTGTCTAAACATGCAAAACTGAAACACAACGACAAACAATAGTAAATGGTAGAACTCCTTCCCATTAAAAATCTTCATTATTAATCACCAAGTCTATTACAGTTTCTATCATTGTTTATAACGTTTCAAATTCAAACTAATCAACTAAAACTTTACATTATCTCTTAAACCTATGCTCCTATCATGTTCATCGTGCTTGGACTTTCCTAGAGGCTTTGTGAAAGGATCAGCTGGATTATCCTCTGATCTTATGCTCTTCACTATTACATGTTCTTCTTCAACTTTCTTTCGAACAAAATGGTATTTCCTTTCAATGTGCTTTGACTTTCCGTGATCCTTGGGTTCTCTACTCAAGGCAACTGCACTTTCGTTATCACAGAATATAGCAATAGGATATTGTACCGTTGGAACAACTCCAAGATCTCCAATGAAATTCCTCATCCAGATAGCTTCCTTTGCCGCTTCACTAGCCGCAATGTACTCTGACTCACATGTAGAGTCTGCTACTGTATCTTGCTTAGAACTTTTCCATGTCACCGCTCCCCCATTCAGTAGGAATACCCAACCAGACTGTGATCGACAATCATCTATGTCTGTTTGGAAACTAGCATCACTATAACCCGTTACTCTAAGTTCTTCTTCTCCACCATAAACCAAGAACCTGTCTTTAGTATTTCTCAAATACTTTAGAATATTCTTTACAGCTGTCCAATGACCTTCACCAGGATTCTGCTGATGTCGACTCACTAAGCTCAAAGCAAATGAGACATCAGGCCTTGTACACGTCATGGCATACATGATCGATCCTATAGCCGAAGCATATGGGATTCGACTCATTCTGTCCAATTCTTGTTCAGACTTTGGACACAGATCCTTACTGATCTTAATGCCATGATTCAAGGGTAAGTTCCCTTTCTTAGAATTTTCCATATTGAATCTTTTCAGTATTTTATCTATGTACGTATCCTGGCTGAGTCCTATGAGACGTTTTGACCTATCTCTGTAAATCTTTATACCTAGGATATATGCTGCATCTCCAAGATCTTTCATAGCGAAACACTTTCCCAACCAGCCTTTTACACTTTGTAAAGTCGGGATATCATTTCCTATGAGCAGTATATCATCCACATATAATACTAAGAATACTACAATACTCCCACTGAACTTGACATATATACAGGTCTCATCTTCACTTCTAGAAAATCCAAACTCTGTGACATTTTCGTGTAAGCAGAGATTCCAGCTACTAGAAGCTTGTTTAAGTCCATAAATGGACTTTTCAAGCTTGCACACTCTATTAGGATAATTTGCTATTTCAAAACCTTCCGGTTGTGTCATGAACACATCCTCTGTCAGTTTCCCGTTAAGGAAAGCGGTTTTGACATCCATCTGCCAAATTTCATAGTTATGAAATGCAGCTATTGCTAGCATAATCCTAATTGACTTAATCTTAGCTACTGGTGAAAAGGTTTCCTCATAATTAATCCCATAGGTTTGAGTATAGCCCTTTGCTACCAACCTAGCTTTATAAGTGTGTACTTTTGTAATTCCCTAGTTCTTAGGATCGATAACTTCGTTATCTGTAGTATTAAGGTGCGGAATCCCTCAATATGGTGTTATCTTACTAATAACGAGTAAGTTCGTAATTGCGTATATTAAAGCTTAACTTTAAACGATACAACGTCAAAGCCTAGCCATTAGGTTTATTTTTTCTGGTTTCTTGAATTCGCAGATGAAGAATAATAATGCAAAAGTGTTAACGATTTTCTAAAGAAAATCGTTTTTATGTTTCTGTCTCGGCTCGGCTCGCATGGGCCAGCGAGTTCGGTCCAACTCGCAGCCCAAGCCCACTATAGGACTCGGCTCGCCAGACTAATGTTCGGCGAGTTCAGTTCTCATCTTGCAGCTCAACTCGCTGCGACTTGAGAACTCGAATCGCCTTGCACAAAACGTATATACTTATTTCGTATTTAATAATTCGTCTAACTTAACAAAATAATATGTTTAACGAATATTACTAACAAAACAAATATTTATTTACAAATCTAAACCAATGTACAAACGTAATAATAATTACACTAGTCCTATTTCAAGCTAGATCTGTTGTCACAATCTATGTCTCAACAGACTCCCCCTTGACAATAGCTCTAGCGTCTTTATCTTCACGCTGTCTTTGATTTTCAAGAGTAAATTTTACTACCTGCAAAAATTTTAAGCTTGATGCATGTTTTAACCATCCTATGATAATCTCGTGCTAAATCACCCCAACCAATAGTAGATATGATCTTGTTCTTGTACAACATAATCAGATCTTCCTTTGATAAGTTCATCAGGTGTATGTGATCATATACACGAAGAATCTCTTTTTCGCCATCAGGATAGTCATCATCAGCTTCAATCATAAAGGCTTCCCCTGTTCCAGCATCTACCCCCCAATATTTTAACTTTCCCAAAATATTCTGAGGCATAGTCTTCATAGGTATTTGCTTAATACATTTGACCGCTGGATAAACCTTCTTCCTTCTTCTTCTTCCTGTCCTCTGATTGAGTTCGTTCAGCTTTATCGTTTTTCCTTTTCTTGGCTTAATCTTCGAGAACTTCATAGATAATCCTTCAGTCCTAATGATATGCTCAACATACTTAGCATAGTCATCATCACTTGGATTTATCATATCTAATCTAGCCAAGTCTCGAATCTCATATCGAGGCAACGAACTAAACACTGCAAGCTTCTTCTCAAAATATTGAACCCCGTCAAACCTTTTGATCGCGAAGAGCTTCAGGTCAGAGTCATAATACCATCCAATAATGCCAGTTTTAAGTACACGCTTTCCAGTAATATCAACTTCTTTCAAAATGCGTGGCTTATTTTCCTTTTTCTTCTTCAGTATTTCTTGGATAAACATAGGATTACCAACCATATGTTTGTATTTATCCTCTATTTCTTCAACCTCAGTATCCGAATCTTCAGAAGCATTCTCAAAAGCTTCTAAATCAATAACTGGTTCTCCTTGTTCATTTACAAAAACAAATTCAGTCGTAGATGGATTCACAACATGTTCATCTACATTTGCATCCAGATCAACGCCTTCATCTATCACAGATTCAAATACTGCAGTCCAGTCTTCAGGAAGTTTGAACTCTCCTTCTTCAATATCATAATCAATCTCTTCATCTATCTCATCCAAAATATCTTCTTCTGAATCTGATAGATCTAGCATTTCCATTCCTAGAGAAAAACAAATATAAATATATTAATAATTCAAATTCTTCATTGATTTTCCTGAACCAATCTAAGAATTTCTTTATTAATCCTTTTGTATATTTTAACCTAAAATATAAACGCAATTTACATATAACTTATAAAATCTTTTATTGATTACCCTGAATCAATCCAAAATCTCTTAAGTCTTATAACCTACTTAACAAATAATAATTAATACTAAATTCTAATGCATTGTGAATAATCACCAAACATTTAACTTTACTATTAATTACCTTATATAATTTCCAAGTGTTAATTGATCTAATTTATTATCAATTTAACCTTTAAGTTATATATCATTTGTCTAGTTAAACTAATACATTTTTAACTTGTCAGTATACAAACTCTCAAGTCTAAAATGCATATGTTATATAAAATTTTTGACCGCCGATATTAATCGGAACACGCCGCTCGACTACTCAATGAGTCGGAAGACTTTCGATCACTATTTTATCTTAACATATAATTATATAAACTTAAATTACATCAAACATATTTTACTTAAAATAATAATAACCTTAAGCCAAATATATTTACACAATAAAATTAAGTTTACATTTGTTCACTACAAACTATTACAAATATTACATTACTATGATAATACTAAGCTATCTTACCAGCTTCAGTATCACCCGCTACAGTCTTATCTGCACTTGTACCCGCTCCAGAACCACTTGCACCAGCATTACCACCAGACTCCCCCTGAATCGTAGCTAGCTCACCAGTCTTTGAAGGACCAGTCTGCTCACCACTCGGTGCATTGGGATCATCGTCTTTGTCTGAATCTCTCTTCCTCTTCAGCTCATTTTCTTTGCAAGACTCCAGATATACCAATATCTCACCCTGAGTAGACTGTCCTGAATGCGTTCTCAAGACCAAACTCTCCAAGGAAGATAACTTCAGTCTCTGCACATTGAAGTCCGCAAGCAAAGTCTCATGAGTCTTCATCAGTAGATTGTAAGATTCACTCTGTTTGAGCATCTGC
This sequence comes from Helichrysum umbraculigerum, assembly GCA_949592205.1. Lineage (NCBI taxonomy): Eukaryota > Viridiplantae > Streptophyta > Magnoliopsida > Asterales > Asteraceae > Helichrysum > Helichrysum umbraculigerum. The sequence continues at coordinate 26,353,277 of CATIUR010000003.1, read as the reverse complement.
TGAGCAAGAAGAAGATTATTCGACACCAGCTCTGGAATCTGAGAAGTAAGCTTCTCTAAATCCTTTACTCGCGACTCTAAGGACGTAATCCTTTCAGTATCAGTCGTCGGAGTAACAGGTATCGTTCTGGGTCCTGGCGGTGTAAGAGACTCAATATGCCAGTCTCTTGTCAGCGGTGTATGAGGTTGAGACAAAGCTTGCGTAAGCAAGTTTGCCGCAAATCTAGCTCCTTTATTCGTCGGAAATTTTGCCGCACGAACTAGATCAGCAACATCATGCTATAAAGTTAAACACAATTAAAATCAGTTATTGTTACAGATTACTCTGTCTCAAACTCTAATTAATTGCATAACACTTATAGTTATAGAACTTATATCTCATACCTGAAGCGGTACAGATATCTGTTCAGAAACCACCGGTGTATCCTTCTCCACCTGTGGTGTATCTTGAGCAACTGTATACAGAATTAACTGTCTCAGTTTAACTCCTGATAAACAACAAGTTAAGATTATTTAACTTTTATAATAAATACTAACCTTCTCTAATAGTTAGCGTTCTCGGATGCTACATCAACTGAGTAACAGTCTCCTCAGCATCCAAATCATGAACAATGAAATCTAGATCTGGTTCACTGACTTTACGCTTGAGCTTCAGCTTCTGAGTAGAATCAACCTCAAGCCGTGATCGTTGCTCAGTCATTCCAGCCGGAATACTCGTGGACAGATCAACAAGATCATCATCGGTATCACTGGAATCGTCAGTTGTATGTCCATCATACTTGCCAGATGGACCAACTGGTTCCTAAATATATTTACCATTTATGATTAACATAAAACTCTATCAAACTAGATAAATATATATTTAAGATTATTCAGCTTTAATACCTTAGCAGGTAAAACTGCTAAACTATCAACCTGCCTTTGCTCACCCTCAGGTCTAATGACCTCTGGGTCTGCAATCTCAGCTTCCTGTATATAATGATATTCATATTTTTTAATTAGTAATGTTACCTAATCAACTAAATATCTATATCATAATCATTATATATAATAATATTATGCATTTATGATTAATAAAAACAATCTATCAACTAAGCATCTATATTATCATATAAATAAAATATTACCTCAGGTGGTGCAAAATAACTATCAATATCCCGTAGCAAGGGATCAGTAGCATCGTCATTCTGAACCAAAACCTCTTGCACAACTTGTGCAGCAACCTCTTGGTTCACTTGCTGATCAACCTGACCAACCTGAATAAGAACATCCTCAAGGAGCCCTTGTGGATCTTCAGGTTGAACCTCCTCAGCTGCATGTTCAGGTACAACATCAGCAGCAGCAGCATCAGCAGGAACAACATCCAACCACCCATTATTTGGTGGTGGAACGTAGTTTGGGTCAACAATATACCCAAATTGTGGTCGTTCCTCCGGTTTCACCACACCTTCTTTCCTAACTGTCTGCATAAACATGGCATTATACCCACGTTGATCAATGGTATTCACCACTAAAAATGGCTCAGGTATAACCAAGTTCGGTAGACGTGCTCGAATGATAAGCATACAGAACCTCGAGTAGATCATAAATCTAGATCTAACAGAACCCGATATCTGTCTTGCAATCTCTCCAAAAATGAGATCACAGAAACTGTATAGTTTATTATAAACCAGTGACAGTGCAGCCGATAATATAACAGGGCTTAACTCATCGAAGCCACCCTTCTTCGGTGCAAAAACGGTATTCATCACATGCCACAGAAACCTCCACTGTCCAAGTACCAGAGGCTTCTGAAACTGGTTCCCGCGCCTATCTCCCGTATATCCCATACGGCCGATTGCCCCCTCAATAAAATCCATGGGCATCTCCAAATCCCCATTCTCTTGTTCTACAGTCCCTAGCTGTAATACCTCACGAAGATATCCAGCAGTAATGCAACCGTTTGACCATTAACCGTTGCCCGAATCTCTGGTGGATTGACAGATTGGTCATGCACGATATCCGTCCAGAAATCGTTCAGAATAGTCTGAGAAATAGGTGGATTGGCCGTAATAGCATATCTAATACGCGACCGTGCAAGAAAGCGAAGAATATCAGCCACCCTATCAGCCCTCTTGGCCTGTAGATTCAAATCAACTAGAATATTGTGGCTCTTGTCAAATTGTCTCGCCATATCTGTAAAATAAACACAAATAACAGATTAAATGCACGTGTAATATGATTTTAAACTATAACGTATTATGAATCTTAATTCATCTTACATCCTAGTTTAAATGTTAACGTATATATATAACTTGTTACATAAATAGTCTCAAGTCATATACATATATAAATTAATATATATAATTTACCGTTAATATAAAATTAGGACACGCTACTCGATTACGTTTTGAATCGGTAGACTTTCGATATATATATATACATTGTCATAGGAATCCAAAAATATACTAGTTATTACTTAAAAAGTCGTAACTCTTATATATAAAAAAAAAACCTTTTTTTAAAAAAAAATTTCTAAGTTCTGGATTCGCATAAGACACCTAAGCGAATCGAGTTCAACTCGTTTTGCTTATCAACTCGCTTCGTTTATCAACTCGCGATTGGATCTGCAGCCAAGTGAACTCACTAATCATGTCGATCCGCAGGTCAACTCGTTGGTCGATCCGCTAATCAACTCGATCCGCTAGTCAACTCGCTGCGAGTTGAATCGAAGGTTCAACTCGTTCGATGAACAGCCGTCGCAAGTTTAAACTTAAAATCGATGATTTTGTTGGTTTTAACACGATCAAACGATACATTCACGTTTATTAAGGTTCGTTTAACATTAACCCTAAGGATTCGTGTTCTAACAAGCCTTTAATCTTCATGAATCGATTGAAATTGAAACCGAAACCGAAACCCTAAGTTTATAAAAACTTCGATTTCTCGTTAGTTAGACGGTGAAATCCGTTGTATTTTACCTCAATATGTTCGCAATCTAAAGGTGAATAAAATCTACGGATCAAAAACTCGTTCTCCGTACTCGTAATATCGAAATCAAACGAAAACTACGTATCGCCTCGTTTCGCCTGGAAGCGGATTCGCTAAGTTGAAGTGAACTCGCGAATGATGTGGATCCGGTGACCTGTTGACTCGTTTGACCTTCTGTTTTATACCCTGTATCCGATTCGCGAGAATTCAAGTGGATTTGCAAGTTGACTAAGTCGACTCGCATGAATAATTAAAAACGCGAATTAAATACTTAGTATAAATTACAAACCTATCATTTGTACAAGTCTAAAATAAAATTATTTTTCACTTGTATTTGTTACGTTTGTTCAACTCAAAAATATTCAGTATAATTTAATTCCGAAGGGTAAATTTTGATAAACACAAAAACTTAAATTAAACATAAAATAAAATAAGATAAAAACACAATTATGTAAACATTGGTATCAAGTACCATTTTATTAATCACTTGAGCAAAACAAAATACATAAACAAAATGAATAAGAATTTATCTGCTTAGGGATCATATTAGAAAGAATAAGCAATTTAGTATTTATTAAAAAGTCTAAGTTGATTGTTAGTATACATACCTTATGAAATTCAAATAAATTACTATAAAATTACAACTAAAATTCATCATTTATACATTTATATTTATAAAACTATATCTTAGGTACCTTTATCCACATAGCATAATTAATAATAGCATTACTCACATAAAGTGAATATTTTAATTATAGACAGTCCAAGACGATTACCGGTATTATGATCCACATAAACAAATTATACTCAATTTTCTAAGCAAACACTTTATTGTTAGTATGAATATTATTAAGTGCTTCCTATTATATGACATACTGAAGAATTCAAGTAAAACGCATACCACTGCATCATTAAGTTTCAAGGTAGTGGTTACTAAATGATGTATCTTTTCGAAACATATAACATACACTTGAATTTTAAGGTTAGACAAATATCAGACATACTTTGAATATGCTATGTTATCTAAGTCTGTACGTAGTACAACAGAGGATACCTTCTAGCATAATTCAAAATATATTTGAGAATATTAATTTAATTAAAGGTTTCAGATCTGTACTTAGTACAACAAAGTTACCAGTAATTAAGTTAATACCCATATTTCTACTATTTGTCAATTTAAAAATGCATGATAACAGTGTATGACAATACCATCATTCAACAATTAAGACTTAATGTCATACATCATAGAATAGTAACACAAGATAATAAACAAGTAGTTAATTAACTTCTTAAGGCTTAGAAAATTTCATATAATTTGCCTACCAGTACATCATATGATGAAGCCATCTAAAGTTTTCACTAAAAATAGACAAATTATAACTTGTGGATATAGGTGTATAATCAAATAAATATAAACACATACATGATAGAACCGCTGTAGTTCTAAAGCAACTTTATTTGAACCTACTACCATATCATACTTAGGACTTAAGCTTATTATTGTGAAGCTTATTCTCCTAATGTACTATCATTTCCCTTAGTTTTTGCAAATAAAAACTTAACCATTTTAAAGAATTTTATGTTTATATTCTTTAATGAAGGCGATTCCCCTTAGGTAACAAGCAAATGAATGCCATACGCCTTTTTTTTTTTTTTTTATGAACATAGAAATACTAACTATTACAAAAATACCCTTGGAAGACTAATCACTCTGGATTTCTCATTCCGTTTAGTTGAATCAATGTCTCAAATCTTGCTCTGTCGAATGCCTTTGTGTATAAGTCTGCTAAGTTATCCAATGATGGAACCTTAACTAACTTTATCAACTTCTTCTCAGCACAATCTCTAATAAAATGATGTCGAATATCAATATGCTTAGTTTTACTGTGCTTTACCGGATTATTGGTGATCGACATAGTAGATTCGTTATCAATCATCATAGGAGTATTGGTTATATTTAACCCGTAATCCCGCAGTTGCTGTTGAATCCAAAGTACTTGAGAGCAACAGCTGCCAGCTGCAACATACTCAGCTTCACATGTAGAAATGGCTACTGAGGTTTGCTTCTTGCACTGCCAGGATACTAATCTACCTCCTAGGAATTGACATCCTCCGGTCGTAGATTTCCTATTCTGATTGCATCCTCCATAATCCGAATCAGTATAAGCTACGAGATCTAAGTCTCCATCAATCGGATACCAAAGAACCAGCTTAGGTTTCCCTTTGAGGTAACGAAAGATTCGCTTAACAGCTTGCATATGTGACTCTTTCGGATTAGCCTGATATCTTGCGCATAAACAAACAGCAAACATTATGTCAGGCCTAGAGGCTGTTAGATACATTAGTGATCCGATCATGGCTCTATAAAGAGTTGGATCCACATCGCCATCACTCGATGTATCTGGACCTAGTCCATGATTGACTGGAATTGGAGTATTGTAGACCTTACTTTCATCCATCTTAAAGCGTTCTAAAAGCTCATATGTATATTTAGATTGATGAATAAAGAATCCATCCTTCTTTTGATCAACTTGTAATCCTAAGAAGAAATTCAACTCTCCCATCGCAGACATTTCAAACCTTTTCCTCATGACTTTCTCAAATTCTTGACACATCTTTTCATCAGACGATCCAAAGATAATGTCATCAATATAAACTTGCACGAGAAGAAAGTCTTTCTTTTTCCATTTCACAAACAGTGTACTATCAATCGATCCTCTTGTAAATCCATTCTCAAGTAGATAAGTTGATAGTGTTCCATACCATGCCCTCGGTGCTTGATGTAATCCATATAGAGCCTTATTCAAACGATATACTCTATCTGGATACTCAGGATCAGCAAACCCTGGCGGTTGTGAAACATACACCAATTCTTCCACTTTTCCATACAAAAAGGCACTCTTAACATCCAACTGATACACATTTATACCAAAATATGATGCGAATGCTAAGAATACTCTAATTGCTTCTAGCCTAGCAACTGGTGCAAACACTTCATTGTAGTCAATACCTTATTGTTGATTAAAACCTTGAACCACCAGACGAGCTTTATTGCGAGTAACGATTCCTTCATCATCTCTCTTGCACTTAAATACCCATCTAGTTCCAATTGGATATTCTCCCTTTGGTAGGTCAACCAACTCCCATACTTGTAATTTAGAGAACTGAGATAGTTCTTCTTGCATTGCTTCTACCCACGAGCTTTCTTTTAAAGCGATTTGAACATTTTTAGGCTCGACTTGTGAGATAAAGCATGAATATAGACATTGATTAGGAATCCCTGTCTCTTTCATTGCAGTATACAAGCTTTGGTATTCTAAATTTTCAGACGTACTAGCTTTTGATTGATGCCTAGTTTGAACCGGAGTATTAATATCACCGATGATATTTTCAACGGGATGATTCTTACTCGTTCTATTTGAAGCAACAGGCTCAACCGGAATCTCATCTTCTAAGTTAGTACCAATCTCTTCCAATGAAGGTACATCTTCCGTACGAGCAGAAGATATCCTTAAGTGTTTCAAAGGAGTAAGTATATCATCAAACTTTGTAGGAAGATCATCAAGATCTTCTGTTTCTTGAGACTTATCCTCTGAAGGTTGTTGTGACTCACTTGTAGAAGCTTTATTTGAGTCAACATTAGTCTTAATTCCAGACTGTTGAACACTTGATGTTGAAGCGGGACCAATATTCCCATCTTCAAATAATAAATGTTCAGCTATCTCTGAATCACTGACATAGTCACTAATAGGAACTTTAAATGATGCAAAAAGATCAGAATAGTCAAATTGACAATCTAAGCCCTTATGAACATCAGGTGAGTAGCTCGTAACCTCAATATTATAAACAACCTCCAAACGTCCCATGACTTTATTAAAGACTCTCTTGTTTGGCGAATTAGGCATATAGCCTAGGAAAAATCCTTCGTCAGCCTTCTCACCAAATTTTGCTTGATGTCCAGTCTTTACTATGGTGCATGAAACTCCAAAGGGTTCAAAACCCTTTAAGTTAGGTTTCTTATTGTTCAAAAGCTCATAACAAGTCTTGTTATGTCTCTTAACCGTAAGAACTCTATTAAGAACATAACATGCTGTATTCACTGCTTCTGCCCAAAAGATGACCGGAAGCTTTGAATCAGCAAGCATTGTTCTTGCAGCTTCAATCAACGTTCTGTTTTTCCTTTCAGCAACACCATTCTGTTGAGGTTCATAAGGTGCACTGAATTGATGTAATATCCATTTGCTTAAGCAATAGATATTCAACGTTGAATTCTTAAATTCTGTTCCATTGTCACTACGAATACGCTTCACTCTCTTTTTGTAGACATTCTCTACTAGATCAAAGAACTCAATTAGAATTCCTGGAGTTTCATCCTTTGATCTCAAAAAGAATACCCATGAGAATCTAGAATAATCATCTGTGACAACCAAACAGTACCATTTGCCACCTATACTTCTCTTGCTTATAGGGCCAAAGAGATCCATATGTAGCAATTCAAATGGCGAGGAGATAGAGTTTTCAGTCTTAGGTCTGTGTGGTTTCTTGTGCTGCTTTCCTTTCATGCAAGGAACACACTTATCCTCAGACTCGAAACGTTTTTGTGGTACACCTAGAACCAAACCATTTTTGGTTATATAATTCATCTTTCTCCAGTTCAGGTGTGCCATTCTCCTATGCCATAACAAAGCGTCTGTTTCCGAAGCCTTGGATAATAAACAGGTAGACACCATTGAAGAGTTAGGAACACCCATGTTGATAGCATAGATGTCCATTTTCCTTGGCGCCCTCATTAATATCCATTCATCAGGAATTTTGAAACCTGGCTTCAGGACTAAGGCCTCCTTTTCATTAAAATAAAATGGATGACCTTTATCACAGACTTGGGAAACACTCACTAGGTTGTGAGTTAGTTCTTCAACGTAGTTCACATCCTCAAGAGTCAAAGTTCCATTTGAAACTTTTCCTTTTCCCGAAATTACTCCTCCTTTATCTCCTGCAAAATTTACTTTTTGCTTGAGACTCTCTTTGAAGTCCTTCAGTAGACTTCTTTCTCCGGTCATGTACCTCGAGCATCCACTGTCTACATACCACCAGCTGTCTTTGTTCACAGCATGCTCCTGCACATAACACAAAACACGATCAGTTATCAAGAGGGACCCAAGCCATTACGGTCTTGGTTTGTCCCTTATCATCATCAAACTTAAGCTCTTTAAAATAACCATCCTTCCCATCAGGAGCTTTGGTTACTTTCGAAGTAGCTTGAGTTTGTGGACGATCAGCCTTAAGAGGTGAATTTGAGGATAACCTCCTAGGCACATAATTATGAGCTCTATTATGATAATTATAATTAAACTCATGTGATCGCGAAGTAGTACCACTCTCATAATGACTATGGCCTCTACTTGGAGTTCTAAACCTTGACGGTGTCACATCTCTAGACTTATGGATAAAATTATCACTTTGAGTATATGGCCGTTTAGGTTTAGGTGGGGAGACACTATGTTTACCGTCTCTTTTAAGAATGTTAACAGGTTTATTACCTAACTTAGGTTTGGTATCTAACCTTGGTATCTAACCTATCTACAGTCATATTAGAGTCGGTCTGTGTCTTTTCATCAATCACAAGCTTATGTGGTGTTTCAGGCTTTTTGTTAGGACAACACGAAGCCACGTGTCCCTTTTGGCGACACTTGAAACATGACATCTGCTTGCGTGATTTAGGAACTTTTGCATTACTACTTGGAGTCTTAGGCACTAAAGGTTCAAGTATTTGTTCCTTATTAACCTTATCATCAGTCTTAGCATCGTTAATCACTCCACCCGATACAAACTGTATTTTGGTGAAATGAGACACTTTACTATTTTCTGATGATTGGTTATTAATAACATCCTTCTGTGCCCCTGACTGTTCTGGTTTATCAATTACTGTAATCTCAGGATTAACATCAGCCATTTCAGAATCTTCAGGAATAGGGGTGTAATTGGCATTAAAAGGAGGGGATACATCATTGTAACCTATCCCAGTTTTGTCCTTTACACTTCGTTGAGCATCTAACATTTTATCCATTTGAGATGTCCTAAAATTCTCAAGTTTACGGTTTTGCTCAACTAATCTTAAATTAAGATTCACTATTTCCTGATCCTTACTAGCAATTGTCTCATTTAAGTCTTTAATATTCATATAGAGACCATCTATGATAACAGATTTTTCACTTATGGTATCTCTAAGTTTTGTTCTATCCGAGGCATCAGACTTAATTTTATCTTTTAAGGCCTGTTTATCATCACTTAATCTACGAATATCCATAATGGCTTGATCAAGTTCAGATCTAACAGTCTTATAGGATTCCTTATCCACATTCAATTGTGATGACAAATTGCTATTTGACAAAGTTAAAACACTATTCTGAGATTGTAAATCAGTAACTAAGTAACAAACATCAGCAAGATTAAGAATATCTAAACATACCTTCTTCTTGTCAGTTTGTACTTCAGCCATGCGTGCCACGAATTCTTCAGGACTCATATCTGGAGTTGAATCCATATATAGCACGTCATTATCACTTGCCTTCACTTCAGACTCAGGCACCGCTACTCTCTGTTCCATATCAGTGGGCATGTAGGACACTGATCCAGCAGTTGTCTCTTCGATCTCAGCCATCAAGGCTTCCTCAGAATGAGCTAGCCAATCATAAGAGCCATCCAACTGCTTCACCACTAAGGCTTTGGAAGCAAGAGTACTTCCCGAACCTTGTTTTCCTTGTGCTTCTACTTTAGGTCTTTGGCATTCTCTAGCAAAATGACCAACACCCTGACAGTTAAAGCATCTGACCTTGGTTTTATCAAACCCTGATCTATTGCCCAACACCTTTCTACCAGTTCTCTTGAGGAAAATTTTAACTTTTCTTGAAACCAATGCTAACATCTCTTGAAGTTCCAATTCCTCAACATAATCCGGATCTATCTGTTCATAATCCTCGTCAAATAGAACAGGATCATTGATCTTTCCCTCTATGTAATTCCCATATGATGCCACAAAGGAAGCAAGAACAGACAGTTGATGTTCAGCAGATTTCAAACTCATAGGCATCTTCTGATGCTCTTGAGGTGACTTCTCAGAATTCTTTCCTTTTGTCTCATCACTAGAGGAGGAAAATAAAGCACAGATCTTCAGAAATCATTTCTCCATTTTCACCAGTATCACCAACTAACAGTGCAGTTGTCGAACTAGAGGACGCTGTCGAAAGATTTGTCTTTCCATGATATAACCCAGGGTTCTGAACCTGATCAGAATCACTATCTCTTGACTTTCTGGAGAAATCATAACCTTTCAGCTTGTCAATGACTTGCTCTAAGGTCATAGTAGAATACCTGGTTTCATTATCCTTAATCATAACTCCATACATTTCCCATTTAGAAGGCAAACCCTCAAGAAACTTGTCGGTTTTAGCTGCTTCTTCTTCAACAATCTCATGGTATTCCAGTTCACTTAGCAGATGGTAGAAACGCGTGACATAGGCATCAAGATCTTCTCCTTTTAAAGCTTTAAACATAGTAAAGTGCTTTTTGAGAAGACTCCTCTTACCAGCTCTCACTTGTGGACTTCCCTCACCTCTTTTCTCTAGAGCTTCCCAGAGCGTTCTAGCAGTATGAAAAGACTTCAGTTGATGAGCGATCTCTTTAGGAAGATACATCTTTATGCATGAATGTGCTTTATTTTCATTTTTGTATTCTTCCTTCTGTTGATCACTCATGTTCGGATAGGTAAGAACCACAGTGGCATTTTGAACAGTTTGAGTAGGTGCGGTGTATCCATTCTTGATACACATCCAGATTGACAGGTCATGGAATCTACAGTAAGATTCAAATCTGTCCTTCCAATTGTAGTAATCCTCGATCCTCAACAACTTAGGTGGAACGTTTGATTTTCCCACCTCGTGGTCCATTTCGATCATTCTACTTAAGTCAGACATCTTAAAAACGTAAAGTAAAACTGTTTCTCGAATTCAGAACAACTCGATTCGCAAGACTCAGTTCAACTCGCAATCTCAGCTCGACTCGCAAGTCTCAGCTCGGATTGTTGTGATGTCGATTCGCAAGCGATTTCGATTCGCGAGAGATCTCGGTTCGACTCGCAAGTCTCAGTTCAACTCGCTAGTTCAACTCGGTTCGCAGGCTACGCTGAAACCCTAATCTCGACTCGCGAAAACGGCTGGAAAACCCGAAAAACAAAAATTCAAGGTATTTTTACGATTTAAATAGGAGATTTCGATCGTAAACTAATCCTTAAATGTCCAGAGAATGATTTTGATCGTTAATATGTACTCATGCACATATAAACGATCCGAATCACAACGCAATTATCACTAAAACTCTCGAACAATCTCGTATTTAGCCCGAAAGCTCTGATACCAGATGTAAGTCCCTAGTTCTTAGGATCGATAACTTCGTTATCTGTAGTATTAAGGTGCGGAATCCCTCAATACGGTGTTATCTTACTAATAACGAGTAAGTTCGTAATTGCGTATATTAAAGCTTAACTTTAAACGATACAACGTCAAAGCCTAGCCGTTAGGTTTGTTTTCTCTGGTTTCTTGAATTCGCAGATGAAGAATAATAATGCAAAAGTGTTAACGATTTTCTAAAGAAAATCGTTTTTATGTTTCTGTCTCGGCTCGGCTCGCATGGGCCAGCGAGTTCGGTCCAACTCGCAGCCCAAGCCCACTATAGGACTCGGCTCGCCAGACTAATGTTCCGCGAGTTCAGTTCTCATCTTGCAGCTCAACTCGCTGCGACTTGAGAACTCGACTCGCCTTGCACAAAACGTATATACTTATTTCGTATTTAATAATTCGTCTAACTTAACAAAATAATATGTTTAACGAATATTACTAACAAAACAAATATTTATTTACAAATCTAAACCAATGTACAAACGTAATAATAATTACACTAGTCCTATTTCAAGCTAGATCTGTTGTCACAATCTATGTCTCAACAACTTTCCCATCCATGTCTGTCTTCTTCTTGAAGATCCACTTACAACCCACCGTCTTAAGACCGGGTGTAGTGTCAACCAAATTCCAAACTTGATTGTCATACATGGACTGAATTTCGCTTTTCATAGCTTCCTTCCATTTAGCAGCTTCAGGGCCTGCCATCGCTTCCTTATAGTTAGTAGGCTCATCTAATTCACCAAGTGTACTATCACTTATCTTATCCTCTTCTTCTATTTGGTAACCAGAATAGAACTCAGGAGGATTGCTAACTCTACTAGATCTGCGAACGGGTAAGGATATGTCTTCAGGTTCAACAGGTGTCTCCACCTCTTGTTGAACGTCAGTGTTTATTATTGGTTCTTCATCGGTAGATTCTTGAATTTCTTCAAGATCAATTTTACTCCCACTGTCCTCTTTAGATATCATTTATCTCTCAAGGAACACTCCTCTTCGAGCTACAAAGACCACATTATCCTTGGGTCTGTAGAATAAATATCCAAATGACTCTTGTGGATAACCGACGAAAAGACACTTTTCAGATCTGGGGTCTAGTTTGTCCTGAGTTTCCCGTCTAACGTAAACTTCACAACCCCAGATTTTGATGTGACCAAGAGAAGGTCTCTTTCCCTTCCACATCTCATAAGGTGTCTTTGAAACTTTCTTAGTGGGTATTTGATTTAAGATATGGGCGGCTGTTTCTAATGCATAACCCCAGAAACTTATTGGAAGTGTTGCTCGACTCATCATAGATCGAACCATGTCTAAGAAAGTTCTGTTTCTCCTCTCAGCAACACCATTAAGCTGCGGTGTTCTAGGAGGAGTCAATTGCGAAACTATTCTACAGTTTCTAAGATGATCGAGAAACTCGATGCTAAGGTACTCTCCTCCCCTATCGGATCGGAGAACCTTTATCTTTCTGCCCAGTTGATTCTCTACTTCGCTTTGATATCTTTTGAACACCTCAAAAAAATCTGACTTATGTTTGATCAGATAAACATGTCCAAATCTGCTGAAGTCATCAGTAAATGTAACATAGTATCTATTTCCATCTTTTGTAGCACATCGGAATGGTCCACATACATCTGTATGTACCAAGTCCAATAATCCTTCACCTCTTTCACACGATCCAGTGAATGGTGATTTGGTCATCTTGCCTAATAAACAAGATTCGCATACATCATCCGATTTGAGGTCGAATGATTCCAACACTCCATTCTTTTGGAGTTGGGCGATGCATTTCTTGTTTATGTGTCGTAGACGATTATGCCACAACTTGGATTTATCAATTTCCTTAGATGAATCAACATTTAAAATAACATTGCTAACACATTCAACATTTTCATATATGCCTTTGTAAGGAGACGCTTTAAAAATAAAGCAATCATTTAAATGAACCAAAATATCTCCATTTCCATTATCAAAAGAAAAATAATAACCAACTTTATACAAAGCATAAAATGAAATAATGTTTCTAGTCATTTCTGGCGAATAATAGCAATTATTTAAATCTATCCTAACTCCAGAATTCAGCATGAGCTCAAATCTTCCAATCTTCGTCACAGGTACAATTCCCTTGTTTCCCATAACTAAGTTTAGCTCTCCATGCTTCACACTTCTACTTCCTTTTAGTCCCTGCAACACAGTGCAAATGTGATTACCACACCCTGTATCCAGAACCCACGAATTAGAAGTTGTAGTATTATGGAGTTCGATCATAAACATACCTGAGTGAGTACTCTTCTCAATCTTTCCATCTTCAAGGTCCTTCAGGTACTTTGGGCAGTTACGCTTCCAATGCCCCTTTGTGTTGCAGTAGAAGCACACTGCTTCCTTTGGGTCACTTATAGGTGCAATCTCAGAATCGGTCTCTTTCTTAGACCTACGAACGGACTTTTCGTCAGTAGTCTTCCTTTTCCAATTTGAATTTGACATTTTCCTTTTCTTTGCACTTTGACCAACAGTCAACACAGGAGCTTGATAACACGCAAAAAGTCAAGTTTTTGTGTGTTATTTTCTCACCTTTTTAGCCTAATTATGGATGAAAACATTTAAAATATACATTTTTATACTAAATTTCATAATGATGGCTAAAATATAGACGATACTTCAAGAATCAACCTAAAAGACCTAAAAACGAGTAAAATAGAGCACAAACGATCAACGAATCTTCTGTTCACGCATTTAAGCACAATTTAAGCTATACTTGGAATTATGACCTCTAACTTATGTCATTTTCTTCGTTAGGAAATTACGAAACCGTGAGCGCGAGAATCACTCAAAACGGATAAACGACGAAGAAGTTACGCCAAATCGAAGAAACGAAGAACCAACTGACCGAATACGGCTGGACACAGACCGTATACGGCTGGACCAGCCGTATACGGCTGGACACAGACCGTATACGGATGGACCAGACCGTATACGGCTAGGTACAGACCGTATACGGCCTGTGTAGACCGTATACGGCCTTTGCCCAGCCGTATACTGCCCAGTCCAGCAGTATACGGTTGGCGCCCACCCGTATTTGCTCCAGTCCACCCGTATACGGCCAAAACCAACCGTATTCCATGTTCAGGCAATAAAAATCAGATTTTTATACGGCTGTCCGATACGGTTGTACATTTGAGGGTTGGAATACGGTTGAAGAATACGGCTGCGCGTCTCCTATAAATTCAAGGCTTCACCTCAACATTTCAACACATCTCACACTTCACACTTCTCATCCATTCTTCACCAACACCACTCTCTCTCTAGATTAGGTTTTTATTTTAATTTTTGTAGTTAGTGGCTAGTTAGTCTCCGGTTAATACTTAACCGGGCTACTAGAGGGGTAATATTGTAATATCGCTTGGAGCATACTTGAAGTTCTATCTGTATACTTTCAAGTTATATTCAGCTACGCTCTTTTCACGGTTATATCTATCGTTTATCTTATTAATTAAAATGCATGCTGTTGTTATTTTGATTATGCTAGATTTAGGATTTGTCATGATTAGCGAGTAGTTATATTGCGTGTTTGTTGTGATGTAGTTAGCCGTATTAGTTGGGATGATGTCATTATGAAACAACGGAGGTAACGTTAAACGACTTTCATTTGTATAGCGCCGGAAACATCACGAATGTGTGGAGTACGGAACATGGAAGCTATGAAAGTCGTGGGCACAATTTGTTGTGGAATAATGTCCCAAACTATTTTATAAATGAAAACTCGGTGCTTTGATTAACTTTCTATCTATGATTATAAACCTCACTTTAACCAAACGCCTTTCGACCAATGAACGTGATTAAAACCTTTTTATTAAGACATAGCTAACCTTAAGTAAAGGTAATTAATTATCTGTGTTTGAAATAAACATGGTCTGGTTTTAAACCTATGGAAATACCGTTTTCAATCAAAGTAGTGTACCCAGAACATAACTAGGGATTTATTGGGACTTTAAAGTCAGGGTTGGTTTATATCATAGATGGATAATTCCTGAACTTAAATACAAACTTAGCTTATAAGTCCAGAGTGACCATTATAGAGCAACGTGAATATCGTAAATCGGCTGAATACATGGTATATCGTTGGAAGCACCACTGGTGTAGTACAACATGGAAGTCATGAAAACGCCGTCGGTACTATACTTTGTGAATCACTGGTTATTTCAACCTCTGGACTTTACAAACCCATCGATAGAAAGTAATCAAGCACCAAATCAAGTCTTGTACTTAAATGTTTTATTCAATTGAGTATCCCTTAGGGGTTAAGAACGATCGGACATCGAGTTAGTTTGTTGCCTTATTCATGCACCCGGGATATCTAATCC